>CAOKZL010002306.1:0-642207 GCA_948472985.1 Iguana delicatissima | reverse complement strand
AATTTGATTTCACTTAACAGGAGGTTCTGTTCTAGTTCTGTTAGTAAAAAATCAGGTTCAGTAGTTCTTCTGGATTAATTCATGCACTGTACAAGCGTAGTGCAAAACATGAGGATGCCACTTTATTTCTACATATCTTAACAAATATTCTATATACTCACCTGATTATTGAGTTCATCCTTTCCAAAGGACACTTCTTCACCCTCCTTGGCATCCCATCTGTGAAACAGAAGACAACATGGGCAATGCCAGTCAATAAAATTTCTGACTCCCCTGCTTCTTTTTGGAAAATATCTATTTTGTTTTACCAAAGGATGGGGATGTTGGACTGCAGCTTCAGAGCCTACAAAGAAAGATGGTATGAGCTATGACTAAGGCCATTTCCACAGAGCATCACAGTTCCGCTGTGGGGATAGGATGGCAGCAGTCCATGTATGATGGACTTGTGGTCCTGCTGCCATCCTGCCCCCTCCCATCGTAATTGTGGGATATTTTCTTAACAGACTAAATCCTTTAATCGCCCACAGTCATGTGATACTCCCATCCTTCCCAGCCATGAGGAAGGGCATGAAGCACAATGGAGGCTCTTCCTTCCCCAGTGCAGCATGGGAAAGAGCCCGGCTGCACTACGGAAGGCGGATGCGTGTCGCTCATGCTCCCTTCTACAGGGAGGCAGTTGGGTGTGGAGGGGAGCATTCCTGTCATACTCGCTTCCTGGCAAAGGCTGCCAGGATTACAATGGGGGGACAACGGGAGCAGGTAAGGTGTGGAAATAGCCTAAGTCTGTAGGTTTTCTTGTTGTTCAAGAAATGCTCAAAAACCAGATCAGTGGGGCTAAGAAGGTCTCCTGTTGCTGTCATTCATGTATTTTTGACAACTCTGACCAAAAGCCATGTTAGTCCTTGCAGCAGTCTCCATTACAGAGTTACTTAGATTCAACTATAATATTTCTCTTAATTCCTTGGGCTAATTAACAGGATATCTTTCCTGAAGCAAATTTCAGCTTATGCACATTGTTATTTCTCTAAATCCCTGAGACTCAGCACAATCTATCAATCTTTAACAATCTGGCTGATTAGACTGTAATATAATAAAAATCATAAAAACTCAATTTCTGTTGCAAGACATTTGTCATTTGACAAATAACATGTGCCAGTGATTTTTGGAGCTGTCTGCTACAGCCTGAGAGTGAAGCCCAAGAAAGAGAATGTATTCCAGAATGTCTTTTATTTTACTTGCACCAACATGCAGAAGAAAAATGACAACTGAGCTTTTTCCTCTTTTCCTGACAGTCTCTGTGCTTGCAGTGTGTATTAATAATTTATTGCATTTCTTTTAAAACACCACAGAATTTAACACAGTAGTATATACAGTGTGTACTAAGGATGTAAATCTGCACACATTTCATTCTTGCATGAGAGAATGAAAAATTTCAAAGCTTTTCTCTTGGGCAAAATCGCAAGAGCTTTTGTCCCCTCCCCCCATAATCATTTTACAATTTTTTGTGCAAAAATGCCAGATTGTATTGGTACAATGTATTTGTACAATGGTCTTGTACAAAATGCATCTTTTAAATCCAAAAACCAATGAAACCAAAACCAGGAAGAAGTGTTAGTACTTTCACTGTTGTGCTGGGATGAAAAAACTTGCAATTTATCCAGTGTGGTGTCTTGATGTTTTGATTTTAAGGTGATAGCTAAGCTTCTCTGTTTCAGCATAAGAAAGAAAAGGAGCGGGAAGGGAGG
Organism: Iguana delicatissima; assembly: GCA_948472985.1. Classification (NCBI taxonomy): domain Eukaryota; kingdom Metazoa; phylum Chordata; class Lepidosauria; order Squamata; family Iguanidae; genus Iguana; species Iguana delicatissima. The sequence goes on along the minus strand of CAOKZL010002306.1, from coordinate 640,462 downwards.
TACCTGGCAGCACCTTTGAGACAAACTCATATTAGTCTCATATTAGTTGACTGCAATCCATGGAAACGTATGCTGAAATATATCAATTAGTCCCAAAGATACTGCTCGATCACCCCTCTCCACTTTTTCCTTCTCTTGAAGTGTAGAGATACCCTTGCTGAAGACAAGAAAATTTGGAGATCTTCTATATATTTCTAGTATACATTGGAGGTTCATATTTGATAGCTGTCACTATGTACCTTCAAGTCAATTTCAATTTATAGTGACCTTTTCCTACTGTTTTCTTAGCAAGATTTATTCAGAGAGGTTTACCATTGCTTTCATTTAAGGGATCTGCCCAAAGTCATCTGGTAGGTTTCCATGTCCAAGCAGGGATTCAAATCTTGATCTCCTAGACCCTGGTTCAACACTCAATCACTATACCACATTAGCTCTCTTCATATTTGTCAGTATACTGGCAGAAGTCCAAGAAAGCAGAAATCCAGTTGTTTTCCTGTGTGTGGATGCAGTTTACTTCCTCTCTCTTAGGTAGATCTTCACAGCATAAAAAGTAACAACCACTCTTAGCTTCTCCTCATGCAAGAGGAGCTTCCCTTCTCCTCCTTCCTCCCTGCAACCCTGTGCATGCCCTCCTCCAGTTCTTGGAGGGCCTTTCAGTCCTCTGGAGGCTTTTAGAATTTGCATGAAGGTCTGCAGGGAAGAGGGAAAATCTGATCCATCACCAGTGTCCCTTCAACTACTGAAGGATACCGATGGATGCAAACCATAATATGTCTCTATAACAGGGACAGAGAAGGAATGGTTCTCCAGAGGCTGTTGTGTTGCAAATCCCATTATCTCTCACCAGTGGCTGCGCTGACTACGGCTAATGGGAGTTATGGGGTAATAACTTTGGAGGGCCATACCTTCCTCACCACTGGTATTTATCATTTTGTTTTTGAAATGATATATACCATTTGGCACAATTATTGCACAAGAAAGTAAGGCCATTTCCTCACTACACTGTTATAATGCTATTATCTCACTTTCAACATCCTATTGAATCCTGGGGTTTGTAGTTAGAGAGGGGCCTTAAGACTATCAAGCACTTGTGAGTCATTCAACAGTGGGGTCAAATCCCCACTTGGGGGTTTCCTAGTTAACACAGCTCAATTTCCTACCCATAGAATATGCTACATTACTGTGCAATCTTATGCATGTTTACTCAGAAGTAGGTTCTAATAAATTCAGTTAGACCTACTCTCAGATAATTATGTTAGGATTGTAGCTTTGGGCTCAGTTTTTTAAAAAATATGCCAGCCTTTCTTTCAATGGCTAGCTAGTTTACTCAGCTCTCATATTTCAGGAGAACTGCAGCTGGTTTTTCGATTAGAAAATCAATTTCATTGTTGTAAATCACCAAGAGCTGGTTTGCTGATCCCATTAGAAAGATGGATTAACAAGCAAACTGATCCTTATAGAAAAGACTTGGAGATCATTTTAAATTTTTTGCTTATTTTTAAACCAACAATAGTTTTTTTATTCCTATATTTCGGCCACATATGCTTGATGAGTCATTTTATAGGAGTTTTAACACTGTTGTTGTCAGGCCAGTATTATTGATTCCTACCAAGTTACTAGTCTTTATCTCACCCTATTGTTGTGTCAGGTGTGTCAGCAAATAGGTGGGTTATTATAATAAATCATGAAGTAAATATACCTCATTAAGAGAGAGTGGTGGCAGAAGTTGGGAGTGCTACCAATACTCTCTTCTCCTTTAAGCAGGAGCTGGCAACCTGAAATATGAGGGCCACAGGCATCCTTCAGGCTAATAACATGCAGCCCTCAGCTGAACTCTGAAAATCTTCTGCAAGTGATCTGTTTAAGCGTCTGTGAGAGTCTTTCCCTGGGCAGCAGGAAGGAGAGAGTGGGGAAGAGAGAGAAGAGGGTTTCAGAGATATGGCAGGGGGAGAGAAAGCATTTTCTTCCTTTGGGTATTGTAGCTTTCTTGCTTTGGGCTGTAAGAGCTGCTTGACAGTGGAATAGATCGCCTTGGGGGGTTATGACTTCTCCAACTTTGGAGCGCCAACTTTGGAGAAGTCTTCTGGTCAGTGGGACCCTGGGATAGCTCTGCATGGCAGGATGTGCAGAGCCATCCCAGGGTCCCACTGATCAGTAGAATTCTAGTGTTTCACAGAGAGAGAGAGAGAGAGAGAGAGAGAGAGAGAGAGAGAGAGAGAGATGGTCCCTTGTGCTACAGCATTGGGTTTATTTCCTGACAGTACTTAGGGCTGCCCCAAAAATTTCTTTTGTGTCTTGTGATGAACAAGATGGTACTGCTCCCATTCCACACAGAGTCTGGAATTAACTCATTCTAAATAACAAATTACTTGCAATTAATTAATACCTGCTTGCAACAATAAAGGCATAGCTGAATTACATAATGACTGTAATATAACAAGTAATAACTTCACTCATTTTGAAGTGTAAACAATAACTATTGACTTTTATAACTATGTGGCACACACAGCTGTGCTACTTAGGTATGTTTTGCACCCTATGTCAGCAACATGTAACATTCCAATAGGTTTTTCAAAAAGTAACTGGAAAGTAACTATTTTAGTCACCATTGAATAAAGAGGGGAAAAAAGAATAGCAATAGCAATATAGCAATAGCAATTACATTTCTATACTGCTTATCAGTGCAAACCACTCCCTAAGTGGTTTACGATGTGTTTAGCTAATTGCCCGAACCTGCTGGGTACTTGTTTTACCAACCTACAGGAGGATGGAAGGCTGACTCAACCTGGAGCCCTGCAGGATCAAACTCAAAATGTTGTGGCTGCAGTAACAGCATTTAACCACTGCGCCACCAGGGTTTTTGAAAATTTACAACAATGACTAATGATTTTTCCAAGCACAGAAACATACTTTTAAGCATTTTAAATTTTCTAGGCTCTAAAAAGTCTAAAATTTTCTAGGCTCTAAAAAAGTCAATTGGATTGGCAATAAAATCTTTCTTTGGTACTGGTAATGGGATAGAATCTTCTGCCACTTGGACATCAGTGAATAATCTTAGGGAAACAGGGCAAGCTGAGCACACAGTCTCTCCTCCAATGCACTGATGCCATCTCCCAGCATCTGCTAATAGAGGTGACCACATCACTCTGTTTAATGATTGCCATGGATGGCTCTGGAGATGGAAACTGGGTAAGTATGTTTTGTTTCCACCAGCCCAGAATGAATGGCTTCTTCCTTGTTCTCTAAGCTGTATCCTGGTGACTGTGAGAAAGAATTTGCTTCTAACCACCTAGTCATTCTATCTAGGTTTTTCAAGTAGATCTTGGAAAAATTACTTTATTTTAATTATTAATCATTTCATTCTCCAGAATCCCCCAACCAGCACAGCCACTGATTTTCAGGTTGCATACTGGGGGAGCTCAAGCCAAAGTTGCTATGGATTGCCCCTGATAGAACGATTGGGATTCCCTTTTCTGCTTTGCTTGTGACACAGTAGTTGTCTCAGTGTTTCATTTACACAAAAAGCAAGCAACTTTCTAACATGTAGCATTAGAATATGAAATGAGTGTGCGTGTGCCTTTAAGTCACCTGTAGACCTATGGCAAGTGATATATATTTGCAACACAGATAAGTCTTAGGTAACAAGTGCAAGCTTATTTGTAAAAGTGAGTTGAAACATAACTATGTCATTTGAAAAATCTAACTCACAAACAGAATGATCAAAACCATGCGTAACTAACATGCCTGTTGCTAAGATCTGTTGGGCAGGCAGACATAAGAGAAGAGGGCTTTTCTATGGAGGCCCTATTTTTACGGGATTCCCCATCTTGCAGTTTATAACTCACTTTCTCTCTGAATGTGTTTCCTCTCTGGATTTCTAGGCCACTTTTAAATGAATGTAAATTCATTCTTTATATTGTGATATTTACTGTTGTATCTATTTCAAATGTTTTCTGAGTTTTTATCAGAGCTCGGAAAGTAACTTTTAAAGACATTTTTAAACTCAGAAGAAAACCCAGTTAGCATGGCCACTGGCCACGAGACACAAAGAGTTTTGCCTAAAATAGCTTTCCCAGACTCCACTTTAAAGTATTTTGTACATTTTACAGTTCATTGTTTTGTGTAGTCTATTAATACTTCCTTTGGAGAGCCTCTGCAGACACAGAAAAATTTAAATAAGTAAATATGCACATGGACTACATCTAATGACCACAGAAATTCAATAAAAACATTCCTTTCCTGGAATAAAGTCCACTCCTCATGCCTAATTATGACTTGTCGTAATGGCAGAGAAATCCCACCACCCATGGCTATGGTAATAGTTTGCAGTTGTTTTGTTGTGTACCAGGGAACACATCTAAGATTAAATGTCATAGTGCGCAAATGGCAACCTGTCAGAGGAACTTTAAAAAACAGATGTGATGTTTTAGCCTACATTTCACAACTGAATTTTGAAAACTATCCATTCATATTGGTATAATAGTATGGCCCAGCAGCCAGAAATATTGAAAGGAGGGAAAAGTTTGAAAAATGATGTCATTTGAGTGCATTAGCTTTCAAGCCTACTAAAAACAGCTAATGTTATTATTTGTTAGTTATGCTTATATTCCATCTTCATCATGTGAGCTCAAGATTGCTTTCCTCATCTTCCCTTTGCTCTTACACCAATCTTGTGACATTCATTAAGCTAAGAGACAATGACTAACCCAACTTTACCTATTGGGCTTCATGGCTTAGTGCAGTGGTTCTCAACCTATGGGTCCCCAGATGTTCGTGGACTTCAGCTCCCAGAAGCCCCAGCCACTATGGTCAATGCTCAGGGCTTCTGGGAGCTGAAGTTCACAAACATCTGGGGACCCACAGGTTGAGAACCACTGGCTTAGTGGGACCTTAACTTGGATCTCTCAAGTCCCAGTTATACACTTCCAGATGTGTCATTGGTCTGCAGCTTTCAACATTTCTTTCCATTACCTATGCTAGTTAAGGCTGCATGGAATTGTAGTCCAAAAACATCTGGAGGGCTGCATGATTCCTGCCTCTGCTCTAATTACTACACTAAAGTTAGTGTAGAGCTATCTAGAAACTGCAATCTTATGCTATGAATTTGCTATTCACTGAGTCAGACCTCTGGTCCATCTAGACCAGTGTCTTTTCTGATTGGCAGCATCTCTCCAAAGTCTCTGGCAGAGGTTGTTCCCTTCAAGTTGTTAGCTGACCATTTACTGAAAGATGCTGATGACTGAAGTTGGAAATTTCTTTATGGAAAGCACATCTTTGCCATTAATCTAGTAGTATCTATGTCTTCTAGAAGAAGAAGAAACTATTGTTTTCATTTTTTTAAAAAAAATAGCTAATGGTGTTCCATGAATATAGTACAAATTGGAGGAAATCAAACAGATGCATAGTTTATATACATTGGCATAACTTTGATTACAGGAAATGTGCATTCAACAAATCGCATCCATAGCCCTCAGAATCTTTTTCCAAATTGCTATTTAATAACCATGAAGCCAACAGGCAATCACTCAGAGTTTTGAGAGCAAAGAATTAAACAGTTCATGTGCTGGAGGAGGTGGTAGGAGTGGATATGAAGCAGGATAGGAATTCTATAGAATTCTAGCAGAACTCTTTCACAATCAGAGAATGGTAGCTGTCACCAGGGGCCAAACAGATTGGCTGGATGATGTCATGGCTGTATGGCTCTACTTCAAGAAATGCCCTTCCGCTGGAATCATCTGGTCCTCCTTTCTTTGACATCCATTCCTGCTTTTTGCACAAAGAATACCCCTGTTAAGCTCTGATCACAGAGCATTCCCCTGTGTCCTCTCATATTCCACAATGAGGACCATGAGTGGGGCAGATTACTGACACAAGCAGGATCCTCCCGCACATCCTTGCTTATTTTCTCCATTAGGCATACAACTGAGCCAGCTTAGTAATGAAATTTTACTATTTTATCGCACTGGAAGTAATAGCAGAAAATCCCCTTGCTCTGTTCTTGTTTTCAGAGGGGAGAGCAAGTGAAGATGTGTGGGATTTCACCATTATCAGAATATATTGTCTTCATTAACAAATGCAGTTTTAGTATGAATCTAGGTCAATAAGCGTATGGTGTAGTAACAAATGCTTAATAAAGACAAATTATTCCTGTCCTGAAAGTCAATTCTATGACAGAATTTCCTTTCTCAAAATGAGGCAAAGAATACATCTAAGAAGCAGTGAAATTCCACTGAAAGCTGCTTCCCTACCTTCTGGCTCTGCCAGTCAGTCTGTCCTTCCCTCTGGCTTTACTGCTCATGACTGGCAATGTTCTGGAAGCAGATTCGCTTGTGCTCCGTCTGTGTTGTCCTCCACCTGAAAAAGATGGCACACACAGAGCTAGGGGCTAACACATCCAGCATCATACCACAAGAGTCAGGCCAACCCAACCATTAGGCATAATTAGACAACAGAATCAGACAAGGGGTGGTGGGTGGGAGGTCAACAAGAAACAGTATTTTTTTCTTCCTGCACCTCCTGGCTACTTTTCTCTTTTGGGCGACCAGAGCAGGGTATGCTACATGGCTTTTCCCAATTCCCTATCCTGTCCTAATGTTCTGGATGCATCTAATGAGTAGCCTTAGTTTACAAAAGCTTATGCTACCAATTTCTTTCTCTCAATTAGTCTTAATGGTGCTACAAGATCCTTTTGCATACTTCTCCTGAAATGGCAATTCACCCTTTAAATATGTTCAGGGGACTCCTGCACTGTTTAACTTTTTAAAAACTGCATTTCAAAAGCAGAAGTGCACTTCTGGTTACATTTAGTTTTGTTTTAGCAGTCCACATGGGGCAGAAAATTGGTCCACAGACCTGGCAGAATTGCCCACACCTGCTGTACACATTGGGGAGGGAGGTGTACTGGAGGGTACAGCAACCCATTGTCAGTCCAGCCTTCCTGGCCTAGATTTCCTGACTGAGGTGGGCCGCAATAGCAAATGGGCTTAGAACGACCAAATAATTAGAAAATGCAACTAGCAAGTGGCCAGGGACTTGTACTGAGGAAGATGAAAGATGTCAATCTACCGTATATGGGTTGAAAGCATATGATATATTAGACTTATCCAACCTGATGTCTTCGAGATGTTTTGAACTATAATACCCCGGATTCTGGAAATTGCCTGGGGCTAATAGGAGCTGAACTCCAAAAATACCAGCTTGGGGAATACTGTGCTACAGCAACCTTGCTGAATCTGCATAGCTTTCAGTCTGCACAGTCCCTAAGCAAGAGTTTGCCAAGGCTTCCCAGGCTTACCATGTTGAGGGCAATGGGGAAATGGTTGGATGTACAATAGGTATCATAAATAAATTTAAAGACCCAAAGTGTGTGATTGTTTGTCAGTCCTTTTCATACCGATTCAGATATCTGCCCAGGAAATGTCTTTAGTTATCCAAACATTATTGTGGCCACCTCTCTTGTGCTGCTTTTCTATAAACTCTGTGTGTGCACGTGCACACATGTACATACCTTAAAGTCACTTGTTGAATTATGGTGACCACATGAATTTCATAGGATTTTCTTAGGTAAGGAATCCTCAGACGTGAGTTTGACAGTTCCTCTCTCTTAAATATAGCATACAGTACATGTATACTCCTCACCCATACAGCTCAGGCAGTGCAGCCTTCTTGTCCTATCACCTTCTTTTACCAAGACCTGCACACTTCCAGGTAGAACATCTTTCTTTTACTTTGTTCTTGGGACTATAATCTTCAGAACATGCCCACACATTCTCTCCTATAGTGCTGTTCCCAGCATGCCTCCTAGCATCCATAGTTTCTGCTATGCTGCTCATCAGCTTTCTCTTTGGCTGCCAGCCCAGCTATGCATCTCCAACAGAGAAAGAACCAAGACTGTATAGGACTGATAAATTTGCCAGAGGAAGAAAAATCATCACACTTTCTTTATGTCAGTTTCTCAGATGTCTCCATCAAGCAGTGATGGAGACCACCACTCAAGCAGCAGGAGCAATATAGGCAGTTGAAAAAGAAACCCCAAAACATATCTGCAATTATATCATTAAATATCAAAATCAAGATCATCTATGCCATAGTATTTCCAATTTCTATTTATAGTTGTGAAAGCGGGACAGTGAAGAAAGCTAACAAGAAGAGAATAACTTAATTTGCAATGTGGTGCTGGAGAAGGGACCTGAAAATACCATGGACTGCCAACACTCCAGTGTATTTTAAGTGTTTTAACTGCTTTTTAATTTAATATTTTTTTTCAAAAGAATACTGTTGTTTAACTTTTTAAACCTTTGTAAATTGTTTTAGCTTGATCTTTTTAAATTATTGTAAACTACCTTGAATCCCATCTCAAGAGAAAGGCAGGATAGAAGTTTAATAAATAAATAGACAAATATATGCATCCTAGACCAAATCAAATCTAGATTCCGACTGGAAGGAAAAATGACTAAATTGAGGCTATCATATTATGGACACATCATGAGATGACACAATTCCTTAGAAAAGACAAAGAGGAATGCAAGGCAGTAGAAAAAGAGGTAGACCACGTTACAGATGGATTAATTCAATCAAGTAAGTCATGGTGCTATGAATATGCAAGTCCTGAGCAATGCTCTTCATCAGTGGGACTCAGTGGAGGTCGGGATAAGTCAAAGCCAATTTGAAGGCAAATAATGACAAACTAGTAGCTGAAGGTTTGGAAAAACTGAATGGTTCCCTATACCACTACACAGGCAACAGTTATTCTAGGCTTGGGAAACTGAGTATTTAGGAAGAAATAGTATTGAAAGTAAAGCATCGTCCTCTCTTTAAAGTTTCTGGAAAGTGCTCTGAAAAGGCAGTCAGGTTTTGCATTGCTGTTGAGTTCCATTTACCTTTTCCTTCAGAAGGCAAGGATCGATGTTGGGATTTGCGGGCATTTCTTCCTCCTGGAATGAACAAAGCACAAAAAAACAGTAAGACAACAAATTCCCTTTCTACACCCCCCAACCAAGCACAGCACAATTTTCCTGATTTGACAGCACACAGATGTATACACAGAAATGAATTTTTTTTAAAAAAATGCATGTAGTCTGGGTGCTGTACTTGAAGTCTTGGTATGTTTTCTAAATATCAACTTCACAAATTTTCATAGCTCATTATTAAGGTTGACTCATTGATAATGGCAATATATACAACTGACTGTCCTGAAACAATACAGAAATAAAGAAACCAGTGACAGCGTGGCTCAAACCCAGAGCCATTGTTTTTCTCTTTTCAAAACCGAACATATCTTTTTACTTTTAAGATTTTTTTTTCTACATGCCTTCCTCCATATGCCTTTTCTGGATAATTAGACAGAAATATCTTTGTAAACTAGAGTTCAGGAAATTATTTTTAAAGTAATTAACTATAATTGCGGTTTATAGACTCCCCAACTATAGGTAAGTTCCCATTTTTAAAAAAGTAACTTTTTACTCTTCTGTTTTTCAAACATAACACAAGACGTTACATAGAACTATTCTAAGAGGACAACAACAACTTCTCTGAATGTATTTGGTCTGTGGTACAATGCGTTCTCTCTTGCTGCCCACCTCATCATCACCCCAACACCCACAACAGGGCACAAAGCAGCAGCATGATGGAAGAGGTGGCACTGGAACCATGTGCTATTTTCCTTGCACATTTAATGAGCCATACTCTCACAACTATTTTTAAAAAAATGCAATTATACCACAAATTATTATCTCTATAACTGCAGTCGTGAAGTAATACAAGTTTCATTGTTAAGAAAAAGAAATAATTACAAACGATAAGTTATTTGTAACTGATTGCTTCCAATACCTGTTTCAGACTGAACTTTAAAAAAATGTTATGTGAAGGCTCATCCAGTTGGGCCGTTAGTTTTATCAGTGTCAGGCTGTTCTGTTTCTGGATTTCATACCAAGAAAGAACATCCAAAATCCACAATACAACAATTGCTTTATTGGGCCAACCAAAAATGTACAAAATATATCATGCAAGCTTTTGAAACTCCAATGGTATAACCTTTGCCTGATCAAGAAGCCAGGAACTTTGTGACCTTGCATGATGTATTTTGTGCATTTTTTGATGGCCCAATAAAGGTATTGCTGTTTAATGGATTTTGGATGTTGTATTTTGCCGCACGGCCAACACGGCTACCCCGGATATGTTTTCTGATTCCAAGGAGACCACATTTTAACTGCAACAGGGGAATCTTAATGAAGAGGGAGCCAAGGGACTGGGACTTAACTATATGAGGTTTCTACCTCCAACAAAGGTAAAACTTTTTCATTGGAAGTGCCATTTGGCAGGTCCAGATGCAACACTACAGAGGCTTCTTGAGAAGTTCAGTGTTTTCTGCCTAAGAAAGGGTAGGTAGCCTCACCTAGAAGCAACCCGGATCTCAAGGGAAATTACTCTTTTTTTATTGGTAATGGAGTTGAAATTTCATTGCCTAGATTTTACAACTCTTTGTCTCCCAGGATCCACATGGCCAAAGAAGGGAGTGATTTCTGCCTGTATTTATATCCCCCCAAGACCATCTTAGCTGACAACCACAAAAACAGTACCTTGACAAAATGTAGGCCTGTGACTCTAACATCATCAATTTTTTTCTTCTCCTGTATGATTTTTAACACCTCTGCCTGACAAAGAAGCCAGTAGTGCTTTGAAAGTTTGCATGATATATTTTGCACATTTTTGGTTGGCCCAATGGAAGGTATCAGTGCTTTGTGGATTTTGGATGTCACTGTATTTCACTGCAGGGCCAACACCGCTGTCCCTGGATACATGTAACAGTTGTTCCTGCTCCCACACCCAGTCATGTCCTAAATATACCAGGGTTTTGTCCAATCTTCCCCCAACTCCTATTTTAGATGTAGTTAACTGTGGTGTAGGTGTCATTTCCTTCCCTCCCCATCATCTCCATCATGAACTCAACACTCAGTGTCATGCTTCCCTCACCATATGTCCATTCCCAGTCTGGTACCTTAAGTTTTGGAAAAAAATTTTTTTTATAGTTTTAGTGCAAAAATGCCATGGAGGTAAATCACTGTACCATTTTAGCATTACATATTTGTACAAAGTCCAAAGAAAGAAGGAAAAGATCATACTGTGAATGCAAAGCAGCACACAGGAAGTGTTTAACTTGCTAACTGGAATGAGAGAAGGCTGGTCAGAGGAAAACTTCTGTGGCAAATGTCCTACCCCCGTTTAACATGTCACTAGGCTGCCTAGAAGCAAAGAAGGAACCAGGGCAATGGGTACTATATCAGAATCAGAATCTTCCGGGACAAAAACAATAACAAAACCAAAACGAAAAAGAAAAAGAAAAAGAAAACACTCTACCCTCTGTCCTGGTTCTAAAAGTTGCAGCTAGTCCTGGAAGTTCATGAGAAACTGACTTGGGACAGTAGGTATATCATATGCATGTTTTGTTTTGGTTTTTTTTTAAATCTTGATAAGTACAGAGACAACTCCTGCCAAACCCCAAGAATTTGGGCCAGTCTGGATGAGCCTTAAGAAATATCTTTCAACTCAGAGTCACCCTGCCAGAGACATAGGCCTTTTCTGCACTACACTCTTACAGCGCGATGATTGTAGTGCGGAAAAGGGCATAAAGATCTGACAGCAGGCAAAAAAAAGGAGCTGGATTTTTCACAACAGATACCAACATACACCAAATCCTTTTTCTGACCTTTTTTGCTGTGTAGACCCTCCAAGACTAGTTCCCCATCCTTAGTATCCTCAAACCTGCAGATGAAAAAGAAAGATTATTTCAAGTATAAAGTTCAGTGAAAATTTCTACTGAAAAATATGCTCATGTTGACATTAACACTGAAAAAATAACTGGATTGGTCCTTTACAAGTAGTGAATTAGCCTGTTTTTTTTAAAAAGGCACCTTATTTGATTTAAATAATGAACTCCTCTGCATCTTCTGTGCAGGCCATAGGAAAAGCCTCACGGGATCAGACTAGGCTCTGTCGGGTTCCAATAGTTCCCAACTTTGTATTTCCAGGTTTTGTTGAACTACAGCTCTTACCATGGTTAGCCACCAACCATGGCTAAAGGGTCAGGGAACCCAAGGTTAGAGATTTTTAATTTGACTCCAATATTCTGTTTCCAGTAGTGGCAAATCGTATGCTTCTGCAAAATGAACAAATAATGACAGATGCAAACAAGCCTTTCTACCTGCCGTTCAGAGGGATGCTGCCTTAAAGACATTTAGTTGCTGAGAACCTTGATAAAGCTAGTTTTAAAGAGCCATCAACACCATTGACCATGAAAATGTTGTGCAGTTCTGAACTATAGCTTAATTATGGGTTTTCAGAAATAGTACTTTTGTCAGCAAAGAACCTAGGGACAATCACTTCAACAAATATTACTCTTATCAGTCTAGGTGAAGTCAACTGGTCCCCCGTCAGAGTTCTGACTCAAGGCAAAGTTCTCACTCAACATTCTGTGAGTGTTTCCATGGGTTATCAAGAGCAGCATAAGCCATATACCACATCAGAATAATTTTGGGAAGCCCAAAACATCAGTAATGAAGGGTGTGGACTCCTACAAATCAGAGTGGATTTTTGCTGTGATAAAAAATAAGTTGTAATGTCTTTTTTTTCCCCTAAGGGGCTCTTTCCTCAACATCTTCAGATGCCTCCCCACTTTATCCATTGCATACACCAGATATGATAATAGGTCCCCTGTGGGTCATTGAATCTGAACCATCTGTTGAGACAAAGACACACTGATATATTGTCCTTTTTTACTGGCAATCAAAAACTACAAATAGCACAGAGCCCAAGAGTGTGATTAGAGATATTGCTTCCTATCCAACTTTCCATTCCCCACCAGGATATTATTTCTACCATTGACCTATTTGCAGAGGCTATTGCACACAAAGTATGTTGTGTTGGATTGTGAAGATGACCTACATGTGATCTGATTTTTCAACATCCCAAGCCCGCCGCCATTCTCCCCTTGCATTCTTGTGGCGTGCTAGCCGCTCAAGGTCGATCTGATCCCGTTCTTTCTTCCATCGCATGTATTCTGACCGTTCTCTTCCAGTCAGCATGCAACCCTTATCCCCTGGGCTCTTCTGGGGAGACTTCCCTCTCTCCTAATTAAAACAAAAAGTAGTTAATTAAAATCAGCATTTCCTCCTTCAAATGCACAGAGGTTGTCCTAGGATTCATTTCCTTATGTTGTGGCCATCCCACCACAGGGGTGGCTGCTAGAATGGCTTTCCAATTCAAATTCAATACATTCTCCGGTCAGATACAGTTATCCTGCCTGCACAGGGAGAAGTGAGACAAAGCAAGATAGCAAGTAGACATTGCTGAGCTTGCACATGCTCCACTAAAATGTTTGCCAGTCAAGAAGCCATTACTTATTCCTAGCATGGATTGCCCTGGTGATTAGTCTCTTGAGCAGTGATGTATTTGTGGCCAGAGAATATACCTGCTGCTTGTAGGTGTGGTCACAGAATGGTTGTATCATATACTAGCATATATACCCAGCGTTGCCTGGGATTTTATTTTCTCATAGGTAATACTTGTTAGAAAGTTTTGAGATCCTGTGTCTCTAATTCCCCAAACTGTCTTGTTCAGTACCTGTAATTTCCCCCATATTCCCTAATCCAGTCTGTATTCAGAGTTATTAACATACAGAAGTTGGATTCCTGAGGGAATATGCTGCCTTCCTCCTTGCTGCTAGTCCTCATCTCCATAGCAACCAGCCTATTCCAGAACTCTCCGGCTGAGAATTCTAAAGGCCCCTCTCTAAACTGCAAACTCCAGGATTTGCCTGGGATTTTATTTTCTCATAGGTAATACTGGCATTAGCTTACCTTACCTTAGGAATTACATGCGGATGAAGCACACAGATTTGAGATCCTGTGTCTGTAATTCCCCAAACTACCTTGTACAGTACCTGTAATTTTTCCCCATAGTCCCCAATCCAGTCTGTATTCAGAATTGTTAACATACAGAGGTTCAGTTTCTGAGGGAATACACTGCCCTTCTTTTACTGCTAGGCCTGGTCTCCATAGCAAAAACCCAGGCCGAAGAGCTCTCTGCCTGAGAGTTCTAAAGGCCTCTCCCTAAACTGCCAACCCCAAGATTCGACAGAATCTTCACAACCAGCCAATCATATGAGGTCTTCTCACCTCAGACAGTCAATCATATGAGGTCTTTGCCTGCCTGACACAGACACACTTGTGAGTAAAGAAAAGACAACCTTTCTTTACTAGCTAGGAGGTGGTCACATACACAGGAGTCCTAGCCCCTCCCATCTGCTGACTCATGACCTTTTACCTCACCTGAAGCATCTCTCTCTGGACATTGCCTTATTTGGAAGGTAGTTTGTGATTGGAGGAAACCTCATGTTACCTGCCCCTCTGGACATTTCCTTATATGGATGGAAGTTTCTGGACATTACCTAATATGGGGCAGGTGGTCTGCAATTGGTGGGAAAATGCTGCAGTGGGTGTGTATGCTGTTTACCTGGATAAAAAGGCCTTGCCAAGTCTCTGTTCTTTGTCCCGAACCTCGGCACCCTGTTGCAACAGATTTATATATTTTTATACTTTTGTACACAATAAATCTGGCCTCTAGCCTCTGAACCAAGAAACGTCTGGTCATTTGCCTGTTTCTCAAAAAAGCTGTCCTTCTTAAGGGCGTAGAAGGTGACACACTCACAAACTTTGAATTTTATATATTAGAGGTATGGATGGATGCAGCTTAAAATTTATTTCTATTCCTCGGAGTCAGAAGCAATACCTTTTCCTGTTTGCCATGAATCCAGGAAATCACTGCCTGCCATATGCCTGGGATTTTGTTCTCTCTAACTTTTCCCCATATTCCCTAATCCAATCTGTATTCAGAGTTATTAATATACAGATGTTGGCTTCCAAAGGGAATACACTGGCCTAGGTAACACTTGTTAGAAATACCTTAGGAATTACCTTACTTTACCTTAGATGCAGTTGAAATACACAGATTTGAGATCCCGTGTCTCTAATTCCCCAAACTCTGTTGTTCGGTACCTGTAACTTTTGCCCATATTCCCCAATCCAGTCTGTATTCAGAGCTGTTAACATACAGAGATTAGGTTCGTGAGGCGACTTGCTGCTAGGCCTCATCTCCATAGCAGCCAGCCTATTCAGAGCGCTCTGGCTGAGAATTCTAAAGGCCCCTTCCTGAACTGCCAACCCCAGGATTCCATAGAATCTTCACAGCCAGCCAATCATATGAGATCTTCTCACCTCACACAGCCAATTATATGAGGTCTGTGTCTGCCTGATGCAGACAAACAGACAAGATCACTCACAAACTTTGACTTTTATATATAGAGAAGCCATATGCCACAGAATAGAGGTGGGAAACATTTGAACTTCCAGATGTTTTGGACATCAACTAATTTCCTTATACTTTCTCTTTATCCTAGTGTGCCTTTTACTTTTCAATTCAGCAGAGCAAACAGCATATGCCATACATATCAATAAGTGCTTACCAAATAAATATGCATCATATTATGAAAAAAGCATCACTGGGTCCCTGACATTTCCCTTTGCAAAGTACACTCTCTAGACTGAGTAAGAAATGCAAATTCACTGAGTTTTTTTTCCTCAAAGATCAAAACAGGCATGGGCAACATGTGGCCCTCCAGCTCTTGTTAGATTGCAATGCCAAGAGAGTTTGGACAAGTTACTCTTTGGACTACAGCTCTCAGAATCCCCAAACCAGCCTGGGATTCTAAAAATTATAGTTTTAAAAAGGGAACCTTTCCAACCTTTAATTTTCTTTGTGCTCTAGCCAATACAGTCAACAGTGAGGAATAATGGGAGGAATAATGGGAACTGTGTAACAAAAACATCTGAAAGGCCAAAGGTTGCCAACTCCAATTGCCTAGACTGGTACAAATACTGAAAAACTGCTTTCTCCCATGTAAACTGGTCAGGCCTTTAATTTCTGCTTTGGTTTGGATGCCTTGCTCTGGGTACTCTGTATTCATGTAGACCTATCTGTGTTTTTGGCCTTTGGCTATTAGCGCCCAGCAAGACGGAGGAGTTCACCAAGCCAAAATGTAGTCTCACAGAGATGTCAAGAGAAAGCCAGGCCATAGCTGGTGCACAAAGGAGACAGTAGCATGGAAGGGCAGCATTTCTACACAGATCCAACTGGGAGATTCCCTCATATACCTGTGACTGCTTAAAAAAACTTCCCCTTATGCCTCTTCTGTCAGAGCCTTCCACTTAATTGTGGAGGACTCTAATATCCTGTACCTTTAGACATTTTCTTTCCTTATGCTAGGAGGAAGGTCTACCTCAAGTCAACCTCTGAACTATCTTCATCTGAAGCAGAAGGCCCTCTCTGGTTTTCCTTCAGCATCCAGTGTTTTTTGCAGATGAGCTGCCAGTTAGGGATGTAATGCTTCCCTAATTTTCTTTTCAAAGTAAGCAATGAGTAATTATAGCAATTTTCTTTCTATTGCAAGAAAGGCCTCAAAAACTGCATGGTTTTCAAAGTCCATTAGCAATTCAGGACTTCGTTCTGCACAACATTCACACATGGTATTTCTGCACAGAAAACATAATTGCCTGCCCAGGAAATAATGATTCTTCACTGAATAGTATTTCTATGCAGAAAATAGCCACATGAAAATTTTGCATAAAATAAGTCCTGAACTGTGAAGATTCTCATCAGTCTAGTATTCGTTTCATCAGAGTTTCCTCAACACTTGAGAAACATGTTTTTCAATGATTTTAAAATACTTCTGAATATTCTTTCCATCCCTAATACCAGCAAGGGGCTCTGAGTACCTTCTGTGATGCAAACCTTTCTAGCTGGGGCCCATCAACCTGCCTCTGTCCCTCCAAGGAAGTTCCTTAAGGGGGGGTACAATAGCCCACCCTATCACATCAGGTGTGACCAGCTGTTAGGCAGGTGGTAGCTACGGGGGAGACCTTCTCTGTAGTAGTGCCCCATTTATGGAAAAACCATGTTTCCATCCAGACAAATTTCTACGACATTAACATTACTGGTGTTTAAAGCAAGGAATGCTTTTTAAAATATATATTCAAGCATTAAATGGTAAAAATCTCAGCTCTTTTACTATCCAGTTCTTGTCTTTCTGGTGCTACTTATCGCTGTTATTTTCACTGCTATTTATTTGCTACTATTATTACATTCCTCTCATCTTCAATAGTTTGATTTTTTTTAAATTGAGCATTGTTCTAATTTTAAGCTGATGGGTTTGAAATATTGTAAACCAGCAAAACAAAACTTGATGAGCAAAAAATAGGATATATGAGGGAGCCAGGATGGTTTAAAGGCTTGACTGGACTCCAAAAGAGAAGGGTTTCAATCCCCACTCAGCCACGGAAATCCAGTGGGTGATCTTGGGCAAGTCATACTCTCTCAGTCCTAAAGGAAAGCAATGGCAAACCTCCTTCGAATAAACCAACCAAGAAAACCATATGATGGGATTGCCATAAATTGGAGTTGACTTGAAAGCATCTAACGACAACAAAGGGTAAACATGTTTACGAAACAAGTGTTTTCATATTATTAATTGTTCTGTCTTAGTACTGATCCTTTGTAAGTTTGTAACTGAGAACTGGCAAGATGTAGTGGTTTGGGTATTGGCTCTGACTCTGGAGTCCAGAGTCCCCACTCAGTCCCAAAACCCACTGAGTGACTTTGGGCAAGTCACACTCTCTTAGTTTCAGAGGAAGGCAACAGAAAACCTCCCACGACCAGCAGGTCTTTGCTCTGCACAGCCAGGCTGAGAGAAGTGCATGGCAAGACACAGGCCATTTCCTCAGTAGCCTGTTATAGTGCGATGATTCCACTTTCAACATCCTTTGGAATCCTGGGGTTTGTAGTTTCGGGAGGGGCCCCTCCCAAAACTGCAAACCCCAGGATTCCAGAGGATGTTGAAAGTAGAATCATCGCGTTATAACAGGCTACTGCGGAAATGGCCACAGTTAAGCTTCCCACTTTCTCTCAGCAGAAGTAACAATACAACAACACAGTATCAAACAAGTGATACAGGAGTCCATTCTAAAAAGTCAACTGAAACAAGAATGCTTTTACAAAGAGGTCTTCTTTTTTTCTATATTCACATTCATAGTATAGACAATCAAACACACAGACATACACAGTAAATGAAATTTATTAAAATTTCCCATAGGATATCATTATTCTGTAATCATTATTTGGCTGGGTGAGTCATAGAAGCATGAGGGAGGGTGTGGGATGGAAACTACTCTGTTAGTGGCAGGTAATGGCTTCCATGTCAGTGAAGTTGTGAATCTGTTCCAAGTTTTAGTTTGGAATTTAAAAGGAATATCTACGCTTTAAAATCCATCTTGGAGTTAGGATTCAGCACCTTAGATAGCTCCTTTAAAGTTCAGTTTGAAACCCACACCTAATCACTCAACTGATGTGGAAAAGGCTGAGGGGAGCTGTAGGCTGAAGCATCTAGGAAGTACCTAGTTTGAAGAAAAGTTGCCTCACAGAACCCTACCAGGAGGCTACCACAAGGAAGGCCAGTAAAATCTACCCATAGCACAGATGGGAATGTTGAGGCTGCAAGAGAGTTGGACAACAAAGCAACATCACAAAATGCTAGCTGAGATGAGATACAAATCAAGAACTTCCTGGTTCACCGCTTAGGCATTTTGCTACCTGGGTACATTACAGAGCTATGCTACATAATCGTGTGTTATGTTCCTGTGTTAGTTAGTCCCTCAAGTACAGTGAGCTCAGCAGCAGAGCGTGCATAATAAGCATCAAGTGTACAAATCAGAACAATGTTCTTCTGAGAAGGAAATTCTTTGCTTGCACTGCTTCCAACCCTCATGATTTACTGTTCCATCTTGTGCTGTAACAGCTGAATTCTAGTCTTCCTTCCATGCTTAAGACTTTAGCACACAACCAAAAATGGCAGGGGGGTCCTCAGAGCAAAGCTATCATGCAGTGAACATCTAGCGCATGTCCACTGGGGTGGAAGTGAACCACCAGCTCGCTGATATCATCAGCCCCACAGTAGATAGCTGAATGCGCAGCAAATCCAATGACGTGAATTGCCTGTGGGAAACTCGATATTCCATATTTCTCCCCTTCAAAGACAGCCACCCCCACCCTTCCTCCAAACAAGAATTAATCTCCTTGGCATTTTGTTGCAGATCAAAATAGGCCAGGGGAAAATTAGAGCCTGAGGAACCTGTTGCCAAGGAGACACACCTGTGTGGGTGGGCAAAGGAGGGAAGGAACAACAACATTTTACTTTTCCACCAAAAGGAGCTGAGGGGCTCTACCAGCCCATTCACACATGGGCAGGAAAGCAGGAGACAAAAGCTTCTATTGTGAGAAACTGAAAGATCCCTGTTGGGCTTTGTGGACCTCAGTGCTTTCTACCTCACAGACACACAGGTCCTAAAACACCTTCTGGTAGCTTCCTTTCTGCCTTGCCTTGTCACTGTTTCCCATGACTATACACATACCTCACCTGCCAGACTAGAGTGGTCAGTGCTCAAGATGGAAAGAATCAAAATAAGAGAGGCCCTTATATCAAAGAAACTGAGAAAACTGACATACTATGCATAAGTAATCTAGGGATCATTGGGGGAAATCTAGGGAACCTCAGAGAAAAGGCCGGCCCTGGTATTAAGCAGAGTGAGGCAGCCACCTCAGCAATAGATTTTGTGTATGTGTGTCATGCAAAGAGAACAAATAATAAATTACTCATTTACTATTGGTATAATTTAAACCAATAGTTTGAGTGTTGGACTAGAACTCCAGGAGACCAGGGTTTAAATTCCTGCTCAGCCATGGAAACCCACTGGGTGACCTTGGGCCAGTCACTCTCTCTCAGCCTCAAAGAAAGGCAATGGCAACCATCTTTTGAATAACTCTTGCCAAGAAAGCCCTGTGATAGGGTCACCATAAATCAGAAACTAACTTAAAAGCACACAACCACAGAATTTATTGTTACATTTTTGCTACTAGGCATGGGGAGAGGTGTCTGTAGAATATTCTGCTTGAACTGCCAAAATAATTTGGTTGGCCTAGGGCACTGTATACCACAATTTTGGTGGGAGGGACACTGTTTGCTGTTGTACTGCAGCCATAAAGTGTCTTGGGCTGCTCATACTAGGCCTTGGTGGACACCTGGACTGGATGCTCCATCCCAGCATCCTCAACATGGTGTCCACCAAATATGTTGGGCTATAAACTTCCATCCTCTCCAGTCAGCATGTCTGCTGATAAGAGTTGTGATACAACACATCTGGAAGGCACCAGATTGGGCAGGCTGCTCTTCATGATTGATAGATAGAAACTA
Source organism: Iguana delicatissima (assembly GCA_948472985.1). Classification (NCBI taxonomy): domain Eukaryota; kingdom Metazoa; phylum Chordata; class Lepidosauria; order Squamata; family Iguanidae; genus Iguana; species Iguana delicatissima. The sequence goes on along the minus strand of CAOKZL010002306.1, from coordinate 620,109 downwards.
TTTCAGGCAAGACAACTGATATTGTTAAGGTCCACAAACAGACACCTTACTATCTTGAGGAAAACAGTATGCTTCTTCTCTCTGGACTCGAGACAAACTTTAAAAAATGACTTATGGGTCTTTCTGATCCCATTCTCCCTCCCAGTTAAAAGGATGATCGTAGTTTGACAAGCTACTTGTAGAAGAGGGGATGGGCACCTGCAGCATGTCTGGGGGCCTCTTTTTTGCTCCAGAGACTCTCCAGAGGCTAGATAGATTGTAAAAAAAGCAAACAAACCAGGAAGTAGATGGACATGCATGTCTGGTTTTGAAAAATATTTATTTCAGTTTTTATATCAAACAGTGCTGTGGGGAAGAAACTGCAGGCTATTTAAAAGGTGAATTGCCACTCCTGGAGGCCTCAAGGTCAGGCAAGGCAAGCCTTTCGGGGCCAGAGGAGTCTGTGGGGGTCAAAGGCCACATGAACAACAGGCAGGAAACCCTTGCATGTAATCCCACTCTGCCTGCCCTTGTGCAGAACATAGTTCAGTGTAACACTAATTGAAAACACGGCTTGAAAGGGGGATGAATCCCATGCTTATGGACCACGGAGTCACGTATCTGCTCTGCAGCATGAGATGTCTAGGGCCTCCCAGCTCTCACTGGAGGCCTCTGTCAAGTCAGTGAACAGCAGGGAATCACTGTGCCATCAGGAAGGCAGCCTGTTTACCACTCAGAGCTGGGCCTCCTGCTCAGCTTGGCCACAGCTGGGTTCCTGGGCCTTAAGGGAGTAGAATGAGCCAGCCTCTCAGCACTCTGTAGGCTGCAGCTGGGACCCAGGCAAAGCAGCTCATCTGGGTCCTCTTAATGAAGCACATCAGCAGGAAAGAGAAGCTGATTTAATTTGTGCTCTGTTAATTAAGAGTGTTTGTCGGCTCAAGGGAGCCAGGCCTTTCTTCTTCTAGGGTCTATTCTGAACAGTTAGTGGTGAACCACAGCCATTGTTGCAAAGTCACCCTGTTCCATCCAAAGAAAAGAAAATGGAAAAGAGACGTACTGGTATGACAACACACAGAATCTGGGGATTCTGGGAGATATAGTCCCAGCAAAAGTCCCTTATCTAAGCCACGGCGTTTGTTTCCTGGCACAAGCATTTAGTAGCCTCTACTTTCCCAGGCAGCATACTACAGCTGGGAGAATGAATCATATATGATTTTAGTCACATGTCATGATAGAACAGTGAAATAATTTGGACTCTATTGCAGTTCTAAAGGAGAGTCAGCATGGTGTCTTGACTGGACTATGATTCTGGACACCAGGGTTTGAATTCCTGCCTGGCTACAGAAACCCACTGGGTGACCTTGGGCAAGCCATACTCTCTCAGCTTCAGAGGAAGGCAAAAGCTTTCTGAACAAATCTTGCCAAGAAACATAAGAAATGACTTGAAGGCACACAACAACAACAACAACAACAACAACAACAACAACAACAACAACAAGCGGCTCTAAAATCACAGGAAACAGCCTGCATAGAACAGATGCTGCACAGCCCGAGTATTTTTGCAATGGTGGCCAACATGACCCAAGCATTTTGAACTCAAGCAAAGCACCATGTGTTTTGATACTGAACTTGAAATGAAAGTGGAGCTTGATTGTGGCATTGTCAAGTTAAAGGACAGCACTTGGCAAGTGATTTTCTTCCTCATCTCTGTGTGGAAACATTTCGTTTGGATAAGGATACCCAAAGTCATGCTTTGCTTACTGCTCCCTCTGGTGCATTGTATGCCAAATAACACTTGACAGCTCTCCACTGAAACAGAATTAGTTACCATTGCACCAGGCTGAGAGCTGATTTGCTTAACAAGAGTCTTGACTATCCAGCAGCTTCTTCAGACTGTTCTCTTCTGGCATTAAGAATATTTTGTAACTCATGTCCACCTCAATGTCAGTTGAACGTTGTTGTTGTTGTGTGCCTTCAAGTCATTTCTGACTCGTCATGACTTTAAGGGGAACCTATCATGGGGTTTTCTGAGGTTGAGAATGTGTGTCATACCCAAGGTCACCCAGTGGGTTTCCATGGCCCAGAGGGGAATGGGACCATGGTCTCTAGGCTAGCAAAAAGATGTTGGTCATTTATGTTAGGATTTAGTCAAAAATTCTTAAGCGGAATGTAGATTCCAGCAGAAGTTGGAAAAGTTAACATTTTAAGACCATAACTCCCAGAGCTCCCATCCATCATAGCTAGTTGGCTGGGGATTCTGGGAGTAATTGCTCCAGGCACTAGGTTCTAGCTAGCCATTCCCCACTGCCACAGAATGCATACTACTGATACAGACAAACTTGGACACTATGGCTATCTCTAGCAAATTAGAACACAGAGCCATGTCCCATGATTTAGGAGTAGTTCAGATGTACATTCTGGAGCTTGGGTTTGCTAGGTACTACACACCTAGGTACTGCACGCAAGAATAGTCCCAATTAGGAGATCATTTCAAGAGCACTGAAGATTATCCCCTTTCTGTGATTGCTTTGTCTATTCAGAAAACATTGTCTTCACTCTGAATTGGCTTATTTGCCTTTACCGACATCTCCCAGGTCTGATTAGCCACATAGAATTGTCATGCCACCCTGTCTACTCTGTGATTCTCAGTTGACTGAGATTTTGCAAACTGGTGTTGTTGGTCATCATAGGGCCCAATCTAATTCACTATATAGCTCTATGCCATCTTCCTGTTCATTTCCTCATCCTCTAACAGGTCAGGATTATTTGTTATGTACTGAAGAACACCAAGATGAAATAAATAGGCACAAGGTGGAAGCATTGACGTAGCAACAAGATTTTTTACAGTAAGATTGAAAAAGGTGAGCATTCTCATAATTCAGTTTTTAAAAGAAAAAACAGCTTACCCTGAAAGCCCTGCTTTCAATCTGAACATCAAATCAAGGAAATAATGGCAGTTCTTTGTATAAAGCTGGGAGGGAAAAACAACCCCAAATGAAAAACTGTCAAAGACATCCAGATCATGACTTTTCCTTTTTCAAAATAAGAGATCTGCAAGTCATCTGGTTCTTAATCTAGTTTTTTTAAAAAAACCCACACAAATATGCCAGTTTCCAGTACAGACAGGCTGGCTTGAAATTTATTCTCCTTGAGGAAAGTTTTGGCAGATGCTTATTCAGAAGTTACCACCATTTCTCGATCAGATTCAGATCTGGAATCCAGTGGATTCCCATGTAATCATCGGGATCTCTGAAATGGGACTTGTTTGGATTTCATCTTCAGTCTGATGACACAGTCCATCTAATGAAATGAAGAGAGGTTTCATGTATCTTTTCTTTCCCACAATCTACACAGAAACAGCACGTACAAAGCCAGCTGATACATATAAAAATCAATCTCCTGTAGGCTTTACTTGATTAAACCAGCAATGTTATACAAAAAGGCTGACTTTAGAGGGCATAACTGAGAAGGACTTATGTGCCAATTTTGGGATGAGGATGGGCATGCCCTCACACATCTCCATGCAACACACATCCTGCCGGTGACACACAAAAGCATAATCTGTTACACATGGAGCAACTTTTTTAGACAATGTGGAATGGATGGTATTGGGCATAGCGTGTCAGTGCTTATTGTGTCCTGCCTTTGAGCACTGAGCAGTATGCACTGTACGTTGTGCAGGGAGATGATAGGTATGCACAAATGCCATTTCTCATGTGTTGCAATATGGCAGTATTCAGAATAGAGATTACACAATGCTAGTGTAGCATAATCTGACAGTGGGTATTTATCCTATGTTGAGATAACACAGCATCGTGGCCTGGATTAATCTAAAGATATTGTTTGAACTGGCCTAGAGAGGCTACTTAGAGGATGTGCATGTAAGCACCCTGGTAAAATCATCGGTTAGAGTTTAGTTGAAGAATTCCCTTGAACCACAGTATTAAGATGTCATTGAATCATGCTGTCACAATCAATGGCATAGTGGTAAATTCTCAGACTTGTCATTGTTATCTGCCATCAAGTCACTTTCAAAGTATGGCAACCCTATGAATGAAAGATCTCCAAGAGTCCTGGTCATCAACTGCCCTTTTCGGGTCTTGAAAACTCAGGGCTGTAGCTTCCTTGATTGAATCAATCCACCTGCAATGAGATCTCCCTCTTTTCCTACTGCCTTTCAATTCATCTAGTATTATCATCTTTTCTAGTGAATCATACCCTGGAGACCAGCATTGGATTCCTTGCTCACCCATGGAAACCCACTGGGTGACCTTGGGTGCATCACACACACTCAGCCCCAGAAAACCCCATGACTGGGTTGCCTTAGGATCACCATATATCGGAAATGACTTAAAGGCACACAACAACATCAACAAACCATTTCATGATATGTCCAAAGAACAACAGCCTCAGTTTAGTCATCTCTACTTCTAGTGAAAGTTCAGGTTTGATTTACTCTTAAGATCCATTCATTTGTCTTTTTAAGAATCCATGGTATTTATAGAACTCCTCTCTAATGCCACATTTCAATTGAGTTTATTTTTGTCCTGCCAGCTTTCTTTACTGTCCAGCTGTCCAGCCATACAAAGAAATTGGAGATATTATGACCTAGAAGCTCGTGGAGACCTATGGTGACACTGGCAGAGGATTTCTCAGAGACAATGATGGTAGCACCATAGCTAATTTTAAAGGAAGTATTCCTGCACAGAAGAAGGCAATGGTCAGCTGTCCTGAAACCTTCACTTTGAAAACCCTATGATGAGACAATCCAAAACGTAAAATCATAAAAGGCACAAATCATAAAACTTTCTGTAGCTATGCCCCAAAGAGAATGCAAATTAGGGGATAAGGAAGCCTAAACAATGGCACATGACATAATTGTCACTGCCCAATAAAAAGCTCTGGGACATTAACCCATAATTCTGGCTTTACTATACCAATAGCCATGGTGTACATGTGAGAGAAGAAGTAGTTGCACATCAAAATTCATGGTTCATGTTTTATCAAAAGCTAGAAGAAGAAGAAGAAGAAGAAGAAGAAGAGGAAGAAGAAGAAGAAGAGGGAATAGAGTCAGCCCTCCACATTTGTGGGTTTGACTTTCAGGGATCTGATTACAGTATTTGTGAGTTTCTTCAACCTCTACCCCTCCACCTCCAGTGCTTCTTTTCTGAGGGAACCTTCCCTCTCAGGGGCTCAAATCAGGCCACACAGCCTTTAAAAACCTGCCTCTGGTCCTCCTCCTCCTCCTCCTCCATCAGCTGTTGCTTGGCCTGCTAAGGACAGCTCACAGCCAATTTCTCAGCAGCACAGACCCTCTCCAAATGCCTCCCTACGCCCAAGGAAGGAGATGGGCAAGAGAGAGGAAGTATAGGACCACCACACTAACCCACCTCTCTTCCCTCTCCTTTCCCTGACCTGGTCTGGACCCTGAGTGCCTGTTCTCTCCACCATGCTTGGCCCTGCTTCCCCGCCACATACACATTTTGATATTTGCAATTTTTCTACTTTTGTCAGGGTCCTGTGACCCTAATCCTAGCAAATGTGGAGGGCTGGCTGTGTATTGCCTACCAAGACCTACTCCCAGCACACGTTGCTGTAAAGTTGCCATTGATATTTAGTGCACAGTCAACCATGCCCTGAGTTTTCTGAAACCAAGTGGCATATGAAAGACCATTCTTACCTTTCTGATGACAACACTCTCAGCATGCTTATCGCCCTCTGACCATCTCCTCTCCACTGCTCTTTTTTCATCCACCTGCAAGGGCCCAGACGGTGATACTGATTCATTCAGGATCAAATAAGCTTCAGTTCAAATTATGGGGGTTAGAGATTAACCTGCCAGGAATACTTGAGGATCATATTTTAGGAACAGGCAAAAAAGAGGGAAAGATTGAGACTGAGATTGAAATTGACTCTAAAGGAAGGTGTTGGGTAAGTTTAACCACTGTGGAACAGAGGGAAGAAAAAGGTTATGAAAAATAATGTGTGAGAGAAGGGAAAACGGCAAACGTCTTACCATCTCCCTTTTAGTCCACCCTGATGCCAGAAAGTAAAAGCAGAGCTATAGTTAAAAGCTGTGTCTCATCCATCAATACAAGCACTTTCATTCAAAAGTGGGATTCAGGTGAGGAAGAAGAGAGAGAGGAGAGGAGAGGAGAAGAAAAACGGCATGGAGGGCCACAAGGCAGTTTTATTCCAGCTAATCTAGCATTGATTAAACAAGCAGTTGGGTAGAGAAATAGCACTGGTACAAGACAGCAGGTACAAATTCAAGCAAAGCTAGGTATTTTCACTAGTTAAAAATATAACATTGAAGATGGGTTTGCTCCAAAAGTTGCTTTAATGTAAAAACATCTTTCATTCACACAATTGCTATTTGGTTCTTTAAGCTAGAACAGGGGTGTACCATCTGTGACCTGAGAGCTGAATCTGGCCTCCCAAGTCCTTACGTGAACCCCACTTGAGTACCATGACTCTGTTGTCAAACCCACATGCTCTGACAATTTAATAAAGAGTGTTCTTTCTCCACTGCTGTATATGATTGATATTACTAAAATATTGTATGATAAATAAATGAAATGAAATGTACACATCTATATGTTATGCAGTGCAAATGTATACCTGTATATTTGGGACTGAGAGTGGTGTAGTGGTTTGAGTGTTGGCTAAGACACGCTCTCTCAGCCTCAGAGGAAGGCAAGGGCAAACCCTCTTTGAACAAATTCTGCCAAGAAGACCCCATGATGGGTTTGCCATAGGATCAATGAAAGTCAGAAATGACTTGAGGAGGCACAGTAACAACAATACTTAGGATTAAGTCCCAGTGAATAGTTATGTCCTCACTGAAGAGAGAATGTCAGCATAGAGAAAGAATGTTTTAAATACAAAGCAAATAGTGAATATGCCCATATGAAGTCACACTAACAGGCTACTTTGCCTGTTGGTTAGCTCCAACTGGTTTAGAAATACAGGTATTCATATATGTTTAGTGTGGTTAACTTTCCAAATGGACTGAAAAATTGTTTCCTACTTTGGACAAAGCATCAGAGGGCAACGCCATCTGCTTAGCCATACTGTAGCCATCTTGCTGTGTTCCTTCAATATTGTTTCCCTTGATGTTTGGGTGATGGGAGGGACTGATACAAGCTAGAGTGCGAGAATGGAATGTAAGCGTGAAAAGAGCTGCTGGGTGGGGCAAGAGGTCTGTTCATTTTCAGTTCTGGCAGGAACACTGTCTGTGTGCTGATCTAATCTTTAATAAAAGCTTTCTGGACCTATCCATGAAGACTGTTTATTGAGTTAGGATAAGACCAGACATTACGCCAAGGTCTGATTATCCCCCTGATGAATATTTGATATCTGGGACAACCAGTCAACATGAAAAACCAGCTCTTCTTATTTCCACTGAATTGAATGGGAGAAAGCTTTGATTAGGATCATGCATTTGTTAAAATGACATCTCACTCCCCTCTCAGTTTTTGCCTCATAGGCTGCCAGTAAGAATGTAATATAGAAGTAATTCAGTTTTCTCCAAAAGAGAGATGCCTGAGATTATTTCCTGTCAGAGGTATTCCCTGAACAGATGAACAGCTGGGCTCCCAGACTGAGGAGATAACACAGCATGTAACTTGGGGAGGCAGGCATAGGGTCACCACTTTTCCTGCCTTGCATTTAGCAAATTAATATCTTGGGCTGATTGAAGGCAACCTAAATAAAGATATTCTTGAGTTGATTTTACAACATTTGGAAACAGTGTCGTTTTTTTAAAGCAACATGTTAGGTATGAAATCATAGGTCTCCTGAGCTTTAAACATGAAGAGAAAACTAAACTACAAGGAAGCCAAATCCCTGGAGCTGTTCAGAGAAACAGAAGATGCTGAGAAAGCAAGTCTGAGCTTGAATGAACAAGTTCTATTTTCTGCTAATTGCCTAGAGCCCTTTTTTTGGTTGAAAATCAAGACCTGTGTATAAAAACACATATAGTAAGAATATGGATAGAAACAGTATTGCAAAGTTATAGCTAAGTTTCCCTTTTTCTACTTCTGTTTTAAAGATGCACATTTCATCAAAGATGCTTTACATTACATACCCATCCATTTTATTTCAAAGCATATAAAAAGACATGTCAAATACAAAGGTCAGAACACAATTGTAAAAATATAAGTGCTTAAGACAATATCCAATTACTAATCCCAATTAAAGAAGACCAGTTAAATCAATGGGGTTTGCATAAGTGTTGCTGATCTACCATTCTACAACAATTGAATGAGTCTACTCTAGTTGGGACTGCAATGGGATTTAAGCCTTTTTCCAGCAAGGCATGGTCTCAACCTGCCACAAGGAGGCAGTTGTATGTCACTTGTTAAAAAGGCCTCCATTGACCCTACCCAATGAGATATTTATAGCTGGTCTCCCATACCCCATTTTGGAGCAAAGTTATAGAAAAAGAGGTAGCCTCCAAGCTCCAGGGGTTTCCAAATGAGACAGATTATCTGGATTCATTTCAATCTGGTTTCAGTCCTGGTTATGGGACAGAGACAGCTTTGGTTGCCTTGGTGGGTGACCTATGCCAGGAACTAGATGGGGGAATGTGTCCATGTTGATTCTACTGGATCTCTCAGCAGCATTCAACACCATCTACCAGAGTACCCTTCTGGGCCACCTCACTGGGATGGGACTTAGGGGCACTGTTTTGCAGTGACTTTGTTCCGTCCTGGAGGAGTGAACTCAGAAGGTGGTGCTGGCAGAGTCCAGTTTGACTTCTTGGTCATTGGCCTGTAGGGTCCCACAGGGCTCTGTTTTGTCTCCCACGCTATTTAACACTTAAATGCAGCTGCTGGACAAGCTTGTCTGGAGCTTGGAAGCAAGGTGTCACCAGTATGCTGATGAAACTCAGCTCTATTACTCTTTTCCACCTAATTCCAAGGAAGCTGTTTCTGTGCTAAACAAGTGCCTGGCAGCTGTAATGGACTAGATCAGGGCAAACAAGTTGAAGCTTAATCCAGACAACACAGAGGTGCAGATCAGGGAAATAGGGATTCAGCCTGCATTGGATGGGGTTATATACCCCATGAAACACAGGTCCATAGCTTGGATGTACTCCTGGGTTCAGCCCTGATCTTGGATGCTCAGAGTTCTGTGGTGGCACAGTTAAAGCTAGTGTGCCAGCTGTGCCCATTCCTCAAGATGATTGACTTGGCCACAGTGACACATGCCTTAGCTACATCCTGATTGGATTACTGTAATGCACGCTACATGGTGCTGCTTTTGAAGAGTAGAAATTTCAACTGGTCCAAAGAGCTGCAGCCAGATTACTAATGGGTGTTGTTTACAAGAAACACACACATCTCATGTTGCATTGGCTCCACTGACTGCCAGTCTGTTTCCGGGCACAATTCAAAGTGCTGGTTTTGACCTATAAAGCCCTATGTACTTCAGGCCCAGCCTATTTGAAGGACTGTATCTTCCCATATGAGTCTGCCTAAGCTCTAACATTTTCAAGGGAGGCACCTTCTATCCCACTGCCTTCACAGACACAACTGATAGTAACATAAGAGAAGGCTTTCTCTGTGGCTGCTCTCATACTTTGAAACTCCCCTTTTAGGGATGTTAAGATGGCTCCTTGTTTTCCTTTCAGTAACAGGTTAAGCTTCTGAAAACTGATTTTAACAAAAATAATACTTATGGTGTTTTACTGTTTCCAAGTTGTTTTAAAATAATATTTTAATTGGTTTTAATTCTGTTGTTATTTAATGCTGTTTTAACCTTGGTTTTGTATGCTTTTAACTACATGTGTTTTACTGCATTATGTCTTTTTGTAAGCTGCCTTGAATCCAAGCTTGAGAGAAAGGCACGTTATAAATAAAAGATGAATAATGGATGGATTGTTGAGAATTATTTGGACCACAGTTTCCAGCATTCTTCACATTGGCTATGCTGGCTAGGACTGCTAGCACTTGCAGCACAACATCTGGAGAACCACATGATTCCCACTCCTGTTTTAGGCCATAAAAGTGATTCAGTGGCCTAATTTAGAGGCAAGGAAATATTCCTCATCTCTGTCCAGGGCTTAAGGTGACCAACTTTTTGTCCATTCTTCCTTCTGTACTTTTAATAGTACAATGATCTGCAGATATTAGCAGGCACTGATAATGCAGGGCTTACATGCCATGGAAAGATTAATCTGCTGACTCTACAGATATTAAAAAGCACAAGAAAAGATATGACTGGCTTTATCCTGGTCAGCTGGCAGTTTACCCGGGGACAGATTATGATCAGTAGGATGCTGGGATTCTACTAGTTCAAACTGCAGCCAATTTGCAAGACACTTTATAGAGAAAATTCTGCCTTTCTGTGTCAGCTTGACTGCTATAGTTGATCCTGGTACAAATGATACAAATTTGGTCTCTGTTTGTCCTGTTATAATGGATACATTTCAATTTGCACAGCACAAGCATGTAGAAAGAATCCTTGGATAGGTGAGACATATCACACATGTGCTTGACCCTTCCCTTTCATACTTTATAAGGGTGACCAGGGAGGGGGACTGGTTGAACCAATAAGGATAGCAGTGAATGCCACTCTACATGCCCTCATGTCATTCTAACATGCCCAAAACAGCTAGTGGTAAGATCACTGCAACAGTGACAGTAATAGTAGTAGATAATCTTCTGACCAGTTTCTAATATTCCACTCCTGGTCAAGTGCTGGAGCATGTGATAACATCACAGCTTCAGGGTTTTGGGATGAGAGGAATAATATGGATCATGCAGATAAACTGAAATCTTGATTTGTGCCTGATGCTCACACAACAACTTCTTTGAACACCGTGTTGGAAACCTGTGCTGGAGAATTGATAGAAGAGAGTTTTTCCCTGTTGGTGCTGCTAAATCTCTCAGAAGATTTCAGTACCACTGACCATTGTCTCCTTTTGAAACATCTCTTTCTGGGCCTTCCTGAAGAGGTGATTTCATTAGGTGTGATGGGAAACTGTTAAATGGTATACCTGCTGGCTTGTGGGGCCTCTGTCTTGTCTCCCACTTTACCTAATGTATCCATGTAGCCCATGGAAGAGGATGTCAGAGTTTTGGAATCTGGCACCACCAGTATATGCCAAGGACACCCAACCCTGTTTTTTCCTTTCCATATAAAGCCAAGGAAACTGTTTTAGTTCCAAGACTGTTTTGGTCCGATGTCAGAAATGAGCTACATGATCATGAAGAACAAACTGAACAATAATCCAGACAAAACAGAGATACTCCTGATCAGTTAAAAATCAGGTCAGGAAACAGGGATCCGATCTATGCTGGATCAGGTTACATTCCCCTTGAATTTTCAAGTTTGTAGTTTGATTGTACTCTTAGATTTAACACTGAACTCAGATTCCTCAGTTTGGGTGGTGGCCAGCAGTATATTTAGACAAATAAGATTAGCATGCAAGGACTGCTCTTGGAGCTATCAAGACCAACCACTCTGAAACCTGCCATCAGCCTGTATTTGAGAATAAATCAAAGTACTGACTATGATCCAATATCACTTAGGCTGTTTGAAAAGTATTATCCCATAGCTTCCAATATGAACTTGTGCAGACGTTAAGCTCTTGGGACAGATGCTTCTTTTAGGGTCTTTCCACCCTACACTGTTATAGTGCTATTATTCCAATTTCAACATCCTGTGGAATTCTGGGGTTTGCAGTTTATTGAAGCCAAAGAGCTCTCTGGCTAAGAATTCTAAATGCCCCTCTCTAAACTGAAAATCCCAGGATTCCATAGAATATTGAAAGTGGAATAATAGCACTATAAACAGTGTAGTGAGGAAATGGTCTCAGTCTCACCACTAACAGAGACATGTTTGATGTAGACTCAAGAAAGAGTCTTCTCCATGGTGGCTTCCAGACCCTGGAACTCCCTCCCAAGAAAGGCTGAGTTAGCTCCTTCTTTGTTGTTCATTCACCATCAAGCAAATATGTCTTTGTCTGGGCAGGTCTTTGGCATGTAACCTATGCTTTTCTACTGGACACTAGGTATTGCAACTGATTGTGAACTATTTTTTAACAGCATTTTTAAATTGGTTTTATGCTTTACCTGAAATTCTGTTTCACCTGTATTTTACCTGTTTCAGGCACCATTTTCAGTGGAGATGTGGGATATAAATTTAATAAATAAATATGTCTTCAGTGGGGACCTCTAGAATTTCATGATCTTATTTTTTCTCAACTGCTTCTTCCATTCTGTTTCAAGAAGTGAAGCACTTGGCAATAAATGTGTGGTCTAAAAGGGCTTGTCTCTAAAACACCACTCCATTTTTCATCTTCACTGTTTCCTTGCCATCACATGGCACTTATTTCTTTAGACAGGAAACATTAACTCATGATCTATTATATCTATAAACATTATTCATAAAAAATGTAAAGTGTCTACAAACCACAGAAATTGCCCAATTTAAAGATGATTTGCAGCATACTAATTAACCATCATGCTTCATTGGTTCTGATATAGGAGCTTGAAGCTCAAAGGCACTTTTGCATAAAACTGTGACTTGTTAAATGCAGACATTTAAAAAAAAAAAATCCTAGCACACAGAGAAGTCTCCAAGGAAACATGATACTAAAAGCCCCGCAAAGAGATGGATTACTCAACTCTGCTGACAAAGAAAGATATTGGTGCCAGGGAAAAGCTAGGGTGGGCAATAAGAAATTCAGGATATGCTAGTAAAACAATGTTTCTGCTTCTTAGGCTGTGGGGATTTGCTTTATTTCCTTTTAGGGGAGAGAAAAATGAGAAAACAATTTCATTTAGTCTCCACTGAAGCGCAGAGAAAGAGAGAGAGAGAGAGAGAGAGAGAGAGAGAGCAAGCAGCTGATGATGCCAAATGTTGGGAAGTTTTTGTGGTTCACTGGTTTGCATCAACAACATCTATCACTTGACAGCTGCCAGGGATGTATTTTAGTAAAAGGTACACTGAGAACCACGTATGTGTTCTCTCAGCAAAGTAGTCTGTTGGTGTAAAGAGATGGAGAGTTAGACTGTGATCTGAGAGATTTTCTAGGTTCAAAATCCTGGTCAGCCATGGTGGACTTCATTGGATAGCTTTGAGCAAGCCCATCACACTTCACAATGTTGCTGTGAAGATAAAATGGTATCTCACAATGACTTCCCATATAACATGATGGGGAACATGTGCCCCTCTTAATAATGCTGGACTACAACTACCATAATTCCTTACCAATGGATATACTGATTAGGGATGGTGGGAGTGGCAATATAACAACATCTAGAGGAACACATGCTCCCCACCCTTATTCTGTATGAATCACTAGACTGTCTTCCAATACCCTATACTTTGTTTCCCTTCAATCTTTGAGATACAACAGATATGTTTGAGGGACAAGGTCTTTTGTGTAGTGGTGACAAAATGTAGAAATTTCATGCTTAAAGAAAAGCTCCTTGCTCCACAATTCTGGTTGCTTTACAAGGGGCAGCCAAAAACCTGTGTGTGTACCAGCAGTAGGTTGAAAACACCGCAATTTTTGGTATTTGAATCATTTTTTGTTTTTATGCTGTTTTAGTATGATAGTTCACTTAATAATTTTGGATCTATGATTTTAAACTGTGCTGGTCTTTTTTCAATAGACAATGTGTTGGAGTGAACTGATTAAATAAATAAATTTAAGATAACATCCTGCCCCCAGTATTATTTTGTGTGAGGATATTTTTCCTCTCTTGCTTCATATTACTCCTCAAAAATAATCCTTTGCTCAAAATCTTACTCCTTACTTCCCCTGAAATTATCTGTATGTAATTTCCTATCCATCATCTGATAACCTGGTCTCCATTTCCCTCATTTCTCTCCACTGTCAAAAATTAGGTTAACAAAGACCCTTAAGCACCAGCTATTTATTTGTGCTGCAAAAGAAGAAATATCTGCAGCAAGTGATTCAGCACTGCTGCTTTAGCTCCCTCTAGGGTTACAGCATGGCACTGCATGTCATGGCAAAATCACCTGCTTAGGCACTCTTTGGGCCCTTCCAGGTAATCAGTCTTACACAAAATAATTGCTTGGCTTATGTTCATTTGTTGTGAGATTCCAAGTATCCTCAAGTTAGTTCAGGCTAAAATGTTGGTTGGCTGGGGAAAGGGACATTGCTCCACAGCCAGTGTATATGTTTGAAGCTATCCTTCTCTCTTCTTCCGAGTGTACAAAAAGAGAAGAAAAGGGAAGCATCCACTTTTCCTTTTAAATTGGGATAGGCAACTTGTACCCCCAGCTGTTCCAATTTGGCAGAGACAACTCCTCTGCTGTCCCATGTTTTCAGCTGCTTTTAATATGGTGAAATAGCATCGGTGTGGTGATATGGCAAAATGTACTATTAAGGAAGAACATAAAGCTAGGAGAGGTTTTTGCTTTTCTCTGAACCCACTGGGATGGGCAAAATTCCACTTCTTTCATCCTCTCCTGCCTGCTGAGTTAACTGCATATGGTGGAATATGCTGCCTCAGTGTGGTGGAGTCACCTTCTTTAGAGGATTTTAAACAGAGGCTGGATAGCCATTTACTGGGGTGATTTGAGTGTGTGTTCCTGCGTGGCAGAGGGTTGGACTCAATGGCTGTTGTGGTCTCTTCCAACTCTATGATTTTATGAAATTACTCTTCCACTTAGAACTCAGCCTGCAGCAATGGAAATAAGCTAAGGACAACAGGAGAATGTGAGAAAAGGAAAGAGAAACCAGGACATTTTAAAAGCAGCTGAAAAAGTGGGACAACAGAGAATTAATCAGGACTCTTCCTGCCAAACTGGAATAGTTGGAGGGTATAAGATCCCACCTTTATCACTATCCAAATATCCAGCAGCAGCCCACTCAGAATCAAGATAGGAAATACCTCACTTTCATGTTCTCCCTTCAGCATTTGCAGTGGCTTATGTTTCTCTAGTAAACATCAACCTCATGCCAAAGTCTACACAAAAAGGCATTTTACTGCCAAATGCACTGCTGAATCTCTTTTCAAACTCTAGGCTGAAATATGCATGTACTTCACATTGGGAGGCTTTGCAGGTCCTGGACTCAAAAACAATGGTACACTGTTGAGAAAATGCCGACTATGAGAGACAGCCATGTGCTCGTTCCACTTGCTGCCTCCCACAGTATGATTAACACTCTTTTTCAATGTGTCCATCCGTGTGTTCCCTGAGGGCTTGTCATCCATCTTACCAGAGAAAACAGCCCTTGCCCCACTGGAAATGTAAAAATCTCACATGCTCCACCACTCACCACATCAATAGCAGGATTTCATTGTATTCCTCCACAGGGCAGAGAGGAGATCCAGCCACTGAGTTATAGCCTGCTGCTGACTGAATGCTGACTGAAACATAGGGTCTTGTTGTTCTCATCAGCAGAATGGCACTTGGGTACCAACAGCAGAATGTCACTTGCATACCATCAGTTCAAGGCAGATAATATGGGACTGACAGAGGGAAAACTGGAGACAGCTCTTGTGCCTCTAATGGTTATGCAGGAGAGGGAATTTCAGAAGGGGGTTGCTTCTTAGCTGGTGGTGTGGCAAGCAAACCTTGCTGAAATTCCCTCTCCTACATAACTATGAAAGGTACAGGAAGCATCTCTGGAAACCCTATGAAGCTCAAGCTCTGAAATCTACCTGAATCTTCACCCCAAAAGTACTGAGAAAAACTGAGTTCTTGTCTCATCCTGTGTAGCTTTCAAACATTTCTCCTCCTGTGTACCTACTCAGTTTCTAGAATAAGTTGCCATCTTTCTCTTTTTTTAAAAAAATGGATCCACTGCAGTTAACAAAATGTAGCAGATGATGTTGATTTGTAGATCTGTAGAACTCAATATCTCATAACTATTATTGTAACTATAATAGTAATTATTTTAATCATTTATAACCTGCATGTTTACCAGTACTGGGACTCAAAATGCCTTGCAAAACATTAAACCGATACAGGTTAAAATACACACAAAAACATTATGATGTCTCTGTCTGTTTGCATGTTGTTTTAAAATGCAATTAAGCAAGGTGGAGAATTAGAGCCATTTAAAAATCCATTCAAAACAGTGACTAAAAATCAACAAGATAGCACACCATTACAAGCTCATTGCTATCCATTTCCAAAAGCCTGTTGGAATAGGAAACTTTTTATTTGCTGACAAAAGGATAGCAAGGAGGCAGCCATTCCAGCCTCCCTAGAGAGGCAGTCTGGGTGAAGCCACCAAGAAGGCCCTCCTCCATGCTTCTCCCCAAACATGTGTGGGAAGGCAAGAGAGGGGCCTTCTCCAAAGATTTTAGACAGATAAAGAAAAATGATCCTCCAAGCAGCCTGGACCTGAGCCATTTGTGTTTTATAGGCCTAACCAGCACTTTAAATTGTGGCCAGAAATGGACCAGCAGCCAGTGGAGCTATATTGCAACAAGGGACTTGCAAGCTATGGTCAAGTCAAGGTACAATCCTGTCCATTCCCATGGTCTTTCATTTCAATATATTCCCCTCCTATGTCTGAAAGCTGGTACATACCATGCTAGCGAAAAATAGAATTTGCCTTAGTGCCTACTACCAGTTCCTGACCCAGAGAAAGAGAGTGTAGGAATTTAATACCTCCCATGCCATAGATTATTATAGGAAAATTGGAGCTTAGAAAAGTTTTTTTTTTAAGTCCTGCTCCCAGAATCCCCAAGTCAGCGATCCAATGATTTTACTAACTGATGGATTCTGGGAATTAGAGTATAAAAATAACTTTTTTTCAGAGACAAACAGCGGTGCTGGTAACAGTGCTTAGACATCTGCCATCTCTTCTGGCTAAGTGAAAACAGTGTCACCCCACAGTACCTGAGAGACTCTGCCAGGTAGATAGATTGCTGCAGCTGAAAAACAGCAGATTACTTTTCAAACCATAATAAAAATCTCCTTTGGTTTGGTGCCCTTAGATGTTTTGGACTACCATTCCCATGATTCCCAGACAGCATGCCCATTGTTGACATAATGTGAATGTTAGTCTAACACACCTGGATGACATCCTGATACAGGTGTGGTTCCTCCACCCCTGCATCTTTTCTAAGCTTGAAGATTCATCACCTTACACCTGTCAGTCTGAATATGTTTGGCTTTTCTGGGAGTTGCCATATTGGTCACCTTGGCTTCCAAGGTTGCAGAACCCAGTCCTATCCAATAGTCAGACCAACATCTGCAATCTCCTTAAGTATTCCTATGCCTAAACCTATCAGGAAATGAACAGGAGAAAAGTTGCAACTTCATACTAATATTTATTCCCTGTAATACAGACAGCATAGATAAATAAACTGTCCTCAGTGGCACTGCTTACACAGACCTTGAATCAGTATAGGCGTGTTCTTATAACAAACTTTCACCTCTGTTAGAATTATATAGCAAAATTTACAACTATTTCCACGCTGGCATTCTGCTGGGCATTAGATAACAAGCTCATTAAGAAAGAAATATTCTACCACATGTAAGAGTTTGGGGGTATCAGCAACTGCTTCGTGGCAGCAGCTTAGAGATGGACCAGCTTTGCCGAGAACAAACTCTGGGGCTTTACTGTGCAATAGACTTCTGTTTTATATGCTTTCTAGCTTCCATTTAACCAATCAGCTAAAAGATTGCAATTTTTCCCTGGTTATTTCATCCAATCAAAACAGAGATTTCAGCCATAACTACACCTGCAGTACAACTGGAGTCTTTGGCCATTTCCGCACGGGGTGAGGGAATCACCCCGTGATGCTACTCACCGGACTTTTGGGCTCCCCGGACCGGTCCACGCTTCTCCGGAGCAGTGCGTGGCTGCCGCTCCGCACTGCTCCGGGGACGAAAATGGTGGCTTCTGATTGGTCGAGGGTCTCGACCAACCGCTGAAGCTCGCCAGCCTAAAGCCCTTCCCCAGCAGATCGCAAGCTCGCACCAATGCGAGCCTGCGAATCTGCATAAGGGAGCAGGCTCACAGTGGCGCACTCTGTGCTTTTGAAAGACCTGTTTTTAGCGGTCTTTCAAAAGCACGCTGGATGACCACTTGGGGTCGTTCCGGAGCAGGCTGAGGTGCGACTCAGTCTGCTCCCAGGTGCAGACGTCCTCCCTGGAGGACGCTCTGCCCGTGTGGAAATGGCCTTTGTCTGCCATACTGATCACATCAGCTGGTACATCTGCAAGGAGGTTTATTCTTGGTTAAATCTATCAGACATCCTCTCATCTTGATTTCAACTACGCAGGCATTTTTCCCAACATTAGGCTGATGATAGGCCAGTAAACCTATACTATCAGGTTTGCTATAAGCCAGTCATTTACTTTCATTTTCTCTCAAGCTTTCAAACTTATCTTTATTTATAATTAGTTTGGCTGAAGGCCTGGAGCTAGCATGCATTTATTTTCATAATATCACCTCTGTTACAGCTTCAAGAACGTAAATTAGGTGAACAGAACTCTGAAAATCAACACAGCCTGTTACAACCCAGCTGGGGAAGACCCTGTAAAAACTACTGTTATCATCACTGTATCCTACCTCAAAGGCTTGTTGTTTGAATAACAGGGAGCACTTTAAGCTAAACAGAGGGAAGGCAAAATACAAATGTAACAAATAAGCAACAGAAAAATATTGACTGTGAAGGAGAGCAGGCATAAAAGTCCCACAAGCATAAAACATGAGATCACTCACCCTGCCCTTGTTGTCCATTGTAATCGCAATCTGCATTCTTCTTCCTCTTCGAAAAGCAACTAACTGATCCATTTCTTCTTCACTGATGTCTGGGGCCTCTCCTGGACTCACAAGACATTCCGGTCCCGCTTTTCACTGACAACCCGCTTTCCCTAGCAAAGGTAAATGACAGTTATTTGCATTTGCACAACATCCCTGCCATGACATAACCTCTCTGTGTGTGTGTGTGTATGTGTGTATCTGATACATGGAAAGTGCTTGTGAAACTGGAAATCTTGTCTGGCTTAGGACATGAAGAGTTGAACCAATAGCTGAAAGGAAATCTTCCTCTGGTCTTAGGGCCCTTTCACACCACATCATTACAGTGGTATGATTCTGCTTTAACTGCCATGGCCACATCCTAAGGAGTCCTGGGATCTGCAGTTTTGTTGTTGTGTGCCTTCAAGTAATTTCTGATTTATGGCAACCTTAAGGTGAACCTGTCACTGGATTTTCTTGACTAGATTTGTTCAGACAGAGTTTGCTTTGCCTTCCTCTGAGAGAGTGTGACTTGCTTAAGGTTGACTGATGGGTTTCCATGGCTGAGCAGGGATTCGAATCCTGGTGTTCAGAGTCATAGTCAAACACTTAAATCACTACACCACACTAGTTTAGGGAAGGATATTTAGAATTCTCTGCCAGATGGCTCCAGTGCTTCTCCAAACTACAAATTCTAGAATTCCAGTGGAGGCAGCCATAGCAATTAAACTGGAAACAGAGAACTATAAGTCACCCTCTAGGGAAAATTATAGAAATATAACTCCCAATTAATAAGTAGCATTTTTGTTGCTGTTGTGTGCCTCTAAGTCAGTGGTTCTCAACCTGTGGGTCCCCAGATGTTCATGGACTTCAGCTCCCAGAAGCCCTGAGCATTGACCATAGTGGCTGGGGCTTCTGGGAGCTGAAGTCCACGAACATCTGGGAACCCACAGGTTGAGAACCACTGCTCTAAGTCATTTCCAACTTATGGTGACCTTAACACAAAGCTATCACAGGGCTTTCTTGGCAAAATTTGTTGAGAAGAAATTTGCCTTTATATTCCTCTGAGGCTGAGAGAATGTGACTTGTCCATGACCACACAGTAGATTTTGAGTGAAGATTCAAACCCTGTTCTCTAAATTCTACTCCATCACTGAAATCACTATATCACACTGACTCTCTTTGATGGTAGTTAGTGAATGCTGATATTCCCAGGATGTGTGAAACAATAAATCAGACATCAAACATGAACACCCCCAAACAAAGTCGCTCCAACTGCAAACAATTCATTAAGGACAAGACCTCATATTGACAGAGGCAAGGTTATCTCAACACTCCTCTTTCTTTGTTAATAAAAACTTCTCCCATTTTAGATTAACTATTCTGTAATGTCTTTCTTAAATGGATGTTTGAGATCTTCTGGTAAGTCAACAACTTGTTAACATCCATCAGGAAGTACAGATAGACACACTTTGTTTTAGGGGTTCCTTTGCTTTAGAGCAGTGGTTCTCAACCTGTGGGTCCCCAGATGTTTCTAGACTTCAGCTCCCAGAAGCCCTGAGAATTGACCATAGTGGCTAGGGCATCTGGGAGCTGAAGTCCACAAACATCTGAAGACCCACAGGTTGAGAACCACTGCTTTAGAGGACATTCCCAAACTGAAGGGTTCCCTCCTCAACACCACATATCACATATAAAGACTCTAGAGCAGTGGTTCTCAACCTGTGGGTCCCCAGATGTTCGTGGACTTCAGCTCCCAGAAGCCCCAGCCACTATGGTCAATGCTCAGGGCTTCTGGGAGCTGAAGTCCATGAAAATCTGGGGACCCACAGGTTGAGAACCACTGCTCTAGAGGTAACATGCTGAGAAGGGATTTGTTTGGAGCTTACAGCTTTGACAAAAAGGTATTTTGGGTAAGGGTTTCCTTGTTCCTTCCTTCCTGGACAGACAACTTGATGTCCTGAGAAGAATGTCCATACCTTCTGTTTTTGGAGGCCTCTTGTTGAGGTCACTAGCTAGGTTTGCCCAGCTTCTATTTAGCTGAAATCACTGAAGCCTAGCACTGTCAGCTTGGCTGAAATTTCTCTCTTAGACCTCCCAGAATCTGGGATTTTAGCCAGAGCATCTTATTAGTTTGTTCTCTTTCTTAAAATCCTGGCTGTTGTTCACAGGACCTTGTTTAGTCTGCCTTCTCTTTTTTGCACTGCTCCAACCAGAAGGTCAATTCTCCTTTTCTATGTTTTTGTAGAGATATCTTGTTTCCATGTGAGAGACTGACAAGGAATATTGGGTGCTGTAGGCTATATTTCGGAGGAATGCAATGGCAAACCTCTGAATACTCCTTGCCTAATAAAACCCTATGAAACTGATTTGAAGAGACACATATATATTTAGCAGAGTGTAGCAGGTCTAGAGAAATAGGAGCTCATTGTAAAAACAGAAGTAATTTCTCAGGATGCTCTCATAAGGTAAAAAAACAAAAAGAACTTAATGTTTATTGTCCTACCCATCTTGAGATGGGAAAGAAGACAGACAAAAGACGTTGACCTATACTTGGTTACAACAGCTCCTAAAAGCTGGCTTTCATGTGTAGGAGGAAGCTAGCAACCATTATTGGGGCTGGAACCCCATGACTGCTCCCTTCTCAGACCAAGGGGGCAAAAGAGACTAACATCTTGAAGAAGGGGAAATGACCTCAACAGGTAAGAAGGAAACAAAAGGTTTGACTACATAGACCAAATAAAGTTACAGGGAGGCGAAACAAAGAAGAGTCATCATCTAGGTTTCCCTCTCCAAGTAATCATTTTATACAAGCATATATGTCTCTTTGCATACATGTAACTTTTTTTGGGACTATAATTCCCAGATCCTTCCATCTACCATGAAAAACTCTGGGAACTATTATTGACTATAGTAACTTTTCTAAAGTCTGATCCATATTTAAAGGGAGCACATGTTGTAGATGCTAAATGTTTATTAATTTGTAAAAATATTTATATTTTACTCTCTGTCTAAAGACCTCAGGGCAGTGCACAACTTGACCAATTTAAAACCAATCAACTTGACCAATTTAAAACAATGTAAACAAGGAAATGATTTTAAAGAGTTAAAATTCATTTAACAATTTAAGCTATTAACAAATTAAAAGAAGACCAATTGAAATTGGTTAAAATGGTTTTAAATAATTTAAAATCATACACACATGGGAATTTGTGTAAAACTGATTAGGTCCCTAAGATTTTAGTAAACTACCAGGTTTCCCCTTGGTGGTAGATACCACTGTTGGCACCAATCAGACTGCTAAGGGGAAGGTATTCTACAGCTGGGGTGTCACAGCAGTGAAGGCCTTCTTCCATGTCTTCCAACAATATTTCCTTGTCTTCATGGGATATGGGGTTGCTTTTGCAATTCATTGCAATATCCACTCAGGCAGATTCCAATTGATGGTTGCCAATATACTCTTTACAAGCCTTTTTATGCCCATAGAAGTATATTTCTGTGGTAAACTCAGTATGGTGAACATATATGTATAACAAGTACAGGAAGCCCCTGTCTTTTGATGCCCATTAACTGATGACTCACTCTTTTGTCACTTCCAAATTAAGGACAAGTTCCATCAGTTTGACAGGAGTTCCTCTCTTTCATCAGTTCTACTTGCCTAGGGAAAACGTGCTGCTTGCAAAGCAAGCTTGGGGCTGGGGAAGGGCACCAAGTTGGCTGGGAGGCTTTGCAAGCAGTGCACACACAGCGTGTCCTAAGTGAGCCTCCATAAGTCCTTCATGCTCCCTCCAGTACAATATATGGCTTCAGCTTTCCAACCAATTCAATTTTCTATCAGTGCTCTGGTACCTAACCTGGCAGATGAGTGGAAGATGCCTGTAGATAACATTGTCATGGTACTGGCATTTCATAGCACTAAATTGCCTCGGGGTAATCTGTTGGAAACTGCACACTAGAGATAGGTGGGGCAGAGTGAAAACCAGGCAAGCCACCCCTTTTCTGTCTTTCTGCTTTCCCCTTTTTTTCTGTCTCTCCATCCTCTCTGTATCTGTTCCCTTCTCCTGCTCCCCCACAATTCCTGCTAAGCAAATCACAGATTGTTCTTGCCAGAGTTCAGAAGTGATTGCTTGAAAAGTTCATTTGAAATCAGGCTGAGGGCCACATGGGGCCCAAATTGCACACACTTGTACTAAATTAACCACATCCATCTTTCATCGGCATGTCATTTGCTTCATTCCAGACCCCCGTGGAGAAGCACTGTGTAAAGATCAGCTAATTCCCATCAGAGCTAATGGACTGTCTTCACTTCTAAACCAAGCCATTTCTTGTCACTGAATTTTTTTTTCTGGATGAAGCCATTGTGCCTATACAGCAAAAACACAAATTTCATTCTACACCATTAAAAATCTCACTGGTTTGAATGGCAGTAGTCAGCACAGATCAAATTGAAAAGGGCTCACAAGAAAGACACTCACTTTTGACCTAATCTTGCTCTTCTTCAGTATTAAATAATACAATCAAAAATTCCCTAGGTTCAACTTTAAACAATCTCAGTGGTCCACAAATTTGGGCTGGCTTTGACAGTCAGACACAATGTATATTTTCCAGACCCCCCACCCATACTGCCAAAAGGGAAGGTGTATCTGTTTCTGCCCTTGCTGCAGAAAGGAAGCCCAGAAATTCAGGTTGCTAGAGTAAAAATTGGGGACCAATCCTGTCCCCTTAATGACTATGTAGAAAAGGGAATTTCAGCAGATATTTTTCATCACACAACTAGGTAACACACAACACCTGCTGAAATTCCCTCTTCTATCCAGTCACTAAAGGGACAGGAAGTGTCTCTAGTTTTCACTCTGGCAACCCTAATGGACCAAAGGTGGGCATGAGCCAAACCCTAGAGGGCTGCAATGCCCCATTTTTTACTCCTCTGGAGCTCTGATGGGCAGCAGCATGTTGTTGCACCTACCGCTTTGGGCAGCTGGAAGGGACCATGCATCACTTCTGTTTGTCTCTTCAGCCATGGGGTGGGGTGGGTGGGGAAGGGTTGCTTTGTGGAAGAAATCCCATAGGACATGGTTTTACAGCCCTACAAAGCGTCATTCTAAAAGCCATGTTAATGTGATCTTTGAGGCTGAACATTTTGAGGGGTGACAGGGCCTTGGCAAGATCACTTTGGGTCCCAACAGCTGCACAGGAATCTCTCAAGGGCCTACTTGTGGACTACAAGCCTCATAACTCTTAGCTCTGTCATACTGGATGACCCCTGTGGTCTCTTCCAGCTCTATGATTCTATGACAATTTTCCTCCCCACCCTCACTCCTCCAGTATCAGTCAGTTCTAGTAACTGGTGGAAGAAGAATAGGACATGGTTCAAGTGCTGGCTCCTGCTGTACCTCAGGCTGCTGCCTTGTGCTCTGTTGTGAGTTTTGAGGCAACGGTGAGATGGATGAGAGGAGTGGGTGTTTTATACCATGAGCCAACAGCTTTAGTATTCAGCTGTTCTTTCAGACGTAACTAAAAATAACTTAAAGAGAGCCAGCATGGTTTGAGCATTGGTCTATGACTCTGGAGAGCAGGGCTCAAATCCCACTCAGCCATGGAAACCCACAAGATGATCACAGGATGACTGGGCAAGTCACATTCTCTCAGCCTCAGAAGATGATAAAGGCAAACCCCTCTGAACAAATCTTTACAAGAAAACCTTACAATAAGTTTGCCGTAGGGTTGTCATAAATTGGAAAGAACTTAAAGGCACAAAACAACAACAAATAACTTTGCTTTTTCTGATCTCTGTGCAGGGCCAAACAATCAAGCTGGTAAGAGAATCACAAAATAATTTTAAGCCAGAGATTTTGTTCAGAAGTGGACTTGTTCAGGACGCAAACATAAGCTTCATCTCTAGGGCCCTTTCATACTACACAGTTATAGCACTATGATGCCGCTTTAGCTGCTATGAGAACATTCTATGGAATTCTGGGATTTGTAGTTTAGAGAGAGGTATTTAGAATTCTCAGCAAAAGAGATCTAGTGCCTTTCAAAACTGCAGACCCCAGAATTTCATAGGATGTTTCCATGGCAGTTGAGGTGGAGTCACATTGCTATAATTGTGTGAGAAGGGGTGTTAGGAAGCGTGAAAAATGGGGAAAGAGAAAGTATACACTCACCCTACTTTCCGTATTTTAAAATGCAGGTTTTAGTTTTTTCATAATTTTGTATAGGACTTTTTTTAAAAAAGTGTGACCCTCAAGCACTTGGCCAACCTGGAAAGTGCCCCCCAGCTAGGCTCCAGTTGCCTTCTCCTTTTTTTTAAAGAAACAGGACACCAAGAAGTTAGTTTTGGTAAACTAATAATGACATACCCTCTTACATTTCACAGATGAATACTGAGACATGTATGGCCAAGCAACATTTGAGTGTGATCAAGAAGGCAAAGGTTTTTAATGAGGAAGAACACAGAAGGTAGGAGAGGCTGCAGCAGGTTGCATTTACCTGAGCCTACTGGGAAGGGTAAGATCTCACCTTCCTCCTCTCTTCCCTGCCCCCAACTGCATTTTGAACTCAGTTTGCAGGAAATGAAGTAAACTAAGGAAGAAAGTGAGAGGAAGAGATAGAAACCAGAACATTTTAAAAACCGTTGAAAAAATGATTAATTTGCACTTTCCCTGCCAAATTGGGACAGCTGGAGGGTATGCAATGATACATTAAATGGATGGCTTGGAACTAAAATTGTAACTTATTCTTTTTAAAAAGTAATTTCCCAGTTTCTGCTCCCTCCCAAGGAAGAACTCTCCATGTTTTGCTATAGATCCTGTTTAATCCTATTCCATCAGGATTTTGGGGGGCAAGGAGCTGAGATTTCATTTTAATTGCCACTCATACACATTATTATAAGGTATTGTCCCTTCGTTACACAATTTATATAAAGTTTTAATATTTGTATTGTACATTGCCTAAAGCATCTGCCATGTGCAGAGTGTAGTTTTATAAATCCAATATTTTTATCGATTTAGTTGTCATATCTTGCCTTAAATCATGAGATCCCAGGTCAGCACTAATTTTAATCAGTTTAAGTATATTGAAACAACAAAAAACAATACAAATAATCAGAAGAAATCAAGAACATTCTAATCAAACATGAAAACTCCAATTGTTTCTGACATCATCCTAAACTTGGAGCTGCACTGGCAAATAGCTCTACAGCAGTGGTTCTCAACCTGTGGGTCCCCAGATGTTTGTGAACTTCAGCTCCCAGAAGCTCTGAGCATTGACCATAGTGGCTGGGGCTTCTGGGAGCTGAAGTCTATGAACATCTGGGGACCCACAGGTTGAGAACCACTGCTCTACAGAAAGTATTGTAAGAATTTTCTTGCAACCTTTCATGATGTTTTGGTTTCTTAGCAAAGCTTGCAAAGCTACTTTTTTGGACAATAACTTCTAGAATCCCCTAGCTAGCTGGGGAGTCCTGGGAGTTGTCTAAAAAAGGAACTTTTCTCAGCTTTATTTCTAAGTATCCATTTTCTTCCTTGGACTCTGTCCTGTCTGACACATCATCTCTGATTATTAGATAAGTGAATCTAAACATGCCATGTTATCTGCCGCTGCTTCCTTTAAGATTATTCTAATCAGCGCACATAATTCTCTGCGCGTATGCCAGCACAAGCTAATGTGATGTGTTGTTTTGATTGCCACTATGAGCTGAGCAGATGTCCTCACCAAGCTGTGCCCAAAGATGCCTGGAGAGAGCTTTCTGAAGTGGTTGAAATGAATGTGCAATCCAATCTGGCAGTAAAAGACTGAAGGGTCACATTAATCTGAGTGCATGCTGTTTCTTCTTTGTGACTGCTAGAGTTTAATATTCATGACAATGATCCCTAAATGGCTAAAAAGGTACACATTGTGTAGGGGGAACATTCTCACAGAGATTACCAGCCAAGGGCTCACTTGCTCAGCTGTAATAATAATATGGATTTCAATAAGAGGTCAATTACTCTGAAAGAAGGGGTATGTGAATACTAAATAAGCTCTCCTTGCTCAGGGAACTCATTGGGTGGCCTTGCAGACTGTGCTGTGTTGAGGCACTGGGGAACCAAATGTGGTACCTGCCTGGGCATGAAACTTCTTGGGTGGTCCAATGAATCCTGACAGGATGGGATGCTGGAGAACCAAATTCAGAACCCGCTTGTCTGTGAGGTTTATGGGGTATCTTTAGGCAAAAACTCACTGAATAGCATAGATCTATTTTTTTGTGTTTACTTGGAAATAGGTCCCTCCTGTGGTTCCTAGATCTCAGGGACTGGCCTCCTCCTCTCTGGGCCACAGGATGAGAGGAGAAATCTTGGGGCAACAGCACTGCCCTAAAGAGAAGTTACTTTTTCTGCAAGCTTTTGGCCCCACTGCTGCAGTCTACATTGGGAAAAATTGCTACAGACTGTTCATAGAATCATAGAGTTGGAAGAGACCACAGGGGCCATCCAGTGCAACCCCCTGCCATGCAGGAACACCCATCAAAGCACTCCCAACAGATGGCCATCCAGCCTCTGCTTAAAACCTCCAAAGAAAGAGACTCTACCACACTCCGAGGCAGCATATTCCACTGCCAGACAGCTCTGACCATCAGGAAGTTCTTCCTGAGGTTCAGGTGGTTCAGAAATGTCTTTCCTTCCCTCATTTGTTAAACCTTGTGGTTTGCTTTTTAGTTGAACTGCATACTCACAGCAAGTCTGGGTGATATTTAATGAATATGCTTAATGATATTACCAGGTCCCTTTCCCTGCAAAATCAACACATCTCAGGTTTGGGCTATGAAACCTGAGAGTCTGAGATGCTCCTGACTTGGCAATCCTTGGTACACAGGTTTCAGGGAAAGCCTTGGGTGGGAAACCTGTATCCTTCCAGATGTTGTTGGGTTTATAAGCCTCAATTAGGAAGCCAATGGTCAGGGCTAGTGGAGATAGAGTTCAATGGCATCTAGAAGGCCACAAGTTCTGCCTTCCTAGTCTAAGCCTAACTTAAGTTGAATAAAATAACTTGACATGGTTCAAATTAATAATATACCTTACACCATACCACTGCTTGGAAAAGATATTTCTTTGGACTCCCAACAGCCACTGGCCAAGTTCTTCCTTGTATGCAATCATTGTCATTGCAATTGTCATCTGGTCTTTCCATAGGAAAGGCATATTTAGAGGAAACTTAACACCACACACACAGAGAAATAGAATGGTCTATCTCTGATGTTCGGTGAAATATTAAATAAGAAAAGTAGTAACAGCAGCAGGAAAAAAGTATTCTAAGGAACCGGATTTGGAAAACTTGTGATAACAACAAAAAAGAAGAAGGACCACTACTTGAAGGGGATAGGAAATCAAAGATAACTCCTGACCAGACTTCCAAAACAGGGTACCTCCAAGTAGGCTCCACTCAAATCGGAATGATAATACAAGGATCTTCCTTAAAAGAGTTTCTCAAATGTATGTAAGGGAAAACATGCTTCTATGCCAACAGTGCATATGGCCTGTATATCCACTGTTTCTTAGTGAGTCAATTGAGAGAAAAAGATTGAGAATGATTTTATGTAAAGTTCTGAAGTTCTAACATGGCAATGTCAGACTGCCTGGATGATGTCATATAGAGAGTGACCACTAGGTGGCACTGGATTTAAATTTGTCCTAAAGAATTAGTAATTTCATCCTGCTTTTCTGTTCTTGTTTATAAAGAAAGATATTAAATAAGACAGAGTCGCTTGCAGACTGATGTATCTTCTACAACTTTCCATGACATAGAACCTTCAGTATTTTGAACATGTGAGTACATATTCTTGAGGTCTTTCCATAGATGTTGCTTAGCCACACATTTCCCAGTTTCCATACGTGTAATGTTAGAGAGTAATGGTATAGAAATTAAATAAAGAAGTAATACATAACAAATAACATACAAAGTAAAACAGAAAGCCGCACAAAACTCTTTACACATGAGCTCATTTTCAGGTCTGCAACATCACTGATCTCAAGCATTTTTACTCAGTTGCTCAATTAACACAAAAATGTTGGTGATAACAGAAATATTAAGAGATTCAGAAGATGAGTAGGAAACAAGAAGAAGCAAGATATGCCTTTTTCCTTCTTTATTTTTCCACTAGCCAATGGGAGGCCTAGCACAGTTGCACCAATGGAACCATGATTAATCTGTTCCTGTTTGCTGTGGAGAGGAAATTTAAATTACTATATGAAGGGAAAGATGTATGGATGTGTTTTTTAAGTGTGAGGCAGATGGATGGATGGATGGATGGATGGATGGATGGATGAGTGTGGACAGGGAGACTGTGCAGATACAGAGTTTGAAAAACTTACATTTTTGGAGCACAGCTTGCAGAAATTCCCTGCCTGTTTAGCCACTGGCCATACTGGCTGGGGATTCAGAGTGCTGCAGTTGAAAAAGGTAACTTTCCCAATTCTGTGTAATTATATGGATTCCTGTGAATGTGTAATACACAGGTATGGGTGGTGGGCAGGATTAAACCCCTGACTATAGCTGCTGAAGAAAGAAACATATGAGAAAACTGAACTAAGCAGAGGGGAAGTCAATAATTTAAATTGCCTTCTTTCTTTCGTGGTGCCCAGATGTTCGAAAAAATTGTCAACAGTTTATTAAGGTACTTTCTCAACAGAGACTTGTAGTTCTGAGGATGGGGAGAATGGGAAAATAATATTTTTGGAAATTTCAACAAGTTTCTGAAAGGAGAAAAGCAAAGGTATTTCCCTTCCTTTCCTTGCAATACCATTTTTGGAGAGTCAGTAGTATTCTCCCTCCACCCAACACTCACCTTGGATTTGCTATCCATGGTAACTGCCAGCTGAACTCTCTTCCCCATCCTGAATGTAAACAAATGATCAGCTTCTTCATCTTCCTCCTCCTCACTGCCAACCATGAAGTCTAAAGCAGGAGAGTTTCCCCATTTCTCACTCACAACTCTTTTCTCCTGTAAAATGAGACACAGCCACCTAGGAAAAAATGGCTGGCAATTTTCTGTATCAGTCTTAACATTGGAGAGAAGAGACTGTGGCCCAAATCCAACAGATCTATTGAATCAGTGAGAACTTGGTAAGATAATCCCTATTTAAAGTGCACTGATTCATTGGGCATACTCTAACAGGGACTTAGATTTAGGCCTACAAAACAGCAACATACTTTTTTCCCCCAGTGACATTAATTCCCTGAAGTTCTTTTCAAAAGAACAACTGGCTCTTTTGTCTAAACTGCAAAGCAACTCATAGAGAGGAGGGCGGGAGGGGAATCACACATTTCTACATTTGACATTTGGCTGAAATGTCAATGATTTAGGATACAGACAGAGTCACCATGGTGTGGAGCTTCCCTAAACAGAAAGAGATAGCAGGATGACACAGGTGGGCAAAGTGCAGCCCATGGACTGCATGCAGCCCCTGGGCCCTGTTGCCAATCCCCAAAGCCCCCATTCCTCAATTTCTTTTTTTAACAATGTGGTATGGATTTCAGGCAATTTTTGGCCTCAAAAATCATACAAAAAGTCTTCCAAATGCATGAAAATGTGTGCGAATACATCACCACCACAAGCATTCCACGACCCTGTAATATCCTCCCATACCTGTTTTTTCTCTGCATTCCCTTTCAAAATGATGAATCATTTTGAGAGAAACCACAGAGGAAAATGGAGGTCTTTGGGCTTGCTGTGGAGGTGTGTGGCCCATGGGAGGGGGGGATGGTCAAAACTGGCCCTTGGCTCCCACACAGTTGCCCACATCTTTTAAAATCCCCCTTCAATTTTCCACAGAGTGAGGTGTATCATGAGATTTCCATAATAATATTGTAGAGAGAAGCATTTTTTTTTAATTTTCAAATTTTATTTTAATTACATTTTCCATTATCAATTTTCCCTTCCCTTACAAGTATGATATTATATAACAGTAAACTCTTTCTTTCTCTTCATCTCTTTTGGCCTCTCTCCTACCCGCTTGCCTTAAAGAATGAACCAAAATTTAGTGGAGAAGTGAAGAAGTCATCTTGTAGTGATTCCAACAGCTCAAACATGATTCTACGAGCTAGAATAGAGTGAGCAGCCAACAGAAAATAAGGAACAGGATTGCAGATGGGTTCAGAGAGGTTATTGGACCACCTCCCCCCCCCATTCTATTATTCTTCTAAGGAACTCACGGGTGATTATAGGGCCCTTCATCCATTTTACCCTCCTAAGAACCCTGTGAAGTGGATCAGGCTAAGCAGCAGTGTGTAACCTCTAAGTGTCTCAGTTTGGCAGGGAACGTCATGATTAATTTTCTTTCATCCCAAGTCTTTCAGCTGTTTTTAAAATGTCTCAGTTTCTTTCCCTTCCCCCATTTTCCCTCCTTGTCCTTTCCTTACGGTACTTCAATTGCCACAAACTGTGGCAAAAACAGTTGGCACTCAATTGATTCAACATGAGTGCAAAAACAGTTGGCACTCACTTGATTCAACATGAGACACAGGAGAGGAAGGTTGGAATCTTGCCCTTTGCAGTAGGTTCAGGCAAAGCAAACTGCTGCAGCCTCTCTTAGCTTGTCTGTTCTTTGTCATTAATAATTTTTGTCATCTTGACCTCCAGGTTGCTTGGCTACAATTTTCGCTTGTGAAATGTTGGAGGGCACGGTAGTGATTGACTCAAGGTCATCCAGTAAACCTCATGGCTAAAAGAGGCTTTGAACCCTTCCTAATCCCCAATGCTCTAGCCACTACATAAAAGTAATGGCAGCTGCTACCTCTTATGGCAGCAGGGCAGTATATCCATTCTGGGTTTTAGTCTGAAGTTTAAGGACGTATTCAGGCTGCTGAACCCATTCCCAAAATAGGTTCAGAACCTTGGAAATCTGTCTAAAACTTGGAAGTGGTTCACTGAAATGGGAGTTACTAGCCACCACTGTATCAAGCTGCCATCTAGGCCGTCAATAGACATGCATTTTGCACAGGACTTCATAGATGTCTTAAAGCTGGAAATAACTGGAAAGAACAATATACTGCTTCACCTCAAGTCCTGCAAGTGATGAATGGAATCTATCAGATGACCAGAATCGGGTTGCCACCTGACTGGTAGTTCACTCATTTTTCATTGCTACTTTTCTGTGACGCTCCAAGCGATACAATGAGCACTGTCTATAGCAAGTTAATATGTTTCTCTTTTGCCCTGCTTAACAGATCCGCTATGTAAAAACAGGAGCAGTAACAAGCTGCTCTGCAGATCTACCCATCAATTCGACCACTAGCCACACTGTGCATTCGGGAAGTTTTAGTCCAAAAAAGTAGCTTTTCCAAGCTCTGAATTAGTCAGATTCGTGGATGATAAGCTTATCTATGGCAGTTAGTTCAAGCTCAGAGGCAGGAAGCCACATCACACTATTCAGAGGTATAGCTACCATTGTCCGGGTAGGGCATTGCTGTAGGCTTCTGTCCACCTGTCTTTTTTCTGGCAATATGACAATGGCATTTAGGCTTGGTGGCCCCATTTATCCTTCTTGCCCCCGGGCCCCCAGACACTAAACTTTGCTCCAGTACAAACTAGTAGAGCAAAAGCAGGAGAACGCTACAACATTCATGCCCTCCTTGTGAACTTCTCTCAGACACCGAGAGGTAGAAAAACAGGATGCTGGAATAGACTTTTCATCTAATCCAGCAGGATGCATCAATTCATGAAGGGGCAAGAAGGTGTTTCCTGTGATATAAGGACTAGGACAGAAAACCTCTGGCCCGTGGGCCAGATGCAGCCCAGATGGCTTCCCCATTTGGCTACAAGTTTCTTCTGCTTTATAAATGCTATTTAAAGCCCAGGAAGCTGTTGTCTAGGACTAAGTTATGGCTTGCATGAAACTCTACTTCATGCAGAGTTCTCTCTCTGACTTTCTCTCTTATCTCTGATTGGAGATAAGAGACTATTTAAAACCCCGGAAGCTATTGCCTGGGACTAGGTTATGGTTTCCAAGTGGAAAATTGTTTCAGGAAGCTCTGCAGGAGGAGAGGACCTTGAACTGACTCCTAGTTTTTCTCCTTCCCTCCATACAGCAAATGACCACTGATGTAAAATCACAGTTTTCCTTCAACTATGAAAGAAAGGCTTCATTCCATTACAAAAGGAAAGCAATGGAAGGGTCATCCCAACCAGATTCTGGAACTTGGATCTACTTTGTGACAAAAACCCTACTATAAGTAGGTCTCTCTTTCAACTGATTATCACTTTAGGAGGAAGGAAGGGAGAGGAAGAATAGTTGTTACACAATCACTTGTTACATCAGAAACCAAGGCTAGACTTCCTCCAATGAAAAAATAGTGGAGTTTGTTGGGAAATGATGCTCTACTCAAGCGTTCCCTTCACATTCCTTCTCCTACTTACCGTTAGACCAATGGAAGTTTTGGGCAATATAGAGCTTCCCTACCTGCCTCTATTCTATTTCTCACTCTCTGTCATGTTTTCCCCATTTGCTCAATCACAAGTTGTAATGCATGCTCATCAATAATCAATATATCTAATAATCAACCAGACCTGAGAAAATCTCAGGTGTCTATGGTCATATAGACTCTTCCCTGTCTTCTTCCTCTCCTCTCACTATGTTGAGTTCCAGTTTTGTTGAGTAATTCCTTTATCTTAGATAGTTCGACAGAGATTCAGTGCATTTCTTATGAGATTTGGTGCATTCATTAACAAATTCTGCTCAAGGAGACCACCTCTTAATCATAACCAGTCTCCATCCTTCCCATAAAGGAGCTAACATTCCAGGAGACTATCACAAATTCAACAGGTTGTATCGAGATGTAGGTGCATGAAAATAGTAGAACATTTCTTGGTGTCCTCCTCCTATAGAATCTGCTCCAGCTCCCTGAAAATACTACACAGGGGGCAGTGAGCTGCGGGTGCAGGGTGGAGGAGGCACCCCAAGAAAATTAGACAGAAAACCCTTCCACCAATGGAAGGCAGATCTTGGATAAAAACCAGCAATCATAGCCAGGTTCAGTATCTGAGCACATGTTCACATAAAGCCCCTACAATGTTCCTGCAGTGAAGATCTACCATGATTTAAATAAGGTTGCAAGCAGAGGAACACCCTGCTTGGATCTCAAGTATTCTTGGTGAGGAGGGCTCTTGTCTCTGAAATCTTCTTTTCTAATAGATCCTCCTATTAGAAACTCCTGTAGTTCAGGCCCAGGGTGACTAGATGCATATATGGTACATTCACACACATGCAAGGGAATTTTATATCCCTCCCTGTGCTTGTGTATTTTAGAACAGGTATGCAGGCTTCTCTATTATTCCTTAATTCAATCATCTGTAAATTATTTTGAGAGCTGACAAGATCTGAAGTGTCTATATCTATTAAGTCCATCTTCCCATCTTGGGGGCTTCCAGATGTGTTGGCCCACAAATCCCATGATCTCCAGTCAGCCTGGCCAGTGTGGATGTGGATCATGGTATCTCTAGCTGAACATACATGGAGACCAAGATCTTTGGAGAGCACTGAGTTGGAAAAACTAAATGACCTATCCAAGCTACAATTTTTCTCACCCCATAAAAGTAGAATCCTCAAAAATCTGTTTCTCAGAAGAAAAAGGAGATGAGTGCTTACGTTATGGGCCTTAGTGATGGTGATGGTAAGCCCATCTGGCCTGGCCCGCCTGGAGGTGACAGCCATTCCCTCCTGCTCTGCTCGCTTCCTGTCCTCTTCTATTTCCTGAAATGGCACATCTATCAGATCAGCTTATATTACAACAATAAAGCAAGCTGGAAACTAGAAACAAAACAAATTGTCTGAATCAAAGAGAAAGACAGAGGGAAGCTTGGAGAAGCTGAACATTCATCAGCAGAATTTTGTTACCAGCGCTACATGTCAAAATAGCAATATCCAGGTGACCTTTGTATACTTTATCTATCTATTGATTTATTTGTTTGTTTTAAAAATACAGCCAGAATCCTGTTGGGGGGTAACCTAGAGTTGCACATTCATAACTGTATGGTATTTTTGTGATCCCTACTTATTCCTTAATTTAGAGGACACATAGGGACCATGGAAGTCCCCTATCCACACTTACTGGGAAGCAGCCACTGTATATATGGGAGGAGACTGTCCCACTGTTGATAAGGAAGCAGCTGACTGATGTTCCCATCCACCTCCTCACATTAGTGACCTCCAGGACAAGGGGGAATTGCAGCAGGGACCCCACTTCTGCCTCTCACCCTAGAGACTAGACACTGGAGGGAGTGGGAACATCAGTCCACTGCATCCAGAGCAATGGAAATGGACCCTGTCACTCGCAGCAGCTGCTGCCTGGTAAGTGTAGATGGGGCGGGGCAGTCAAGGAGCCACTGTGTAGCCACATAACTACAGCGGTTATGCATTCATTACTCCCCTACAGGCTTCTGGCCAAAATGTTACACTTTTATCCCAAAAACCATTTTAGGGTGGTGTGTATAACAAAAAGTCAACATAGTACAATAACTTGAAATAAAAATATAAAACAGTAACATTGAAAAAAGTGATTATCATCATCTCCTCTGATGAGCAAGAGCAGGTCTTGTGGTTATTTTTGGATTAGAATGCCCAGAATGCCCTAACCCATTTGGCTGGGGGGGGATCATGGAAACTGTTGTCCAAAAAGTAACTCTTTCAAATCACTGGCAGGAGGTCTTGAATATGCACCTCATACAGATGTCTGTTCGTGCTCTGTCTTATAAAAGAAAACTTGAGCCAGCAGAAAGCTGAGGGTTTTTTTGGCCTAACACTGGTTTTGATTGGGTCCAGCAGTTCTAATTAGATTTGAGCCCCATGTGTAAGTATCATATAAATGACAGAGCAAACACATATACAAGAATTAGCTACTCCACCTTCTTCACTCATCTAAGAGTATGCTGGGCCTTCTAGATCTCTAGGCTTAGATGAAGTGTTGTTCTTTCCCCATCACATTCGTAGAACTATACCTTGGTTGTGTCATTTAAAAAAGAGCTTATACGGTATTAATTTGTCCTTCAGTCAGAGCTTGGAAAAGTTCCTTAAAAAAACAAAACTCTACAACTCCCAGACCCATTCCCCTCAGCCAGCATGACCAGCCAGCAGGAACTGTAGTCAACAAAGTGATTTCTCTGAGTTCTAACTTTAGCAAACATTTGCCAGAGCCGAGAAGAACAGGTTGCTTACCTGTAACTGTGGTTCTTTGAGTGGTCATCTGTGCCCTTACACAATGGGAATCTTCGCCCATGAGCAGTAGCTTTTCGGAAAGTTCCAGAGCTGAGCAGCTTGGTGGGAACGCCTCCCCCATCTGGTACTAAGCATGCTCAGTCCCATGAAGCTAACAGTCTCTCCTCAGTTTCAAAGTCTGCTGAAGCAAGAACTGAAAGAGGGGAGGCTGGGTGTGTGTGTGTGAGGGCACAGATGACCACTCAAAGAACCACAGTTACAGGTAAGCAACCTGTTCTTCTTCTTTGTGGTCTCTGTGCCTCACACAATGGGAGACTGAGTAGCTTACCATTGGACGGTGGGTCAGGTCCTAGAGGATAGAAGACAGCGCCGCATGGCCGAAGCGAGCATCACACCGGGCTCTACAGTCAAGGTGGTAGTGGTGGACGAAGGTTGAAGGCCGCGACCATGTAGCCACATGGCAAAGCTCCTGTAGGTCAACTCCCCTGAGAAGGGCTGCTGAGGAGGCCATCGCCCTGGTAGAATGGGCCTGAACAAAGCCAGGAGAGGTTGCCTGGCAAGTTCATAGGCAAGGTGAATTGTTTGGGCAACCCATTTGGAAAACCATTGAGAGGAGACTTTATGACCTTTCCGACGCCTACAGTAGCACACAGAAAGGTGGGAAGTCTGACGGAAGGTGAAGGTCTGTTGAAGGTAAAAGGCAAGCGCACGTCGAGCAAGTGAAGAGAGTGCTCGAGGGATGATGCAGGGTCTGCATAGAAAGTAGGTAGAATCAATTCTTGATTTATATGGAAATCAGAGACTACTTTAGGAAGAAAAGAAAGATCGGGACAAGGACCACTTTGTCCCAATGGAACACCAGGAACGGCTCATCACAATGCAATGCAGTTAGCTCTCCTGCCCGCCAGGCTGAAGTGAAGGTGACCAAGAACGCCAACTTCATAGTGAGGAGGCGGTCATCAGATATGGCCATTGGTTCAAAGGGATGGCGCATGAGTTCATAGAATCATAGAAATGTAGAGTTGGAAAAGACCACACAGACCATCCAGTCCAACTCCCTGCCATGCAGGAACACCCTCAAAGCACTCCCGACAGATGATCACCCAGCCTCTGCTTGGGACAGGACAAGCGACAGTGACCATGGAGGAAGCGGTGGAGTGACAGAAGGATACAGGTGTTGCAGGCCCTTGAGGAATTGCTTCACTGTAGTGTTCCGGAAAAGGGCAGAAGAACAACCCTGTGGCTGATAGGCCACGATTGCAGAGAGATAAACTTTCAAGGAGGAGAAGGCAAGGCCCTGATCCCATAGTGCCAGGAGGAAGTGAAGCACTGTGGACAGGGAGGTAGGAGAAGCAGGCTCATCACGGGAGACGGCAAAGTCCATAAACTTCTTCCATTTGTATTCATAGGACCTACGAGTCAATTCTTTCCTCACAGCCATGAGAACAGCTTGGATAGTGGGAAAGTCTAAAACATTATCCTCCAAGTGTGCAGGCAGAGAAGAGGGAGGTCTGGGTGCAGTACTTGACCCCTCGAATGAGAGAAGAGGTCTGGTCCATTCTGGAGCCTCATGGTGTGGCCCCGCACCATGGTGAAGAGGGGGCTGAAGCAGTGCTGTTTCAGCCAGAAGGGAGCAACGAGGATGGCATTTGCCTTATCTGTCACGATTTTCGCCACCACTCAACCTAGGAGAGGAAACGGTGGAAGATGTAAAGGAACTCTCTGTTCTAAGGAAACTGGAATGCATTGCTGAGAGAGCCGGGGCCCAGGCCGGCTCTCGAGCAATAACAGGGACACTTTCTGTTGTGATTGTTCATGAAGAGATTGATAGTTGGAGAGCCCCATCAGGACACTATCCGTCGCAAGGTGGCATCGGACAGGAATCATTTGTGATGACATGCTGTGTCCGTGCTCAGCGTATCCACTGTCACATTGTCCCACTCCACAAGGTCGACCACAATGGGGTGTATCCGTAGTGGAATACACCAGTCCCAGATGTGTAGAACCAGATGGAGCAGAGTGGAAGAGTGAGTGCCTCCTTGCCAATTCACGTAACAGACAGCTGTTGTATTGTCTGATAGGATCTGGATGGTCCATCCGACAATGAGGTTTCAAAAAGCCCAAAGCGCTTTGAAAATTGCCAGTAGCTCCAACGCATTGATATGAAGACACAACTCCAGGCCAGCCCAGCGGCCTTGAACTGTGCAACCACAACAGTGAGCTTCCCAGCCCAGGAGAGACACGTCGGTCATGATAGTAAGAGTCAGACGGGGCCTCCGAAACAGCATCCCCGATAAGAGATGGCCTGGGGACAACCACCAATGAAGTGAGTCCCGCACCAGACAAGGCACCCAAAGAACACGACGCTGATTGTCGAGGAGAGGATTGAAACATCGGAGAAACCAGTGATGGAGAGGATGAGCACGAAGGCA
The DNA here is from genome assembly GCA_948472985.1 of Iguana delicatissima. Taxonomy (NCBI): domain Eukaryota; kingdom Metazoa; phylum Chordata; class Lepidosauria; order Squamata; family Iguanidae; genus Iguana; species Iguana delicatissima. The sequence goes on along the minus strand of CAOKZL010002306.1, from coordinate 581,818 downwards.
GGAGGAATAGGTGACTGCCGTCATCACAGCCATGTAGCCTAGGAGCTGTTGAATGTTGCAGGCAGAAACGGACGGATTGTGCAGGATGGCCGCTGCAGCCTGTCACAGAGTCCAGGCGTGCCTCAGAGGTAAGAAGGCCCTGGCTCGAGTGGAGTCGAGGGTGGCCCCGATGAAATCTAGGGCGCGTGAAGGCTCGAGGTGGGATTTCTTGGGGTTCACTCTGAGTCTGAGATTGGAAAGGAGGGAAAGGGCAAGATGGATGTCCTCATATAGCTTTTGTTTGCAGGACGCCACCAAGAGCCAGTCGTCCAAATAGGGGTAGACCAGAACATTCTTCATGTGGAGGTAAGACACCACAGGGGCTAGGCACTTTGTGAAGACCCAGGGGGCAGTGGAGAGGCCGAAGGGAAGAACCTTGTATTGGTAGCAGATGCTGTCGATCGCAAAGCAGAGGTACCTCCTGTGCTAGGGGCGAATGGAAACGTGGAAGTAGGCGTCCTGTAGATCGATGGACATGAACCAGTCCCAGCACCTTAGAAAAGGTAGAATCGAGGACAGGGTGATCATCTTGAACTTCTGGGGGGCAATGAAGGAGTTATCCCCCTGAGGTCCAGAATGGGTTGGAGTGTGCCATCCGATCTGGGTACTGTGAAGTACCGGGAGAAGAAACCCGTGGATTTTGCTGTGGGCAGAAGTCACTCTATGGCCCCTTTGAGAAGGAGGGTCTCTACCTCTTCGAGGAGGGCCAGGCTGGCAGGGGTAAAATGGAAGATGCTGAGAGGAGGAGTACTTCAAAACTCGATGGCATAACGAACTGTGATCAAAACCCATGAATCCAAAGTGATGTTGCGCAAGATGTTGAGGCGGCAGGCCAGTCCTGTGGTTCTGGCGAGGCGGTTGAGCAAGTGGAAGAGGGGCAGAGGGGGTGACCTGCAACGGGAATCAAACGAGATTTGGCAGTCGAGGAGGATTTCTTGGAAGACGGTTGGCAACGTCTAAAGGAACAGCAGGAAGAGGCCAGTAAGGAAGATTGCAGAGATGAGCGGCAAGGAGAGCGTGACCTGTAAGACTAGGAAGGGCACCTCCAGGAAGAACATGATGATAGTGGTCTCCTAGGCTGGGCCAAGGGGTGAGGGCCCATCTTCTTAGCTGTCAGATGAGCTTTCACAAGTTGGTCCATCGCCTCATCTGTAGTGGCATGGAATAGCCTTTGGATGTCAAAGGGCAGGTCCTCAATACGCTTTTGGCTATCCTCGGTTAAACTAGTGGACTGGAGCCAAGCGAAATGTCAGAGAGCAATTGCACCAACCATCACACGTGCCGCACCCTCAACAGCATGTCAAGAGGACAAAATCTGTTGATTTGAAAGGGCCACAGACTCATTAAAATATTGAACAGCAGTGGCCCTGTGATCGTCCAGCAGGTAGGAGAGGAGGGGAAAGAATCTATCCCAGATGTTGCGTTGATAGGCTGTCAGACAAGCTTGAATATTGGAGATCCTGGTGATCAATGAAGAAGCAGAATAGAAGCGACGGCCAAAGACATCTAAACGGTGGCCCTCGCGATCAGGTGGGGTCGTATGAGCCGTTTTGCCCCCTTTAGTTTGGGACGACTCAACAACAACCGAATTTGGAGTCAGATGATTGAAGAGGAAATCAACATCTTTCTTCTGGATGCGGTAGAGGTGCTCCAGGTGGTGAGGGATTGGTTGAAGCGAAGCCGGCTGGGCCCAAGTGTGCTTCAAAACCTCCTGCAGGACAGGTAGAAACAGAATCAGAGCCGTTGATGGGGGGCAAGTATCGACATAGTGGAAGACTGGGTCCTGTATAGTAGGAGCAGGTCCAGAGATGTCGAGGCCCAAGGCAGTGGCCATACAGACTAAGATGTCTGAGAACTGCTTGACGTCTTCAGGAGTGGAATCAGGAGACGAGTCTCCAAACGCTAGAGGTGGTGAGATGTGAGATTGCAGTGTGGAATCTGTAGAATCACTGTCAGAATCATAAGAACCAGAAGAAGGAGACGTTGAGCAAAGGGACTGAGAATGACGGTGTTGGGCTGGTCGCTTCACAGAAAGAGCAGCAGATGGAGCAGAAACCGGTAGAACAGTTGGGGCCGGTAGCGAGACTGGAATTTGCACTGGTACTGAGGCTGGGGTGCGAATTGGTACCGAAGTTAATGCCGACAAAATGGGTAGTATGGTTAGGATCGGTGCAACGACAGACTGTGTCAACAACGAAGCTGACAGAGATGTTGGCAGAGTGGACGCAGGTTGAGTATCCGGTGGAGGCCGTGACACCATGGCTGTGACCCAAGGAGGAGGTGAAATGGCCCGACGATGAGGTGATGGGTCTTGTAACCAGTGGCGAGACCAAGAGCAGCAGTAGTAGGCTGATCAGGACTGAGAACGGGAGCTGGAGCGATACCGAGGGGAACGCCAGTAATGAGATCCCGAAGGGGACCGCGATGGAGAGCGTGAATGTCGAGGGCAGTAAGGAGACCAACGACGAACATCAGGATAGTACAGATCACGGTAGGCCGGCGAGTAAGAATGGTAGGAGCTGGGCTGCTCTCTCCAAAGATGTTCGTGGCCGTACCTGGCGATATAGGAGGCCGAGCAAAAGAGCGAATCCACCCTCGCCAGCGAAGGCTCATAAGCGATGTGAAGTCGGTAGTTCCGACGACGTGGGGATCTACCCTGTTCGCTACGTCCCGGACAGCGAGCCACACTAAGCTGCAGTCAGTCTTGGGAAACAGCCCGAGGAGCAGGTAGATGGTCAAACTGGAGACAGCCAGGAGAGAGAGCTGGAGCCATCTGAGTTTGCAGGCAGCCATCTCTGGATTGGCCAGAGGTCACAGGCAAGGAAGCCATTGGCGAGGATCCAAGTCAGAAACCAGAACCACAGTAGCTGGGACCAACAGTACTGGGAACTGAGTAGCGTTCTGTTCCAGCAAAAAGGTGTGGGTATTCTCCTCCTCGATGGTGGACGTCGCAGGCTGCGTTGGCGGAGGAGTCGGTAAGGGATTGAGAGAGGCAGGTTGAATAGCCGACGGATGGGTAGCAGGAGAAGGAGAGTGGTGCTTCTCCTTTCCCCTCTTGTTCTTTTCCTTGTTGGAGAAAACAGAAGAATGGTGCGACAAGGCACGTTTACGCTCTGCCAAGGTAGGGACCTTGCGAACTTGTTGTGAGCTTGAAATGGCATCTCCAGTAGCTTGGACAGTAGGCATCTTGGAGAGCTTTGGAATCTTAGGCAGAGATGAAATAGGCGGCAAGGTTGACGAGGCTGCCGTCAGTACCAGTACCGAGGCTGTCAATACCAAAGGAGCGGACGCTATCGATAACTTCAGGGCTGAAGTAGAGGGCGTCGTGGAAGGCGCCGATACCGACATGGTAGACAAAGCGGTATTCGAAGAAGCCTGCTCCTTAATGTGAAGGGCCTGGTCCCAACAATAGGATTTCAACTGAAAAGCTCTATTCTTAAGAGTCTGTGAAGTGAAGTCCTTACGAATAGAGCAGGCCCTAATGTTATTGCCCTCCCCGAGGCAGAAAAAACACTCAGGGTGGGCATCTGAAAGGGAGACCTTACGGCCGCAAGACGTGCACAACTTAAACAAAGACGACATAAGAAGAGGGGAAGAGTTCTTACAGTTTTGTTGTAAAAGACGAGAAAAAAACGAACGAACGACGAAGAAAAAAGGCCAAGAATTGAGGAACTGCTCTGCAAGGAAGCCTTCTGAGCTGCCAACAGGTTGACGGACGAAAAGAAACTGAGGAGAGACCATTAGCTTGGCGGGACTGAGCATGCTCAGTACCGGATGGGGGAGGGGTTCCTGCCAAGCTGCTCAGCTCTGGAACTTTCCGAAAAGCTACTGCGCATGCGTGAAGATTCCCATTGTATGAGGCACAGAGACCACGAAGAAGAAGAAAAGTTCATTTTGGGGCTCTGAGCTGAATGAAGAATATTGCTCTTATTGTTCTATAGTCTATGCTTGTCTTTTACTCATGGCTTAGCAGTTCTAGAATCTGCTCTAAATTTCTTCTTCCATATATTATTCCCATACCAATTAACTACTAATATAAACAAGGACAAGGGTGTGAAATCCCACGATCCTTGTTATTCAGGTTCCAGGAGGTGTGATGCTGACATGTTACTTCTCATATTTTCACAATCTTTTTCATGCAGACCAATGTTTTAAAACAATCTAAAATTCCCATCCCCTTCACAACAGCATGTGTAACCAATCATGCTTCAAATTACTGGTACTAATTTTAAAAACTTGCAAATTCGAAGCAGAGGTGTAAAAATTAATTATCAGCAAACTGGAAATATCAGACTTCAAAGTTCAACCAAGTACAGCTGGCCCTGCACATTTGCTAGGGTTAGGGGTGTAGGATCTTTGCAAATGTGGAAAAATCACAAATATCAAAATGTGTCTGTGTCTGTGGCAAGGGGGCTGAAGCATGGTGAGGAAAATGGGCAGCCAGGGTCCAAACCAGATTAGAGAAAGGAGAAGGAAGGAGTAAGCGAGTTGGCATGCTGTCTCTATACCTCCTCTCTCACACCCATTACCTTCCTTGGTTGTGGGGGGCATTGAGAGAGGGTTCGTGATGCAAAGAAATCCGGGTGCAAGCCATTCTTAGCCTGAGCAAGTGGCATATCTAGCCTAAACAGTGGCAAGCGTGGAAGTTGCATCCCTATCTTCTTACCTCCACCCTCACCCCCCCATCCCTACCTGCACAGTTTTTTGCACCCCCTGGCATTGGCATCCAGGGCACATACCTCACTTGCCCCACCCTAGATACGACTCTGGCTTGAGAGGCAGCAGCTGGTGGTGGTGGAGGAGGAGGAGGAAGACCAGAGATGTGAGGTTTTAAAGAGCTGTGCAGCCTACAAAGCTGCTGGGAGTGAAGGTTTCCCCAGAAAAGAAGTGTCTGAGGTGGGGGGACAGGGGCTGAAGAAACTAGCAAATAATGACATCCATGAAAGTCAAATTCACCTATGTGGAGGGCCAACTGTAAGGTCTGAAAATAAGCTAAGGAGATGCTTCACATACATATAAGAAGCTAGAGTCAAACTTACTTGGTATCTTCTCATAAGAGCTTCATTCTTTTTCCGCAAAGCAATGATTTTCTTATCCAGTTCGACATCTTTCTGTTCCTTTTTCCTCAGGACAGCATCATCCACAGTAGCATCCTATCATGGGAGGGGAAAAAATAACTTGATAGATTTCCACATATGTTTATCATGCAGGCATCTTTTAACTACTTTATTTTAACAGAGCAAAGGCCAAGGTAGGGGGAGTGGGCCTCTTTCACCTGCACCAATAACAAAACAATGAAGTGCATTTTTAAGATACAGGAGCCCTGCACAAAAGAGAGGTAAGAGATGATGTTCCATACTCGACATAAAATCCAATTTCTCTAAAATTTGATACTGACTTTTGAAGAGAATGTTCATTCCCTTTTAAAAAGAATCAGTGAAACCTGGACAAAAGAAGAATCTGTTGGACAAAAGAACTATCCATGCTAAATAGCTGATGTGGCTTTTAGAGCGCTCTTTGTCACTGAATTTGTGGTGAGCCACCCCGGTAATATTTGGGATGAGAGAGTTTGCCCTGCCCTTTTTTAGGCATTGAATCAAACACTATCCCTCCTGCCTACAGAGTTTCTTGCCAGAAAAGCATTTCAGGAGAAAGTCACCACTTCCAGAGCCAGACACTGTGTTAAATAATGGAACCTAAAATCTGTGTCCACATTGTAACAGGAGCACCTGACTAAACATCCTCCTTCTGGGGTTAGAAGACTTTCTAATCTGGACTGACAAATTCCTAAACTCAGAAAAGTTTCTTTTTTGCTGCAGTTCTCATTACCACATACTCTCCAACTGTTCCAATTTAGCAGGGACAATCCTGATTAGGGATGGGCCAACCGAATCCTCGAATCCTCGGTAAGGATTCAAGATTCGCCAATCCAAATCCCTGTGCCAAAATAGGCAAACTGAATCTTTCAAATCCACCAACCAAATAGTTTGTTGGAGGTGGGATGCCTCAAAACCTGGAAGACCAGACACAAAGGGAGATGGCAAGTAGGTGAATTTTTCCCTTGGAGTAATAATGCCCTTTGCTAACAATTTCCAAAATTACATCTGGAGTTGTATTCTAAAATACTTAAATTGAACATTTCATATTTAAGTTCAGCACTTGACTGGAAAGTACAGTCTTCCTGAGATTTCAAGGACAGCTGAAAGGTTCCTTTGCATAGCTCCCTTGCAAACCTCTTTCAGACACAATTCTAGGGTTTGGAGTTTTACAAGCTGTCACAGCCTTCTCTGCCAAAGTGTGCTGGTGCATCATCAGACTACCAGAAGGAGCTATGCAAAGAAAATCCAGTATGACCTGGATTAGCTCTGTACTGTAGTATGTGGCCCTGTTTACACAGGCAGGAAAATGTGGAATTAATCTACATTTTCCTGCCTGTGTAGAAAGTGCCTTCATGTCATTTTCAATCTGGGGAGATCCTGAGGCAAAACTATGACAATTGTCCTGGCCAGATTTCTTCAGAGGGAGGTTTGCCTTTGCCTTGGCTTTTGCTAAGGCTGAGAGAGTGTGTCTTGCCCAAGATTATCCTTCTTTCCCTTGCTTTTTAAAGCCTTTTTAAAAAAAGATTCGAAAGATTCAAGATACATGAGATTAATGGATTCCCAGAACCTTCCAGGGATTCAGATCCGGATTCGTCCCACCCCTAATCCTGATTAATCCTCTGTTGTCCCATTTTTCCAGCTGCTCTTAAAATGTCCCAGTTTCTCTCTCTTCCTCCGACTCCCCACTTTCATCTTCAGTTTACTTCAGTCATTACAAACTGAGTTCAAAGTGCAAAAGTAGTTTGCACTCCATTAATTCCACAGTGGAGAGAGAGAGGAGGGACTTGCACTTCCCAGTAGGCTCAAGCAAAAACAAACTGCTGCAGCCTTTCCTAAAATGTGTGTTTCCCCTCGTTGATAACTTTTGCCATCTTGACCATACTCAGAGATTGCTTGGGCACACGTGTCCTGGTTTTAATCTGTGCAGTGTTGAGGGTATGTTACCAATATGGGTCTCTTAACTTATAGGACCCATAAGCTGTTTACACATGGAACTCAGAAGTATCAAGACTACATATGAATCAGTAGAAACCAGTCAGTGACCAAGCTGGTTGAGAGGTTCTAGCCTAGTGGGTGAGGGGTTCTAGTCTGCCAAGGTACCATGTTCAGGTTTGTCAGACTCTGAACCAGATAGATTCAGTGTAAATTCCATCTGCTCTGCCTCTTACCATCTCCCATTGGTAGAGGAATCATGCTGAATTTGCGCCTGAAAACTAAGGGTGCAGTGCACTGTATTTGCTGGTGTATAAGACTCACTTTTTTCTTGAAAAATACTGTTAAAGTGGGTGCGTCTTATTTGCTGGTGTCTTCTACACCAGCAAATATGGTATTTACAATTTGAACGCCGTCCCTCACCCCTTTGATAAACACTACAGTAGAAGTTAAGGAATGTTGTGCCCATGGAATTGCTATATCGCATAAATAAATGATAGCATGTATAATCTTGCAGAATCTTCAGACCGAAATTTAGTTTCTAGTCCCAGTTTCAGTAGACCCACTGAAGCAATTTTCATCAGTTTTAAATAACCACTTAGCAACCAGTTCAAGGTATCTGCAGGATTTGTGGCTAGCAATTGGATTTAGGCTTCCAGAAGCACACAGATGGCAGCATTGTGTTTTAAAGGAAATTTCATTTAAAAATGCTCCATCTGTACTTAAAGCACTAATGCACCCTACCTTGTGCCCTCCAGATGTGTTGTACACAGTCCCTATTAACTGCTGGTGGAGGGATTATGTGAGTTGTATTCTGACCCATCTGTAGAGCACCAGGTTGAACAAAGCTGCACACAGCGTCTGTTGATAGTGAATCTTCTGACACTCGTTGTGATGTTATAGGCTGTTTATAGGATTGCTTTTGTAGGATCATGAAAGTCTGAGGCTTTTGAGCCAAATTCTGAGACCTAGGAACAGCCACTGGTGATGTCATCAAGCATTATGCAATCACATTTGCTCATAGCTTTTCATTCGAAGAGGGAGGAAGGGAGGGAGAGAGCATTTTCCTGTTTCATAATTAGGACAGGAATTTTAACAGAATGGGCTGTTCCCAAAGCCAGATGAAATGAGGGGGAAATCATTCCTTTCCACGTACTTAAAGAGACAGGATACAAAACATTTAATCTAGTTTATTTGCTTCTAAACACTGAGCAAATGCATAGCAGAGGGGAGGATGAAAAAGTAAACCAGCCAAGTAAATGCATAACCTCCCTGGAGAGTCTTTGCAAGTTCCAACATCACTTCACTTAATCCTTAGAATTTGTAACTAGCTGCTTCTCTACTAGCTGAGCTGGAGGTTTGCGCAGACCCTTTCCTCTTGCCTGGAGCTGAGCCCACCAAAACTGGAGCATTTGCAGCATTGTTTCCTTTCTGGAGAAGACCCATGGAAACTGGAGACTCAGAGGCAAGCCCTGAGGTCTAGAAACCCTCGCTGTTTACCATTACCAGTACAGTGAGTTCAGAAAAAGATATGATCATTAAATGGGGCCCAGATTCAGGACTTAAAGGCAACTGTAGCTACATGTTTTGGCAGGAAGATGGCAGGTGGAAGAGACAAGATAGCTAAGCAACCAAGGATGCTGTCAAGAAGCAGGTCTTGGAAAAATTACTTTTGAGGATGACAGTTCTTAGATTCTGCCAAATTCTGTCAAGAGTCAAAATGGAGAAAAAGAGACATAGTACAGTGGGCCTTCCACTTTTGCAAGGGTTCAGGGTCCCATTCTCTTCTGGGAGCCCCCCCCTTCCCATGCCTTTGGCACACTGAAAGGGCTCCAGAGGGGAGAAGGAAGGCTCAGATGAGCCTTCCCCCACCCATTTCTTTACCTTTTGTCTGGGTGCTTGTCTTTCTTCTCCATGCCTAGAAAAATGCAAGGGAATGGGAGGAGTAGACTGGGGGAGGCACATGTGTGCCTTGTGAATAATCAAATTTGCAAAGGTCAAATCTGCAAATGTGGAGGGAGGACTGTAGACGAGAAAAAGAAACACTGTGAACTCAACTAAGAAGGCACCAAGGAGACAAGGGGTCGGTGACAAGAGAAGCCATGTACTCTTGGCAAAAAAGAACAGACCAGCAGGATGGTTTGGAAACAGAATTGTTGTGAGCCTGTGAGATGAAGATGCACAGGATTGCTAGGCCTACACTCTGAGACTGCTCCTATAGCTTTAAGAGCTTTTCTGCCTTCTCCCACAACTGTGTCCTGGCAACAAGAGAGTTTTGTGACTTGATGAATTTTCATGTCAGTTTTGCAGAACTGGTTTACATTGGATTTAGATCCTACCTGACCAGAATTTGCAGGGTTTCTACTGATTTGCAAATACTCTTGCTATATATGAGTTCCATGTATAAATAGGAAAGCTAGGGGTTTGGTATGGATATATAAACATTGGAATCCGAATAATGTGCATTCTGAAATCCACACCTTTAATTCTGCATGTTACAAAAACAGCACGGAGTAGCCAAACCACATTTTGAAAGGCCACAAGACACCATGAATCTGTACAGAGGTAATTCCTTGAGTCATACCACAGCATGACCTGCTAGGATCGCAGGAAGATGGTTGTTATCAGGTCAGACCTTCATTGGTGGTGTTTTTAATAAAATATACTGAATGTTTATTTGAAAGAAAGAAAGAAAGAACAAAGCAACAAAAGAAAGGAAAGAGGGGAAAGGGGGAGAGGGCAATAAATGAGATTATTGAGCTGTAATAACAGGCTTTGCTCTTGTTATGCCTTCAAGGCATTTCTCAGTTATGGTGACACTTAGGCAAACCTATCATGGGGGTTTCTTAGCAACAGTTTTTTAGAAGGGTTTTGCCATTGCCTTCTGAGACTAAGGCGATTTCCACACTATACTGTTACTGTGCTATTATTCCACTTTCAACTTCCTATGGAATCCTGGGTTTGTAGTTTAGGGAAGGGCATTTAGAATTCTCAACCAGAGAGCTTTTTGGCCTCAGTAAACTACAAACCCCAGAATTTCACAGGATGTTGAAAGTGGAATAGCAGCACTATAACAGTGTAGTGTGGAAATGGCATAAGAGAGTTTGGCTTGCCCCAGCTCACTAGAGAGTTTCCAAGACCAAGTGAGGATTCAAACACTTTGTTTCCCAGAGTCTTATTCCAACTCTTTTTTTTATAATCATTTTATTAAAAATTCACAAATAAAACAATTAATTTTCATTGTTATTTCTGCTGACATATTCTTGATACTTCCAATCTGATCTGGATTTCATTTTCAATATCCCATATCTAAGCTTTATCATTGTACTGCATTTTACAGCTAGATCACATGTTAGAACTTGTATTACATTCACCATTTACCAGCTTCGTGATAACAACCGCAATCATCTCAATCTTTTAAACACATAGTACCATGAATTACAGACTTCTATCACAAGTCACCCAGCAACTACCCACAATTTGCCATTCTTTCTGAATTTCATCATCTGATTTCCCTTTTAATCTTTGAGAGATCATATCAGCGGTTTTATTTTTAATCAAAGTTCCCCACCATTGTTCTATTGTAGGTATTTGCTGTGATTTCCATACCTTTGCATATTCAATGCGTGCTGAAGTTATCATATATAATAATATTCTCCAATATTTCTTGATATTATTTCCATCAACTATATCTGTCATATTCAACAAGTACATTTCAGGCATCATAGCAAACTGTACCTTCAGGATTTCACAAATTTTATTATGTATTCCAGTCCAGTATTTCTTGACCTTTGAACACGTCCACCACATGTGGTACATAGTACCCACTTCTTTCTGACATTTCCAACATAGTCCAGTACCTGTGTTATAAATCTTTTTTAGTTTATCTGGAGTTAGATACCATCTATATAACACCTTGTAATAGTTCTCTTTCAAATTCCGGGCCACCATAAATTTATTTGTCTTTTCCCAACTCTTTTCCCAGAAATCTAACTGGATTGTATGTCCAAAATCCTGTGACCATGTGACCATAGCCTCTTTAACTGTTTCTTCATGCTTCTCCTGCTGCAAAAGTTCTTGGCTAATATGAGCTAATAGATGAGGAAGGTTTTCAAACAGCCATTTAATCACTCCAGTTTTTTCCTTTCTTTCTATACCGTATGTCTTTACATCCATCTGAAACCTTTCAGTTAGTTGCCTGTAAGGAAACCAATTTAAAACTATTCCTTCTTGCTCTAGTTTTCCTCTTGTTTTAATCTGAAGCTTATTTGAATCTGACTTCTCAATTATGTCATCATATCGAAGCCATTTCTCAGATTCAGTCCATCTACCAAAGAAAGCCTCTTGAGGGGAGACCCAGGTGGGCAGCTGCCTAATGTTTCTAGTCTTATATTCGTCCCAAATTTTCAATAACGATTCCCTAATGTACTGATTTGTGAAATCTTTATCTATTTTTGCTTTATCCTAGAACATATAAGCATGCCAACCCATCCTTAGATCTGCTCCCTCAAGTGCCAACATTCTCGTATCTTGTAGATCTATCCAATCTTTTATCCACGTAAAAGCTGCTGACTTGTAATATATCTGAAAGTCAGGTAGTCCCAAACCTCCTCGAATTTTCTGATCCGTCATGATGTTCCATTTAATCCAAGGCTTTTTCCCTTGCCAAATAGATCTGGTTAATTCTCTCTTCCATTGTAAGAAAGGTTTCGTATTTGTTATTACAGGAAGATTTTGAAAAAGAAAATTCATTTTTGGTAAAACGTTCATTTTTATTGCTGCAATCCTCCCCATCATTGTCAGACGCATTGAAGTCCAGCTTTCCAAGTCTTTTGTTATTTCTTTCCACTTTTTCTCATAGTTATTGTGGTATAGCGCATTGTTTCTTTTAGCTATCCAGATACCAAGATATTTTACCTTTAGACCTCTGTTAAATCCTGTCTTTTGTATTATTTCCGTCTCTTCTCTCAGTCATATTTTTTGTTAAAAAAGTTGTTTTTTCCTTGTTCACTTTGAATCCCGAGTACTCTGCATATTCTAGAATAGTTTTAAGTTATTTTTTCTATTCCAACTCTTAAACCACTACACTATGCTGTCTTACAATCATAGATTAGGTACATACATTTATATAAGCTGACTGTTTGTCCTCAAACTACCCCCTTGAAGGCGGCCTTTGTAAATACACATTTATATGTAGATAAGGCAGAAAGAATCTCTCACCACTGAATCATAGATGGTAAATCTTTCCAACCTTGGAGTAGAAATCTTTTTGCTAGGATATACAGGATCCAGTCATGCTAACTATCTTTTAAAGTCCAGGTTATCAGAAGATATTGTTATATCTGATAACTGCTGCAAGGCTGATATATGCGCAATATTGGAAAAAAAGAAAATATGTTGATATAGAAGAATGGAAACTAAAAGTCCTGGATATGATAGAGACAGAAAAGTTAACATTTTCTCTGAGAAATAAACCTATCCGGAACTTTGAAAGGGAATGAAGAGAAGTTTTGGATTGGATAAAAACATAGCATAAGAAAAGAATAAAGCAAGATTGTATGTAATGTAATGTAATAATGTAGCTAGGTAATGTTACAAAGCAATAATGTAACAAGGTAGCAGGGTAATGTAACAAAGCAACTATGTAACAATGTAAGATGTAACAATGTAAGATCATCTTCTCCTTTGAGTAAGCAGTAACTATGTATGAATGGAATGAAAACATGCAGACTCAACTGAAAAATAAGCTTGGAAGTGGTGAAGGTTTTTTTTTTTATAATTATAATCTTAATAAAAATATTTCAAAAAAAATAATAAAGTCCAGGTTATACAAACATGGTTTTAAACTAAAGGAGGCCCTCCATATTCGCGAGGGATAGGGACACAAATCCCTTCCGAATGTCAAATAATTGCAAATAGGGTGCCCCCCCAACAGACTTCTGCCCAGCCAGTGGACCCATCCAGGTGGGGGCAGGGAGGCAGGGAACCAGCGACCGGCTTCCCCGGGCCTTCGTGCCGCTCAGTGCGAGCTGCACCCATACCTGCCGTGGCAGGGCAGCGCAAGGAGCACAGGGAGCCGGCAATCGGCCTCCCTGGGCCTTCATGCCACCCGCGCAGGCCACCTCGTGGGCTGCCCCCATACCTGCGGCAGGGCGGCGCGAAGAGCGTAGGGAGCTGGTGATTGGCCTGCCTGGGCCTTCCTGCTGCCCGCATGGGGCACGCCTGCACCTAGGGCAAGAAAAATGGGAGGAGCAGATGGGGTGGGAGTGGGAGAAGGCGGGGCAAGCAGGCACCTTGCAAATAATCAAATTCATGAAAGTGAAACCTGAGAATGTGGAGGGAGAACTGTACATATGAATATACAGTTATAACAGATTTTTCTAATATGAAATTAATACACTATCTGTATCCAGCCAAAAAAGGATGCAGTACTGCATATCCCATATCCTATGCCACAAGAAAATATAAATTGCATTATATTGCCAGCATTTAGTGGAAGTGGCCAATTTCTTCCTAAAATGACATAGTTGTGTCCAATTGACCCAAAATATCTGGTTTTACTGAACTGAATACAGTTGTAATTAATTCTAGAAAATTTTAGACATTGAGGCTAGAGCAAGTTTCTTTTATTAATTTGCATACGGACAGTCTACTGCTTTATTCTATTTGTTTTCTGATTTTATTTGCTTAAATTTTATCTTTCCTAACAAAGGTTTATGGACTATGATGGTAGTCCCAGAGTTCAGTTAATACTCCCAACACAGCAGATTTGGATAAAGGACTCAAAACCAGTGGCCAATATATAGACAGTGTTCATACTGCCACACAGCACCAGAAGGTAAAATAGATGTGGACTATATAGTTGAAAATGTTAAAAGTTCTAGTCCATATAATCAGCCTGTTTGTGCTGTAACAAGCTTTGTGTCATCTTTTTGAAATCAGGTTTATCCATAAGATTAACTCATAGCATGGGTGTGTGGATCAAATTTTAATTGGTGAGCAGTTATATCACAAGACCATGCTAGAAACAGAAATCTCATAGGGCTCTATGCCATTCTTTATTAAGTGGAGGGATCCTAAGGTGGTTCAGCTCCAAAGGGGCATCAGATAGATTGATTCTGAAGCTATTCACAGAAGAGTATTTGGAGCAAGCAATACGTTCCAATTATTGTATGAATCAATGGGTAGACCTGGCCAAATCTGGCCTGTGTTGGGTCTGTGCACTTGTGCCCATGATTCAGATTTAGTTTGGACCATTTTGGACCTAATGAAGCCCAATTCAGATCCAAATCCATATAGAAATTGATAGTCCAACTTTTCATGGCTGTAATAAGTCATGTTTGTGGGAAGATTGGTGAAGAGTTTTTAGTAGCTGGGCTTCTCATTCATCTGTACACATGTTATTAACATAAATAAATGCACATAGGCAGATTGCTTTAATACCCATGTTTCATAGCTTCATTGTGCTGCTGTGGAACTCTTTATAGCAGGGAAGGCATAAATTCTGCTATTCAGTTTAGTGTTGTGATTTATATCTTGTGATATATCTGTCTTCGTGGCCTTTGCCTTGGTACAGTTTCCTATTTCTTTAGCCAATACTTCTTATATATTGATGTTGCAATGTCAAATGTCTTCACTCATGCACTGCTGTGGAGGTATGTTGCTCAGTGCTGCAGAATTAGGAAGCACTCCTTAGAATCTCAAAGAAAAAGTTAGAATTGGTGTAAAAAGAGCAAGAAATGAGCACAGGCAAGTGTGAATGAAGTTAGGAGGACAAAGAAAGAAGGATATGAATGATAAATACATCTCACACACCAGTGACGTAGGAGCGGGGGGGGGCAGTGGGAGTGCTCCGCCCCCGGTGGCAATGTTTTTGGGGCATCTCAGCTTATAAGTTGCCCCACACGCCCTGGGCACACCCCCACGCACTGCAGCCACGCCCCCCATGCCCAGGCCATGCCCCCACACACAGTGGTCATGCCCCCTGTGCCAGAGCTCCACTCCCTCCTGCCCCCCCCACACACTCCAAGCTCCGCCACTAACACACACCCAGGCCATTTCCACACTAGCCTGTTATAGTGCTATTATTCCACTTTCAACATCCTAACTGCAAATGCCAGGATTCCGTAGGATGTTGAAAGTGGAATAATAGCACTATAACAGGCTAGTGTGGAAATGGCCCCAGTGCAGGATAAGTAAGGAAAGTGGGAAAGGAATGGGGAAGACAGGAAAATGTATACCCCCACAATTGTGACAACCATTGCTAATACCACTCCTAAAACATAGTGTGCTGCAAAACTGCATTTTAAATAAAGTTTAGGGCAAAAGGAGGTTGGGAGATTCTGCCTAAAATGTAGTAATGTCTCAAGATGCTTTTTGATCTTGATCTCAAGATCTTTTTGATGGCATTTATTTAAAAAAAAAAAAAAAAGCCCAAAACATTTCATCCTGTGAATACTCTTCAGGCTTTCTTCAGGGGACTCTATAAAAATCACAAAAGGCAACACATAAATACATGACATTCACTTACACAAGGACATAAATATACTAATTGTACATTGCTCATAGCTTGTAAATGCCTACGTCAGATCAAAGCTACAGAAATTTCTCAGCCAGGAAATTGAAAATCAATCACTGAGAGAATAAAATGGAGTTTTGGAAAACAAAAACTATCTTTTTAGCATCCTGAGATGCTGTCTTCTTTTTCATCATGGATTTCACGAGGTGCTCTCTAGATTTTGCTTTTTGTTAAAATGCCACATAAAGTGGGGAGAAAAATTAGCTTAGCTTCAGGACTGGAAGCATATCATGGATTCTGTCCTGATTTTCTGTAGTATCATAGAGGCTATGATACATTTCCACTCTCTGAACAGAAATCTGTATACCCTACACAGAATCCATGCAGAAATCCAAAAACTGGACATTCATTCCATGCAACAAAACAAAACACACACACACAGAGACTTGCCAGAAATCCATTCACTCAAGGTACTGCAGACAGAGAAAAACTCAGAGAAAACAAAGCACTGCTCACAGTCATTCTGCTTGTATCTCCCAGAAATAAGCACTGCACAGATCCTCCAGCTGACTACTCCTGTTTCAATACGGATTCCATCCTAGATGATTATGGACAGTTAACTTGACCTTCTTTCTCTTCTTTCCCCCTTCTTTTCTCTCCCTCACACAAAATCTCTTTCTTAGAAGGAGGATCAAAGATGTTTTGTGTCAGATTCCAAGAACTATCCATGTTGCACTGATGTGAAGTGAAGGCACAAAATTGTCTCTGTGTGTGTATGTATAAAATCTGCCCCTCCCCAAGACCACATAACCTTCCCCTTTTCCTTCAGCTTTCCACTTTACTGAGCATTATAATATGGCAGAATTGTTAATGATAAATTGAAGTATCCATTTAAAATCTGGAAAAGAATCTGCAGCCATACTTCAGTTAACAAAGCGTCTGACAACAACATTTCTTTCTACAAAGTCTTTTTATGCCTGCTCAGCCCCCTTTCTTCCTTGTCGTCTGTACAGCTAGGTTTGTTTTTTAGCAGCATTGGCATTGGGAAAGAAAACTGGAGAAACACTAACTTTCAATCTTGGATTGCAGAAGCATGTCTGTAGTAGACAGTGCAGTAAAGCTTGAGCAGGGAAAGAACAGGAGCCCACTCTAGCCAATCCATATGTAGCCATGTGTGCCTCCTTACAACAGGCAAGGTAAACAGCATCTGCATCTTGAAACTCTAAGTGACCATACACGAGCAGCAAAACAGAGAGAAAATGACAGAGCAGATAAGCCTCACCAACTTCCCCCAGCATGTTAAAAAAGCATAGATCTATAAGTTTGGTAACCAAAATGGAAATTATTAGAAAAGTAGCGGGTGGTGAAGAGAAACAAAATCATCCTTGGATGCTTTTTGGACTGGGTCACTAGAAGATTCCAGATGTTTTTGTTTACTTTCGCAAGGCTTACCTGATATGGTTGTTTCATTTCACATGCATGTATTTTTAATTCTAAATAAAATGTCTGCTGAAATACGCTCAAGTTGCTCATGTTATTTGTGGTCTAAGAACCTACCTCTGCTCTTTCCATGTTATTTCTGCCTCTGGTACCAAAGCTTCTGTTAAACACATCATGCCCAGGAATGCATCTGCTTTGTTAACTGAAGCATACCTGTAATTCCAAAGTGGCTCAGCCTGTAAAAGGTCAGTTCTTCAAGCTAGAGGAATGTCCATTTCTACAACCAGCACAATTTGGTGGAAGAACTATCACAGCTAAGGCCAAGACAAAGTTTATATAGAGTAAGATAGAGAAAAGACATTGAAGTCCCCAGCTACACACATGCACAGGCGCATGCATGCACAACACCAAAGATGTATCTAACAGAGAGTCTGACCCACAATTTATACGTTATTTTCACCAAATGTGGAATAGTAACAGAAACTGATGGCATCTGCATCGTATTCCAGAGAAGATAACATTGCCAAACCCTGAGGTAATACCTGTGAACCAAAGTTCCTCTTTTGAGCCATTTTATTCAGATTGGTGTGCACTCTGGTCATACTATTTGGAAGTTTTTAAGATCCAGAGGTAAATTACTGGTATCTTGAATGACCAAGTATTTACTTGTCGTTCTTTGTTTTGAAAATAAGAGAGTAGACATGTAGAGATTGCCATGATATAGTGTACTCACTAGGTGACACCGGACTTACATTAATGTAGGGTGAATTGGAAATTACCTGTTGCTATTCTGCTCTTGTAAGAGAGAGATGCTGGAGTTCATGTTTCAGCAGAGCTTGGAAATAACATCCTATATGGAACATTACTGTGATACACTAATTTTGGAGATGACGGGAGGAATAGTATTCCTTTCATGAAATAAAGGGAGGAATAGTATTCCTTTCATGAAAACTGGTAATGCCATTATTTAATGTATGTGCAATGAATAACTTCCAAATTGTTGTGGGGGTGCCCATTTCCATCTATTTTTTTAAATGTTTAATGCTTTGAAAAATAAAAGATTGATTTAAAAAATAATGTGCTAGTTACTTATAGGTAACCCAACAAGTAATGAGTGGCGACTCACTTTTTTTTTAAAGAGGTAATGTGAAGGCTAACTCACTAACATTTGAAAACCTCATTCCAAATTCTGTGTTTACCTACCTAAGTACTCCTCTAAGACTTCCAGATGACAACCATTGCAGAAAGTTACTGCTCCCTCTAAAGAGTGAGCTCAGTGCTCCTGTGCTGACAGTCTTGGAGCAAAAGAGGAAATCAAAAGTAAGATCCCATGTCCCAGAGCATATATGCAAGCCACAGAGCACACTCAAGATCTTTAGTGTTATAGAAGGAATCACAAGTTTAGATAAATCTTGAGGTATGAACAAAAGTTTTTTTTTCTTGGGGAAATCCTTCCCCCTCTGCCCCCCAAAAAGAGCCAAAAGAGCACCAAGCATGTTTATTGGTCTCTAAAAGTAATTGGAATTGAAGTATCAGCTGAGACGGAGAACTGGAAAACGAGGGATGGGACTGGGAAGAAGGAACAGGCCTGCTTGAGCCTCTTATGCTATGCTGGAAAACGTAATGGTGAGCCAGCTAAAATCTTGAACACAAGCACTTGGGGCTGGTCCTGCCATTAAGCACAGTTGGGGAACAACCTCAGGCAACAAATAGTGACAGCTCAGGAGCAGCAGCAAACTGTTGGATGACAGAGTGGTGTGAGCAATGTGACCTGGCCCGCACTCTCCAAGACAACCTGTGTTGCCCTTCAGAGTGGCAGAGAATGCAATCTTCTCACGGTCTTTTAATAAAATTTGTCTGCCAATCTAGTCAGTTTCTGTACACAGAACAGTGGTGACAGGTTAATGCCAACTTATAATTCAGGAACGAAAAATGTTTTGGGGCATTTCTGGGAGCAAGCCTGTTAATGGCTGGAGAGAATATATTGCAATATTTTGCTGCAGGTCTCATGTCACTGTTTTTTCCTACAGCTACCATCAAGGACATAGCTTAATGGACAGGGCCTGACAGGCAAAAAGTAGAACTACCATTCACCTTGAGCATACCCTCCAAGATTTCACCAATGAAAAACAGGACACAAGTGGCTGGGCGACATCAGAGCGTGGACAAGATGACAACAGTTATTAATGAGGAAGAAGACACAAGCTAGGAGAAGCTGCAGTAGTTTGCTTTTGCTAGAGCCTATTGGGAAGGGCAAATGTTGCCCTTTCCTCTCCTCTCCCTCTGCTGAGTTAATTGAGTCCAAACTACTTTTTGCATTTCAAAGTCATTTTGCAGCAGTTGTAGCAAGCTGAGGACAAGGCAAGAGGAGGAGAGAAAAACTGGGAGATTTTAAAAGCAGCTGAAAAACTGGAGTGATGGAGTATTAACTGGGACTGTCCTTGCCCAATTGGGCCAGTCAGAGTGTATATTTGAGCATAATGTCTAGTCCATTGCCATCTTTTCTATCAGGACAGGGTCTGGTTGGAGTGGCTGCCAACAGGAGATCTGCATTTTCTAGAGGCCGTCCCCGTGATCTAGTAGTAGTCCAGCCACTAGGTTTAATACCCAGATCTGCCCTCTTTACACATCCAGACATAGCAGCAGCATGAACAACCGCACAACTGGATTGGTCCAGAGCTGCACAGCAGCACTTTGAAGACTAACACTGACTCTCTGATGAGCACTGACCAGCCCCCTGAAGCACGGTCAGCATTCTGCCCCCCCCCCGTCTATCGCTGTTGCGTTGCAGCCAGCCAGCCAGCTGGTCTGTCAGTCAGTCTGTAACACCGAGTTACTGGAAAGAAAGTTGCTTCTGCTTCCACTTTGGATGGAAGTGTTACCCCTTTTGCCCTCTCCAGCACAAAACTCTTCTGGGGGAGGCAGGCACCCATGTGCCATACAGCAACTAGAGCAAGGAAGTTAGAAATGGCTTTGGCCCAGCAAACGTGCCATGCCTGTGAATCAGAAACCATGCCTGGCTGCTTGGAAAAATGGAGAGGCCAATAGGAGAGGAGGAGGGGAAGGAGAATCTGACAGGCATAGATATCGTTCTCTCTCTATTAAAATGCAACAGAAAAAAAAATGGGAGAGGGGTTGAACAAAGCATCAGAAGCTTTATGGAGACTGTTTGCATCATGTACCTATCCTCTAAAGTTCACCCACCCACCATCAGCCCAGGCTGAATGGGATTTTCTCACAGCTCATGGCTTTGGCAAGAGCGTATTCCTGCATGCTTTCAAAGTCAGCTATTTATGATATGAAAGACTCCGAGAAAAGCAAGGCTCACGAGAGAAAGAAAAGCTGGGGGATGGGCACTAAGGAAAAGCAGAGGGCCTAAAGCCAACATTTCTCTGTGCTAGTTGCCACTCAAACTCTTTCATAAACACTCTCTGTCTTTGCGCTGATAGTCACGGCTGGACCAGTCCCCCTGTCTTGGGATGGGAAATATCTGACATTACCCAGCATTCTGGGTTGATTTGTGTTTTGTTTTTCATTTCCCCCCCCATCCCTGCCCTCCTTGTGGGTAACCTCACCTGTCCATCTCCTGAATGACAGACACATCATATAACCTGTGGTTGGGAAAACCACTGTTTTTGCTCTCCCATATCCTTCCGATACACGTCCGCTGACTGAAAACAAAATACCCCAGAACACAATGCGATATTTTAAAAAGAGGAAAGAAGGTAAGAAAGAAAGAAGTAATTTCTTGGCTTTCTGAATGCAAGAATGACTCCCCCATCATCCCTCCCAGTTATGACAAAGGCAGCACTCACAGATCTGTGCATTTTGGACATCAGAGAGGTGAAGCTCGGCGGATTCCACAGCAGAGTTAAAAGAGGAGAGCCATCAGTCGGCCTTTCTCAGTACTGGCTGCACAGCATACAAGATCATGTTTTGATTACAAAAGCCCGGTCTGGGCTCCCAGCCAAAAGCACTGGCTGCCTAATGTACGAAAGCAGAGACAAGCAATCAGAACGCTGATGTGTCCTCCTCTCCACTCTTCGCTCGCCTTTCTGCGGGATTGCACCTCTTTGCTACTCCCTGTGCGACATGCAGTCGATTGCATTGTGGTCCTGTAAACCCCATGTCAGAAGGGGGAAACCCAGAGGGGCATCAGAAAGCACATTTGCCCCTCAGTGGACTTCAAAGGGTTTGCTGGCATCATGTGCTGTACACACAGCAGTTTAGTTTGTGAGTAGGTGTTCACAGCAGCCCAGAGAATGAAGTGAAACTGAGATCAAATCACTTCGTTGGTGTGGATTACATTGAGCAAATCAATCATAAATCTCCTCCATCCATAGATTAAGTTATACTGTATATATGACAGTGTTTTTTCCATGGTTGAGGGAGCCCTGCTGGCCCCTGGCAAAATTTCACAGAAGAACTTAAGGACAATAAAAAGAAAGACATTTGAAAGGCAGAGGGCATTATTTTTGGCAACATGTTAAATAGGTAGTCTGCTTCTCTATTATTCTGTTTTTTAATTACTCTGAAAATAGCTGGCCTCTTCAGCAGTGCAAACAGTGAATGGACAGAAACATCAAAGAAGCCCTGGCTATATGAACAATTAATGGAATTTTGCCCATAGAAGAGAAAAAAAGAGTCTGAGTGTTAATTCAGAATCTAAGTATTTGCCTAGGTAGTAGATGTAAGAAAAGGATTAAGAAAAGCTATTTAAATCTGTCTTCTTCTACCATATTATTACATTCATTTATTTCATCATATTCTCAAAAGATCTGGGTCTGAGCACAGAAACATTTTTTTTTTAATTACAAGTGGAGTTGGGGCGTATGGCCATGCCAACTGAGGAATTCTAGAGCTGTGGTCCAAAATTATAATTTTTTCAATGTAATTTTTTAATGCTTTATTAATCAATTAAAACACAAAAAAAATAACTATCACCCCCTTTTCATACCCAACACCAAGAATTATACATCCACAGAAAAATTTACATACCTACAAACCATACAATCTCCACATCTACATACATCCAAGTTGTCGTTTCTACTATGAAGATTCCTCTTATCTTCTTTTCTATCTTCTTTTCTCAATTTCACTTCCTAGGTTCACCTATCCCCAGTTCTTTTCACGTAAGTCCTAAACCCTTTCTCTTCTTTACTACCCAATTTACATTTCCAGTATTTTATATTTTTGTTTTATTTCCCGATATTTCTTTTACTGTTGCTGTTACCTAGTCCGTTTCGCTTTAATCCCCTATCATTCCATACTTTTAACCTTTATTTTTAACAGGAATATGTCTATCTTCCTAAGGTTCGGTGAATCCCTTCCCTTCTCCCACTTAGTTTCCAACTTTAGCTTCTTCTAGATGCTCCTCAAGCTTTCTCCATTTTTCTTCAAAGTTTCCATGCATTTTTCCCTGAATCATCCCAGTTAATTTATCCATATTTTTCATCTCTACAACTTTTAACAGCCATTCAACTATTTGGGGTGTATCATTATTCTTCCATCTCTGTGAAAAAAGCAATCTCGCTGCAGTAATCATATAAAGTATAACTTGCCAATGCTTTCTTTTAACTTCTTGCTCTATCTTATAAGTCATGTTCAATAAAAACAACTCTGGTATAAACGGCAAATTAATTTTTAAGAATTTTATCATTTCCCATGTTTTTTTTCCAAAATTTTTGGGCCTTTATCACAAGTCCACCATATGTGAAAATAAGTACCATTATCCTTATTACACTTTCAGCATTTATTATTTTCTATTTTATATATTTTGCTTAATTTAACAATTAAAAGCCATCTATATAACATTTTAAGATAGTTTTCCTTCAAATTCTTGAACTTAAATCTATTACTTTCTCCAGCTACTCCCCCAATTTTCCATTTAATCTCATACCCGAAATTTTTAGTCCATTTCACCATAGCTTCTTTTATTTGCTCTATTTCTAATTCTCTCGCCAATAACAAATTATATAGCTTTGAAATTGTTTGTTTCTGTGATTCAAAAATTTTTCCGAAATAAATCCTTTTTCAGTTCTGATTCAATACCTTCTGTATTTTTGTCCATAATGTATCTTTTTTCATTTGCCTATATAAGTACCAATGACATTTAAACCCTAGCAATTCTAATTTTTTCCATTTAACACTAATTCATTATGCCTTTCACTTAATATATTATTGTATCTTATCCATCTCTCCTGAGAATCTTTCCATCTGCCAAAAAGTGCCTCATGTGGAGATATCCATTGTGGTATTCTTACATAGCATGTTTTCTTAAACTTTAACCAGTTTGTCAAAAGGCCCTTTTAAATAGTGGTTTTGGAAGTCTTTGTCTATTTTATTTCTCATAATACATATAGGAATGCCACCCCAATCTCTTTCCTCCCCCTTCTAAACTTAGTAGCTTTTCATCCTGTAACATTATCCATTCTTTAATCCACAATAGTCCACAAGCTTTATGATAAAATTTAAATTAAAGGACCCAAAACCCCCCTTTTTTCCTTTCTTTCGTTAAAACTTCCATTTTATTTTGGTTTCTTTTGCTCCCATATAAATTTAGTCAAGTCCCTTTTCCCAATCTTTAAATGGTTTGTATTTATAAAAATTTGGTAAATTCTGAAATAAAAAAAGAATCTGGGTAACACATTCATTTTTATAGCGAAATTCTTTCCATTAGTGATAGTTTTAACAATTTCCATGTTTCCATCGATTTTTTCATCTCCTTCCATACTGCTCCATAATTGTTCTCAAAAAGTTGATTATTTTTCTTGGAATCCATTTAAAGATATTCACCTTATTCTTACATGAAAGCCTGTTTTTTAATCAAATTTTCCTTCTTCTTTTCTCATATTCTTAGTTAATATTTTCGTTTTATCTTTATTTCTTTAAACCCAGCAACTTCTCCATATTGTTCCATTTTTTGAATAAATAAATCAATGCTAATTTCCGGATTCTCCAATATTACCATCAAATCATCTATGTATGCCCTTTTTTATCTCATAACCTCTTACTTTACATCCCATTTTTGGGACATTCCTTATTACATTTAATAATACTTTCCCGAGTTGTTATAAATAAACCGAAGTGGGGATCCTTGTCTCGTTCCTTTTTTGATCTCAAAATAAATTTTTTTTGTCCCCATTAATAATTAACGCTTTTTGATCCTTGTAAATCTTCTTATCCAATCAAGAACTTTTGTCCTATTCCCATCTTTTTCACCCTTCTTCATAAAGTCCCATCTAATATTATCAAAAGCTTTCTCTGCGTCAAAAAATCATAGCTAATTTCTTTTCATTATGCCTTTATAGAATTCAACAATATTGAGTGCAGTTCTAATGTTATCTTTAATTTGTCTATTTGGCAAAAACCCCTTTTATCTGTTTTTATACCCCCCCTGAACCTTTTTTATTTTTCCCTAAGATACTCACGAAGATTTTATAATCCAAATTCAGCAGTGAAATTGGTCGATAATTTCCTGGGTTTTTCTTGTCTCTCCCCCCCTTTTGGTAACAATACAATACTAGCTTCATTCCATGAGTCAGGCTTTCTGTTCTCTTAAAGTCATTAAATAATTTTTTCCCTAGCAGCTCCTTTTGTTTTTTAAAATATATTGCAGAGAAACCATCTGGGGCCCGGTGATTTTGATATATCCTGTTTTTTATAGCTTCCTCTATTTCATTAACCGTTATCTTCTCCTCCAGCATTTGTTTCTGTTCCTCTTTAATTTTTTGAATATTTTGGGATCCTAAATACTCTTCTATTCTTTTATGGGACTTTAATTTGTAAACTTACAAACTTTTGTAATAGCTATGGAATATTTTCTTTATTTTTTGTTGATTTGTTGTTATTTTCTTTCCGTCATTAATCTCTGTGATCAATCTTCTTTTCTCTTTTTTAAGCCTGTATGCCAACCACTTCCCCGGTTTGTTCCCATGTTTAAAGTTTTTTTTTTAACCATTTATTTTCCCCCTTATCTCTTCCTATTTTTTGCATTAATTTGCTTTTGTAAAATCTTCAAATTCTGTCTTGTTTTTTCATAAGGGGGGGTTTTTTAAATTTTTTCTTTACCTTTATTTATAATAGTTTTTAATTTTTCCCCCTTTTTCTTCTTTTTCCTGATCCTAGTTTGATCATTTACCTCGGACAACCGCCTTTCCTGCATCCCAATTGTTTTTATTTTCAATTCCCCCTATGTTTTCTTCAAAGTAATATTTAACCACTTCCTTTATCTTTTAAAAAGTTATTCTGAAATAAACTATCATTAAGTCTCCAACTTATTCTTTTCTTCATAGATTTTAATTCTAATTGAATTGGATTATGGCTGAAACGTTTTTGGGAGTCTGATCTCTTTCACCCTTTGTAGTAAATTCTTGGAAATCATGAATATGTCTATCCTAGACATTGATTTATGTGCCTCGGAATAAAAAGTTATCCTTCCGAATTTTTATAAAGCCCTCTCCAAATATCTTGTATCGTCAACATTTAGCTAATTTAAAAAAATTTTGGTAGTTTTCCTTGATTTTCCTTAAATTTCCTTTGTGTTTTCGGGGCTAGTCTGTCTTTTTTATAGGACCCCTTCATATCCCCATCATCAAAAAATTGTTTTGACTGTTCTCTTCTGAGTACTTCAAGATCTCCTACTCAATTTTTCATAAAATTCACTCTTCTGTTCCCTTGGGGAGTATAAGCTTTAAAAGAACTTTCAATTCTAGAAATTGAATTCAACTCCCAAATAATGTCCGTTTTTATTGGAATTTTTTTCAGAGGGATATTTCTGATTTATGTATAAAGACCCCTTTTTTTTTTATTGAGGCTGCAATGTAATTTTTTCCCCAAATTTGGGTTTTTTAAATATGAAAAATACATCTGCTTTTATTTTTTCTATAAGTGGAAGATTTTTCCTCTTATAATTAGAGTTCAGCCCTTTTACATTCCAAAAAAAAACCTTATTGTTGTCTCTTTCATAATTTTTTCAATGTAATTTTTAAAAAATTTCCCATGTAAAGGGTTATCTGTCAAAAAAAAAAACCCAAAACAGTGAGCATTCAAAGAACTCATGAAAAAAAAAGGAGACATGCCTCAAGATGTTGAAAAATTATGTTTAACAGCTAAAAAGATCAACACATTTTGAGTTATACATATTTGAAGATAGTCTTCAGGAGGGTTGTATAAATAACAGGCTTATGAAGAGACTGAACTTCTTCCACTCCTATAAAAATATAGACTGGCATCCTATTAGTAAGTTGAACTTCCACCATATTGGGATTTTGTAAAAATCAGAATTCTCTGCCAACCTCTCAAAATGACAAAAATCCACCCAGGACTCAACTATTAGCTGCTGCAGTCCCCAGTCAGCAGCCAAGATATATCTGCAGACACAACAAAAGGAATCCTCTCAGAGAGAGTTTTGAACTTAAGGAAGTTGACTTTTGAGTAAGCAGATTTATTGCTTTCACATATCAACACTGACTGTAAAAATCTGAAAGATCTTTCTGGATCTTATTACATTCTATCCCACTCCTACAATTGTATAAATAGACTGTTTAACCTGAGCTATATTATCACTCTGAAGAAGTGGGTTTATATCCATAAAAGCTCATGATAAAATAAAAAACTGTTAGCCTTAAAGGTGCTACCATATTCGTGGTTTCTCCTCTCTCCTCCTCCTTTATATCATCTGCTAGGACTCCCAGAGGTTTCAGAGTCCCCTTTTCCTTCAGCATAGGGTGCCTCCAGATGCGGAAAATCATCTCTGGAAGTCCTAAACTTTGTTTCTGTACAAACCAATTTTATTTTGGAAATTCACATGCCATTTTCTTCATCCAAAAGTATTTCCTGTGAGCTACTGACATTACCAAAGACTTTTTATTCCCACTTTCCAGATCAGTTTAAATTAACCCAATACCTTCCAAAATGAAATATATTGGTTACTTGCCATGTCTCAGTGTAAAGATGGTCACCAAGTAAAGACAGCTATTGTTTCCAGGACACAGATTCAGTGGAGATCTAGCAAAGGAAAAAGTAATGATAGCACTAAAACAACATGATTGTAATGCTTAACTAGTATAATATAACTAAAGCACTTTAGTACTTTTGACCATCATTCACAATTTAAAAAAGACTCAGGGGATATGGATGAAAATCAATTTCTGAAATGTTGAATGAGACTGGATGTAATACATGATAAAGTGGGAAGAGAAAGATAGAAGGAAATGTTGGAAAATTCTAACATTCTCCCCCCTCTCCCGCCCTTGTTCTAGGACAGTGGTTCTCAACCTGTGGGTCCCCAGATGTTTTTGGACTTCAGCTCCCAGAAGCCCTGAGCATTGATCATAGTGGCTGGGGCTTCTGGGAGCTGAAGTCCACAAACATCTGGGGACCCACAGGTTGAGAACCACTGTTCTAGGACAAATGGGGTTTAGCTAGCATAGGGTTAATTTTCCTTTGCATGTAAAAACCTTCCAAAGTCTCAACTGTTGCTCTGTGTTATTTTAAATTATTAGATATGGTATCCAGACCATGTGACCAGGGATACACCCTGGAGTCAGTCATTGATCTTACATAGAAGACCACGCCTCTCTCTCTTTGCCTGTTTGCAATCTTGGTTCTAGCACTTTCTCTCTGCTATGCTAGCCTCTCCACCAAGAAGCTGGTGAATTAAAAATGAAGCTACTATCTTTCCTAATCATTTTGTTTGTTAATTAGGATCTGATTTCTCCAATGCATATGTAATTGTAAAGTTTATCAGTAAATCTTTTACCTTTGGGAGCTGAAACTGTCTGCCTTGTTTTGCTTTCCAAGTCAGTCTCAGTTTAGGAAGCCACACAGAGATTGGAACATGCTTTTTTTGCAACTCAAGTAAAAGAAGGCTAATTCCTAATAGTTTTAGGTTTCACAGAATTTCTCCAAAGGTCTAACTCCCAGAGAAACTCTAACTCCCAACAGGAAGGGAGCAAGAGCAGGAGGGCATTAAATGAAATGAAACATGCCAATTTCAGGAGAGAGAACTGGATGTAAAACCCAAATATGCAGGTACAACCAAAACAAAAACAGTTGGAAACGCACAATATTTTGAGACAGGCTGACTGAGTCCCCAGTCATGCTGGCCAGGCCCTTGAACATTACCAGTTTGTTCCAATATCTACTCATAACATACAATATCTTCAGACTTTCATTCATATGTTCTCATTTGCCAGAATCCTTCTTATCAGAAATTGTTGCCCACTTTCTCTTTAGACAAGTATGTATGCAGTATGTGCAATGTACATCCATTAAAATGACTTTCCATTTTGTGAAGGTATGTGAAGCACCATATGTGGTGCTGCAGGAGACCTCTATGGATATCACAGAAGCCAAAGCCCTGAGTGTGTTGGACCTGAGCAGGGCTGTTCATGACCAGGGCTCTTGGATGGCTTTCTTTCATAGTGATGCCATAAATTGAAGCTGACTTGATGACATATAATAACAACAAATTTATTCATTTTCCCTGTTTCTTTGTGTACACCCCTGATAAAGACCTTAAAAATATATTCAGGCTGAAACATGTTGATCTTTTCAGTAATTAAACATCATTTTTCAGCATCTTAAGACATTATTTTTCTGTATATGTTATCTGAACCAGCAGTTGCTTTCTTGAATTGTATTGCATAGACTGAACATGACTCTAGATGAAGTCGTTCCTACTCTGGGTAGAAAAGAATTGTTACTTCCCAGCTTTTGAAAATAAAAAGCACCCTGTTAAGTAGATGCCAACAACTGGTAGATGTGTCAGCTGCATTCTGCTCCCAAAAGTCAAGGTTAGGAATCACGCAGACCTCCAGATGTTGTTGAACTGGAATACCCAGCTATACCAAGGAATTTGCACAGCAAAAACATCTGGAGTATTGGATATCTCCCAACCCTGAACTAGATCAAGGATGGAGAATGTGTGCCCTTTCAGTTGGTACTGGATCCCATCATTCCCAGGCAGCAGAGTCAAGGATGAAAGGCACTGGAGTTCAGCAACATCTGAAGAGCCAAATATTCCCCACTCCCAGCCTTAAGGCTTACAAATCCACTGGCTAGTTGTTCTAAGAGAGACAAAGATTTAGGTTACTGAACTCAGACTAGCAGCTCCATAATTCTTTCTTGCATTTGCTTTTGTATGTGTTCCTCCTACTCTTGCACCTAACCAGCCATCACTTTTTTGATTCTTAAGTGATCATCACCAGATTCTGCCAACTTGAGTTCATTCAGATCAATCACATATGACCTGATATGTTTTTTGTTACCCTAATGCAGTGGTGGAAAACTGCAGAAGGGCCAGGAGCCTCACCCACTGCATTTTCCACTACCCCTCATCTATATAGACTGCCCCTACCCCTACCCCTGCCCCTGTATTTTTGGTTTTTTAAAAAAAAAACAATTTGGAACTCAGATTCCAACTGCCCCTCTCTCAACAGTATTAAATGGGAGACTCATGCCCTCTGGACTATATATTTTGGAATTTTTTTTCCCCTCATTGATGGGACACTGAGGACCACCGGTCCTTAAGGAGTAGGGTTGCCAGGTCAGGACTATCCCAGGACCTGGGATTTCTGGGCCAACCATGAGACTTAGGAAAAGAAGGCAGCTGGTGATGTCATGAAGAGTAGGCTCTAGTGATGTTACAAAGGTGGCTTCACAGAGGCAGCCCTCGTAATGACCTTAAGCATCAGCCACAGTTGCGCAAAGCACACCATCAAATTGAAAGCTCCAAGTCTAATGAATGAGAACACAAACACACACACAAACTCACACATATACATACACATACTCTCTTTGCAAGACAGTGCTCTCTCCCTGAGATACCTCTTCCTTTCCTTGAAAATCAGAGAAGAGGATGCAGGCCCTGAGATCTAGGAAACTTATTAGTGAGCCACATGCAGGTTGTCAGCCAGACAATTCTCAGCCTTACAAGAGGGTGTCACTTGTCTCTTTTGATATACTGTCAGTAATCTAAAGCCATTTCCACACTACACTGTTATAGTGCTATCATTCCACTTTCAACATCCTGTGGAATTCTGGAGCTTGTAGTTTACTGAGGCCAAAGAGCTCTCTGGCTGAGAATTCTAAATGCCACTGCAAACCCCAGGATTCCGCAGGATGTTGAAACTGGAATAATAGCACTGTAGCAGTGTAATGTGGAAATGGTCTCAATGACTCCTCATAGTTTTTCCTTTTTTGCCAGATCAAAACAAAACAGGTGTTAAGTAGTTCACCTTTTTTAAAAAAAATAGCTATGGTCCAAGTGTATCACTCATATTCCCCTGCTTTGCCAAGGCAACCAAAGCTCTACAACTTTTATTCCTGTTCTGAGTCTTAGTAAATGACATGTGTGTGCATGTGCCTTCATGTCACCAGTTGACTTATGGCAACCACATGAATTTAACAGTGTCTTTAAAGGCAAGGAATATGAGAGATGTTTTTACCTGTTCCTTTCTCTGAAATATAGCCCATGGCACCTGTTACTCTTTGGTAGTTGCTCATCCAAGCATTAACCAAGGTCGATTCTGTTTAGCTTCCAAGATCAGATGGGATATATTGCTTTTAGAGTATTTAGGCCCTCCAATAAATGACATACAACTTGCTTTATACCTTCTTTTCCCTTCATGTTCCTTCTCCACCAGTAATTTGTCCTTAGGACTGTACTATCCATGGCAGATTCATGCAACAGGTTTCTCACAGCCAGCTACTGCTTTAAGTGGAAAAGCAGCAAAGGGAAGGAGAGCTTAGCCCTTTTCTATTTGGCCATGGTCCTGATGAAAATCACTTCCACTAATCCATTTTTTCACTTGTAGAGGAGCTAAGGTGCAAGTGGAAAGGAGGCCATTACAAGCAGAAGGAAAGAACTAAGCCACTTTTCCCCTCCATTCCTCCACTAAAACTCATAATCCATAACTACAATGCTACCAAAGGACAATTATACGAGTCTGTCTTGCAATGTTAAGTTTAGCTCTCAGTGACACATTTAGATTTTTTTTTCTTTCAGCTATCAGATCATTAAGAATCACTAGTAGTGGCACAGCTTTCTTTTCTGTATTTTATTGTGAATAGAAAAATTACATATGGCCATTATCCCTAAAAAGAGAAAGGAAACAGAATATTTCAGTCTTCATCTCCCATTATTCTATGTAGGAGCAATCCAGCTTTCTGGGTCAGGATCACTGTGATCAGAACAGAATACTCTGCCCCACTTGTCTCATATGTATTGACAGAAGCAGGTGTCTATGAATTCAGCGTGTCTGTTCATTAGCCCAGCCAGAGCTATACAGCCGGCTCATGTTACTGACTGTCCCACTCAGGCATTTGGAAGAAAACATCTCTTCCTTGATACGCTCAGATTCAAAACATAGTGCGCTTGTCCCCCAAATGTGTTGTTTCACTTAAGGCAATTGCTTTGTCTCTTTTTCTCCGGTTTCTCATCTTGCTGCACATGAATATATCATGTGTGTGATGAGGGTGTGTTTGTATTTCACTTTTGTTTATTACTTCCCAAATACATTTTGATTGTGATGAGTCTTAGTTCCAGAATATTGCATTTCCTGAGCAGTCCAAGAGCAAGTCTTGTCCCTTAGAAAAAGCATTACACACATCATGCACCCATAAGTCTTGGCAGAAGTCTTGGTGACCAAAATGGTGAAGGGTCTGGAAGCCATGCCCTATGAGGAACAGCTTAGGGAGCTTGGGATGTTTAGTCTGCAGAAGAGAAGATTAAGAGGGAACGTGATAGACATGTTTAAATATTTGAAGGGATGTTATATCAAGGAGGAAGTGGGCTTGTTTTTTGCTGCTCCAGGGACTAGGACAAGGAGCAATGGATTCAAGCTACACGAAAGGAGATCCCACCTGAACCTCAGGAAGAACTTCCTGATGGTCAGAGCTGTCCAACAGTGGAATATGCTGCTTCAGAGTGTGGTGGAGTCTCCTTCTTTGGAGGTTTTTAAGCAGAGGCTGGATGGCCATCTGTTGGGAGTGCTTTGATGTGTGTTCCTGCATGGCAGGGGATTGGACTGGATGTCCCCTGTGGGCTCTTCCAACTCTATGATTCTATGTTGAGTATTATGTTTGGACCAGTGTCACTGGTAGGCTATGATACAGTTTCTCATGAAAAGGACATGCTGACCTGCATTATCTACTCACCAACCTCCTTTTGTCATATTCCTTACTTGCTATCATGCCTTGAGAATGAATTTGTAGCAAGGCTTGGAAAGTTACTTTTATGACAAATGGATACCTGTGATAGGATGACAGCCCAATGCTTACTTGCCTTAGCACTTTTCAGCTATAGATGGCTACACTTGTTCTGATACTCCTTTTACCTTCAAAATAACTTCCCAAGCTGTGATTCTGGTTTGAATTAGAGGGCTCCTCCAAATGGAGCAATGTGGCAGGAGGTTATGGTATTTGTCTCAGGGTTTGTTTGTTTTTTTAAATCCAAAGTATGCTTCTATTGTCCTTGACTATTTTCTGGCAATTCCCAAAAACTGCTGCTACTTTTATTTCCACTCTCTGTGGCTTTCTTTTTGGATTCCAAAACATAATGGAACAAACAAAGTATCCTTTTCTGCTTTCTCTTTTTAAAACTTCCTTTTTAGAAGTATGCTGCATCAACATATTAGTGAAATGGTACTTTTTGCACTGTGGCACTACAACTCTAAATTTCTTTACAGAAGAAAATTTGTCCTTCAGACCATAGGACCACCTCAGCGAGTCACATCTGGTTTTATAAAGCCTTTTGGAGAGGCCTAGTGCAGATCCAAGAAATTGCTACAAGCAGCCTGCCCCTGCAAAAATGGAATCAATGGAAATGGAGCAGTCAACAACTAGCAAAATCTGGCAAAACCCAAGGACCTGTTTTGTAAGAAGTCATGTGTTGTTAGACCAAACTGGAAGAGCCCAGATAGTCTTTTTTTAAAAATGATATAATTTCCCAGAGCTCACACCATTTTATTTTGCATTGTTTTGGAGCATTTGTAATTTTTCAGAGACCAGAGTCTGATCAATCTTATATAAGTGTACACATGGAATCTCCCACGGGTATAAGCCACTGCATGATTTTCATGCTATCAAGGATGACGTAAGCCCAACCTCCCCCAAGCCAGGTGTGTCCCAGAAGACTTCACCCCAAGATCCTTCAGAGTCCAATAGAATGGGCAAGATGGGACACTTAGGCACCATCTTCCTCCCCAACTTATTCGCTCCCACGCCAAAACTCTATAAGTTGTGGCCAATAAAAAGGAGAGGATCAATATCAGAAAGGACCACAGCAGGCTTGATTATGTATCCAAGACAAATCACAATAATTACATGCAGGTACAGAATGCAGAGTGAGATTGGGGGAAAGAATGCCAAAAACAGACTGACCAGTGCAGCAGCAAGGGGGGATAGCTATATATTTGCCCCAGTGAGAAAGGAGAGGAAACTACCTATCTCCAGTACACTTACTTTAAGGCCCACCCTCCAGCACACCTGACTGGCTGCCCAGGAGATGAGACATAGGAGCCTGTACCAGCTGCCCAAGCTGCTGCCATGCCAAGAAGAAATTACGGTGTGTGCTTTCTCCGCACTCATCCTCACTGGATGAAAAATGGGGCCCATGAGTGAGTTGGGAGACCTTTCATTGACTTTAATGAATACAAATAATTAATTGAAGACAACTTTGATAGGTGTTTTTGCAGGACTGTGGGGCTGAGTTTGTTTGCTTATTTCTCTGTGTTGTTTTTTTGTGTGTGGGTTTTTTGTGTGTTTGTGTTTGTGTGTGTGTGTTTTGTTTTTTTGTTTTGTTTTGCTTGCGCTGGCCGTGTGCTCTCCCTGAGCTCACAGCCTATTGTCAGCTAATTGTTTGTTAGTTAGTCAGTTAACTGTCAATCAAACTAGGGAGAGTTAATCAAGCTAGGGGGAGGAGCCAGCTAGGGGAAGGAGGCTTTATTAGGAACTCCCAGCGGCGCGCGCCTATGGCGCGCACAATTTCATTCATCTACTTCATTCCTTCAAGTTCAACCATTCAAGTTTAGGAACAACCAATCCTTATAGCGACTGAACAAATTTAGGAAGAGTTCAACTGAGCTTGGGAGTTAGCTGAGCAGACATAGCTTATACAGCTCAAATTAAGAAAGGAGGCCCAGTTTTTGTTTTTGTTTTCTTGTTCTATTCTCTGTATTATCAAGTATGGAAGGGGAGGGAGCTGCTGCTGTCACCTGTAGCACTTGTGGCATGTTCCTTTTCTTGCCACAAGATGTTGTCGGGTACACCTGCAGCAAGTGCAAGCTGGTCACCTTCTTAGAGGTCAAGGTGCGGCAGCTGGAGGCACAGGTTTCTAATCTTCGTCTTATTAGGGAAGGTGAGGACTTCTTAGATAGGGCAGAGAGGACCTTCCTGAAGACCGGATATGCGGAGGAGCTGCCTGATGAGGATATCAGTTCCGTGACCCAGGAAAGCGATGCTTGGAGGAATGTCACACGGAGAAGTAGAAGGGCCAGGAAGGAAACAGAGACTCTCAAACTACAGAATCGCTTCAGCGTTCTTGGTGCTGTGAATGATGAGGAACACCAGAAGGAGGGAACACAACATCAGCAAGAAGGAATCCAACTTCGGCAACTGGAACTTGAACACCAACAGGACAGCATCCAACCTCGGGAAGACCAGCACTCCCGGCCTCAACACAATGCCCAGGCAATCCTGGAGGAATCTGCTTGTCGAAGAACCCCGGACAGGCCTCAGAGGAGGCGAGTTCTGGTGGTTGGGGACTCCTTGCTCAGAGGAACCGAACCGGCAGTTTGCAAACCGGACAAGCTCAATCGAGAGGTCTGCTGTCTTCCTGGGGCCAGGATAAACCACGTAACAGAGAGGCTAGCCAGGCTGGTCAAGCCCACTGACCGTAAGCCCTCGTTTTGGTTCACGTTGGGACCAATGACACGGTGAAGCGCAGCTTTCACCACATCACAAAGGACTACGAGCTTATGGGGAGAAAGCTTAAGGACCTTGGTGCGCAGGTGGTCGTTTCATCAATCCTCCCTGTTCAAGGATATGGTGCACGAAGGGAAAGGACAATAGTAGAGGTCAACAGCTGGCTCCGCACATTTTGCCACCACCAACAGTTTGGCTTTTTGGATCATGGCTTGAAATTCCAGGAACATGGGCTTCTGGCAAGGGATGGGCTGCACCTCACGAAACTTGGCAGGAACGTTTTTGCAAACAGTCTCACAAGGAGGATTAGGAGGGCTTTAAACTAAGTACAACTGGGGAGGGAGACAAGATTATTCAGGACAAGGACTCGGCAAGTGCAGGGGAAAAAGGCCCAAATGATATTGGCCAAGTACGAATAGCATCCAATCGTGGGAGGGGTGGAAAAAATGCTATGGGACTTGCAGGAAGGGCACGGGGACTTAAGTGTCTCTACACTAATGCATGGAGTATGGGAAACAAGCAAGATGAATTTGAACTCCTAGTACAGCAAAATAAATATGATTTGATAGGCATCACTGAGACCTGGTGGGATGCGTCTCACGATTGGAATGTAGGAATAGAGGGGTATAGCCTATTTTGTAGAAATAGACCAAATAAGAAAGGAGGAGGAGTAGCCTTATATGTCAAGGATGTTTTCACCTGTGAAGAGATCCATGACTTGAACACCGGAAGCCAGGTCGAGAGCATCTGGGTAAGAATTAAGGGAGCGAGAAACAATAGGGATATTATAGTGGGGGTTTACTACAGAACTCCAAGCCAGACTGAGGACCTCGATGGCACTTTCATAGACCAAATGACTGCACATTCAAAAAGGAGAGATACAGTAATAATGGGAGATTTCAACTACCCGGATATATGTTGGCAGTCAAACTCTGCAAAGGCGGCAAGGTCCAGCAAGTTTCTTGCTTGTCTTGCAGACAATTTCATGGTCCAGAAGGTGGAAGAGGCCACAAGGGGATCAAATATTCTGGATCTGATCCTGACCAACAGGGAAGACCTTGTTAATGACGTAGAACTGGTTGGATCTTTAGGAGAGAGTGACCATGCCCTATTAGAATTTTGTATTCAGTGGGGAAGAGAAGGCAAGTGTAGCCAGGCATTCGTCTTAGATTTTAAAAAAGCAGACTTCTGTAAACTGAAGGAGCTGCTGGCTGAAATCCCATGGTCAAGAATAGTCAATGAGAAAGGAGTTCAGGATGCATGGGAGTTCTTTAAAAGGGAGGTACTGAAGGCACAGGCTAAAACTGTGCCATTAAGGAGGAAAAATGGAAGACATCTGAACAAACCAGAATGGTTGACTAAAGAGCTCTCAGCTGAGCTAAGTATTAAGAAAAACATGTACAGGAAATGGAAGAAGGGGAAATCACCGAAGAAGATTATAAGCAAGTAGCCAGGAGATGTAGGGAGAAGGTCAGAAAGGCTAAAGCACAGAACGAACTTAGGCTGGCCAGAGACATTAAAAACAATAAAAAGGGCTTTTTTAAATACGTCCGCAGCAAAAGGAAAAAGAAGGAGACGATAGAGTCACTGCGCAAGGAAGATGGTGAATTAACAGGAGGGAAAAAAAAGGCAGAACTCCTCAACACCTTCTTCGCCTCAGTTTTTTCCCAAAAGGATAAAAACGCTCAACCTGGCGGTTGGGGAGCAGGTGAGGAAGTGGGGGAAATGCAGCACAGAATAGATAGAGAGGTAGTACAGGAATACCTGGCCACACTGGATGAATTCAAGTCTCCAGGGCCAGATGAATTGCATCCTAGGATTTTAAAAGAACTAGCAGAGGTCATTGCAGAACCTCTTGCTATAATCTTTGAAAACTCTTGGCGGACCGGAGAAGTTCCGGCAAACTGGAGGAGGGCAAATGTTGTCCCCATCTTCAAGAAGGGAAAAAAGAGGACCCAAATAATTATCGCCCAGTCAGCCTGACATCAGTACCTGGAAAGATCCTGGAGCGGATCATCAAACAGTCAGTTTCTAATTACTTAGAAAACAATGCCGTAATTACGAAAAGTCAACATGGATTTCTCAAAAATGGGTCATGCCAGACTAATCTTATCTCTTTTTATGATAGAGTTACTTGCTTGATAGATGAAGGGAATGCTGTGGA
Organism: Iguana delicatissima; assembly: GCA_948472985.1. Taxonomy (NCBI): domain Eukaryota; kingdom Metazoa; phylum Chordata; class Lepidosauria; order Squamata; family Iguanidae; genus Iguana; species Iguana delicatissima. The sequence goes on along the minus strand of CAOKZL010002306.1, from coordinate 544,698 downwards.
CATAGTATATCTTGATTTCAGTAAGGCCTTTGACAAAGTTCCCCATGACATTCTTGCAAAGAAGCTAGTAAGATGTGGGCTGGACATGGCTACTGTCAGGTGGATTTGTAACTGGTTGACTGACCGTACCCAAAAGGTGGTCACCAATGGCAGATTCTCATCCTGGAAAGAAGTGACTAGCGGGGTGCCACAGGGTTCTGTCCTGGGCCCGGTGCTGTTCAATATCTTCATTAATGACTTGGATGAAGGAATAGAGAGCACGCTGATCAAATTTGCAGATGACACCAAATTGGGAGGGGTTGCTAATACGCCTGATGACAGGATCAAAATTCAAAAGGACCTGGACAGATTGGAGAGCTGGGCCAAGGCTAACAAAATGAACTTCAACAGAGAGAAATGTAAGGTCCTACACTTAGGCAGAAAAAATGGTATGCAGAAATATAGGATGGGGGACACGTGGCTCGCTAACAGTACGTGTGAAAGGGATCTAGGAGTCTTCATAGACCACAAGATGAACATGAGTCAGCAGTGTGATGCGGCAGCCAAGAAGGCCAACGCAATTCTTGGTTGCATCAATAGGAGTATGGTGTCTAGATCGAGGGAGGTATTGGTACCACTCTATTCTGCATTGGTTAGACCTCATCTTGAATACTGTGTCCAGTTCTGGGCACCCCAGTTCAAGAAGGATATGGATAAGCTGGAGCAGGTCCAGAGGAGGGCAACCAAAATGGTGAGGGGCCTGGAAGCCATGCCCTATGAGGACAGACTTAGAGAGCTGGGTATGTTTAGTCTGCAGAAAGAAGGTTGAGAGGGGACATGATAACCATGTTTAAATATTTGAAGGGATGTCATGTCGAGGAGGGAGTGGGCTTGTTTTCTCCTGCTCTTGTGACCAGGACAAGGAGCAATGGATGCAAGCTGCAGGAAAGAAGATTCCTCCTGAACCTCAGGAGGAATTTCCTGACAGTCAGGGCTGTCCGGCAGTGGAATGTGCTGCCACAGAGTGTGGTGGAGTCTCCTTCTTTGGAGGTTTTTAAGCGGAGGCTGGATGGCCACTTGTCGGGAGTGCTTTGAGAGTTTTCCTGCATGGCAGGGGGTTGGACTGGATGGCCCTTGTGGTCTCTTCCAACTCTACATTTCTATGATTCTATGATTCTATGATTCTAAGAATTGAGACTTGATTATCTGTTTCCCCTTTATCACAGCTATTTCTCCCCCTCATGTGTGTGCGTATGTGTATTTGGTCCACATGCTGGAAATGACAATTATACTTCCGGATGCAGGTGGGCACCTAATTTTTAAGTATACAATTTTGCTGTTGTTAACAGTATTCCAAGTCCGAACCAGGAACTTCAGCATTGCCTTCACTTCGATGCGCCTCCAGACGTTATCATGTGGCATCACCAGGAAGCCAGTTCAGAGTGAGAACAATGCTTCCGACTCATTCTGGAGTCTTGCATTCCAATTGTTATCAAGTATGCTTTTACCTAAGAACCAATCTGGTGTAGTAGTTTCGGTGCTGGGCTATGATCCTGGAGACCAGGGTTCAGTAGCCTAGTCAGCCATGGAAAGCCACTGAGCCCATCATATACTCTCAGCCCCCAGAAAACCCCATGATAGGTTCACCTTAGGGTCACCAGAAGTCAGAAACAACTTGAACATACACAACAGCAGCAACAACAACAACAACTACGCTTTTATCTTCCAAGCCTGCCTGAAGAAGAGCCATGGCTGCTGCTAAGTTCTGCCCATATTTTGTCCTTGTTTGCATTTGCTACATGGTGCCAAAATATTCCCTCCCAATTATACAGAATTGGGAGGGGAGCTGTAAAAGCAGAGGATAAAGATAAAAAAAAGATACCTTGGTATTTCAGATTCTTGCACAGCTTTACTCCATGTACAGTCGATACAATGTAGTTAGATACTGCTGTCGATCTAATAGTTTCAGTTAATTAAGATCTTAGCATTCATTGTTTTGATAAGTGTACTGGGTCACTAATGTATTCTCCTTAACTTGCTATACCAGTTATTCTCCCGGAGCCAAAATATCAACCAATAAGTGTACAGAGAATCCAGAAAGTCCAGTCCTGAGCTCAGTAGTTTGGCTCTAATAACACACATTTGGAATTAAGAGGTTAGAGCTGGGAAATGCCTCCACCCTCAAGAGAAAGATAATATTATATTGTCAAGAATGTGGGAGATAGTATATTTTTAAAACTGTGTCAGGAGCATATTTCTGCAATGTTTTGCCACTTCTGTTTGTTTGCAGGGAAGGAAAGAACTTTCAAAGCAGACGCCATACTGATGATGTAGTTAATCCTACAACAAATTCAAAACTCTATTGTGCCTTTATAAAGCAGACCTTGGAAAAGTTACATTTTTGGACAACAACTCCCGGAACCCTTTTCCACCAACATGGTCAGTTGTAGTCCAAATGTGTAACTTTTCCAAGCTCTGCTGTAAAGTTGTTGGATGAATCCATGATGCTCTATAGTGTCACTCTACAGAAAATAATAGGGTGGAATCCAGAAATTGCCTCCCACAGATAACAGGGTCTGCATTAAGCATCTAATCCAGAAGATGATTCTTGCCAATTGAACAGCTAGAGGATGATACAATGCAAATTTTCCTTGATAGGTTTAATCATGCTAACTGGATGACACACCAGACAACAGCCATTTTCGCACTAGACTGTTACAGTGCTATTATTCCACTTTCAATGTCCTATGGAATCCTGGGGTTTGCAGTGTAGGGAGGGGCCTATAACAGTCAAGTGTGGAAATGGCCAACATGTAGCAATTGCTTTGGTAACAACTGCAGTATATTGCTTTCCTCATGCTTCATGTCACGTTGTTCCACCTTCAACAGTTGCACTCATTCATTCAGTTTCTATTCCACTTTCCCATCAAAAAGTCACATAAGGTGTCTAAGCATAATAGAGCAAGGTCCAAAATCATACTTTTGATTAACAACATAACACATACATTTAAAACACAGTTAAAAACACAGCCAGTTTAAAAACGCAGTTAAAAACACTGGCAACTTAACAGTAATGCAAGTGTAAGGCAATGTAATGATAAGATGACAGAAGCTGATCTGTTTGGTTGCCCCAGTTTTTTGTTTGGGATGCATGTGGGGAAGTGTTTCCACAATTTCCACAGTACACCTTGGAATACTCTACAGTCACTGCTCTGAGCCCCATGTCCCTGGCTGCAGAAAAAGAAATTCCTTGTTTAAAATGGGCTTGTTTTTCTACAGTGATGGAACTTTATTGATTGATATCTCAGCCTCCCTCAATATGGGATGCAAGGCGACTCACAATCTGAGTTAAAATACAGTTAAAACAATGGGTTGTAGAAAAGCTTTTTTAAAAATTAAACAAAAAAAATTGAAAAATTAATTTTAAAAAGCTTCTAAAGACAGTTAAAATGTAATACTAATGACACAAAGATGTTATTGGGTATTAATAATTAAAATATTAATTAGTTATCACTAATAATTTAAAAACAATGCTGGGAAAGTTCCATCTTTATGGTTCTGTTTTAGATTATAAATGTGTGGTTTTAGCAGTTTCAGCTCACCTTATATATACAAGGGTGGAGCTCTAGCTTTTATTGGCCTCCACCAGTCAATATATCAGATTGGGACTTTTGTGAATTGGCCAACTTACATCCTGTCACACTTGTGTGTGTGTGTGTGTGTGTGTGTGTGTGTTAAGGACAGAAAGAATGTTCATTATTAGGCAATGAAAAAGGGTTTCCCAATGCTGGTGAAACCCATTTGGAGAAATTAACACAACAGCAAGACTTTTGCACAGTTTTTTCCTATTATTCACACATCCTGAAGTATTTCAGAGGATTATTCTGTGCAGAAACGCATGTGGTTTTTCTGTGGAAACTTTTTCTCATAGAAACATTTTTTCCATAAAAACAGAACCATAAAGGAAACGTGTTCTCAGTGCAAAAAAGGAGTGTCATTTATACAGAAATGTGCTTCTGTGCAGAATAATTTCTCAGAACACTTTGGAATACACATTTTTTTCTCCCCCAGTGAAGTGAGTACTAAATGAATTATTTGTTCTTGCATGTGAGGATGAAATACAAGGTAACATCCCTGGTTTGCATTCCCTACACAGAATTCATTTACAAGATGAGACTCTACCAGTCGCTTTCCTATGCCATGAAATTACATAATATAGCCACTGGAGGGAACCAAAACAGTAGGAAACAGTATAACGCCAGTGTAAAGAATGTATTTGCTACCTTCTCCCTAACCTGTGACATGCTATACTCCCTCATGCTAACCTATGACATGCTGCATTCTCTTGTGTGTAATACAAAACTTGACTTATTTCTGAATGGAGTAGGATAGCTGCCACAAGCTGTCTATAAGTGCTGGACTACAACTCCTATCAACCCCAGCCATTACAGCAAACAACGAGGATTTATAGCCCAACACAAATAGAGGATATTATGTTGGGTTTTAAGATCTTAGTGGTGTCGTGTCTGCAGAATCTCTTTTCAAATTTGTTTAATCAAGAGTCAGAACGCTTGGCTCCTGTTTACTATTGGAGACCTCTAGAGATGATGCAAAGGGACCGTGAGGTTCTAGGATGAACTACATATCGATAGTCTCCCCACCTTTGGCAGCACTGGGACAGACAGCAGAGACCATACAGATGGAGGCCTAGCTAATCATCCCTCTTTCAGCTCATGCTGTCATCACAAGCAACAGTATCCATGCCATGTCTCACTGTGGTTGCATCATTAATTTCCTGGCATCCAAGAATCTTATTAGTACTGTGGCTGCTGGTCTGTTTCCAAAAAGAATTGAAAGTGCTGGTGATGACCTATAAAGCTCTATACAGCTCAGGTCCAGGCTGTTTGAAAGACCCTGTCTCCCTATGTGAGCCTATTGGAGCTCTGAGATCTTTGGAAGAGGCTCTTTTATCTGTTCCACTACCTTTTAGGGCTTGTTTCTTGGGAACAAACAAAAGGGCTTTCTTGGTGGCTGCTCCCAGACGTTGCAACCTCCTCCCTAGGATGGCCAGGATGGCTCCCTCCTTGCTGTCCCACAGTCAGCAAGTTAAGACATTTTTATGCTGTCAGGCTTTTGAAAACTGGGATGGGTTTTTAATGTGTTGCTGGTTTTTTTTTTATATTGTCTTTTAATGAATTTTAAATGTTTTTAACTCTGCAGAGACAGCATAAGGAAAACCTGTGTCTGTTTGGTAAATCTCCCCAGCCCCCAAGAACCTTTTGGTAGAATTTGTTGAGTTACTGTTGGTGTGTCTATTGAGGTTATGCTGCTTGTTGTGTGAGCCATTTTTCTATTGTGTTTTGTTGGGTTAAAGCTGTGTGAGCTGAGCAGGGCTTGAAGGCGTGCTCATTAGGGCTCTATTGCTCTCTTGTGTTTAGGCACAGAGGAAGTGAATCACAGATTTGGTTAGAGGAGGAGCTAGCAGCAAGGAGCTCTTTAAATAATGGCAGTCTCTGGAGCTCAGTGAATAAGGATAAAGCTGACATGCTGTGTGTGTTTGTTTGTTTGTGTTTGTGTGTTTAGTAGGAGGAGGCCTGGAGTTCTGTTTCAGTGCCTACTTAGGACTAACGAATGTGGATAGTGAGGGAGCTACTATAGTCACCTGCATCAGCTGTGGCCTGTTTCTATTCTTGCCAGAGAATATGGGTAGCTACACCTGCAGGAAGAGCAAGTTGGTTGTCCTGTTGAAAGAGAAGATCCAGCAACTTGAAGCCCATGTATCTATTCTTCAGCACATTAGAGAGAAAGAAGTTTTCTTAAGGAAAGCAGAGCAAACTATCCTGAACAAGGAGCATACAGGGGATGTCTCTGAGGAGGAGGTCAGTTCCCCAACACAAAGAACGTGACACATAGAAGTAGAAAGAGAAGAGATCGTTCTGTGAGTTTGGAGCTGCAGAATCAATTAGAAGATTTCTTCCATATGAGTGAGGATGAGAACAAGAGGAATAGTGTCAGTCCTTGGAGAATGAGCAGGTGACCTTGGAAGATTCAGCACATGAAATGGCCCTGCCAACCCCAAGAGGAGACATGTGGTGACAATAGGGCACTCCCTGCTGAAGGGAACAGCGACAGTGGTTTGTGGGCCTGGCAGACTGTCTTGAGAGATGTGCTATCTCTCTGGGGCAAAAATCCATGATGTAACAAAGCAGCCGACAAGACTCATCAAACTCACTGACCACTATCCCTTCCTTTGGTCCATGTGGGAACCAAGACACTGCAAGGCATAGCCTTCAGGATATCACAAGGGATTAAAAGACTTTGGGTAGAAGTTGAAGGACCTTGATGTACAAGTTGTCATTTCACCTCTCCTCCCAGTTCCAGGATACAGCCCAGGAAAGGAGAGAAGAACAGTAGAGATGAATAAATGGCTCAGCAAATGGTGCCACTGGGAACAGTTTGGCTTCTTGTATTGTGGTCTGTGTTTTCAGGAAGATGGGCTTCTGGAAAGTGACAGGTTGTACCTCACAGCAGTTGGCAGGAAAGTTTTTGCCAAGATTCTCTGATCAGGAGGGCTTTAAATTGAAATATGTGGAGGAGGGATGGATACAGTATTCTTGAAGACAGGTATTCATAAAGTGCTGGAGATAATAGCCCAAATCATATAGGGAGAACATAGTATAGGAACCCAATAGTGGGGGGACCTTAAATATGAAGCTGGGAGAATGATGTCTCTACACTGTGCATTTCCCATGCACAGAGCATGGGAAAGAAACAGGATGAACTTGAAATTTTCACATAGCAAAGCAAATACGATATAATAGGCATCACTGAAACCTGTGGGATGAGTCTCATCACTGAAATGTAATGATGGAGGAATATAACTTATTTCAGAGAAGAAAAGGAAGGAGAGTAGCATTATATGAGAAGGATGTTTACATCTGAGAAGAAAGCCATGGTTTAAAGGCTGGAAGCTAGGTTGAGAGCATCTGGGTAAAAAAGAGAGAGAGAAACAACAGCAATGTTAGTTTGGGGATCTAATACAGACTCCCAAGCCAAATTGAGAACTTGAATGATGCCTTCCTGGAACAAATGGCCAAATACTCTGAAAGAGAAGTGATGTAGGTAGATTTCAATGATCCAAATATTTGTTAAAGCCAAACCCTACTGAAAATACAAGGTCCAACAAATTCCTTACTTGCCTTACAGGCAATTTCATTGTACAGAAGGTGGAAGAGGCAACAAGAGGATCAGCTATTTTAGATCTGATCCTAATCAACAGTGATGACCTGCTTAATGGAGTCAAAGTGATCCTTTGGTGGGAGTGACCATGTTCTCCTGGAGTTTGTTATATAGTGGAAAGAGGAAGACAAATAGTCAGACACAGATTCTAGACTTTAAGAAAGATTATTCCAGAAAACTTGTGGCAATACTGATGGTCAGGAATAATGAAAGAGAAAAGAATTCATGATGGATGGGAGTATCTTAAAAGTGAGATACTGAAAGCACAATTTCGTACAGTTCCAATGAGGAGAAAAAATGGGAGTTGTCTAAAGAATCCTTGATGGACGTCTGAAGAACTTTCAATTGAGCTCAAATTTAAAAGATGCATATACAAGAAATGGAAAAAGGGAGAAGTCACCAGAGGAATTCAGATGACTAGCCAGCACAATTAGGGAGAAAATCAGAAAATATAAAGTGCAGAGCAAGTGCAGGCTTGCTAAAGAGGTTAAAAACAACAAAAAGGGCTTTCTTAGATATGTCTGTAGAAAAAGGAAGAACAAGGAAATGGTAAGCCCACGGTGTGGAGAAGGTGCAAAACACTAACAGGTGACAGAAAAAAGGCAGAACTACTCAAGACCTTCTTTGTTTTGGTCTTCTCCCCAAAGGAAAACGGTGCCCAACCTGGGAAAAGTAGAGCAGATGATGCAGTAGGGGAAATGTAGTACAGAACAGGTAAGGAAGTAGTACAGGAATACTTGGCTACTCGTAATAAATTCAGGTCTCCAGGACCAGATGAACTACATCCAAGGGTATTAAAAGAATTGGCAGAAGTAATCTCAGAACCACTGGCAATAATCTTTGACAATTCCTGGAGAACAGAAGCAGTCCCAGCAGATTGGAGTAGAGTAAATGTTGTCTCCTTCTTCAAAAAGGTGAAGAAAGAAGACCCAAGCAATTACAGCCCAATTAGGCTGACATCAATACCAGGAAAGATTCTCAAGTAGATCACTATCTCTGTGAGTGAAACAGAGGGAAATGTAAAGTGCTGCACTTAGGCAGAAAAAAATGAAATGCACAGATGCAGGATGAGTGACAGCTGGCTTGACTACAATACATGTGAAAGGGATTTAGAAGTCTTAGAAAACCACAAGCTGAATATGAGTCAACAGTATGGTGCATCAACAGAGTTGAAATCTGAGTGAAAACAGCTAAAGTCAGTACTTGTGCATAAACATTCATAATACGCCCTAAGTTTTTGTTTCTAAATGGAACCGGAATTGAGATGGAGCTGTGAAATCATTTTGTTAAAGGCAGGGAGGAGGGAAAATGGGAGGAAATTGTGATAACCTTAGCAGTGGCTCTTTCTTATGCCTTTGGGTAGAAGGAGAAAGTGGACAGCTTTTGGTTTCTTCCATTTCTGCATCTCTGATTTTCAGCCTGGGCATTTAAACATTTACTTAGAGCAGGGATAGGAATCTTGTAGACTTCTAGTTGGTGTTGGATTGCAAGTACCAGTGACACTAGTCAGCAGAGCCTATTGTGGGGAATGTTGGGAGCTGTAGTCCAACATCTGGCAGGTTGCATGATCTTTCTATAGATCCTTCCCAGACACATTTGGCAGGGTGGGAACAACCCACGAGATTTTACTAACTGAGTCAGAGCAGCATATCATTGCCACTTCCTTGCTCTAGTCCTTAGTGCATAATAACTGAAACCAGCCAAATTGTTTAGGCATATAAGGCAGAACCTCCTCCTCCTGCAAAAAAGAAATAGCTTTCCATTTCTGGCAGTAAAAATAGCACAATAAATTAAACAACTGTTTGCTGCCTTTTCATCTGCTGCTGGAGGTAGCCACCCCATCCTGCCAAATGTTAGGGCTGGCCTATTGGGGGATGTGGGCGTGCATAAAAGAAAGTGCAAGTTTGTTAGTCTCTTTGATGATAACACTGTATAAAGGAACATACCTGAATTTTTTCAGAAACCCCTGTGTATGCAGCCTCCAAGTGATTCTGGTACTTGCTGTATTTATGCATAAATTCTTTGAAGTCATCTATTTGATTTTGGAAGCTAAGCAAGATGAGGCCTGGTTAGCACTTGGAAGGGAGACCACCAGAGAATACAAAGTGTTGTAGGCTATACTCAGAGGAAGCCAGTGTCAAACCTTTTCTGAATAAATATTGCCAAGGAAACCTTTCAATAGGGTTGCTGTAAGTCAGAGTCACCTTGAAGACACATAACAATACACCTACTGTATTTGCTAACCACATTTCCTGCCCTTTCCATATCAGCATCCTGCAGTGTTTAATACTGAGCAGCATTTGAAAGCAATTCTGCAAACATTCTGCCAGGGAGCCTAAATTGGAGGTGCAGCTACTGGGAGGCAAAATAAGAATTCCATACCCCCATAAAAATCCTGTCCCTTCTTGATTTTTTTCTTCAATACCCAAATTTCCAGCACTGCAGAAGGTGAAAATTGCTCACACCTAGATGAACTAATGCAGAACCTTATGAACTAATGCAGAATTGGAAACAGTCAACTAGAAAAACCCAGGGTTACTTTGCTGCCAACTCCCATTCGATTTACAGAAGCCAACTGGACCGGCAGTTCAATTTTACTTAACACTAGTAATGGAATGATATCCTTCAGTTACATGGAGGGAAGCTAGCTACTTCAGTGGACCCAGTACAGGTTATGTGGCATTTAGAACTCTGTCCTTGATTCTGTTAAAGTAGGCCTGCACAACATATGGGCCTGGGGTCTGCATGCAGCCTGCCAGAGGATTTTGCACAGCCCACTTTGCTCATGAACATGAGGGCCAAAAAAGGTTGCAGTAATTATGTTGCTGGTGGTTTTGAATGAACCTGGCTGGGCTGTTCCCTCCTCCTTCCCTCCAAGGGGGCAGCAGAGAGCCAAGTTGATGCTACCTTTTGCTCTTGTGCAAGATGGTGGCAGTTCTTCTTCTTCTGTTTCCCTTGGATGGTTGATGAGGATGGAAGTGCTTGGGAAAAGGAGAAGACTAGTTGGGGCTGGAGGGGGCAAGAAAGGAGGTGATCTCCTCCTCCCTGAGCAAGCCAACATGGACTGTTACATGGTGAACTGGGACCCTCTGGGGGAAGCAGCTTATTACAGGTCAATGTCCTTATTCACCCCGATCTCCCCCAAATTGCGTTGGGAAAAATTTAATTGCATTTAAAGATTGCATTTTAAAATGCAATTTAGGTCTATTCTGGTGTGCACACTCATAAATTCCAGTCCCCCACCGTCTGGAATTCCTCAAAATCTATTTTCTTCCCCCTTCCTCATAAATACTGCTTTTTTCTGCCACCCCAAGTTGTTCTCCTCCCCTTTGATCTTTTGCAATTTTTTTGCAAATTACACACTGCTACTTTTCTTAAAGCATAGCTCTCTTGTCTTTCCAATAATCCTATTTACTGGTTTTGTGTAATCACAACTTGCCACATCTGCGTTATCTCAGTCATCCTAACAACAGGTCAAGAGGGTAAGACAGTGGCCTTTTCTGCCCTGTACTATTACAGTGCTTTTATTCCACCTTCAACATGCTATGGAATCTTGGGGTTTGCAGTTTAGGGAGGGCCTTTAGAATTCTCAGCTAGAGAGCTCTTTGGCCTCAGGAAACAACAAATCCCAGAATTCCACAGGATGCTGAAAGCAGAGTAATAGCACTATAACAGTGTAGGACAGAAATGGCCAGTGTTGTCATTCCTCATGTTGTATATTGATGGTGGATGAAATTTAAGGAAGGAGGTTTCCCTAAGATTGCCAAGTGAGTTTGTAGCAGAAGCAAGATTTGAACTTTTCAGCCATGGAAAGCCACTAGGTGACCTTGGGCAGATCACACACTCTCAGCCCCATAAAATCCAGTAATAGGTTTGCCTTAGGATCGCCATAACTCGGAAATGACTCGAAGGCACACAATAGCAATAATTCACTGAGTCTACTCTAGTAAGATCAAAGCTTATCCAGAGTTCGAAAGCATTGTTTTTTAAGACTATAACTCTCAGAATTCCCCAGTCAGTAATCAAGCTACCTAGGGTTTTGGAAGGTTGTAGTTCACCAAAATAAACTTTTGTGAAGCTGTTATTTGAAAGGATGTCATGTAAAAGATGGAGCAAGCTTGTTTTCTGATGCTTAAGAGATTAGGGGACTTTCCACACTACGCTGTATAGTGCTACTATCCCACTTTCATCGTCTTGTGGAATCCTGGGGTTTGCTATTTTGGGAGGGGTATGTAGAATTCTCAGCCAGAGAGCTTTTGGGCCTCAGGAAACTACAAACCCCAGAATTCCACAGGATGTTGAAAGTGGAATAATACCCCTATAACAGTGTAGTGTGGGAAGGCTCTAGGGACATGGAGGAGGCTTCAAACTGCAGGAAAAGAAGTTCCACCTAATCATTAGGAAAAACTTCCCTAATTTCCCTTTTTTATAATATGGTTTATTTTATTTGCAAAATAGCTTGATCATTAATTATACTATAATATATTTTGCAAATAAAAAACATTATTATACCATTGTTATAACTTTACTTGGAAAATGAGGCACTAAAAACCTATCTGCAGCCTGAAGAAATATAGCCTATTTAATTTTGGCCCTTACCTACTGCCAATTGTGCAGATCTGTGTTAAAGAAAACATAGCTATCCTCTGCAGAACTTGAATGTGGTGCCTGAATTCATAAGAGTTTCCTTGTCCAAACCACATTGCTGCTCTGGGATACTGTTGTTATTGCTCGCAGGGTGGACATTCTAAGCCTAGCAGTTATCTTGCCTTTACCACTACAACTCATTTTTTGGCCCAGGCTTCTGAATATTTTATCCCACAGTTTCTTGTTCACCTTCCAGCATCCACGTATCAGAAACATTTTTCAAGACCAGCTACGCACTGCATGGCACTAGAACAGGTGAATTAGCAGTATATCATTTCAAGAAAGGTTACTCATATACTGAAATGGTTCCAGAAGAATCAATGGTATTTAAAGACCATAGAGGTTTTTAATTGAAATAAAACAGCTTGATTTTGAGTATGAGTAGAAAGCACATTGCAAAGGTCAGAATAGTTCCAAATAAGCTGCAAAGGTCAGAGCTATTCCTAATAAGCTGCATTTGCCAGCATGCATGAAACCACATAATTTATTTCTGCTTCTCAGGCTTCAGGGTACATCTTCAAGGACTGGCCTGAACTTTAGAATCTGGAAAAAGTATGTTCTTATGGTACCTTAAAATGGCAGCAGGGATGTTATACATCAGTACAGATATATATTCAGATGTTTTCCCCACAACACTCATAAGCCCCACTCAGCATTAGAAATGTTAAAGGATTATGGGAGAAGGAAAGGAAAAGGAAGATGAAAACAATTTTCCAAATTAATTATCCAACTGTTTATTGTTATGTGAGAAACAATAAACACACTAAAGGATTATAAAGGATTTGTAGGATTTGTGTATGAATATAAATGGGAAGGGCAAGTGTTTAGATAGGTGAATCTTTCGGTTCCAAAGTAGTATTTCTAACTTTGCTGAAGTCCTCAGAATATGTGATCCACTGAAGTGGGGAGGGGAAGAAGGGATGTAAAGCAGAACTGGAGGGGGGAAGAGAGGGAGAAGCTCAGGGGAGAGGAAATGGGGTGAGTTTGAGGAAAAACTTTTTGTTTAATCACCTAAGGTCCTAGCACTCTGTGAGAAACAAACAAACAAAAAACACTAAAGATGACAAAGGGATTTATGGCAGCTTTTCTGCAAATAAAAATATACAATATTGTACATTATGCAATACCATACAATAGGAACAAGAATAAAATGAATAGAGAAGGAAACTTCACTCGTGCCAGAAAAGTGTATGGGCCAAGGCAGGCAGGGAGTTGGGAGGCATCAACCTTTCAGGCTTAAAATGGCATTCTACAAAGCTAAGCAAATAAATCCCTCCCTCACCCATTCTCTTTCATATTTCCCATTTTTCTTCCTTTGCTCCAAAATCCTAGATATTCAGCTGCTTCCCAATTTCCAGACCTCTGCCTCTCTCATTACAGGAATCAGATTAGCCTGCCTATCAATAAAGGCAAGTGATGCATTTCCTCCAGTCCTAATTCTTCTTACTCCTTAGGCCTTCCTGTCTTATTGTATTACTGACTTAACTGAAGAAAGAGTCATCCATTCTAACATTCTAAATTTTAATATCCTAAAATCTCATTGAATTACGCAGTTAAAATCAGTTTTAGAAAGTCTAGTGGGTCAACTTGATCTATAGCAGGAAAAATATCCAACAAATTAACAACTGATTCTGTCAATTAACTGGCTGATTTCCAGGCTCTGGTTCCAAATACCAGAGGAGTGAGCCATCTTTACTCAAGTCAATATTTTTTTCCAGGATCTGCCTAGAAAACAGTCCCTATTCAGGGAATGTATGCCTACCAGCTAGACTCCTGTGTGAAGCATAAGGAATTGGCAGACCATTCTACTTGTCTATTAAATACATCAAGAATTGGAAACCTGTGAGTGTAATCCAGCCCACCGCCGCTCCCCATTTGGCCCACAGTGGCTCCTTGCTGAGCTCCATCCTCTTCTCTAATCTTGTTCCTTGCACTGCTATTTTCACTGATCATTGATCAGACATAACAGAAGGGATTCACTTTGCATACATGTTGTCACTCCAACCAGAGCAATAAGGTATGCCCACTCCTCCCCTCTTTATACTCAGGTGCCATTTTCAGAAGCTGACTAAGTCTCAAGATTGAGTTCATCTAGTTCCTGGAAGTGCTGGTCAAATGCAAAACTTGGAGCTTTATAATAATAATTTGATGATATGAAACATTAGAAATTAGAAAATTAATTCATTGTACTCAGCACTAATCACTGAAGATGTTTGATTAGCTTTGTTATAATTAATTAATTCAGTACTTAATGTTAGTTCTCAAAACAGGCCATTGGGGTTATACAAAGAATGGCATGTATGTTTTCACTGTTGACCTTAGAACAGCACATTTTGCTACTGGCTCCTTCAAAAAGATTTTTTAATGAGTCCTTTTAAAGTTTCCTTCTTGAAGCCTGGAATTTTTCCCAGAGGGACCACAAAGTGCATAATAAGATCGTTACCCAGGAATGGTGAGAGTCCAACATGTCTGGGAACTATCAGGCTGGGAGAGGTTGTCTTAAAGTATAGGATCTCATCCTACAACTTGTTCAGCTAAGTTTGTTACACATTTGTGTCTCTCTTTTCTTTTCACTCCCATAAACTCAGTCTCCAAATGACTTATTTATTAGACATTAATAAGGAGTTATTTATCTCAATTAGAAGACACTGATCCACTCTAAATACAGCAACAGGTTCATTTTTGTACTAACAAAGATCAATCAGTGAATCAGGAGTGGAAAACATAATCTGAACGATTTTAGAGCCTCTGAACTTATGCAGAATTGGATCATTGCATTGTTACTGCTTCCTCCACCATCGAGAAGTATGATCTAGAAAGATTAGGTATGGGATCCAAAATTTGATCTGTGATATCTTCAGATGAAATTACAGAGATTTAAGACACCCACTGTTTTCTGCATCCCATCTTACCTCTCACATTTATTTGTACAATTAAATGGAAGTGATGAAGTAGATGGTAAGAAAGCAGAATGGGAAGGTTGAGGAAGCCAAGAAAGGGGGAATAAGTGTATATAAAACATTCTATTTAATAATCCCACTGCACAGCACTCTGTGAGCAATAATAAGATTACAAAGGGTTTCATTTCAGACCACTCCCAAATAATATTATACAGAAATATGCAATAGAAACCAACCCAGAATATAATCAGTAGGGGAGAAAGTTACTGAAGGGAGTCACAATGCACTTCAATTCTCCCAGAAGGACATGTTCTTTCCTTCCATACAGGTCCAAGTTCCAGGCTTATCCTGGTTGCTTGAGGGCCTGGTCTCTTGCTAATCAAATAAGTCATTGCCCTCACCCCCCACTCTATTCCAGGATTCCTCCCCCCTACTTTTCCATTCTTCTTCTATTCTTCTTTCCAAAACCCACTGCTTTTTGTGCTCTGACATGGACTCCATAAGAGTCTCTCTCACTCCTTGTCTTCACTATCTTCCCAAAGAAAGCCTGCAGATTGAAAAAGAACAAGCAGACCTGGAGAGAAGATCAGGATATCAAATTACCAAGAAAGTAAAATATTTAGGTATCATAATCACAAACAAAAATCAAGAATTGTTTGATAACAATTACTTAAAGATATGGAAGGAGATTAAATGTGAAATGGAAAGATGGGTGCATTTTAATTTGTCTCTCCTGGGAAGGATAAATGCTTTTAAAATGTCTTAATTACCAAAGCTTATGTTTCTCTTTCAGAATTTACCAATAATAGGAGGAGAAAAGATTTTTAAAGAATAGGAAAAACAATTACAAAACTTTATCTGGCAAGGGAAAAAACCCAAGAATTAGGTTTAAAATATTACAATAATAATCATTGTATTCGAAAGACATTATTGAAAGTGTGGTTACAAATAAAGCATAAATTTTATAGACGACTTCCGATTTGGACCCCACCTCAAGAAGCACATAAAATTGCCCTAACAAAACAAGGAATTTTACTAACCTATCAAGATTTGTTGAAATGGGAAGGGGATAAGCCAAGAATGTGCACAGAAGAAGAATTAAAGGCTTTGGGACATGAATTAAATTGGTTCCCATGGAGACAACTTAAAGAGAGATTTAAAATGGATCAAAAATTATATGGATTTGAAAGAAAAGAAAATGAATTAGATGTATTGATGAAGGAGGACCAAAAGAAGAGAATCTCCAAATTCTATAAGCTGTTGTTGCAAAGAGAAATGGAATCAGAAACTGTTAAAGATAATATGGTTAGATGGGCACAAAATATTGGACATCCAATTGAGTTGGATATATGGATGAGGGCATGGAAAACAGACATAAAATTTACACCAAGTTTAAATGTAAGAGAAAACTTTTATAAAATGCTACATAGATGGTATATGACACCTGAAAGGTTGCAGAAAATAACTAAAAATGGAAATGAAAGATGTTGGAAATGTGATGAAAAGGTGGGGTCATTCTTTCATATGTGTTGGACCTGTAAGATAGCAAGGAAATTTTGGAAGGAAATACATGATGAAATTCAAAGAATTTACAATTTAAATTTTGAAATGAAACCAGAGTTTTATTTGTTAAATATGTTGGGACAACAAAGAGAGATAAGATATCATCAGAAGACATTGTTATATTTGCTGCAAGGAACCATGTTGATATAAAAGAAAGGAAATTAAAAGTTCTGGATATGATAGAGATAGAAAAGTTAACATTTTCACTGAAATACAAGTCTATCCAGAACTTTGAAAGGGAATGGAGAGAAGTCTTAAATTGGATAAAGATATAGTAACAAGAAAAAGAAAAGAATAAAGCAAGATTGTATATAATACAAGGCAACAATGTAATAAGGCAATGTAAAAAAGCAGCAATGAAACAACGTAAGACATAACAACATAAGATTATCTTTTGAAGAGAAACTATGTATGAATGGAATGTAAATAAGCAGACTCAATTGGAAAAAAAAAAGCTTGGAAGTGAGGAGGGGGGGTTATTTTCACTTTAAACTTTAATAAAAATATTTCTAAAAAAGAAAAAGAAAGCCTGCAGATTGACTTGCCTATCAATGAAGCCAAGTGATGTATTTCTTCCAGGTCTGATGCTGCTTCTCCTAAAGCAATGGGTCTTTTTGTTTTTAATGGAACATGACAGACCCTAATTAGTTCTAATGACCTAACCAAAAAAGACTATTGTCAACTTCAGCATTAAGTTGAGAAACTAATGAGTTGATCAAATTGCTAGAAAAAATATTTCAAAAATAATAACTCTATGTTATATGTGTTCTGGTTGTGTGCTTTGGTCTGCTTCCACCTTCTCAGCATCTGAAAGGCAAAGGAAAACCAAAGCCAGTCATCCTATGCCAGTGGTTCTCAACCTGTGGGTCCCCAGATGTTCGTGGACTTCAGCTCCCAGAAGCCCTGAACATTGACCATAGTGGCTGGGGCTTCTGGGAGCTGAAGTCCACGAACATCTGGGGACCCACAGGTTGAGAACCACTGTCCTATGCTATCAGACGTCATCCTGAGTTCTGAGACCAAGATGTAGTAAGTTTCTGGAAATATGGCTGAGTGTATCTCACTCCTCTTCATCCCACACTTGGAAGAGATATCATAATGTTGACTGATGTATCCATGCCTCCTATGATCATCCAGTGGGCAGAGAGATGGGAGAATTATGCCTGCCTCTAGGGTTTAAGCTAGAGAGGATGCAAAATTAAAACATTCCATCAAATAAGAACTTTGCTCCCCCAAATGAAATTTTCCTTCAGTCCCAAAATGTCTAACATTGCAGAGAGTAAGACACTGAAAACTCTTCACACTGTTCACACCTAGAACTCTTACAAATGTTTACTGTATTCACATTCCCTTGGTAACTTAGCCCCTTTTCTTAGGATGCCTAGACTGTATTTCTAAATGTTCAAGTTATTGTAATGCTAGATATTTTGGGAACTGATGGAAAATTCATTTGCAGAGCAGAGTCAGTTGGATGTCAGTGCCCTAACTCTCCCCTGACTCATAGTTATATCCCTGCCCACCCTTGATCTACAGCAACTGACAATTTCTCCTGAGGATTTTGGGCAGGAGTCTCTCCCAGCAATAGCTGGAGTTACTGGCGAATAGAGACACTGGGGAGTAAACTGGGTTTGGGGTGAGGGCAGGCAAGTACTCTGCTACTGAACCATAGCTCTCCAACAGCTCCAGGTCAGTCTAACAAAGGTCACCTCAGTAGTTCTTCCCCAACTACATTATATCTTTCTTTCCATGACTCAGAAGAGGAAATACGTGAAATGTTTCTGCCTTTCTCTGTTGGTAAAACAAAATGTAGTAGGGCTTCCTCAACAAATTACGCCCTACTCTCATTTACAGCCTTGTCTCTTCCTTAGGGCCATAGGATCAAGCCTACATTTCTGTTTTGCATACTTGCACTGAACAAATTTCAGATACAGACAGAACTTCACAATAACCCTGCCTTTGAGGGGAAATATGTACTGATGTAAATTATCTGTGCTTGGAAGGATATTTCTGTAAGAAAAAAAAAATTCCTGAAGCTTCTCAGGAGCCAAAAGGAATAACAGAGAAAACCGCTACTGGTAGAAGCCTACGGCCTATTATCAGGCAGTCAGAGGCCTATGCAGCCAGTGCTTTGACAGGTGAATTGCAAGAGAAGAATGAGTAACAGTCCATAAACACAGAGCTTGCCAGGAGAGAGTGAATAATGTGACATTTATTAGATTGCACAGCCTTGGCATCCATCAAAGTCAGAGAGTTGAAGAGTGACATAACTATGGGCAGAGAAAGCTAAGGGGGAGCCTGCCCATATGCAACGGCCTGTTCCCTCCCTTGCACTCCTAGCAGAGGCTGATTTTTTGGAAGGCTGCCTAGAGCAGTAGCTGGATCAAGTTATGTTTGCAGTGACAGATGCAAAGCAGCCCATCAG
The DNA here is from genome assembly GCA_948472985.1 of Iguana delicatissima. NCBI lineage: Eukaryota > Metazoa > Chordata > Lepidosauria > Squamata > Iguanidae > Iguana > Iguana delicatissima. The sequence continues at coordinate 525,948 of CAOKZL010002306.1, read as the reverse complement.
GCTGTTCCATTTGCTTCTGCAGGAGGCAAGGCACCCTGCTGGCAGCAGTGACAGAGCAAGATGCTCTGAACCTGAAGGAGTCACAAGCTCAGGGCACAAACAGCAGGAGCATGCGTTTGGCAGGAGCCGTTCCCTGTTTCCAGTTGTAAGTTCCACTTATAGAACCTCTGAGTGAGTCTTTGTGGCCATTTACCTGTGTCACTGCTGCAGGTGAGAAAGAGAAACAGAAATATGCATATTACCGTGGAATGCAAAGAAGATAAAGGGAATAGTTCCAAGACAGACTTGCAAATAAATCTGGTTTCTAAACTTTCCAGCATTTGGCAAACAGAAACGTTGTCCCCTGAGGGAACAGAAGGAAAAGGAGGAGGAGGAGGAGATGAAATTACAAGAAACAGAACATTTTGAAAACAGATGTTTTGTACTACAGTGACCACAATCCCTGTGCTGGGTCACTGGGTGCACTAGAGAGAAGCTGTAAGCCAACACATTTAGAGGCCAAATGGTTCCTGTCCCTCTTCTAGGCAGTGGGTTCATGAATTCAATCTGGGTTTTTGTCTGAACTTTAAAGGTGCCAAACCTACTTTAGAGATAGACTTCAGCACCTTGCAAAGCCTCTTTAAAATTCAAATTAATCTCAGTGTAGATTCACTGTCCCACTGATAGAGAAGATATTCGCTGGCACAGATTCCAGGGTGATTTTGCAACATACAGAACTAATTGTCTCTCGTGAAATGTGGAAGGACACAAATTCATGCCTCTTAATTTCTTCCCCTGCCCCCAATGATTTTCCCTCACCCTGCCAGTCTCATTCTTAGTGCAACCATTTCACATGTGACCAGTCATCAGTACTCATCATAGAATCAAGACTAGGCTGCCGAAGTCACCTTCACTTCATTGCACTGCTTTGTGAGAAATAAATACTTGTGAATGTGAATCTGGTTGCCAGGATGCAATCTACACAGACTTTACTTTTAATGTCAACATTGCAGCAGGTCGTTGTGTAAGCTGCCCATCTCCGCTGTTCCAGATCAGCTTCCTTGCGCACCTGCTCTTTGAATGGGACTTGAGGATTGCTTCACAGTAGATGAGGGAAAATTAGAAGTAAAAGTGGGAGGCACAGCAGCTACATAGTCTCAGGATTCTAACAGTAACTTTTGAGGCGACAGACAGCAGGGCCAGCTATGGAAGCAACAGCCCTCTCTTGGAGGACAGAGGTGTGTGGACCACACAGTCTGTTCTTGACCCTCTAAACTAGCCTCTTGCCTTCAGAGTGGTGGAAGATGTTGGTCCATTGCTAATGCTTAAGCACAGTTTAGCTGCTGGTCCAGTTGGCTTCTGTATGTAGAACAGAGAGTGTGCCATCTTATCCTTTGCCTCAGGCAGCAAAGTGTCTTGGACCTGGTTTGAAAGTTTGGTTTGTGTCCTGGCAGTCCTAATTTTGGGGAAACTGGGTTTGCAAATTGGGTTCTTAGCAGGATTTGGGCAATAGCTGCAGGATCTATAGCCCGTTGACAGTCATTAATAAATAAATGCACTTAAGCCTGTCGGTTCATTACACACTGCCTATTATGCACTGAAAATACTGAACTCTGCCCTTGGGGCTGACAGAGAGCCGTGAAATTTTGACTCGCTCAGCTCTTGCATTAATCTTTACAGATGAGCAATTATGCACTTCCATTTAATCAATACAAATGGGCCTTTAAACAAGGCTCTCCCATTCTGATTGTTTGACAAGAACTGTAATTTGCCAGTTTGCTCCTTACACTTGAGCATGCAGCCCAAAGAAACCTGATCAGATATTTTCATGCTCTCACTAGGGTGGTGTGTGTATGTCTTCAATCTAGAAAAGTAAGGGCTAAACTCTACTGTCCTAGACATTAACTGGCATCCTGTTGGAGAATTATAATGGTGTAAATCAGATTTGTGCCATTACAAGCCTGAATTACAGCTTAGGTCCAGACTCTTTGAAAGCCCGTATAGATAGCCAGTGTGGTGTAGTAGTTTGAGTGTTGGGACTATGACCAGCATTCAGTTCCCTGCTCAGCCATGGAAATTCATTGGGTGACCTTGGGCACATTAGACACTCTCAGCCCCAGAAAACCCCATGATAGATTTGTCTTAGGGTGGCCATAAATCGGAAACGACTGGAAGGCGCACATAACAACAACAAAAACAACCTCCCTCATATGAGCCAGCCTGAGTGTTATGATCTTTAGGGGAGAACTTTCTCTCCATCTCACCACCCTCCAAGGCTTTGGAACTCCCTCCTGTGGGAAGTTTGATCTGCCCCCTCTCTTTTGTCTTTTTGCCCACAGACAAAGACCTTCTTGTTTAAACAGGCTTGACCAGGGTGGAATGATGTGCAACTGTATGTGCTGTGTAATACACATTGTGTAATTTAAGTGCCTTAATTGTTTTAAATGTTAATGTTCTAAAAATAGTGTTTTAATTGAATGTATCATTTAATGCTCTTTAAATTTTGTTACTCCATATTGTTTAACTGCTCTGTTTTAATTTATACTGTAAGCTGCTTTGAAACATATTTGGGAGAAAAGTGAGATATAAACAAAAATAAATACAACTGACCTTTTTGGTTGCTGCAGAAGCTGTAATTCACTAGCCACCACACAACAACCAAAATCCTCTCAAACCATATCTGTTCTTAGCTGCAGCCTTCCCAAATCCACCCATTTCCTTGTTAGTGGAGAACTGGAAAGGAAAGACCTCATCCGCAGGAACTCCTAGAGGTCTTTGGAAATGCCAATCGCTGTGCATCCAGCTTTAGGAAAATAATTGGAGGCTGCTGTGCTCTTTCTGCTGCTCCTCGTCTTGCTCACCATGAGGGATTGCAGCTTAGAAATGGTGGGTTGAGCGGGGTGGATGGAAGACAACTGTTGTGCCTTCTTGTAGCTGTGGGCTTTATCACACACTGGATTTGTTGTACAATTGCACTGGCTTAGTTCCATGTACGATCTCTGCTTACCACAAGACATCACTTTTCTGTTCTTGGATGCATTTGCATTGTTATTGAGTTGTTTCTTTTCATTCACAGAAAATACCTGTCAATAGCTTCAATAATGCTATTTTTCCACTTTTGCCTATTCATGAGATCCTTTCATTCTGCTGCAGTTTGAATGTTGTGGCAGTGAGTGGCCTTCTTCCTTTCCATTTTGTGAAGGATGCTGCTATCCCATCATCAAGTTCTACAGAAGATTGCACTGACAGCACTAATTTGCTGCTTGCAAGTACAGTATCTTAGCAGCTGACCTGGAATCTCTTGTACATAGAAGCAGGGCTATTACCTCCCCAGCTTTTACACTGGAAAAGTAGTATAGCCCTAGCATTGGAATGATATCAGTTCCCCACATATGATTTATTTCAGAGTTTGGGTGAGTTCCTTTACTAGACTACAACTCCCAAAATACCCCAGCCAACATGCTCCCTCAGCTCTATTTCAGCTTTGTGGCAGACAGTAGCAGACCAAGGTGACCAGAAGTACTGGCATGTTGGCCCTGAACAACTTCCCGTAAAATGCTGTGTGATGCATATGATTCATGCATGACTTGGGGATGCATGCATGGGAGAAGACTGAAGAGCCAAGGTGGCAGGATGGAATGCTCACCATGAAAAGCTACAGTTGTTGTGGAATATTACAGAGGAGAAAGGCAGAAATGACAACAACAAGGAAGTCAATAGGACAGTTGAGAAGGAAGTATAGGACTACTTCAGTACTCACATAGCCTATTCATCAACAGACTCATCTCCTAGACAACAAAACAGGTTGCATAGGAGTATTGGGGCCGTTTCACACTACACGGTTTATAGCATTTTTGATTCCACTTTAACTGCTGAGGTTCCATCCTATGGAATCCTGGGATTTGCGCTTTAAGGAAGCATATTTAGAATCCTCAACCAGAGAGCTCCAGTGCCTCAACAGACTACAAACCCCAGGATTCCACAGGCCACAACCATGGCAGTTAGAGCGGAATCAGACCATTTCTGCACTAGACTGTTTTAGCGCTATTATTCCACTTGCAACATCCTATGGAATCTTGAGGTTTGCCGTTTTGGGAGGGGCCAGGCAGCCCCTCCCTAAACTGCAAACCCCAGGATTCCATAGGATGTTGCAAGTGGGATAATAGCGCTAAAACAGTCTAGTGCAGAAATGGCCTCATAGTGCATGCTGTATGAAAAGGCCCGTTTCAAGCAGCTCTCAAGTAGGTGTTGTTGAGCTAGGACTCTGCACTGCTGTAGCCATGTAAGATTCAAAAGCGAATGCTTGACAGCAGTAGAAAGCATGCATAGTGGTAGAGGGATGGGATCAGGAGGAGTTAGGGGATAAGGAAGCAATTAGGGGTGTCCACAAAGACAAAGCAGGTGATGAAAAAAATGTACATTCTGCTCCAATTGATTTCTCTGTCCACCAGGTTTCACCCCCAAATCCTTGCAACATGCAAAATTCATTTAGGACTTCAACATATTGGGGAGGGGGAAAGGCAAGCACATGCTTACATCAAATATTCAAGAAATATTCTGCAGTCCTCCTTGAATTTGTTGTTTTGCTGGGTTGTTTAGAATTGTACCACACCAGTCAAAAGCTGAGAATTAATGAAGTCCTTCTAGCTTGCACTCCTCAGCTCTATCCTCTGGAATCAAGCCATCACAATAGATTTCAGCCTCCATAAAACCACAAAGTGTAAAATGTAATGACATGTTTACAAAAGCTTGTCAAGTCAATCTGCCTACATTTCAGCTGCCTTTTATTTATTTATTTTTGGTAACTTAAAAAGCTTCATGAGAATGGGCAAGAAAATAAATCAGTAAGCAGAGCCTTTTAAACTTCAAAACAAATCCTGGGCTGTCTTTCTGTCAAGTAGATCATTATTTTCTGCTGGAGCACAACATAAGCAATCTTGGATCGGCCCATAGCATTCTGTTGTTTAAGTAAATCACAGAAGTTCAGTAAGAGAAAGTATTTGCTTAATCAGCATTTTCCTTTAAACTCATCCTGGTCTTAAGACTCCTCCTCCAGACTATTAAGGCTGCAATCCTATAAAAACTTGTCTAAGAGTAAGTCCCATAGAGCTCTACAGCACTTACTTCTGAGTAGCTATGTATAGGACTGCTCAGTAAATCCCATTATCCTATGTTAAGAGGGAATCTCTAAAGTGGTGTTGCAAAAGGGCTTATGTTCTTTACGCTATCTTAAGACTTCCACAGTATTAAGAGAGGAAGAGCTTATTCAAAAAAGCAACTGGATTACTGTACTTTCTCCACTCTAGCAATTTCGAAATCTTTTCCTTTTTACTATTTTTTTCACAGAATGAGAAATATGCAACATATCATTTTCATGACAATGAAGGCAAAGCACACACGATTCATTGGGGCCCGAATGATGGTGTGCAGCTGCTTTTATGTGGAAAAGTACAAAAGCACTTAGATCAAGGGGAGTTTTCTAATTGTTCCTCAAAGCATAACAATGGTAGGACATGAAACTTACTATTCTGAACTCCAACACTTAGGCCTGAATCCAGTTGTTACCTCCAACCAGCGTAGACCCATTTAATCAATTAATCTCCATATAATGATAGAGTTGGAAGAGACCAAAAAGGCCATGCAGTCCAACCACTTGTCATGAAGAAACACATAATCAAAGCAGTCTTGACAGTTGTCCATACAGCTTATGTTCAAAAACCTCCAAAGGAGGAGACTTTACCACATTTCAATGCAACATGTTCCACTGCCAAACAGCAATTACTGTCAGGAAGTTCTTCGTGATGTTTAGGTGGAATCTCCTCTCCCATAGTTTGAATCAATTGCTCCATGTCCTCATATCTGGAGCAGCAAAAAAAAAGCTTACTCCATCTTCCATATGACATCCCTTCAAATATTTAAACATGGCTATCATGTCATCTCTTAACCTTCTCTTCTCCAGGCTAAACTTACCTGGCTCCTTAAGCCCCTCCTCATCGGGCATGGTTTCCAGACCATTCACAATTTTGGTTGCCCTCCTCTGGACATGTTCCACCTTATCAATATCCTTCTTGAATTGTGGTATGCAGAATTGGACACAGTATTCCAGGTGAGGTCTGACAAAACTAGAATATAGTGCTGCTACTAGTTGCCTCAGTCTTGACACTATTCTCCTACTGATGCAGCCTAGATTCACATCAGCTTTTTTAGCTGCCATATCACACTCATGTTCAGCTTGTGATCTACTAAGACTTCTAGATCCCTTTCAAATGTACTGTGGTCAAGCTAGGTATCACCATTCTCTATCTGTGCATTTCATTTTTTTCTGTCTGAGTGTAGTACCTAACATTTCTCTCTGTTGAAATTCATTTTGTTAGTTTTGGCCCAGCTCTCTAATCTGTCAAGCTCATTTTGAATTCTGATTCTGTCCTCTGTTAAGTACCCCTTCTAATTTAGTGTCATCTGCAAATAGGATAAGCATGTCCTCAATTCCATCATCCAAGTCATTGATAAAGATGTTGAATATCACTGGGCCCAGGACAGAACCCTGTGGCACACCACTAGTCACTTCTCTTCAGGATGAAAAGGAGACATTGGTTAGCATCCCTTATAAATTCACCAAACAGCAGTCTTGTCTAGTCTAGATTTTACCAGCTTGTTTGCAAGATTATCATGGGGGACCTGGGTAATCAAGATATGCTACATTCACATACTAAGTTGTAACTCTATCAAAAATCAAGATAAGATTAGTCTGGCATACCTTGTTTTGGAGAAACTCATGTTGACTTTTAGTGATCACAACATTCCTAAGTGCTTACAGACTGTTTAATGATCTGCTCAAGAATCTTTCCTGGTATTGATGTCAGGCTGACTGGGTAGCAACTGTTTGGGTCCTCTTTTTCCCTCTCTGAAAATGGAAACAACATTTGCCCTACTCTAGTCTGCTGGGACTTCTCTTGTTCTCCAGTTCTCAAAAATTAGTGTCAGTTGTTCTGAGCTTACTTTTTCCATTTCTTTTAATACCCTTGGATATAGTTCATCTGGCCCTGGAAACCTGAATTCATTTAGAGTAGCCAAGCATATCTGTACTACCTCTGCACCTATTCTATGCTGTATTTCCCTGACTGTGTCATCTGCTCTATTTTCCCCTGGGCACTATTTTGGGGAAGATCAAAGCAAAGAAGATATTGGGTAGTTCTGCTATTTCTCTATCCCTTGTTAGCATTTTACCATCTTCTCCACACAGTGGCCCTACCATTTCCTTGTTCTTCTTTTTGGTATGGACATATTCAAAATAAGCCATTTTTATTGTTTTTAACTTCTCTAGCAAGCCTGAGCACATTCTGCACTTTAGCTTTTCTGAATTTCTCTCCACACCTGCTTGCTACTTGTCTGATTTCCCGCCTTTTCCACTTCTTGTACATGTCTCTTTTCAATCTGAGCTCAATTGAAAGTTCTTTAGACAACCATCCAGGAATCTTTAGACAGTTTCCATTTTTCCTCCATTCTAGAACTTTATCAAATTGCTTTTTCAGTATTCTAACTTTAAGAAACTCCCATCCATTGTGAATTCCCCTTTCTTTTAGTATTCCTGACCATGGGATCACACCCAGTATTTCTCTAAACTTATTGAAATCAGCTTTCTTAAAGTCTAGAATGTGTGTCTGACTATGCTTGCCTTTCCCTTTCTGCTGTGCAACAAACTCCAGGAGAAAACAGTCACTTGCACCTAAGGATCCTGCCACTTCCACCTCATTAATCCAGTCACTGTTGGTTAGGATCAGATATAAAATAGCTGGTCCCCTTGTTGTATTTTCTGCCTTGACAATTAAATTGTCTTCAAGGCAACTGAGGAATTTGTTGGACCTCGTACTTTTGGCAGAGTTTGACTTCCAAGAAATATCTGGATAGGTGAAATCTCCCACTATTACTACATCTGTCCTTTCTGAATGTTTGGTCATCTGTTCCAGGAAGGTATCATCCCAGCTTGGGGGTTTGTAGTAGAGCCCCACAGTGACATCACTGTTTCTTCTCTCTACCTTAATTTTTACCCAGATGCTGTCATCCTGGCTTCCAGAATTTAAGTCATAGATCTCTTCACGGATCTTGACACCTAATGCTACTCTTCCTCCTTTAGTATGTGCTCTATTTCTCTGATACATTATATACCCTCATTACTATATTTCAATCATGAGGCTCATCCCACGTTTCAGTGATGCCTATTGCATCATATTTGCTTTGCTGTGTTACGAATTCAAGCTCATCTTCTTGTTGAGCTACAATGCTCCACAGTCACTTGAAAGCTCAGACTCACAGGTCACATATACAGAAGATCCACTGTACTGCTCTTGTCAAAACCTCTGCTCTTGTGCAAGATGTCACAAGACTTGTTACTTCATTTTATAACTAACATGGGTTATTTTGTGGGGAGGATGGGACTACAACTCCCAGAATCCCTTATCCAGCATAGTCACTGGCCATGCTGACTGGGGAGTTCTGGAAGCTGCAGACCCAGAAGAAACTTTCCCTTGTTTGGCTGATTATAGCAACAAAGGGGCTAACAGGTTTGCTCACAAAAGATTTATTCCGGAGCAAACAGCCTTCCTTTTCTTGACAGGTCTGGAACATGGTCGACTTTAGGAGTGGGGAAACTGGGAGGGAAAGAGAGAAAAATATGCCGAAACAATAATACCAGCGTTCTGCGGAGACTCCGGCGCGCCGGTGGCCCCCCACAGGTGGCAGCGTGCCCCCTAGAGGACAGGATGGCCTCTGGAGCCTTTCTAGAGCAGTTAAGAGAGCCGTCCGCCCGCCCCCCGGCCGGCGGCCCCCCTCGGCAGGGTCTCCAGCCGCTCCCCGCTCCCCTTGGCTGCCATTGGACCACGTGCCCGGCTCGGCCGCTCCCCTCCCCAACCGGTTCTCCCCGGGTTGGCGCACGCGCCGCTTCGCCCGCCCGCCCGCCCGCCCGCCCGCCCGGAGGGAGCGACCGCCCGCCCGCTGCGGAGCTGGGAGCCGGCTTCAGCACGGCGGAGCTGCGGACAGCCCCTCTGCAGCCTCGCCCGCCCGCGCGGCCCCGCTCGGCGCCCTCGAGACGCCGCGGGCGGCCAGAGGAACGGCGAGGGCGGCGGCCATGGCGGAGGACCGGGCGGCGGGGGCGGCGGGGGCGGCCGGGGTCCGCAGCCCCTGGACGAGGCGGCCGCCGGCGAGACAGGGAAGGCGGTGCGCGCGGAGAGAGCGGGCGGCTCGTCCAGGTAAGCCGTGGCCACGGGGCCGTGGCCGGGGAAAGGCCGGGGTGGCTCCCTCGCCTTCGCCTTCCCCCAGCCCTCGGGGGCGAGGGGCCCCTTTTCCCCTTCGTCGCTCCTCCGCCTCCCCGCCCACGGAGGCGCACCCGCGGCCGCCTGCCTTCCCCGGCAGCGCCTCCTGCCCGGTGCGGTGCTTAGACAGTGGAGGCGAGCTCCTCCGGGCCAGACGGCGGGGGGACGGGAGGCAGGGAGCGGCCGCGGCTTCCCACACTCCTGCCGCCAGCCTCCGCAGAGGGGCCCCTCCACCCAGACGCTCGGCCCTGCGGGCGCCTCGCCGGCTCGCCTTTCCTTGAAAAGTTACCGGGTGCGTCGCAAGGCGGGCGCGGGGGCCTTAGGGGCCCTCCCGCCCGCCCTCCTGCTCCTCAGGATCCGTCCAAGGGATGCCCGCGACTCCTCGGGCGGGCGGAGGTCGCTTTTCGGGGACGGGGGTGAGGGAGGTTGCCTCGAAACTCCTGCGGCACTGCGCCCGCGGTGGCCACTTCGAGGAAGGAACCCCCTCGGAGGAGCGTGCCCTCCGGCTTCCAGCCATCTCCTTCGAGGCCCCCTCCCTCCGCCGCGGTCTGCGCTTCGGTCGCCACCGTTGGGGTGCCTTCCCCCCTACCCCCGTGAAAGCGACGCGCTCCTGGCCCTCCGGGACGATCCTCGCGGAGGCACCACTTGGCAGGAGGGTGGCTGTCGCTGCCGGTCTCTAAAATCAAAGCAAATCCAGGCAAAGAGGAGTGTCGGTCTCTCCACACACACACACACACACACACACACCCCGCTCCATTTGAGCCACAAACAAAAGGAACCCGAGAGACAAAGATTTCGCCCAGAGATTCCGCGGTCGACAAATGCAAAGCAGGCAAGCCGAGGTTGGGAGGGAGGCAGCCTCGTGTTCTCCCATCATTACCAGCCAGGCTGTTTCGGTGTCAGTGTTATTAGCTGGACCGCAATCACTCAGCGAGGGCCAAATAGAGAAAAAGGAGGACATGTGGTCGTCCAGAAGGCGGGGGGGGGGGCAGGCCTGACATTGGTGATTTTCTCCCGCAGAATGAGACGAAAGGACAACAGGCATTACTGGAGGAAGGTGCCTGTTCCTAATGACGGGGAAGAAAGCGGTAGGGTGTTGGGATGTGAGCGCTGGGAACCTGGTTTTAAGGAGAGCTCTCCTGCTGGGTTAACTTCATGAGCCATTCACAGGCTATGGAGAGGTGCAGGCTGGTCGTCGAGAGGGACGGGTTAAAAATGGGATCTGTAAATTGAAATCTAACTCTGTGTTGATGACCCAGTTAATCTCAGATGGCTTTCTCTCCTTCCCAACCCCCACTCATAAGAGGGTTTGGAAGCAAGTAAAGCTCTAGGGTTGTGATTCCCAAACTCTGGTCTTCCAGGTTTTTTTGGACTTCAACTCCCAGAAGTCCCAGCTGTTTTAGCCAATGATCAGTGATTCTGGGGGCTGAAGTCCAAAGCACCTGCAAGACTAGAGGTTGGGGAACATTGCTCTAGGGCAGTGGTTCTCAACCTGTGGGTCCCCAGATGTTTGTGGACTTCAGCTCCCAGAAGCTCCAGCCACTATGGTCAATGCTCAGGGCTTCTGGGAGCTGAAGTCTAGAAATGTCTGGGGACCCACAGGTTGAGAACCACTGCTCTAGGGCAAGGGTGGACAAAGCTTATTCCTTGAATGCCATGTGGCCCAGCAAGGCTTTTTTGTGGCCTGTGGTCTCTCCAAATCCCATTTTTCTGTAATAGAGATAGTCTTCTGTCTACTTCTGGTCTCCCCCCCCCATTTTGAGAGAGTGGTGAAGTCTGTACAGGCTGCCAAGGGCAGAAAGTAGCCATTCCACACTCCTGATCTAGGCCATGCAGAGACCATTTCAGGGCTCCCACATAAGCCTCCCCCCTAATTTAATGGGAAGAAAACACAAAGCTACACTTCTGGTATGATCATTAAACCTCTGTATAAATCATGCCAAATAGACCCTACAATAAATGTACCATAAATCTGGATCGATTTGAATTCATAGTAACAACAACAAAATCTGGCTTTCCAAGTGAAATACTTTAAATGTTGCTTCAAACAATGTGGAACCACAGGCTACTGAAGTTAACTATGCAATTAGCAGTGTCTTTAAGTTATCCCAGACTGCTGAGTTTCCTTGAAATGCATGAAGATGGATTGGTTAGTGATTAGCAGTCAGTTGCTGGAGGACATGAATGGGAGGGTGTTATTGCATTCATGACCTGCTAGTAAATGCATTTGGTTGGCTATTTTGAAAAAGAATGTTAGACTAGGTAGATTCTTGGAAGGATCAGCCCTCCCATAAGGTAAAGTGGAACAACCATCTCAGGCAGCAAATATTGGGAGGCAGCACTGGCATCTTCCCAGCTGTTCTTTGTGAATTTTCCAGCTGTTTTCCTCAGACTTGTCCGGGGCCCACTAAGATAGCTTGCTGCCTCAGGTGTTGCTGAGGAAGTTTTCCCATTGCCAGTGTTGAAGTAAAATTCAGTGGCCAATCTAGTCAGTTTCTGTTTACAAACCATGAAGGAGGCATCATCTTGTTTGCTTCAAACAGCAAACTGTTCTTGGAAGGCCTACCCTCACTTTGGTCTGCAGTGTAGTTCTTAAGTTCTAAAATTATATTTCTGTAAATGAAGCTTTCATTTTCCTCTGAAAATCAAGTGCTTGTAACCTCCTCAAACAGCCATTTCTGGAAAAAGAATGCTAGGTTAAGGTGACTTTTTGTTCAATCCTACATGGCTCTTTGGTGTTCAGTATTTGTCTTTTAAACCTTGATCTTCCACAATATTGATCTACTCTGAATTTGTTTATGGTTGAAGCCTTTCACAAATGTTTTGAAAAAGAAGGAATGAAAGACAATCTTTCCTTTAACAACAATTTGTGATCTGTTTGTTTTTTAAAAAAATCTGCTATTTCATGTTTCAGAGACACCTCCTTTCCCTCAAGATCCTCATCAAGGCACCCATGCTGAGGTTTTGCAATGTGCAAACATATTTTGAATTAATGAAAAGGCTGATGGATTAAAAACTGGAATAACTAAAATTGGGGGAGGGTGTGAATAAAAGACCATCTGTGAATTGACAGCTCTAGCAAAGCTGTGGGCAGGAACAGAAGGGCAAAAAAGAACACAATTGTCCTATACAGTCTTTTCCAATTTCCTCCAGATGTTTGAGTGGTCCATCTCCTCACCATAACTATAGAAAGCCCCCAATAGTTACAGTAGACAATACTGAACTAGGTGGGCCAGTTATCAAACTCACATAAGGCAGCCTCCATCCAAAGTCACCAAAACATGCTCAGTGAAAGAGTTTATTGTATCCTGTTACTGTTTTTCACAGTTCTGGGTGTGTCCTTAATCACCAGACTGAGGGTGCTTATCAACATCTCGATGGCTGTTTGCCCCCTTAGCATTATATCCATTTAAAGCTATGGTAATTCAAGGTCCTGAATATTGACTTTGCTTATTATTGTAGGACTTCAAAGTTGGTTTTTCCCCATGTATGTGTATGTGCCTTCAAGTTGTCTGTCCATTTATGGTGACCCCTTAGGGTTATTTGAGATGAGGAGTGCTCACAGATGGTTTCCCATTGCCTACCTCTGAAATATAGCCCACAGCACCTGGTACTCCTTGGCAGTCTCCCATCCAAATACTAACCAGGGTGACTGTGCTTAGCTTCCAAAATCAGACAGGACCTGATATCATCAGGTTATTTAGGTGCCTATATTTTCCCACTGTAACTGATTACTATGTTAAGTAATTGTTAGCCAAAGAAATTAGTAGTCTGCCTTCATAAGCAGCAATCCTGTTGGGTTTTTACACACAACTTTACTTTTGTGTGGTAGTTGTACGTTTTATCAGCTTTTATAAGGAGACTTTCCAGCCTTCCTTTTTCAAATGCTCTCCCAGGTTGGACAGAATTCCTGGAATGATGTGTGGGGAAATCTCCCCCTCTCACCACTCTGGTTGCCTCAGCTTTCTCTGCAGTCCTGTGGAATTATACCAATTGAGTATTTTATACTGGCTCTCGGTAGGATCTTGGCTACAGTCTTTTCTATATCCACCACAAAGAAACTATTCTGATGCTGTCTGCATCGACGTTGTTCTAGTCTGTGTGACAAAGAGTTCTCTGGAACACAAAACCTTACTTATTTCTCGCTTCAGATAAATGGATCCAATAACAGACACTGCTCCCTAGGTAATCATTTATTTAGAAATCCCTGTGGAATACAACATGTAGGTCTAGAAGCCAACATTTCTAAATATCCAAGACCACCAACAAAGTGATGTTATTGCTGGCTTAGTCTTCAACATAGTCCTTTTTGCTTGCTATAGCCTCCTTGGTCTTTTATCCTACTAATCCATGTAATAATCCACCCTTCCTCTGTAGTGTAATTAGGTGATCAACTGGTGATAGTCAGGTGTGGAGAACTAGAAACCCCATTATCACATCAGGTTCTATACTTCTCCACCTCACCAGCACTTACACACAGACAATTCTTTGTGAAATGAAGGCAGCCTCTCACAAAGAGAGGCTTTTGAGAGAGAATCTTGACCAGAGGCATGCAAGATGTCTAAAAGGACAGTCTTTAATATGATAGAAAGATGAGCATAATACTATATTTTGCATTTTCTTGTGTCTTTGGATGCTTCTGTTTTTGGTGCAATTTCTCTCTTTATCTACATGATAAAGAGAACAGGAAAGTCACACAGATAAGATGCAAAGTGACTCCACACAATTCTATGTAAAGGGTAGATGTTATCCTTGTGTACAAATCCTTACACAGTGTAGAGGCGTAGACACCATTCCATAGATGGTACTTCTTCCATCTGGCCACTGTTCCATGCCAGCATATCTGACTGGAAAGAAATGAGCCTTTCTCCATTTAAGTTCAGCCCTCCCTATCTAGACATTGCCTTCTCTCAGCTCCACGGGTCTGCCGTTCTGTTCTGTGCCTTTCTTTAAATTTCATTTTAACATCTTATTCAGAAAATTTCTACCATGAGTCCTGGGATGGGGTGGTGAAAGAATTTATGAAACCTAGACAAAAATGTGATGAACAATACTGTAGATTAGTAGGGATTTTTTTAAAAGGAAACAATTCCTTATATCAATATTGGGTGAAGAATCTCACTGCAGAGAGCAGCCACTTTGGAGGGAGGGAAAAAAGACACCTAACAAAAGTATGATTCTTAGAGCCCTTTCATGCTGCACAGTTATAATACTATGAATCCACTTTGACTACCATGGTCCCACCCCATGAAACTTTGGGATGTGCATTTTATGGTGGGGTATTTAGAATTCTCGGCCAGAGTAACTCTAGTGCCCCACTAAACTGCAAACCCCAGGATTCCATAGGCTGCAGATATGGCAGTTAACATGCTGTAGGACTATAACTGTGTAATGTGAAAGGGCTCTTAATATTGCGATTTAACACTCTCAACAGACACTTACAACAGCCATCCCAGTAGGCTCCCTGAGTCATTTTAATTTAACCACTCAGTTTAAGAACTGAACTTTTTTTTACCTCCTCCCTCTGCATCCTTATTCCTTGTGTGCCATGTCTTAAATTTACACTATATACATGAGAGCAGGAACTGTCTTTGTAAACCACTCTGGAAGCCATTTGACTGAAGGACAGAGTTTTGATTGTTACATGCCTACAAGTAAGTTCATAGGGTTTTCTTGACGAGTTGTCTTCCTCTTAGACCAAGCTTCAGCTACTTTAGTATTCTGTGCATTGGAAGAATGGGTGGGTTCATGATGTCACATGGATGCCCACCAGTCAGGGCTGCACACAGCTTACTACTACTTCACACTGAACTTCAAGCTGGTGGAGAAGAACAAAATGCTGATGAGAGCTACCATAACATCTCAATTGCTCCAGCTGCATACATTTGTTAACGCACAAACATAGCTTTCTAGTTTTTTATTTGCTTGCTCTCCTGTCATCTTTTACTGATTCTCACATGAAGACTTCCGGGTTCTAATCAACACAGGGATCTTCTTTGCATTGCTTTAGGAAGGCAGTAGGAGACACAAATAAGGAGAGGCACTTGAGCAGCTGCAGTGCCAAATGAGAAGTGTTGACTCCCACCTTTTCTTTGTTGTCTGCTTCAAGGAACCATGCTTTTTGTTTCTTTCCTGATTGCATCCAGCTGGGCTAAACAAAATGGAACTGTCAGACCACAGCTTTGAAGCTGCAGGCTGTGACTGTTCTGTGGACGAGGGAACGTTTCTGCCTAAGTGTACCTGTAACATCACTGTTGTAGTCCTTTAATTGGGAACATAAATTCTCCTTTCACTTCTTTTCTTTTGCTGCTATTTTTCATTTGATCATCACCATTGGGTAAATGAATGGCTGGAACGTAAAATTATTGGGTAATGAAGTTAAAGGATTCTCTTGATTAAATGAGCTTGACCTAGGATCTGTACCTTAAGAAATTGTCTTAAGAGGCTGCTCATATGTGAGGATTATTATCATCATCATCTTTCTTTCTGTCTTTCTTTCTGTCTTTCTTTCTGTCTTTCTTTCTGTCTTTCTTTCTTTCTTGCTTTCTTTCTTTCTTTCTTTCTTGCTTTCTTTCTTGCTTTCTTTCTTGCTTTCATTCATTCTTTAGTGTCATCTATGTATGTGGCACTTTACAAGTAAAACTGGAGACAGTGGGTGGGTTATCATAAGTCTCAAATACAAAACGTTTGAACTGACAGTTCAGAGATCATTCTATTATGATGTTAGAAAGCATTTGAGCTGAAGTTCAGTGAATCTGACCTGTGTTCGGTGCATTACGTGTGAGTGTGCAAATTTTTCTGACAGATGTGCTTAGGTTATCACACAAATTGAATAATTTTAGTGCCTTCTTTGCAGTGGTGCCCCAGTAGGGGAAGGCTTCCCTGTTGGAGACTAGATTGGTATCAACGCTGGCATCATTCTGGTGCCTAATTAAGACATGGCCTTTTAGATCAAAGTTTGTATGTATGGCGGTGTAAGGTTCTTGTCTCAAGCCACACATAGCCTCAAATCATTCTGTGTTGTGTTTAAGTTGCTTAAATGCTTTGTATATTTTAGAGCTGTTTAAATAGTTAAATTATTTACTGTGTTAACTTGTTTTAAATGCTATTACTTGAATGCTGCCCTGAGATCTTTTGATAATTGGGTGGAATATAAATATTTTACTAAATAAAACATGACTGTCCATACATTTGCAGACTTAGCTGTTCATGCCCCACAGCTGCCTAATTTGGAATCCTGTTAGCACACTGTGCCAGCATGTAACTATGCCAGCATTGGTGGTGGTGATAAGAGGGAAATGACCACAGGTGCAGCAGCCACAAAGGAAATAAGACAGTGGGAAAATAGGCTACTCAGAGCCAGCAGACGCTTGGAAAAGGCCAATGGATAGTGCAGTGCTCCCACAGGACTCCAGGTTGTATTACTATGTACGTAAAACACTGGCCAGGCTACTTCTATCCAGGAGGGATGACAGCTGGCAGATCACCTTAAACTGGTGAATCATAGAAATTTTGAATTTTAGGGAGTCTTATAGGACATCTACTCCAATCCCCTGCTCAGTGAAGGACATGTAGAGCTAGAGCAATGATTCCCAACCTTTGATCCTGCAGATGTTGTGGAATTCTACTCCCAGAAGTCCTTGCTGTTGGCCAAACTGGCTGCGGCTCCTAAGAGTTGAAGTCTAAAACACCACGATGACCAAAGGTTGGGAACCACTGATGTAGAGAATCCCCTATATACACCTCTTCAGTCTCTGCTTGAAGTCCTCCAATGAGTCCTCCAATTTTGTAGGTCATTGGTTCCGTTGTAAGGTTCTTCATACAACAAATGCCACATGGACATTTAATGAAAGTCCAGCTGGTCTGGTTATCACAAAAACTGCCACTGTTAGAGGAAACACTACTATGCCATGAACAGGAAGAAACCATGCAAGAACAGTAATTCCTTATTATATAGATTCAGTGGAGGTTTTTCCCCATTTCAGCCATCCATTAATAGAGCTTGGAATTTGGAGCAGGAGGGACTACAGCTCCCAGAGTTCCCCAACCAGCTTGGGATTCCAGGTGCTGTAGCCAAGAAAGGTAAATTTTGCAAAGTTCATCCATCATTGATAATCAGATGTCCTTTCTGAACTTTACCAGTCTCACTTAAATTAGATGAAAAGGAGATATAGCATATAGCAGGGCTGTCCGGCATTGGAATGTGCTGCCACGGAGTGTGGTGGAGTCTCCTTCTTTGGAGGTTTTTAAGCGGAGGCTGGATGGTCACTTGTCGGGAGGGCTTTGAGGGTTTTTCCTGCATGGCAGGGGGTTGGACTGGATGGCCCTTGTGGTCTCTTCCAACTCTACATTTCTATGATTCTATGATTATGAAGAAGTGCATAATGGAGACACTTTTATTCTTAGTTCTTAAATGACCAAACCCAGTGGTTTCCTGTTAAAGATCATAGGAGATAAAGTAAAAGCCTATAAAATTCCATAGCACATATGTTATGCCACAGAGCTAATGCCCTGCAGTGCTACATTCTAGAAATAATTCAATTTAGGAAAGTAACCAACAAAACACAATATTACCAATCCACATTTCTAACAGCTGTTCCAGAAGGATACCATTTTTGATGGTAGTTAAAGCTGCTAAGTGGTCCAGGAGAATTAGCACAGTCACACCACCTCTGTCTTCACCCAGGAAAGGCCATTCATCATCCAACAGGGTGACCGATACTGCTTCAGTTCCAAATGAAGGCCAGTAGCCAGACTGAAATTAATCTGGATAATTGCTGTCAACCAAGACTGGAGTTAATCTATCATCACCTACTCAAGCAGCTAAAAAATGGAGGTTTGCAATTGGCTGGTAATTGGAACAATCATCAAGAGAGTTTCTGTGTGTCAGGATTTCAGTATATCTTATGGCATTATGCTCAAAAATGATATATTTGCCACTAGATCAGAAGGTCAGCATGTGATAAATTCAAAGGGCATGTGCTGTCAACAAACAGATGGAAAATGGGAGACTGGGGGAAATAAATTACCCATTGCCAAAACAACTCCCTTTAATCTATTCATTTTTATTCGTATATAAACCCTTATACCTCACCCTTTAAAAAAAAAAAATTATTATATTTATACCCTGCTTTTCTCCCAGCATGGGACACAAAGCAGTTTGAATCTTTCCTCTGGGGCAGAGCTTTCCAAACTTTTCATGTTGGTGACACACTTTTTAGACATGCATCATTTCATGACACAGTAATTCAGTTTTACTAGCGAATTGGAGGTTAAACTAACCCCTTATAAGACTTACAGACACATACATAAATTGTAATAACAACATGTATGGGGACACAACATATCTCATGAAAATCTTTCATATATTTTTAAAAATACATGATTTCTAAATAATAACATACATTTCCAAGATTGTAGGCAACACACCTACGCACTTCAGCTGACACACTAACATTTGGAAAGCCCTGCTCTGGGGAGTTCAAGTTAACAATCAGTAAAAATAATGCATTTGACAATTCAGATCCCTATGTCTTCTCCTCGAATATAATGAGGTAGCAAATGGTGTGAGAAGGTGATGGCCATTTCTGCACAACAGAACTGTGCTGCTTTGGGGACAGGATGGCAGCGGTTGGCTGGTCATGATTTGTCATTACATCAATGCTGGTCCGCTGCCATCCCGTCCCCAAGCAATGTGTGGTATTCGCAAAATGGAAAAAATCCATTTTGCACCTATGATGGCACGATGCTCCCATACTTACCATCATGTGGAAGGGCAGGGAAGCACAACGGCAGTGCTTCCTTCCATAGCGCAGCATAGGAAATGCCCAGCTGTACTGCAGAATGAAGAGACAGGGCCATCGTGCTCCCTTCCTCAGGGAGACGGTGAGGTACGGAGAGGAGTGATCCTCTCATGTTCCCTTTCCTGCTGGGACTGCCACGGGATGAAACGTGAGGGCATTGTTGTGCGGAAATGGCCAGTGATACGATGATGATGATGATGATGATGATGATGATGATGATGATGATGTAACAATAGCAGAAAAGCACAGCACAGAAACAAAAGTGAACTCGATAAAAATAAAGACACTTTTTCTTGCAGAGAAAAAGTAAACCCAGTACTTTGTCAGACCTGTCTTAATGTGCCAGAGGTCAGGAAGTCGGAGCCAAGCCCTGGCGGCATTTTCTGGGAGAGGAGATGCCCAGTCCACCATTGCCTGATTGATGCTTCTCCCAGCACTGCGAGGAGGGCCCCTCAATCTTCTTCCAGTCATGTGCATGCCCCAATCTCCACTCGATCCAATGGGCAGCTGCCTTCTGGCTCTCAGGACTCATTTCAGCCTCACTTCTATTACCACTGCAACCAGCAAGAAGCCAGAAGCAGTTATGCCTTGCCTCCTCTGCCTGGGCATGGGGAGAGAACCACACTGTGCTCCCATCGTTCCAGTGCGGATTCGTCATCCACTTCACGGCATGATGACGCTGTTGAAACTCGATGGAAAGAGTGGTCCCGTGACCAGCAGCCCTTACGGCCAGTGCAGCACCACATTGTAACTGTCAGGTAAGAAAGAACCAATCCCTGCCGTGGGTTCTGAGGATTGGGCTGGATATCACTAAAGGATATCTCTGCTATTTCCAGCCATGGATTGGGGATAGCAGGCACTTTTCTCCTAAGTAGCCGTTTGGAGAAGGGCTTCCTGAGGAACCTTCACAGTAGAGGGTGGTATGTATTGTATTCATTAGGGAATCAGGATTGGTTACGCTCCCTGTTAAATATACACTCAGTGGCATACCTGAATCTGCAGTCATATAAGGAGTGAAGTAGCCAAGGGCATGCAAATAAGTTTATAGATTTGTGGCATTTTTATTTCTGTTAACACTCCTGACCCTCACACATTTCTGATAGGTGTGAACATAAGGACAACTGCTAACTTTATTTTGATCCTAAAACTACTCTCCAAGCAAAAACATAACAATTCTTATTCTGGCTTTTTTTTTTTTTTTTTTTTACTGTATTACTTCTAAGACATTAACTTACACTTTTGGGAGTTAAGCCTGCTTGTAAGGTTCCATAAAAATGTCACATTGGCCTTATGAATCTATGTATTTGTCTCCTGCAAGCTGTTTCTGTAGACTTACCCTTCCTGTGTTCTCTACTCCTACCCAAAATTGCCCTGTGTATTTTGGTCTAATGATTACATTTTCATAAAGCTTTAGAGACAAAAAAATTTCCAGAAGTTCAACCAGTTCTTTCAAAAGTTTTGTGAAATGTGGGCCAAATAGAGCTCCTTCCCCTTGTTGTTTCTTCCCCAGTTCCTAGTGCAAACAATCCTTTGTGGGGGTGGGGGGTAGGCCTTTTGATGACATGGGGGGCAACAGCCAGCTTGTGCAGCCTCCAGTGCCCACCTACCACCATTGAATTCAATGGCACACTGTTGAATTTTAGTGGGATGGCAATGTAGTAGTTAAACGAACTGCTTTTGAATGCTAAAATATAGTGCACCCGGACCATGCATCTTATTTCAGAGAAGAATTGTGGTTCTGTGGGGGTCTGGAGCACACAGATCTCCTCTAAAACAAGGTGCATGTTTAACATCTGCTTTCTGACAAACCAAGTTTGTTAGAATGCTGAATTTTGGCAGGTGCAGCAAGGGCAGAAGGTGTGTCTTACAGTAGATTACAAGGCCTATAATTGGATCGACCAAAGTTAACCACCCCTAGATTATCCAGTTTGGTTTACATATGACAGCAGGGATTCTTAACCCAGGTCCATGGGGAACAGGGAGCAAAAATCATTCCCCTCTCATTTAATTCACTTCTTGTTAATTTGAAAATTGTGCTTAAGTATATTTGGGAAGAGTGGGGGTCCACAGCTTTCATCAGATTCTCAATGGGATCCATGATCCCCATAAAGGTTAAAAACTACAGTATTAGGGTAAAGTAGTTAACACAGATGTTATAGATGAAAGTTTGTTAATGCTGTGTGTTTTCAAATTTTGTTTATAATGATCTATTAGATGTTGTGCCCATTTCATGGTGAAAATGAGATATAAATTTTATAAATCAATCAATCAATCAATCAACCAACCAACCAATCAGTCTTTAATATTATTCCCCTAAAAATGTTGTCAGCATGATTTATTGGGGCATTCTGGTCTCTTGCCACTTCCTTTCCCCTCTTCTTACATGCTCTGTGTTATCCTGTTTACTGGGGGTCCCATGAGGGACACTGAAGTGCACTCTCAAAATATCAAAAGGTGGGGAAATTAGCCAAGAGCACAAGCTAGCAATACGAGAGGCAGGGCAACACAGCGGAGTCTTTTACCCAATGTCTACGGGGTCAGGCCGAGTCAAGAAGCACACCAGGTTATAAGAATAATTGTGATCTTTTATTAAAATACAAACAAACGGTGTATGCAACACAATCACACACAGAACTATAGAAAAATAAAGGTTTGAGTGGGACAAAGGGAATTTTAAGAAGGAATGTTGATTTGGGTGATACTACATCTGTCCTGAAGTCCGGGTAGATCACTGTGAAAGTTCAAAGGTGCGTAGTCTCAGTACGTGGGACTGAGGGGAGGTTTGCCAGATGGGGTGGCAGCAGTTTGGGATGCAAGGCACGAGCGTTCCGACAAGGAGCTCAAACTTGGGGTTTTTATAGGGAGAAATGTGACCACAGGCCATCCCGCATTCGGGAAAAACAATGAGTTTTGAACTGGAGACAAAGCCTCTGAAAGGTCAGAATTTAGCATGATTGAACTTGTTCCAAATTGACAATGGAATGGACAGTATGCAAACGTAGAGTGCTTGATAGGTGAGGACACTTCTAATCAAGCTGCCTGCTCGGGGCAGGGAGTTCTTTTGTGAGTTGCGTGCATACATAATTGCGCACTGGCCCTTGGGGTCTCCTGGAGCATTGGGACGGCTATTTCTGGCCAGCCTGTATTGTGTGGAATATTGCAGTGATTATCGGCCGTTCCTGTCTTGCGAGCTTGTTCGGTGGCCTCACAAGCACATGAAGAAGGGTGGTGGAAGAAAGCCAAATTATTGATATCGAAAATGATATCCAATATTATTTCTAGACATGTGGGATGGCCAAGGCAATTACACCTGCCCTACATACAGACCTCACTTGCCACAGAGTCTTGCTCCTCATAAGACATGTCCTCTGTAGAAAACTATAGTTCTCCAAAGGTTCTGCAGTGCATTTTCACACAGAGGGAACAGACATAGTTATACCCCTTAGTCCTGCCTTCCTCTTCCTGGTTCTGTCAAGATGCCTTGGAATACAACACCCATCATCCCTAGATACCATGGTCATTGTAGTTCAGCCATTCTGGTGGCTGAGGCAAACTACCCTATGCTTTTGAAAAGTGTGTCCTTATTTGAATTTGAAATGCAGAACTTAATCATTCAAAATCCATTCAGTTAAGCCTAAATTCCAAAATTTTGCTTGCTATTGCATTTGTGCAATAAATAATTTCTACCCTAGCTTTATCATATATTATCTGAAAATATTGTGGGTTAGCACAGTCCTCCCTGCTCACACTTGTGAGAGGTCTCCTAGGCATCCATCTGATCAACAATTGTGTACTTTTATGTGATCCATACTGAACACCTATTGGTGTAATGTAAAGGAAGATGTTAGGAGTAGAAAGAATCTGTGAAAAGTCTTCCTTTTCACTTGGGTTCACTCTGCTAATGAAATCACACATAAAATATAAAATCTGAGACCACAGAAACAAAATTTGGCATACTACAAAGAGTAGTGAAGGTTAGAAGTTGCAGTTCTTCTATCTTCAGAGAAAGTATTGGGAGTATTTGGAATGTCAGTGTTTTAAAAAATTATTATTTAAGGTAGTTATTAACACTAGAACCAAATACAAATCACTTTTATGGGAGCAGTGGCTATTGAATTTAACATAAAGAGAAATAGATTTTCCTTTTAGATTACGGACATGGAAGAGGTAGACCTTAATCTAAAGGCTTCTCCCACTTATCTGACAGGCTAGGGACCAGAGCACTGTCAGAACACAGAAATGGTTGAAAACCAAAATCCATGTACTGTACTGTGGGAAGCATGAAGAATTTATAGATGTTCACTTGGGACTGACCATGCGCAGGCTGCTCACAAAGTGTCTCAGCTAGCTTGGGCACCTTTTTTCCTCTCTCAGCTTGCTTTGCAACCAGGGAGAGAGAGAGCGAGAGAGAGAGGTCCCGTGCAAGCCTCCACAGGGAAGAAGAACTGATGAAGGAGCAGAACCTCCATTGAATTAATGGAGCTTATCTTTAATTTGGAATAATCAAAACAACGAGTCATCAGATAATGGGGCATTGAAAGGTGGGGGGTTCCTGTACTGGTAGATCCTCAGGTGAATTGCAAGCAGATGATCAAGGATTTCTGGTTCTTAATTGTCAAATAGTAAGCAGCAACAAAACACACGTGCACATCCTGCAACCTTACAATATATAAGTTTGATGTGACCAGTAGTGGATTTTCATATGGAAGGACTGTAAAAAGTTCTGATACTCATAACAAACTCCAGGGCTCAGAATTCTGTCCAAATGAACATCTCTTGCTACAGGGTCTGATTTGTGGATCTCCAGGATCCACGGTTTTTTTAAAAAGTAGATCCGACAACCCTGAAATCTGCCCACCCTGATTTATACCCTTAGTTAGTAGCCTATTTATTTATTTACATATATATCCTACCTTTATTCCAAATTGCTTAAGACATAGATCTCCTCCTCCCTGCTCCCCTCTCACAACAACCTTCCACTCTCACAACAACAGTAGCTCAGCCAAAGAGAAGAGGGAGGGAGGAGGGAGGGAAGGAGCCTCAGGGTTACCCAGTGAGTTTAATGGCCCAAGGGGGACTGTATGGTTAAATGAACTACACATTGGACCCCAGTAAAGGATAGATAAGGCCAGAGCTACCAGACTGCCACCCTCACCGTGCTCCTTTTGTCTTCTTGGCCAGGGGTGCTTCATAGAGGTGGGATTGTGTCCTTTGCCTGCCCAGAAGGGTTAACAATCTCATTAACAAAGAACTCTGCTCTGTGTGAAATTAATAAGCCAATGAATATCTTTCTCCCCACAGACATGACAAAGCATTCAGGATGCCAAAGAGGTAGGTTAAGATCAATCATTTCTTGTCCTTCTACATCATTACCAGTTTTCCCCTTCACACTTCCTGCTGTTACAAATGAGACAATGTATTATTCTTGGTGATGTCTTGGACCGGCAAAGAATTGTGGCTACATTAGCAGGCTTACTGTTTCTCATTATGAGCTTCCCATCTGTTTGAATTCTCTCCCGTGCCCCACTGTTCTGCAAAACACACATACGCAATCTGCAATAGAGGCATTCTGCTTTCCTTAAAAGCGGCTAGTCCAAATAGTTTCTTCAGATAGCTGGTTTTGACAATGCTCATCTGCTGCTCTTCGGACTTGAGGTTGTGGCACTCAAAGGTCATGCCTCTAAGTGTTTCCTCAGAGGCACCATCTCTCTGTATTCAGTGGTGCTTACTCCTTAGTCAATGTGTGTAGAGTCACAGCTTCAGAGCCATTTCACACATCATGGTAGATTAGAACCAGGTATTGGACTCACATATGGCATTTTTCTTTGCATTGCTTTACTTAGCAAGCTTTGTGTATGGCACTTTTTAAAAAACGCTCCTTTATCTCCACTAGGAATAGGCAACCCAGTGACTTCCAGGTGTTTTGGACTACAGTTCCCATAGTATCAGATTATTTTTATGCTGGTTGGGGCTTATGGGAGTTGTAGTCCAAAACATTTTAGAGTGACAAGTTAACAAAAGTTGATCTTCTACACCAGTGTTTCTTGGGCTATCCAATGAGACTGGATTTTTTTTTCTTAACATGCCAGGGACCAGCACCATATTTGTGCTCATTGGTTACAACAGTTTCTTTCTTTCCTGGAAACTCTCTTCAGACCAGCAGCCAATGTCTCACACAACAGCAGTGAATAATACTGTTCTACGCCATGACATGTGAGCTAGCAACATACCCATTGTCTGCATGAAGCAGAAACATGTACCAGGGCATTAGAACCCTTGTGATTCCTTTCCCACACAGTGCTTCTATCTGTATATATGAGGTGTGTGTGTTTTTGTGTGTGTGAAGAAAGCACAGATGTAGCCGCCTTCCATGCAACACAATAAGTGCTAAACCTTTAAAGACATAACTGAAACATTCAGCAAAAAATCCCAGAGAAACAGAAGGTGCCTATAAGAAATCACACACATCTAAACTTTTGTGTGCTAATTTTTTTTTTTATGGAAACAGTTAAGGAAAATGCAACATTCAGCAAAAATGAAAAAATAAAAGAGAGGGTACCTGTAAGCTGGAGACAACTTGAAGGCACACCACAACAAAACCCCATAAGACATCTCATAAATCTGAAAACACAGATACTCACTATAATTGATGGTTTAAACATTCTGTTTTGACTACTGATTTATTAATGTTGCAAATTCTTAAGAAGTCATAGTTTAATACTTCTTTGCTGTTTCTATTTACTGTATCCTTATGTATCTGACTGAGGGTTTGGGGGTTGCATTTTTGGCTTGGTATATGCTAAATTTTTTAACTTGTGTACTGTGTGCAGCATGCTGTTGAAGCTAACACTACTGCAGTGAAATTCTGATCCAGAAGACATGGAGGCTAGTGGGTCCCATGTTTGTTCTGAGTTTTAGTCTGAACTTTAACAGAGCTATCCAAGGTGCTGAATCCTACCCCCAAAATAGGTCTGGCACTGTAGATAGAGCATTTAAAGTTCAAAGTGAACTCAGTGTATATTCACTGACTCACTGATAATGGGAGCCACCAGCACCCACAGTTCCCTGCTGTAGAAAAACTGGGATTCCATTCCGCTGATCGTGTTGCACTGAGCATCCTGAGTTTTCGCACTAGACTGTTATAGTGCTATTATTCCACTTTCAACATCCTATGGAATCCTGGGGTTTGCACTGCAAATCCCAAGATCCTATAGGATGTTGAAAGTGGAATGTAATAGTATTATAACAATCTAGGGCAGAAGTGGCCACAGTTTGGTGATACTAGCAGCGATGTATTTAAGTTTTTTACTCCAAGTCTCAAATCAAGTCTCAAGTCTCTACCTTCAAGTCTCAAGTCAAGTCTCAAATTCTTGGAGATACTTTCAAGTCACGTCTCAAGTATGGAAGCCAACTTTTTACCCCAAATGATATTCCAGAATTATTGGATAGAGAGAAATAAATTCAGTTTTAACAATTTAAGCAGAGTCGGCTCTCCACATTTGCAATTTTGCCATTTGCAGCTCCGGAAATAGGGAATAGGATCCAATCTTACTCCCCATTACTGAAGATTCAAAAGATTTAGAAGGAAGGATCCTTCTTCCTCAAGCCCGTTGCCTAACATATTTGCTGTTCCCCTCTGAGAAATGCACCCTGCACTCTGGGGGCAAGCCTTGTCTTCTGCTCTTAGGAAAAGTTTTAGAAGGCTCCTCTGATATGCAGCAGGGACAGGCTGCTGAGCAGACCTCAAGCCTACCTCAAGCCCATTGCCTAACCTGTTTGCTGTTCCCCTCTGAGAAGTGCACCCACACTTTGGGCTTGAGAGAGATTGTCATGTGACTAGTAGGCAAAAAGAGATGGAGGCGTTGAAAGTTGTAAGGTTTCCGGATGAAGGCATAATGCTCCTGAACCAAGAGCATCAAGTCAGTCATCAAAAATATACAAGAGTCGAGTCGAGTCAGTGCATCATTTATGGCCAAGTCAAGTCCAAGTCGAGTCACTGAAGTGACTTAAGTCCAACTTGAGTCCGAGTCTATTGACTTGAGTCTACATCACTGGATACTGGCCACATTTCCTGACTTCTGCACACTGCAGCCTCTTCATTTGCCAAATGTTGACAATGTTTATTTACCTCGCTAAGAGGTCTACTAACAAGCTGTTTGTCTCTCAGATGCAGTCTGAAATAAATAACATCTTAATGAGAAAGAATTGAGCTAAAGGTAGGAAGACTGAACTAAAAGCCAGTCAACACTATTGTGATGATACTACCTTCTGAATGTAGGTTTGTGTGGCAAGTGATCACACATTGGAAAACCAGGGCTGGTCCTACCCACAAGGCAGAATTAGCCAGCAGTCCTCAGGCAGCAGAGTATTTGTCGTCATAGAAAGGAAAGAAAAGATTAATTATTTATTTTGTCATTATTGTATTTTTACTGCCTAGCATAGAGAGAGGTGTCTTGTGTGCCAAAATAAGTTGACTTGGCTAGTTTAGGTGTGGTTTTTAGTTTTCTATGTCAGTAGAGGATACTTCTTGTTAGAAAAACGGCCTCTCCTAGGCATTTGGGTCACAAGAAAAAAAATGGAGCTGGGAGGACCTTGCAGCCTAGGGCCACATTTTCCCCATGCCTGATCTGAAGAGTAGGAGCAGGAAAGCTGATGCAGAAGAAGAAACCCAGTGTTACATGTTATTTCTTCCTTGCACAACACAGGATGGGCAAAGTGTGTCCTTCCAGCTGTAGTTGAACTGTGTCAGCCCTAACCAGCATTGCCAATGGTGAAGAATGCTGGGAGTTGCAATTCAATGGCATTTGGAAGGTCACACTGTGCTCAACCTGTCCAAGTAAGTCTGAACAGAATCACAGAATTGGAAGAGACCACAGCAGCTATAGAGTCCAACCCCCTGCCATGCAGGGACACACATTCAAAGCACCTCCAGCAAATGGCCATCCAGCCTCTGTTTAAAAACCTCCAAAGAAGGAGACTCCACACTCCAAGACAGCATTTTCCACTGTTGAATAGCTCTTAATGAAAAATGAGTGAAAGATGGGAAGGACATGAGTAACAGCTTCTTATTTTTCTTTTTCTTCTATCTAGCTTGTCCCAAGTGATTGCAGAGTGGCCAGTTGCTGTCTTAGCACTCTGCTCAGTGATAGTATTGGTCTGTACTTTGGTGGGCCTGCTAGTGGGAAATTTGCCAGATTTTTCTGAACCCTTGATGGTAAGTTCCAACTAAGGAAGTGGGTAGGTCAGGACATTTTCCATTCTTGATTGTAAAGTTTTTTTAATCTTCCTCAATGTGGGGAAAGTGCCCCATAACAGAAGCCTTTGCAATCTGTTGAACCTCCATATGTGTGGGGTTGTTTTAAGGGCATCCCTCATAATCCCGCACCATGGGTTTGGCTGTTTAAGGCTGATGGAAACTGCATGCTAAAAAACCTAGAAGGCTGCAGTTACCCATGGAACCAGGAGTTACTTTTGCAACTGCCATTTCCAGAATCCCCAACCAGTCTTACCATGACTCTGCTGGCTAGGAGATTCTGGGTGTTGTGATCCCAGAAAAGTAACCTTTTTCAAGCTCTTCTTTGCCCAGTCCTGTGATGGAAGTTAATCCTATTGTGTTTCACCATTTTATCCAAGTAACAGCCATTTAGTAACTTCTAAATGTGTAATTCATGTTTTAGAAGTCTTTTGGTAAATACTCTTAGCTGCCCAATGAGATTTGTGCTCCCACAGACAGCTAATAAACCATATAGCAATAGCATGTGTATTTCTATACCGTTTATCAGCTAAGTGCTCTCTAAGTGGTTTACAATGTGTTAGCTAATTTTCCCCAACAAGCTGGGTACTTGCTCTCATTTTACTGAGCTGCAGAAGGATGGAAGGCCGAGTCAACCTGAACCCGGCAGGATCAAACTCACAACCTTGGGCTGCAGTACTGGCATTTAACCACGCACCACCAGGGCAGTATTCAAAGGAAAAGGAAAAAAATACCCTACTCTTTCATATTTTCAGGTTTGTTAAATCAAATAACCTTAACAGACTCCTTAAATTATGAAGAGAGTATACCCATGTTATACAGATTGGCTTGCAGCCATTATCTGCCCTCTGGGGACAGGAGGGCTTTGCTTGTGAAAGATCTGTCTGGTGGCTTGCTTCACACACACATCACTGTCCACCTAATTCTGAGTCCTGCAATCATTTTTAGATGCCTGGAGATGCTGCCAAGGGGAGAAAGCAGAGATGTAACTACAGGAGGGAGAGCAAAATGAAGGCATTGCCTGCCCTCAGTAAGAATTCTCCTCCTGTGAAATGATCCTGTTATTAGCATTACGGTAACTTTAAGCCTCAGTTGAGCCATTCAAAGAAAAGTAACCAGAGTTTAGCCATTTAAATCCGAGTTTAGCCATTCAAAGAAAAGTAACCAGGGAATGCAGACATAGCAAATAGGAGAGTTCTAGGTGTGAACAATTTTCAGTGTCTTCCTCTTAGCAACACTAGGAATTTGGAGACTGAAGCACTATTTCATGGCAGAGGGAATTACTGTTTGGGGGGGAGGATGTCCTCACCCCCCCCCCCACCATCTGGAAGTTACCTAGGAGGAAGGAATAGAGAATTCTATTTTGATCAGCTCAGTTACACATGCTTCGGTCTCAAACCTGTTAGGCATGATCCTCCTGTAGTTCTCCTGAACAAGTCCCATCAAGATGAACGGGTGTTGCCCTGCCCAAGAAGACAGATAGTGAAATTAAAAGAATGGTGTGAGGTTTGCTCAGCCCCATTGCCATTACTGGGAGCCCTTAGTGAGGCATTGAAAAACCTTCTCAAAATGTAGTGGAGCTATCTTGGGTTATTTAAGATAAAATCTGGGTATTGCATCATCATGACCTTGAGACCTTAGGCCAAAATCCAATTGCTAGTCTCAGATCAAGCAGGCCTATTGAATAAGTGGAATTTCCTATACCCAAAACTAGAATCAAGGCATTTATATTCATTATGCTACACTGCTTTTTAAAAAGTAGAATGTAAATTAGGGATGGGATGAATCCAGAATTTTCCAAATCCGAATCTGGATCCAAATCCCTGGAAGGTTCTGGGAATCCACAAATCTCACGAATCTCGAATCTTTTGAATCCTTTTTTTAAAAAAGGATTTAAAAAACCAAGAGAAAGAAGGATAATCTTGGCAAAGCTTAGGCAAAGGCAAACCTCCCTCTGAAGAAATCTGGTCAAGACAATTGTCATAGTTTTGCCTCAGAATCTCCCCAGATTGAAAATGGCATGAAGGCCCTTTCTACATAGGCAAGAAAATGTGGATTAATCCCACATTTTCCTGCCCGTGTAAACAGGACCACTACAGTACAGAGATAATCCAGGTCAAAACTGGATTTTCTTTGCATAGCTCCTACTGGCATCCGGGGGTTTGTGGTTTGATGATGCACCAGTACACTTTGGCAGAGAAGGCTATGACACCTTGTAAAACTCCAAACCCCAGAATTGTGTATAAAAGAGGTTTGCAAGGGAATCTTCCAGCTGTCCTTGAAATCTCAAGACAGAGACTGTACCTTCCAATCAAGTGCTGAACTTAAATATGAAATGTTCAATTTAAACATCTTAGAATACAACCCATACGTAATTTCTGAAATTGCTATCAAAGGCCATTATTACTCCAAGGGAAAAACTCACCTACTTACTATCTTCCCTTGTATGTCTGGTCTTTCAGGTTTTCAAGCGTCCCGGTCTCCAACAATCTGGTTGGTGGATTCGAAAGATTTGGTTTGCTTATTTTGGCGCAAGGATTTGGATTCGAGAATCTCGAATCCTTACCCAGGATTCGGTTGGCCCATCCCTAATGTAAATGTACCTTTTCCCCAAGAAAATTTAATTAAATTTTGAAGGCATTTTCTTAGAAATAAGTGGGGGAAGGAGGAGCAGAGAAAACCTGCAGTGCACTGCCTCATGGTGGGTGCATGCACAAGAAAGGCAGAGGGCAAGAAGGAAAAGAGTGGGAGAAGAAGAGGAAGGAAGGAGAAGGAGGAGGAGTTTCCCACTAGTACCGCTCTTTTCCACATCATTATCGCCACCCTCCCATGTACTTTTAGAGCTTTTCCTCCTGGATTAAAAAACTCTGGGAAACCATAGCAGCTGCAGCTTGAACTGTCTTTTTCTACTGTCTTTTTCTTGCTTCACACGCTTCCATTTTGTTGATGCTCTTTGGTTGAAGCCTTTGGTTTGCCCACTCAGTCACATCACAGTTACAGATTAACACCCCACATACACCTTTGGGGGCTCTAAAAACAACATAATGATAGTGGGAAAGGGTGGAGCCACTGTGATGTTGTGGTTTGAATGTTGGACTAGGACACTGGAAGACCAAGGTTCAAATCCCCACTCAGGCATAGAAACCCGTGGGGTGACTGTGGACAAGTCACACTCTCTCAGCTTCAGAGGAGGGTGGGACAAACCCCTTCTCAACAAATTTTGCCAAGAAAACCTATAATAGATTTATCTGAGGGTCATCATAAATCAGAAATGACTTGAAGGGACACAGCAACAACTAAGTGGGTAAAATATTGGCTCATGGTGTCTGGGACTGCTAGTTTTTCAAGTGTTGTAGGAGTATCTTTTAGGGATTGTCAGGAACCTAAATTGACATTTCTTTGTTACTGAGTTTATATCCATTGCTTGGTGATTGGACTGGGATTCACCCCAGTTTCTTTATTAAAGGTAATCTCTAGTTCCTATCTCTTTTATTTCTATAATGTCATCCAAGAAAATTTTTGTTTCCTGTGTTTTTCCTCTATATACATATTTATTTTTTAATCAAGACTCATTTCTTTTCTAGTGAGTGTGAAATGGGGATTTCAAAAATTAATGTAGCTGATTCCTTCTCTCTAAGCTGAAAACAAGGACAAACAGGCTAAATGGGGAGGAATAAAATCACGGATGGGAGTTTTTTTACCTTCATTCTGGTAATGCATTCATGCAGTAATGAAATGTAACTTTAAACATCAACTTAGAAGTAAACTGAGTGTAATATATGTTACTTTTTCAACATAAATGTAAATAATGAAATTTTTAAAAATTTTTTAGTGTAAACATAATGTAGTGGCACTTTTTCACTAACTCCTTCTTCTGCATAAGTGGTGACTTACTAAGTTCTTATTGCTTCAAAGGATGTATTATAGCTGAAATTAGTTGTAGACCTTATGTTTGTATATATTCTATAAAACAGGACTCAATTGCACTTACATCAGAACTATGATTATTCTAGAAAAGTTATGACCTGGCATCCTATTGACGAATTACAATGGCATAAATTGGGCATATGCCATGGCAAATCACTTCTTGGTGGAATTCTCTTCCAACCATGCAACAGACAAAATCCCACCCTCAATTCACCTTGGCAGCAGTGCTGCCCCCTGAACACAGTCATTTCTGTTTTGTTGGAAAACTGGGGGATCAGCAGGGATGTATCCATCTCTTTTCCAATAACTGGATATACTGCAACAACCATCTACAGTGACCTCCAGTGGTCTTTGGGAGGTCTCTGCAGATAACATCCTTGAGGAGCATTCAGCTACAGGAATATAGTGGGACACATCCCCACTGATCTCCCCACTTCTCCAATAACCTGGAAATGTTCATATTGCTGAGGGCTGCACTGCTTGCAAGGAGCTTTCTGGGTAAAACATTGGGAGACATAGCTATGTGATACACACGTCTCCCAATGCAGGATCTCAGCCATGGTCTATTTTAAAAATGCCTAGATTTAATTTTTTTTTAAAAAATGTTGTTTCTCTACAAATAGGGATTTGAGCCACGAGACACTGATATTGGCAGAAAACTCATGGTCTGGAAGAATATGAAAAGCCAGACAGGTTATAAAAAGACTCTTTCTCTTTCTCCCTCTACTGAAAACAGGTAAATTTTTTGCTGGGTTGTGTGTGTGCATGGGCTGGATTAGAAATCTTAGACTTTGCCAAGGAGTTTGTTATATTGCATAAATAAACTATATGAAAAAGTTATACTTGCCTCTGAGTAAAACTAAAGTTTCTGGGTATCAGGGCCATGCCCCTCATTCACTGGTCTTCAGGTCATTGGGGAGAAACTACAGGGCAAAACACTGCCTTGAAAAATATGTGTATTCCCCTTTGTTAGACTTTTTTTTTTTAATTTGAGTGACATATTCTTGAGGACGTGTGGTTGATGCTTATGTCTGCCCTAAGTCTTAGCATAAGCTACTGCATTTCTGCAGCGGAGTTTTTTCACCACAGTTCCCTGGAACTATAGGGTCCCATGAGATATTCTAGGGGTTCTGTGAGAGAATGTGATTTTAAAGAATAAATACACTTTTTTTAAAAATGCAGGGATTCCCTGAGACCTGAAAATTATTTCAAGGTTCCTCCACAGTAAAAAAAAAAAAAAAAAAGGTTGAGATAGGTTATGTTGCACCTAGTTCTCCAAAAATGGGGTGGAGGATTTATTGAGCTATTTAATTGGTCTAGATCAGCCTTTTCCAGCTTAGGGCCATTCTGAAGGAATGGGCTCCAAATCACATCCTCTTAAAATAAAAGCAAGTTACAGTAAAACAAGATGATGCATTTTCATGCCCTATGTGCTAAGCAGGCATTTTGTTTTGGCTTTGAGAATTGAAGCCAAAGAGATGGTAGGAATAAAATACATTCTTCTTATATCTTTGCATTATGAAGTGGAGCTCAGCTAGTTGACTTACAGGGAGATGCTTAGGTCAAGAGCTTCAAGAAAAAGGTATCGTTGTTTCTTTTGTTAGCTATGGGGACATGGGCATGAACAGGGGGCAGAGATCCATACACAATGAACGAGAAGCAAGAATCAAGAGGATGGTGGAGCCAAACTATGAAAAGGATGGCTTCTTCTGTGGACCCCCAGGTAAGTCTTATTGTTTTCCATCAGTTAAAAGAAAAAGAAAGAAACAGCAGGGGAGAATTCTAAACACCTGTGAGAATAAAAAAGCGCTCATCAGCTGATAGAAGGACAGCAAATATAGGACCATTCTAGCATCTCTAGGGACAGAGTTCCAGGGTCCAGGAATGACAGTGAGAAGGCCCTAACTCATGGTCCCATCAACTGTACCTGTAAAGGTGGTGGGACTAAAAGAAGGGTCTCCTCTACGGATCTCAAGAGTCCAGGCAAGCTCATAAGTTTTCCTTTTACTGATTTTTTAAATTGTGTTTTATTATTATTTTTAATTAAAGTTGTACTATTTACTTCTGTGCTACCTTGAGGGCACAAAGGCAAGATACACATTTAATAAGCAAAATAAGGGGAGAATGTCAAGGGTCACCCAATCCCTTGCTCTCCCAGCCAAAGGCTGAGCATCTCAATGGGGTGACAAGATGCTGAATGTCTGTTTTAAGGGATATGGAATGGCACAGGGAGCAGAAGTGGAATGGAGTATTCCAAAAGAGGACATGGCTGGTTGGTTGGCACACCGAACAAGTGCACTGGGCAGTTGCAAAACTGTGTTGTATGTTAACCTTCCTATTTTTCTTCTGCGATGTCCTCCAATTGCCAGCACTGCTGTCCTCAGAACACTCTATAGCAATCCCATTGAAATAATTTAGACTTTCTTTTGCAGAACTTTCTCAGAATCTTGGTACAATATGAATAACTCTTGTATGACATGACCAGTATCAAAGCATTACAGATCTTCATTACTTCATTGTGTTGAAACATGGTTTTTGAAAAAGAAAAAAAGAGGATATTTATATTTCTGGGTGCTCAATTCTATATGTGCCTAATCAGAAATGTTTGATGAGACTTAATTCAAGGTAAATAGGATTTCAACTCGAACAGGACTAAATCTTGTTTAATTATATGATCAACAAAATAGCTCTTATTTGTTTTTAAATAATCTGTATTTTTAAAAATTACAAAAGCATTCCTAAAGAAGGTCACAATGAAGCAATGCCATGCAACTGTAGTAGCATAACAGAATCACAGAATCATAGGCCATTTCTGCACTACACTGTTATAGTGCTATTATTCCACTTTCAACATCCTGTGGACTCCTGGGCTTTGCAGTTTAGGGAGGGGCATTTAGAATTCTCAGTGAGAGAGCTCTTTGGCCTCAGTAAACTATGAACCGTAGAATTCCACAGGATGTTGAAAGTGGAAATGGCCATGGAGTTGGAAATGGCCATGGAGTTGGAAGGGGCCTTACAGGCCCCAAGTCCAGCTCCCTACTCAGTTCAGGATCTCCAGCTAAAGCAATGGTTCTCAACCTGTGGGTCCCCAGATGTTCATGGACTTCAGCTCCCAGAAGCCCCAGCCACTATGGTCAATGCTCAGGGCTTCTGGGAGCTGAAGTCCATGAACATCTGGGGACCCACAGGTTGAGAACCACTGAGCTAAAGCATCCTCAGCAGGCAGCCTCTTTTTGGAGCCATCCAGAGAAGGAGACCCTACCACTTCTCTAGGTAATTAGTTCCATTGCCAAACTGCTTTCACTGCCATTTGGATGCAAATGTTCTAGCTCATGTATCCAGATTCATTATATCCAACCATCTTGTTTCCTGCTTGCTACGAAAATTAATCCTTAAACAGAACAGCAGGAATACAAAAATAAGAATACGAATAAGAGAAGTGGTTATGGGTCATATATTCAGGCCAGTGTATGCAGCAGCTATGACTCAATGGCCTTAAAGAAAAAAAATCATATTAAACACATTAATTTTCTAAGTGAATTCTTCTGTTAAACAAGGGTACCTTGTGCCTCCGAGATAGGAATTTTGCCTACCCCCAATGAAATTTTCCTTCAGTCTTCTAATTTCTAGTCCTCTAAATTTCTGCAGAAATTTAAAACTTTGGCTGAGCATTTAGGAATATGCAGCAGTTAAAAACACCAATGAGATTCTAGGCTGCCTCAATAGGATAATAGTATCTAGGACAAGGGAAGTAATACTACTACTCTATTCTGCTATGGTCAAACCCCACCTGGAATACTATGTCCAGTTCTGGGCACCACAATTCAAGAAGGATATTGACAAACTGGAATGTGGCGGAGGAGGGTGACCAAAATGGCAAAAGGTCTCAAAACCATGCCCTATGAGGAATGGCTTAGGAAGCTGGGTATGTTTAGCCTAGAGAAGAGAAGGTTAATAGGTGACATGATAGCCATGTTTAAATATTTGAAGGGATGTCATATTGAAGATGGAGCAAGTTTGTTTTTTGCTACTCAAAAGACTAGGATATGGAGCAATGGCTTCAAACTTCAGGAAAAGAGATTCCACCTAAACATTAGGAAGAACTTCCTGGTGATAAAAGCAGTTCAGCAGTGGAATACACCACCTTGGATTGTGGTGGGGTCTCCTTCTTTGGAGGTTTTTAAGCACAGGCTGGATGGCCACTTGTCAGGAATGCTTTAATGGTATATTCCTGCATGACAGGGGGTTGGACTTGATGGCCTTTGGGGTATCTTCCAGCTCTATGATTCTATGAATACAGTTTAGACATTCAAAGCAAAGGGATGGGCTTTGAATGTGACCAAGAGTGTGTGGACACAGCAAATATATGAGTTCCAGCTGTGGAAGATCTCTGCAGTTCTAAAAATTTGGGGACTGGAGGAAAATTTCATTTGGGGGAACAATCCTCCCATTTCTCCCTCCTAGCTACATCCCTACTGTTAAAAACTGTTCTTGGGGGGAAAATGCTAGGATCCAGCTGTTCAATTTGTGAAGGGGTTTTGCAGTGAGAGATGTTTTGTTTTTGATTTCCACCATTGTGGAGTTACTGGTTTTACTGCCAAGGTACTCTAGTGAATCTTTCTGCTGGTCTCCGGTAAATGGCAATGTAGGTGGGTTACAGCCAAGATTAAACAGGTTGATTCTAGGCATGCTGACTCAGAAGTCAGCCCCATTAATATATTAAATGGAGTTACTCTCAGGTAAATGTGCAAGGAATTGCAGGATAAGTAATAGAAGGTAAATGGTGATTAAGCAGACAAGATAAATTTCTATTTGCAAAGAGGACAAAAACAATGAAAAACAACCGTGAAAGATTTTGTTTTATTTTTGGTCTTGATCCCACACAGTTTGTGAGCTCTCTCCACTTTCACTCTATCCACTTTGTTTTGCCTTTAGGGAAGAATTATTCTCAGCTGGTATTTATGTCCACAACTGCTGGGAGCTTATGGAACTTGCAAGCAATACAGTCTATGTGTCAAATGGAACAGGACAAGGTTTGTAGTGCTGCAGGGAAGATGCCCACGTTTTTGTTTTTATGTTTCATTTCAGGTTAACACTTCTAAATTAGCGACAAGCCAGTGCTTTCAAATACAGTTTGTACTTGTACTCACAGAAAGAGACAGAGAGAAGGAGAGAGAGAGATCTCTTGCCAATCCTAACTAGGCTAGACACATCAAATGGGATTTACCTATGTGTTGATTTGCCATTCAGCATTGGTTAAGTACGTCCACTCGAGTTGAAACTAATCAGCAGAATTCTAGCCCTCTACACATAGTATGAGAATACCGCATCCTGCAACACTTCACTGAGTACAGAAATAAAATATTATCACTCTGGACAGAAATTCTTACTAGAAAGCAAGGGAAGGAGGAGCAACCAATCCAGTCTTGTAGAGTTGGAAGGAACCTTTGGATGTCATCTCATCCAACCACCTACTCAGCGCAGGAGGGCATATCCTCCATGAATTAGAATAATAATTATCATTATCTCTAACCACCTGCCGTGCTGGCTGGAACTGATAGGAGATTTAATTGAACACAAGTGGAAGACATCACCATGTTCCCTACTCCCTGACTTACAGCAAAATGGCACAAAATTTCAGGGTTCCATTAAGGAATTGGGTTCAAATCAACAGCCAAAATCTTAAGCTTGGAAATGTGACTTATATCAAATGGCACTGACAGCTGAATAAGTAGAATAGATAGGATATCTTTTCTCCACCCAAACATTAATTTAAAAATAGGAATGCTATTGAGTTTTAATGAGCTCTTTATCAACATAAACTTGAATTCAATCAACTTGTCAACTAATAAAGGAATTTGTAACTAACTTACCAGCCTTTTAACCATGGGTTCCTCAATCAATTAACCACATGCTATCACAGAGCACCAAAATCAGAATGCCAGAGTGATTTTAAAGGAAGATAAGAACTCCCACTTTCATAAGGAGAATGTTAAAGGGAAAGAAATCTTTAAATTATAATTCTGAATTACACCAGCAGCCTTAGCAAAGTGACAGTCTTGATAAATCTAACACTAAACTCAGTATAGAATTATAGCTCTAAGGTCCAACCAAATAAATAGTTAGCTGAGAATAAAGTCCACTGAATTCAATTTACTTCTAGGGAAGTCATACTCTCAAGCTGTCTAATTTACATGGACAGCCCTAATTAACCTTCTGCAGTCCCACTTTTTCAGTCGCTTCAAAAATGTCCCAGTTTCTCTCTCCTCCTCTCACATTCTCCTTTTATCTTCTGCTTAATTCAGTTGTTGCAAACTGAATTCAAAATGAGAGGTAATTTGCATTCAATTAACACAACAACTAACTGCAAAGGTAGGATGGGATGAGCGGAGTCTTGCCCTTCCCAGTAGGCTCAGGCAAAAACAAGCCTTTCTTAGCTTGTCTGTTCTTCCTCATTTATAACCTTTGCCATTTTGACCTGATGTTGCTTGGCCACACATGTTCCAGTTTTGATCTGTGAAATGTTGGAAAGTATGGTAAGTATATATAATTACATTATAGAGTGTGCAGCCCTAATATTCAGACTGAGGCATTAAAAGTTATCTTGGGGCTATGGGAGGGGCAGAGATGTACTTCCATACAGATGTGGTTGGATTGCAGCTCCCATCAGCTGACACAGCTATCGATGAGGTCAAATGGGAGATGCAGTGTGACAACATCTAGAGAGCCACATCGTCCCCATTTCTGACCCATAGAAAAAAAGCAGGAGAAAGTAATCTTTTTTAGTTTCCTTTCTTGGTAGTTTTTGAGGCAAAGGTTATCTAAAGAGTTTTTGCTTTTGGCTAGTTTTCATGTTACTAAAACAGAGATATGTTTAAGTTTTGGGTAGAACAATAGAAAAGAAATTCCAGAGCATATGTCATCCATTTGCTGCTTCAGAGGTTAAGTGATACAGGAAAAGCTGTGCACCTTTAAAATACCTTGAATACTTTGAAGATTCATGATTCCGTGGTATGAGTAGTCCCTCCACAGATGCAGGTCACAATTACTTCATGCCATTATTGTACTGTACTTTGTTAAGTGCAAACTGCATTCAACCTTTTAGATGTGGGACTGTAAGCCTCAACAGGCATATGCAGCATAGCTAGTGGAAAGGAATGATGGGAAGGGCTGCATGATTGTGCCTCCTGACCTACAGCCATGCTGGCTGAGGATGATGAGAACTGCAGTCCAACACATCTGGAAGGCACAAGGCTAGGAAGGCTGATGTACAGCTTCCTGTTCATTTGAAAGCAGATGTGTGTTCGCAAGAGAAGAATTGTAGGGGAAAGACAAGAAATAAAGTGATCATTGACTAACTGATTGATTGATTGAAGATGACATTATCCCCAATTTGCCTGCCCTCACTATCACGAAAGAGCCACTTGTCAGCCTTCTAAAGACTGGATTGTGCCTGTGGATTAGTAGGTGTCAACTTTAAGATTATTACATTGTATTTTGACTGGGGAGGGGGAAAGCATCATAGAGCCACATGTCCACAGAGAATGAAAACTTTGTCACAAAAGAGAGAGAGAGAAAGAGAGAAAGGAAAAAGTGGCTTAGAAGAGAAAGAATCATAGAATCTTAGGGTCGGAAAAGGACCACAAGAGCCACCTAGTCCAAACTCCAGCCATGCAGGAATACACAACTGAAGCATCCCTGAAAGATGCCCATCCAACCTCTGTTTAAAGATCTCCAAAGATGGAGAGTCTACCACTCACTATTCCAGAGAGGCTTGGCCAGGCCTAATTCATTCCTTTCTTCTTTACTCTTTTCCAGATTCGGTCTCACCCAGAGTTTGGGAGTCTTTGCCAGCGTACTGAAGCCAACGAATGCTGCCCAAGTTGGTCTCTTGGGAACTACATTGCTGTCCTGTACAACCGGTCCTCTTGTTTAGAGATTACCCAGGCAGATGTCTCCCACACCCTCGCCCTCCTACGTTCGTGTGCCCCTGACTATCACAGAGGTGTCCTCGTCCCTCCTTGCATGGGCCCCAAGAGTGAAAGAGACAAGCACGCACACTGTTCCAAAGTCCCAGAGAAATGCACTCGGTTCCGTGCCATTTACCAGCTCCTTCATTTCATAGTTGACAGAGATTTTCTCAGCCCACAGACCGTGGGATACCAAGTGCCAACCCTGAAATACAGCTTGCTGTTTTTGCCCACAGTGAAGGGAGCATCCATGATGGGCATCTACCTGAACAACCTTGAATCGTGGGACTTGTTTGATAATTACACGTCCATCACTGGTATGGACCTGGGCCTTAAGCAGAAATTATTCCAACACTACCTTTTACTGGATACTGTGTATCCAGCCATGGCAATACTGGCCATATTTCTAAGCATATTTTTTTATTCATGCTCAATCTTTATTACTTGTATCATCTTGATGATCGTCTTTGGTACCTTGATGATTTCATATTTCTTGTACAAGGTGGCCTTCCGATTCTCCTACTTCCCTTTTGTAAACCTGGTGGCAATTATCATTCTCACCAGTCTCTGTGCCAACCATACCTGTGTTTTCTTTGACCTCTGGAACCTGAGCAAAAGCCAGAAGCCATCTGCAGGGCTTTTGCAATGGGTAAGACTAACCATGCATCATTTTGGATATCTCATGCTGGCATCCTGCCTGACCACTGGTGCTGCTTTCTACACTAGCTACATGAGTTACATAACTGCCACTCGCTGTTTTGCTGTCTTTATGGGTACTTCTGTCCTGGTGAACTTGGTATTCATGTTGACATGGCTGCCTTCCTCCGTTGTGCTATATGAGCGCTACCTAGCAAGAA
This sequence comes from Iguana delicatissima, assembly GCA_948472985.1. NCBI lineage: Eukaryota > Metazoa > Chordata > Lepidosauria > Squamata > Iguanidae > Iguana > Iguana delicatissima. Next base: position 484,851 of record CAOKZL010002306.1, on the reverse strand, counting down.
ACTGCATTTATAAACCAGAAGATTATTGGAATAACCCTGGGCACAAGAGTATCATTCTGTCTTTCTATCACATCCTCCGGAGCATACAGAATACCTGGAGTGAAACCTCCAAGTTATTATTTGAGAAAGTTCTTCCTTGTGGAGTAATCAAATTTCGTTACATCTGGATCTGCTGGTTTGCCGCCATGGCTATAGGAGGGGCCTACATTTCATGTCTGAATCCTAGATTAAAACTCCCCACTCTAGAGCTGTCATCTGTGCAGGTTTTCAAGCTAAGCCACCCATTTGAGAGGTATGATGCCGAATATTGTAACGAGTTCATGTTTGAAAGGCTAGAACGAGGAGAAGACCTGCCCATGCCTATCATCATTGTATGGGGTGTCCTCCCTATAGATAATGGGGATCACTTTAACCCCAAGAGCAATGGCACCCTGGTGATGGATACAGCATTTACAATGGAAAACCCTGAAGCACAAAGGTGGCTATTGGATTTTTGCCAAAAAGTAAAGAATCAGACTTTTTACTACTCTGACCTGGAACGAAAACCCACCATTTGTTTCATGGAGGAATTCCAACGGTGGATGGACAGCCGCCAGTGCTCCAAGCGAGATCATAGCTTCAACCTCTGCTGTAACCACTTCTCCTTCCCTTATGGCAGAGAAGTCTTCCTTCACTGCATCAAGATGATGATCGTGGAACAAAACCGAGAGAAGGCTGAAGCTCATGACTTAGGCCTCAGATTTGATGAAAAGGGCAACCTTGTTGCTCTGGTGCTACAGTTTCAAACCATTTACCATTACAGTTTCAACTATACCAAGGCCAAGCGTTTCTATGATGAAATTGGCCTCTGGATAAGAGAAGAGATGAAGATGGCCCCTATGGGGCTTCAGAATGGCTGGTTCACCAGTAAGCTGGAGCTCTATAATCTCCAGCACAGTGTAGACACAGAGAGTATGGTAGTGTTGGGCTTTTCCATAGTCATTTGTTTTGTGGTTCTGTTGCTTACTACTTGGAATGTCCTTCTCAGTGTGTTCTCTGCTGCAACCATTTCAGGCACTGTTCTAGTAACTGTGGGGCTTCTAGTTCTTCTGGAATGGCAGCTCAATGCTGTGGAGTCTCTCTTCATTTCAGCAGCTGTTGGCCTCTCTGTTGACTTCACAGTAAACTACTGTATTTCCTACCACTTGTGTTCGCACTCTGATCGTCTGAGCCGTGTAGCCTTCTCCCTGAAGCAGATGAGCTGTGCCACAGTCATGGGGACTTCAGCTTTGTTTTCTGCGGGCATAATTATGTTGCCTGCTACTGTGCTGGCATACAGGAAGCTAGGCATCTTCATGATGATGCTCAAGTGCATCAGCTGTGGCTTTGCAACCTTCTTCTTCCAGTCTCTATGCTGCTTCTTTGGCCCAGAGAAGAACTGTGGACAGATTCTTTGGCCTTGCACTCGTGCTCTGAAGAACTACCCAGATGGTCCCAGTTCATCCAGCAGAACATTTACCTGTGGAAGGAATGAGAAACAGACTAGAACACAAAAAAGCCAGGAATCCAACAGTGCAAATGAACAGTATGAGCTCCAACCTTTAGCCAGGAAGCTTAGTGACAGCTTTGACAACAGCACCTCTACAAGCAAGTTGTCCAACCGTCCCTCTGTCTTATCTGAAGATATTCAGCTCCAAGACAGCAGGTGCCCAAGAATGGAAATCCACCCTTCTTTTGAAAGGGACAGACAGAGCCTTGAACAAGCTGGGGGATGTCATGTAGCTCTTTGTCAGTGCCCAGCCTTGCAAACGTCTTCTCCTTATAAACATGGAAAAAACTCAGGAACAGAAGTTGAAAGCCATCAAGATGGGCTTTGCAGAGACTGCAGGTGTCAAAAATATGCCCCCCAAATGTGGGAACATCTTCAGTCAGCCACCACAATCAATGATGACAGGCTGCTCAATAAATCACACTGCTCAAGCAACACTGAGCAACAAAAATCCGATTATACCTCAGAAAACAGTAATCTACCAGAAGCTGAACTGTATGATCTCCACAGATGCCTTTATTCCACTGGTAGCTCTTTCAGTGTTCAGAATGTCTCCAGTGAGACCTCCCTCAGTGACTTTGAACCAAGCGCAAAACTTGTGGAATCAGCCAGTTCTTGCCCAGGTCATTTAAATGTAGCTGATTCTTGCTGTCCAACTCAGAGAGGTCATTTGAATGGAAAGAGAGACACACTGAGGCTGGACCTGAGGGAGACAGTCTTTGACACATCTGCATCAGCGTCACAACAAAACAGTGGTTTGAGGAGAACTCGGTTAGGAGGATTAGGGATTGAGGAGGAGCCCGTCATTTTACCAAACAGCAAACCAGATATGCCCGATGTTTGGATCAAGAGGTCCAGTGTGCAAAATTCTGGATACTGAAAGGAAAATCTCAGAGGAAATAAATGCTACTTTAGGGACAAGGAAAATAAATGTCCATTTTGAATAGCACCTATGTAGCTGTCTGTGCTCTGACATGAGAACAAAATGTGCTGTTACAGTACAGTGGAAGTGACACATTTTTACAAAGCCAGCAAATCCGATGTGGATTAGAAGCAAATGTTAAGGCCGTGTCAGCTGTTCAGCTGCCTACTCAGTAATCAGTGCCATATTCTCAATTATACTGCAGGATTATCAAGCAAGAGTTGTCTGTCGTTCTCTCTAGAGCAATTTGTTTTGGCATGTCAGTCCTGTGGGGAATCAACGGAGAGGCATACTGATTAGACGAATAAACAACTCAATAGATATTGCGAGACAGAGAGAGAGTTTATACTAAAAAGTATTTGATGTGATGAATCGTTGTCATCTTGCAACTGACTGACTGAATATTGTTGACTCAACAGAAAAAGTGTCTTCTCATTAAAAATCTCTTTCTACCATCATTCATATAAATCTCTGTAGGGAATAAATATTCAGATGGGAAAAACATGTTTCTTGGGCATTTTCAGAGAGGATTTATCAGTAGGTCTTTTTTTTAAAAAAAAAATGTTGCTGTACTCACCACTCTTTTCTACATATATTTAACCATTTACTCTAAATTGATAATTTGGATGGATTTCCTCCCTCCCCCACCACCTTGACAATGTGTTCAAAGTTTATCATAACTTTATTGCCATCTTTTTTCTTTTTTTCATCCTTGGTAATCCGTGTTTTACTGTGGAGGCTAGTCTTCATGCGAAGTGTCCTGCTCAAATTTGTACAGAGACTTTTAGGTTTGCCTATCTATGGAAGCCTGAAATTTTCTTCCTCAACTGGTGAGGCACAGCCCTTAACGCTTTCCACCGCCACAATTTTTTTCATCTGTTTTCTCATCTGTCTGATTAAATGATAACCCAGCATTAACAAATAAACATCATGTTTCTTAAACTGGCCTTAATGGGTTTTTTCCCCTCTCTTCATCATTAATAGCATGATTAATCATCCATGCCAAAATATTTTCAATTTCTACATATGGTTGTAAAAGCTGGACAGTGAAAAAAGCTGGCAGGAAGAGAATCAACTTATTTGAAAGGTGGTGCTGAAGATAGTTCTACAGACACAGATGGCACTGTGGATCCCATATCAGAGAAAAGCAGGCTATTTAATGAGTGAATGGCTGAAAGATACCATGGGACCGCCAAAAAGACAGATGAATAAGCCATAGAGCAACCCAAGGCTGAACTCTCACTAGAAGCCAAGATGCTTAAACTGAGGTTGTCATACTTTGGACACATTGTAAGACTACATGATTCCCTGGGAAAAGTAATGTGCAAGGCAGTAGGAAAAGAGGAAGACAGGAGGCTAGGACTCTTAATTTTGGAAGAGCTGAGCTGAGCTGTTGGTGACTCTTTGAGAGTTCTCTTTCATACAATCACCATAAGTCAAAGTTGGCTTGACAGCAAATAACAAGAAAAATATCTGGAGAGAGACGTCCAGCTCATAGACCCTGGACTATCTTTGCCCTTTATTCACCTCTCATTACTAGTTAAATACTTTTTAGCACAAAACTTAAGAAAGGTACTTTTTTCAGGTTACAACTCCCAGAATCCTCCGGCCTACATTTCAGCAGCCTTTAGGGCAACCCTTACAGAAGGGTCAGGCAAAGTGTGGCCCTGAGGCAGCCTGTGGCTCAAAAAGCTGTTTTTGATTTCACCGAAATGCCATTTTTCTGGGCAGCAAAAGGTAAATAGGCCTCTGATATTTCTTTAAATAAGTCACAGGAGCCTCTTGCACTGTCTCCCCCCTCCATTTTTCAAAACCAGAAGTGCATATGCTGGGGAGGGGTCTATTTTTTTGTAGTCTCTGCAGATCATTCTAGGTACCATGGAAAGAAAATTGGCCCCAGAGCCAGCAAAGGTGCCCATCCCTGCATAGGATTGTAGCCACCTGGAGAGGCAAAATGGGGATGTTTCCCCAAAATAAGAATTCTGACCTCTCCAGATAAAATTTTCCTATGGTCCCCAAATTTCTAGCATTACAGAGAGTGAGACACTGAAAATCACTCAAACCTAGAATTCTTACATTTGCTGTATTCACGTTGCTGAGTGCTCAAACTGAGCTTTTAAGTTACTGAGCTAGAAGACTGGGGACTGAAGTAAAATTTCATTTAGGGGCAGAATTCTTATTGGGGGATCAACGTCATCACTTCCCCTCCTCACAGCTATACTCCTGCCCACACCTTATGGGGTAGTTCTAATGTAAAGCAGACAGAAGTGTGTAAGAGCTGGACAGATAAAACAAATTGTACCTCTTATATAAAATCTTTTCCTTATGAATCCAATTAGAAAGGACAGGTTTCCTCTACAATATCAACCACACATCAGTCCAACTGCTGTTCTCATCTGCCTGCTTATGCTATTTGCCAACCAAAGAATAGGCCACCATTAAGCTTTTAATGTCATTTTTAACATTAAAGTAAGATTAAGGATGTTCAACCTATGCGCTGACAAAATAATTTGGATTGGTGTGGGATTAGTAGTAAAGCCAAGAGAATTTAAGAGCTACTTTTAAAGTCTGCTTCTAGCTGTCTAGTTTCAGAAGAAACTAAAGAGAACTTTAGTCTGCTATAAAACAAGGATGGGCTGTCATAGCCCTCCAGCTGTTGTTGGGCTTCTACTCCTGTCTGCTCCAGCCAGCATAGCCAATAGTGAGGGGTTGTAAGAGACATGATTCTAACATCTGGAGGCTGCAGTTGCCAGCCCCTCTCCCAAAGTTATTAACTGTGCAAGCCTAAATGTGTACTCAGGATTGAGCCCCATTACATCAAATGGGGCTTTCTTCCATATAAATACATTTAAGATAACACCTACCGGTTGCTATCTTATACTGATTTACTGGGGAAGAAGTCCTATTTAACACAATAGGACTCAATTTGAGTAGACCTATAAAGGCTTGGAAGGTAAAACAAATGAGTAAGTTTTTTTAAAGTTTTTTTTCATCTTTCCTTTATGAAAACTCAGAAATACTAGGGCATTCTACTCCACATGACCCTCCAAGTACTGGAGATTTACAGTGCTAAGCCCTGTAGTATCCCAAGCTGGCTCATACACTTCTATTAATTTTTTTAAAGGAGCAGGAACATGATTGCCTAGTAGAGCACTTGCACCGTGACAGATTTTCTCATGCATTCAGTCTTGGCTTGAACATTCCAGCCTCAGGCTTTGTGGGGAAATGACAGAGTTGGAACCAGGCCAATTTAGATTCTGATTCAGAGAAGAGAAGTTAGCTTTGATATGTAGGGCAATCCTGAAGGGAAGCAAGAAAACTGGCAACAGGAGAATGTCCTCCACCACATTTGAAGAGACAGGTAGTTTAAGGAGTAAGAACAGGCTATATTGCATACACATGCAGTCCTGTTCTACACGAGATGGATATGGCAGGAGAACTCTTCTTTGTGTCTGTTGCTCAGGTGACTGCCTTGCTGTGTGCAGTGGCATAGCCAATCCTGGGCCATTGTTGTAACTTACGCTAAAACAAGAGTAGGCACTAGGTAATATGACAGTGAACATTTTAAGTTAAGAAGAATCTTGTCCATGGACAAACAAAACAATAAAGGGAGGCTTAGGATGTTAACTGCCATCAGGTTGATTTTGACTTACAGTGACCTGATGTCTCATCAACAGCCCTGCTCAGGTCTTGCAGATTCAGGATTGTGGGTTTCTTGATTGAGTCTATCCATCTGCAGTGCAGTCTTCATGTTTTTCCTACTGTCTTCTACCTGGCCAAGCATTATTGTCTTGTCCAGTAAGTCATGTCTTCTCATATGTCTGAAAGTCTCAATTCAGTCATCTTGGCTTCTAGGGAGAGTTTAGATTTGACTTGGTCTAAGACCTATTTATTTGTTTTTTTAACAGTCTCTGTGATAGATGCTGCTGCGGTGATTGAGGAGCAACTGATTGTGTATGGGGCTGAGCCAGGGAGTGAGCAAGTCAACCTGCAAACATCCCCTGCACTGGAAGGTCAAACAGAGACAAGAGTTGCCCCAGCCATCTCTTGAGGGAGAGGGAACCAGCAGTGATGCAGAGGAGTTGCAGCCACTGTGCCCATCAGCCCTCAATCATACAGAAGGCTGAAACAGGCTGCTCAGAGGGAGGCTGCATGGACTATGCTGAGGAAACAATAACAAGCAGCTCCTGCTCACAGGGGCTATTTCAGTCTGCCAGCTTGGCTGCTTCTTGCTTGCAAGGAAATTATTAGCAAGTCCTCACAACCTTTGTGTCTCCTGCTCCCTGAAACCCTCCAGACGGATCTCTGCTTCCTGAACCTTTGGACGGGACCTTGACCTGGCTCAACTTGTGTTTTCCTGGTGTTTTAGTATATTCAGACTCTCCAAGTATTCCTGACCTCTCTCCTCCCTTGCTGGCTGTGGCTCGGCAGGGGGAGATTCCTGACAGTCTCTGGGATCCATAGAATTCTTCTTCATCACCACATTTCAAATGAGCTGATTTTCTTCCTGTCAACTTTCTTCATGAGTCAGTTTTCACAACCATACATGGAAACTGAAAATACAATGGCATAGATAATACTAGCTTGAGTAATCAATTATATATCTTTGCACTTGAGGATCTTGTCTAGTCCCTTCATGGTTGCCTTTCCAAGTCCTAAGCCATTTCTGCACTACACTGTCACAGTGCTATTATTCCACTTTCAACACCCTGTAGAATTTTGGGGTTTGTAGTTTATTGAGGCCAAAGAGCTCTCCGGCTGAGAATTCTAAATGCTCCTCTCTAAACTGCAAACCCCAGGATTCCATAGGATGTTGAAAGTGGAACAGTAGCACTATAACACTCTAGTGCAGAAATAGCCATAGTTGTGGGTGCTGCCGGTCACTTGACTACCCCTGTTTTGAGCCTCTAGTGTAGAACATAATATATAGATCTTATTGCACAGTTCTGCCAAAGAAAATAAGTAGCAACTGCTGCTTATGTCACAAACCACATCCAAGTCAAGCATCACAGTTTCGTCACTGCTTTTAAATAGGGTAAGTGGAGGATCACACTTTTCCTGACTGACAAAAATGCTGCAGTTTCAAGGCCCTGGGAATACACTGTTCAAAAGGTGGAACTCTAAAGGAAACTACATAGATGGTACACAATCAATGAGGTATTGGGGTTTGGTGAGTGTACTGAGTTGGGCCTTTATCACCAGGCAGATGGGTTTTGGAGTCCTTGTTAATAGGCCACATGTTAACCATGGCACAAAATTGTGTTAGTGACCTTGTCACATCCTTTTTGTATTCACTTTGCAGTTTGAGTTTGGAAAAAGGTATGAAGGCTGGGATGGGACTGGGGGAGTGAATTTTCTCTGTTGTTAAACTGCTTGTGCAGCTTTCACAGCTATTGGGGGGTGATGGAACACAGTTGTACACTTTGATTTTCTTTGCTTCTGCACTTTATAACCAATGGAAGTCCCTTATCTATCAGCCTATCTATCTATTGAGGGGGGGTGCAGTTCAGCACAAGGCCTCCCCATCAATGGGAATTTGATTGTTAACCACAAGGTAAGACTGGGAAGAGCTTGTTTGCGGACCCAATTGTACCATTGATTGTGAGGCAATTCTAGCACTGGCCATCAGCGAATGGGCTGGAGTGCTTCTCTGCTGAATACCATTGGCTGCATCCTTTACCACTGGTAAATGCTATAGCAGTAATGCTATACTCCACCCCACCCCATTAAGGTAATTCAATCTAGAGCTGGAAAATGAGACAACTATAACCACTGCACAATCATGCAGAAGGATCTGCACCATTAGTATACTTGTGATAAATTTAATCCGTTAGCTTTGCAGTTAAGACAGAGCTTCTCCCCCTCACAAAAACTCTAAAGAAGGAAGTAAATTTGGTGGGGTGGCATGTGGCTCTCTAGATATAGTAGCACATCCTCACCATTGACTACACTGGCTGGGGGGGTTGCTATCTAACAACATCTGGAAGACCATTCTTTGCCCATCCCTGTCATAGGACATCTGGTGGGTTGAAAGCCAGGATAATAAAGGCAACTAACAGCCAACAAATTGGCTGGGCTGCTGCATTAACTTCACCCAGTGGAAATTAGTGGAACAGTGGTGAAAACTGGAATCTTCCTATCTTCATGTGGCAGAAGATGAAACACTGACTTGCTTGTCCATCTGGTGAGAAAAGCCACGTGTCTGTACTGGTATGTGGCTTTAAGTCTGTTTTAATTCGATCTAATGCTTAGTTTTTTAAAATACGTTTTAGAGTGTTTAAATTATTTTTTTTAATTAATTTTTACTCTTTTAAATTTTGACAATGACAAACGCCTCAATCCATCCCACCAATCACCCTAAATTATAAATACAGTCATGACAGCCTACCAAGCACATACGTTATTTACATACATTATCAAATTAAAGAAACAAAAAATGTCTATTAAGTGTTCTGTTTCTGCAATATATTAATATCTGCTATGCCAAAAGTCCAGTTGATTAGCTGGAGGTGCACCTTTAAACATTCAGTTCTTAAAAATACATGAAAAAGTAAGTACCAAATTGCTAGAAAGTTTTCATCCTTTATTTCTCATTAGTCATGTAAACATGGCTGTTTAAGTTTTCTACAAATACAACTGACCATACTCTTCTAAGGTATCTATGAAATGAAAGGCTTTGCGTATTTTTTCATTTCTTCTTTTTTTTAAAATGTAAATTGTTAAAAATTGTTAAAAATTGTGCTAGTTTTTTTTTTCTGAACCTCACCCTATGAGATCTTACAAAAATATAGGGCAGGATATAAATATTTTAATTTTTTAAAAAAACTCCTGAAATCTCCTCTTTCCTACAATTGTGAAAGGCATGTGGGAGCCTATCCTTTGAATCAATACACTCTGCCAGGAGAAAACAGCTGAGGCTGAGCCCTGATAACTCTGCAAAAACTTGCTGCTTTTGCAGCAACTTTCTCTGGCAGTCTTTCCCGCCAGAAGTCATAGAGCCATCACGTGCCACTTGCGCCCCCTGTGGGCCACTGGACAAAGGCCACTGCTAGCGGGAGCCAGTACCAATGAGTAATTTGTGTGTCGTGTGCCTTCAAGTTCTTTCTGACCTATGGCGACACTAAGGCAAACCTCTCATGGGGTTTTCTCGGCAAGATTTGTTCAGGAATGGTTTTGCCTTTGCTTTCCCCTGAGGCTGAGAAAGTATCCACCCACTAGGTTTCCATGACCGAGCAGGGATTATAACCCTGTTCTCCAGAGTTGTAGCCCACCGCTCAAACCACTACACCATATGCTGGCTGTCTAGTACGAGTAATGTGAATGTTCATCTGCTACTCAACAGGCAGCCAAGAGGGTCTGAAGCTGGCAGTAGTCAGGTTTCCTTGACTCTTTCTTTCCTGGCTCTGCATAATACTGTTGCCTGACTAGAAATTCAACAGGTGAAATTCTCCCCATTGCTACCGTGGCCCTTTCCACACGTTCCGTGGAATTCGCGCTGCAACGTTTCCGGGTGGTTGTTTTTTTTTTTCCATGCTACCATGGACATATTGTACAACGGTCTATTGCCATTTCCACACGTTCCGTGGAATTCGTGCAGCAGATGTGATTGGCAGCTCTTTTTTTAAAAAATGGCCCCGTGCGTCATGACGTGCATGCTCACGTCATGACCCGCAGTTCCTCCCACAATGACTCCCTCCTCCCATTCGTCCTGCTAGCCTTGAAATAAACCGTGACGATTTTTTTATTTTCGCGCCCTATCTCGGGGGAATGGTTTTCTGCGCCATAGCTGGGTGGAGTGCATTTTTGCTCCCTATCTCTGGTGGGTTTCCGTGCCCGTTTTCTGCTTTTATCTTTCCCTGTGACCGATGGAGGAAGAGGTGTTTCCTGAAGTTGAACGGTCCATTTTAGCTGTATTCTGGCTTCTTGGACTTGTGCTGGCTGAACTGGGACATCTATGGGCTACAGACCATGTGAGGAGGCGCCGGCGATTGGCCTCTATTGGTAATGCTGCGGAGGACTTAAGCTTTTATGTACTGCTGCTTGGAGGCTCCTCGCGGCGCGTCCCACGCCCGAGAAGATGGTGAGTCTGGGAGCAGACGTGCAGGACGTGGTGGCAGAATCCCAATGCGCACATGCAGTAATCTTAAAATCATTCTTTGGATCAATAGCACATACCAGAAAGCTTTTCCCCTTTTCTGGCTGCAGAAAGCCGCTTTCGAGACCATCCTGCTCTCTGTGGGGCGGACCAACCGCTGAAGCTGTCCACACCCACAGCCTGCCCTCCGATTACATCATACACGAATCAGCACGTTTCTTGGGAAAAAACCCACCTTTTCCCCGTTTTTTAAAAAGCCCGCGCGCTGACTGTTGGCGACTTAACAGGGCAGATTAAGGTGTGGAGCTTGCCAATTATGTACGAGCTAGCGCACTCGAAGGTGTGGGCGATGTCCATCAGAGCTCGCGCCACCTCATTTTATTTATCCAGCGTAGAAAAGGCCCGTGAGAGGTGCGGAGAGTTGGCTGTTATTACTAAGAGTAAGCCTGGAAGTACCAATACGAGGATCAGCTGGTTATGGCCACTCACCGGCCCCCATCAGGGAAGCAGCATCTGCTTCTGTTTAAAAAAATCAGGATAAATTTCAATAGAAACTGCTTGTCTCATCCAAGGCTAGATTCTCAGTAGCACAACTGGAGCAAATGCAACAAAGCTCCCCAGTGGCTAAAGGCCCAGTGCTGCTGTTGATGCTACAAAACACACACACACACACACACACACACACACACACACACGCTTCTTGTTCTGTGATGGTGTCGAGACAGAACAGCTGGGAGGGGTTCTGATTTCTCTCCTCTTTCTTTCCCCAAACGTAGCATTTACATTCTACTCTGGCCTCATTTCACAGGGCTGGAGTAAGTTAACACTTCAAGGGCTTTCACAGAGAGTAGGGAGCAGGTCTGTTCTCTGCTGCCTGTCAGTAGGACCACGTTTAATGGTTTGACGTTACAGAAGAGTAGATTTTGTTAGACCATTAGAAGGAACTTCTTGACAGCAAGAGTGATTTGGCAATGAAACCAATTCCCTAGAGAGCTGGTGAGGTTGCTCTCTCATGACATCTTCAAGAAGCTGGAGAGCTGCTTCTGGGAGTGCTTTAGCTGAAGATCCTGCACTGAGCAGGGGGTTGGACTTGATGGTCCACAAGGCCCCTTCCAACTCTATGGCCATTTCCGCATTAGACTGGCCAGCCCCTCCCGAAACTGCAAACCCCAGGATTCCATAGGATATTGAAAGTGGAATCATAGCGCTATTAACAGTCTAGTGCGGAAATGGCCTATGATTCTATGAAAAAGTAGGCAGCACCAGAGGACTGCCATCTTAAGGGCCTTTCTGCACTACAGTTGGCCCTCCACGTTTGCAGGTTTGACTTTCATAGATTTGATTACCCGTATTTGCCAGTGTATAAGACGTACCAGCATATAATATGCACCTCATTTTCAAACAGTATTTTTCATGAAAGAAAGTGAGTCATATACCCCAGCAAATACAGAATTTGCCTGTTTCTCCAGCCCTTGCTCCCCACCTCAATCCTTCTTTCCTGGGGGAACCTTCCCTCTCCATGGCTCTGATCAGACTGTGCAGCCCTTTAAAAACCCACCTCTGGTCCTCCACCTCCACCAGCAGCTGCATGGCCACCAAGGATGGCTTGCAGCCCAGTTTCTCAGCAGCACATGCCCTTTCCCAATGCTCCCCTCACACTCAAGGAGATGGGAAGGAGAAGTATACGGCTACCATGCCAACCCACCCCCTTTCCCTCTGCTTTCTCTGACCTGGTTTGGACCCTGGCTGCCCATTCTCCCCACCATGCCTCAGCCTCCTCCCCCTCTCTCACATTTTGATATTTGTGATTTTTCTACTTTTGTGGGAGTCCCGAGCCCCTAACTCTAATAAATATGGAGGGCTGACTGTACTCAGTTATAACACTCTGATTCCACTTTTAACTGTCATAACAACATCCTGTGGGTTCATAGGATTTGCATTGCAGGAATGTTTACAGTTTTCAGCTAGAGAACTCCTCTAGTGTCTCCCCCCTCAAAAAAAACTACAAAAACCAAAATTCCAATGGAAGCACAGTGCTACATAATTTTGTTGTTGGTATTGTTGTGTGCCTTCAAGTCACTTACAAGTTATGGCAACCTTAAGGCACTATCACAGGATTTTCTTGGCAACCTTTGTCCAGAGGGAGGCTGCCTTTGCTTTCCTCTGATGCTGAGACAATGTGACTTGCCCAAGATTGCACAGTGTGAACTGGCTCTCTGGCTTTTACCATATTGGCTGGGAAAAAGCTGACAGGGGGAGCTCTCAGAGCTGCCACCTCCCTTGGGCTTGAAAGAGTCTGGCCCTGCCCCTTGAGTGTTCATCTTGACCCAGCTGCCCACACCTAGCCCTCTAACAGGACAGCATACACACAAAAATGAGCCTTGTTTCTGGAATTGCTCTGGGATCCCAGCCACTGTTGTCTGGCCTTGATCTCATGACTTAAAGCGTTTTTTCTCAAACTATTTGATGTGGATTGACAATCTTTCATTTCCAATCTGCCAGGGACCAGCAACATATTTGCGTCCATTGGCTACAGTTCCTTCTTTCTTCTCCTGAAACTCACCAGGAACCACCGAACAATGGCTCACAGACTGGCACTGGTCCATGAACCACTACTTTGAGTAGCACTGACTTGAATTCCCATGACAGTACAAGCTTGATCTGTGGAACATCTACCTTCCCAACAAGCTTCTTGTTGTTGCTCCTGTGTGCCTTCAAGTTATTTCTGACTTACAGAGACCCTAAAGCAAATCTATCACAGGGTTATCTTGGCTTGTTCAGAGGTGAGTTGTTATCGCCTCCGAGGCTGAGAGAGTGTGACCTTGGGCAAAAGGTCACCCAGTAGGTTTCCGTGGCCCAGTGAGGACTCCAGCCCTGGTCTTCCAGTGTCTTAATGTAATGCCCAAATCACTACATTGTGCCGGCTTTCCTTCCTCGAGAAACTATGTCTGTTTCTGTGAAAGCAGAGGCTGGATGGCCATCTGTGGGGAGTGCTTTGATGTGGGTTCCTGCATGGCAGGGGGTTGGCCTGGATGGCCCCTGGGGTCTCTTCCAACTCTATGACTTATGAAATACCTGCCTCTCAAGATGGCACCTTCCAGACGCGTTGCCCTGCAACTCCCATCATCCCCAGTCAACACAGGCCACGCTGGTACTAATTCGGAGCGGGGGAAGCTGTACTAATGAAACACAACCTCACCTCTGGAACACTGCAGACAAGGATCCTCCCACAGAAATTTGCACGTGTCTGCTAATGAAGCCCCACAAAATTTATTTCTGAGAAGCCTCGCTACTTGCTTCTCCACACAACACCTCCAAACAGCGACAAAGCATATATATTTCAACTTCCTATTAAACTGGCACCTACATCTTCAGAGCCCTGGAAGATAGGTCTACTTTCATGTCTGCGCAACTGCCTTTTCTTTGGCCATTTCCGCACTGGAGTGTTATAGCGCCATTACTGCACTTTCAACATCCTATGGGATCCTGGTCTTTGCAGTTTCGGGAGGGGCCGCCCGGCCCCTCCCGAAACTGCAAACCCCAGGATCCCATAGGATGTTGAAAGTGCAATAATGGCGCTATAACGCTCCAGTGCGGACGCGGCCTTTGTTTCACGCACCCAACCCTCCTCCTCGCTAAAGCAAGCCGTTGGGAGCCCGAGCCACGGAGTAGAACCTTTAGCGCCTGCGCGTTCGCGTCTTTTCCCGACATGCTCTCTGCCTCGGTTGTGGTGGGTGGTGTGGCCGTTGCAGTTTGAAACGGAGGCGGGACGGAGACGCCGAGGGTGTTTCTTTTCTGCGGGTGAACGTTTGGCGATTTTAAAGTAAGGAAGTCAGAGTTCTCAGCGCTTCCTTTTACAGATTCGGGCTTCTAAAGCTTCGAAGTCGTTTGCCCTTGTATCCCCTTGGGTAGGGATGGGGCTTCCAATTGGGTGGAGGGGGAAAATGTGTGGAAAAGATATTTTTAAACATTCCAAGTAGCTTTCTCATGATGTTCCTGAGGTTTTTGTAGTATCTCTGGTAGCGCTCAGGGACATTCGTGGTGGTTGATTGTTGTGTGCGCCTTCAAGTTGTTTCTGACTTATGGCGACCCTGTCAGGGGGTTTTCTGGGGCTGAGAGTATGTGACGCGTCCAAGGTCACCCAGTGGGTTTCCATGGCCAAGCGGGGAATCAAACCCTGCTCTCCAGGGTCGTAGTCCCGCAGTCAGAGCGCTACACCATTTTGGCTGTCTTAGTTAGTGCTCATTTTCAAAACCTTATGCTCTCCCACGAGTTGTTGGACTGCAACTCTCATGATTCACGCTGGCTATGTGGAGTGGGAGCAATGGGAGCTGTAGTCCAGTACCTCTGGGAGCTACGAAGTTAAGGTGGCTGTTGAAGAGAAGAGGAAAGACATTTCACTCTTCCTGAATAAGACCAGAGAAGAAAAATGGAATGTTATTCCCCCCCCCGCCTCTCCAAAAAGGAAATCCAAAGGCTGAGAAGGCTTTAATATATATATATATATATATATATATATATATATAGGCATCATAGAGGTTGTTCACATACGAAATTTTAATTATTTGAGGTGCAGTAATCCAGGGACAGACCTGGTTAGTACTTGGATGGGAGACTATCAAAGATATACCCAGTGCTGTTAGGCTGCATTTCAGATTAAGGTAATGGCAAACTAATTCTGAGTCTTGCTTGCCTAAGAAGACTCTAAAATTAATGGGGTTGCTGTAAGTTGCAGGGTAACTTGAAGATAGATACATACACAATCCTGGCTTTGCAGCATCTGTCATGTGGCTACTTGAGGGTCATCATTTATGCCTTATCCGCTCAAGACTAGACTGCTGCAGTGTGTTATACAGGGCACTTTCCTTGGAAACTGTTTGGAAACTTCAGCTGGAGCAAAATGTAGCTGCTTGCTCTCAAAAGGGACAGTAGGAGGTGGAGTATGTACTCATGCTTGAATCTGTGCTGCTTCTGTATGGTGCTTGCACTGACTTATAAACAACAACATAGAGTTCTAAGCTTGTGATCCTGTGCTCACTTACTTGTCTTATTTGAACTTGATGGCACTTATCTCTCAGAAAGATTGCGCTATAAATGTCTTAAATTCAGCTTCACACCTTCTGGTAAGACTAAGTGAGCATGTTCCTTTAATGTCCCATAAAACCTAGTTAGTTCTAAGCAAAACTACTGTTACAAGACTGTCCATTTTCCTTTATAAGGAACAATTTGCTTATGTACAGAGCTATTTCAATAGGGAAGCTGCTGCTATGGAGCATCAATGATCTGACTGTGCCTAGGAATTTTCCCAATTCTTTGGGAAGTTCAAGCCTCATTAACCACCTTAGATAAGCGACTCTGGACACTGAAGTCTTTCAAGAGAATCTGTCCATTGTACGTTTCTCAGGAAAGAACTGTGGATCAAATATGCCAGAAGTTGTGACCCAACTTATAGGTGCTCCTTAGTGATTATGAAAATTCATGATTTTTGCTCCAAAGATACCTAGTTTAGAGCCTGGAAAAGTTGCTTGTTTGGACTGTAGTCTCCAGAATCTCTCAGCTGATGTGACCATGGTAAGGGGAGTTCTGAGAGCTGCAGTAACAGTAAAATTTTCCAACATCTGGCTGGCACTGTATCACATTACAAAACAGTGCATGGGCTTCCAGCACACTTAAGTGCCCTTTTTCAACCTAAGTCTTGGCTATTGTAAGAAAACTTCAGGAACCATGATTGAAAGAAGCAGGATAGGGTATTGAACTGGTAGGCTTTGAGTTACAGTATTTGCACCTGCTATAAGCTGTTGAAAAACCCGCCAGGGGCATTACCATCAATAGGAAAAACATCACAGCCAACACGAGGCAGCAGGCTAACAGTCTTTATTGCGGGCAATAGATCAAGTAGCAGACTATTAAGTTACAGCGCAGCGAGCCATCTCCTCGTCCAGAGCAGAAAGGAAAGGAAAACAAGAAAAAGGCACAGCCTGTTCAAAAGCCGTGTTTTTAAGTATACATATTCAAGAACAAGGCGTTCCCTTAACCATAACAATGTTGCGGCTACACGCAGCAGAAGACCTTGAATACGTTTAGGTTTCACATGGGAAGCGTTCACAGAAAGCTAGACTAAACAACTACAAGCAGCTTTGCGTTCTCACCCTCTAGTGGTGGGAAAATATGAAGCCAGGAGTAACAACAGGTCCCATCATGCTTCTCAACCTGTGACATAAGCTACAGTGCTATTTTCTTCTGGCTTATGTCATTCCTTGTGCCTGAACATGCCCTCCCTCCACTCTATGTGATGCATGCATTCCATGCTGCTGTAAGAGCTGGTCACTTGTAGTATATCTTTCCTGTCTTCCAGGTTTTGAATATCATGGAGAATGAAAAGTCTAGGATCCCTATTTACAGTTCTCAACAGAACAAGGCAACTAGTATACTCAAAAGGTTCGTTACAATTTTAAGATCATTGCTCTATCACAATACATGTGTTAATTAACTACAGACATCCTTACAGCGATGTTGCACAGCAACTGTTTGTTTGTTTTACGACCGGACACTTTTGTAGTAATGATCACTGATTGTACATTCTATATTTATTTTCCCTCTGATCACACTTATGTGTGGAAATCTGTCAACTAAGGTTATTGTTTTTGTGCATCTGATGAAGTGGGCTGTGCCATAATTTACTATATTTGTTGGCATATAAGACATATCAGCATATAAGACACACCCCATTTATATGCTGGCAAATATTATTTGCTGTTGTATAAGATGCACTGGCATATAAGACGCACCACATTTTCAAACAGTGTCTTTCAGGGAAAAAAATGAGTCTTATACGCCAGCAAATAGGGTATCTAATCTTGAATATTTCACAAAGCTCTCTTCTGGTGGTTTACTCCTCTACTCCAGAATGTTTGAATAGACCTGTGGTTCCTAACCTGGGGTTCACAGACCCCTCACAGGGATCCACATAGAATTGCCATTCATCTTGGATGATGAGGAAAATCCCAGATTTAAAAGGGTAAAAAATGCCCAGGCCAGCTGTGGCCGGTTGATGCAGCATGTCCCAGATTCCTGAAAAGCTATAATGATGGTAGCAGTGGTGATGGTGTGCTGGCTGGCATGTCATCCTATGCTGGAGGATCTGGGCACTACTGTCCAGGTGTACTAGAGTGCCCACAAATGGGAAAGCGAGCCGAGCACCCAGAAGACGAGGGAAGACGCCCAGTCCAGGCCTTGTGTGGTAAGTGTGGCAATGCTGCTTGAGCCTAGGGCCAGCAACATGGCAGAGCATTGCTTCCAAGTAGCCACAAAAATAGAATGGAGTCTCTTTACCCTTAAGGCTCATTAGAAGTGAAGCAGCAAGGGTCTTGGTGCTCCTTTGGGGGAAAGCATGAAAGAAATGCCATTTTCCTCTGAAAGAGCACTAGAGAAAGGAGGTGCTTTCAAAAGAATCACCAACTCCCTCTACTCTCTTGGTGCACCTTCAGAGAGAAATGGCATTTCTTTCACACTTTCCACCAAAGCAGCACCAACATCCTTATTTTCCAGGTACTGCTTTGGGAGAAAGGGCAAAAGAAAGTATTCTTTAGGCCTGCCTCCCATTCATAACCTTCCTTTAGGAAATTCCAGCTTATTCTGCTCTCCTGACACTTGAAGGACCTCAGCCTGCTACTCCACAAACCACTAACAAGCCTCCTTTGTTTTGCATTGTGTACTAGAAGAATAAGGGATAAAGGTGAGCAAATGATAAGCAATTTTAAATAATAAATTTGAATATTTCAATATTTAAATCTAAATATTGAGTTATGTCTTGGGGATTCCCAGCAGCAAATTATATTTATAGGAGGTCACTACTAAAGATAAGGTTAAGAACCACTGGAACAGACTCCTTCCAAAAGGAGTTGCAGGACTTTCATTCATTCCATAGTAATAAAAAGACATCAGTTTCTCCTGCTGTTCTTCCATTGTCCCAGGCCTCAAACCAGGAACAGAGCTCTACATGTATCCCAAGCACTCAAGACAAGTGCAGGGAGCTTAGAAGAGAGATGGAAACTACTTCACTTGCTTGGGAAAAGGACTGGGCTAGAAAAGAAACTGGAGAGATCCTAGCTGTAATTGTTTTCCACCAGCCTTTCTCTGGCTGAAGGAAATATCTACTTGTTTTCCAAGGCCTCTAATGTTAGCAGCAGGCTAATGGAAATGGCAGAGTCTGGGTTCACTTGCACAGCTATTTGGAGAAGCAAAGAAACAGTGGCAGGTGCCCTGGACCTTGTTTGTAGCTTTGCACAAGTGGAACAAGACACAAGAAGAAGGACTTAAAAGTGCCACCCTCCAATCTGAATAATAATACAATTCCAGATGTATCAACACAGACATAAATTTATTGGTTTCATTGGAACTTACTCCAAGCCAGGTAATTGGGTTAATTTGTCAGGCTGCTGCAGTTCCTTCAAGGATACTTACCACTACAAGAACAATGGGAAGCTTCTAGTTCTCTGAATATTGTTAGAAGGCAAATCATATCAACCCTAAAGATGTAACCTTTCTGGAAATCTTGAAGCTATGTGGAGAAAAAACTTTTTTTTTTCAGAAATAGATTTTTGGAGGGCAATTGTTACTTCAGGAATGTGATGTGTATGATATACGTAACATGATAAATTTATACAATTTTGGCACAAAATTATCCTGTATGGTATTTTAAAAATGCAATTCAGTCATACAATCATCACAAATTGCATTTCCTTTTTTAAACTTTTATTTTTTTGTTACAAATGAAGCTACAAGATTGTAAACTTAAAGAACATCTTTGGTTTTGCAACTTTATTAAGAGAAGGCACAAAAACAATCAGCAGTAATAGAACAGAGAAAATTATTTTGTCTCCTTTATGTCTTCTTGACACTATGGAAGACTGAAGTATTGATTACCATAAAAAGCACTTGAGGAAAAGATATCAAGTCTAGGAACTGCAATTATCTGATGTACATTGCCCTTTTAAAAGGTCTTCCTCGTGTCAGCTTTTAGAAATAATTTTGGGAGAGTAAATATATGAAAGTCTTGTCTTAAAACATTTTATTCATCATCCTAATAGTAAATATTGCAAAAATCAAGTTTTTAAAGTTGCCTGTTTTTCCAGGGCAAAAAGGCTTCAGGGAAAAACTAGGAGTTGTGATCCCCCCCCCCCCCGGCTGCATCTTTCATGTATTTAATCATCCCTACCTAAAACAGTCTGGGAGCACTCCTTACCTCTGCCCTAGAATGTGAAATTGTAGAGCATGTGGAATGATCTTGAGATTAGTTGGGTTCCCACTGTTGACTCTTTCTATCAACTGAAGGCCTGGCCATTTATCCAGGCATTTTACTGCTAACTTTCCCAGTTGATGATGCTATCAGCTATCCTTCTGAAGAATGCTTTTTGGTGAATTTTCTGTTTTACCTGTTTTTATTTTGAACTGCTTTGGGAACATTAAAGCAATGAATGCCTCTGTAGAAATTGGATGAGATAAATAAACAAGCTTCTGAGTTTCCCCTATTCTTCATCTGCTATTTTCTCCTGTACATTTGGTTTTTGCTGCATTTCCCTTTTTGGTAAGATCCATAATTTCAGAGTTACTTAATTCTGTTTATTCCTGCCATTTTTTGCACTTGACTATTTCTAGAATTCATTCAGTTCTTTTTCTTACAATTAGACCATAGGCTCATTCTCTTCATTTTGTTTCCTTTCAATTATGGCAGTTCATTTACTTCAGGTCACCTTCTCTTTAACCTCTTTCCTTAGCACTAACAAACACATTACTTATTTGCAGATACACAGCCTAATTCAGAAAACCAAAGTCTCAGCAAAGCAGTGGACCTAAAGCCCCTGAAAGATGCTGATTTTAATTTTGCTGAGAATGTTCCTGTATCTGTTGTCTTTAAAGGCACAGACCAAAGGTAAAGTGAAAATATACTTGTATCAAGCAGATCTTCTGAAGCTGCCCACCAGGCAAGTGTGTACCTCCTGGTTTTTTTTTTTTTTTTTTGGCATATAGTTCCCAGCAGCCTTAACCAATCTAGACAATGGTGAAGTGTTATGGTAGTTGCAGTCCAAAAATGTCTGGAGTGCCTTAATTGTTCATTTCTGCTCTGCTTCCACAAATATGGGAGCAGCACTTGACTGGGGAGGGGAACTTTCCCCTTGCCAGTGCCTAGACTTTGGAGCTTCTTGCCGAAAGAACACCAGCTTGTCTCTTTGACGTCCTCCCATTAATGATTTTTTTTCTCTTTGGCCTGTTTACCTGTTGATTTTAGACTTCCCACCTAAAAGAGAAAAGGTTTTTTATCT
Organism: Iguana delicatissima; assembly: GCA_948472985.1. NCBI lineage: Eukaryota > Metazoa > Chordata > Lepidosauria > Squamata > Iguanidae > Iguana > Iguana delicatissima. The sequence continues at coordinate 463,984 of CAOKZL010002306.1, read as the reverse complement.
GATACCTCTTCACTTTTATTGTTGATGTTCGCTTATTTTTCATGTACATCATGCATTTTATTGTTAATCTTGTCATTATATAACTCAGAGTGGACTTGAAGCCACGTAACAACTAAACATGGTCAGAATTAATTGTAAGCTGCACTGATCATTTCTTTTAATAGAAAAGTGGGGCAAAATCATTTTAATGAAGATTTACTGTCCACATTTTTTAACATTAGGTGTGAACAGGTTGTAGTAGTGAACTTGTTTTATATTATGTTTGATTAACTGTCCCACCTGAAGAGCTTGGAAGCATACCTTTTTCTCAGTAAAGTTGTTTTTCAGAGTTCTGTCCGGATGGTACCTAGTAATTAGATTTTTAAAGGATAACAATCTTGTGACACCTAAAATACTTAAGAGGTTTTATTTGGCATAAGTGTTTATGCTGAAAGCAATATCTATATATATTAATATACACAAATACATATATACACACATATATGCAAGCATTCTGAGGTGCGGAGGAGTGGAAGTAAGAGAACAAATGCAAAAGACATCATCGTATGGATGGTCTTAACAGTGGTCATTATCATGGTTGTCAGCTGGTGATCCTGGCATAGATATTCAGTTAACACACACATGGTGATCATCATCTCTAGACTCTGTGTTGTATTTTTGCTGCAGCAAACTAACATTTGTACCATTCCCCTGAAAAATTCTTTCAGAAAAAGAAGTGTATTTAGGGAATCCAGCTATTGTTCATATGTGGGCTGCAAGCTTGGCTTTGTAAATATTGTTATGTATACATGTACAAATACCTCTTTATTCTACTTGTATTCAGGACCCCAAAATTAGCTAAGAACGCAGTGCCACACCCTCCTAAGAAAGCCATGACATCAACTGTGCGCAGGTGAGTCCCTATGAGCAACTTTTCTTACCTACTTTCTTTAATTCCTTCTCTCATCAACTGCGCTTTACAGCAGAATTCTTTACCTGAATGGATTTCAAAACAAGTAATGAAATTAGTCTTGTCTTGCAAAAGCATATTATTATGCAAACATTGTTTGCTGTACTTAAACAGTAATTTCATAATGCAAAACAAACATTAAACTGCTGTACTGTCTAAGTGGTTGGTTATGTGACATTACATTCCTGCTGTGGGTGTACATTGTGACTTCAAGAGCAGTAAATAGACTATGGGTAGGCAGCTTGTGGTAGCGGTAGGATGCATTGTCACCCCCTCCAACCTACCAGGGGCTGTACTTCATGCCTCCAGGTTGCCAAATTTGCTGTGTGATGGTGTACTCCCATTTTCCCTTTAAAACAAGGTGTACCAGGAGCACGCTTCTTATTTTTAAGCTAATTTGCTGTTTATGAGGTTGGCTTGGAAATAAAGCTCATGATCTTTGTGTACTTTTTTAAAGGAAAATAACTCCTTGCTGTCCTTTGGTCAGCAGGCAAAGATCTTTTTATTCCAACAGGGTTTTAAAAGAAAGTTTTTAAAGAATGAGATGAGGGTGCTGTGTTTTTTTAAACTGAATTATTTTAATTATGTTTTATTTTTTAATTACATTTTATCTTTTTAAATGTAGATTTAAATTGTTTTAATAATGTGAATAGTTTGATTCCGTTTTAATGTTCACTTTTTTGTAAGTATGTGTGTTTTAATTGTATTCTTTTTTAAATTGTAAGCCACCTTGAGAACCAATTCTGGGGAAAAGGCAGGATATAACTAAATACACTCAGCCTTCCACTTTGGCAAGGGTTGGGCACAGGACCCCACAAAAGTGCAAAACCCACAAATATTGTAGCCCCCCCCCCCAAACTGTATTTAACACGTAAAAGGACCTGCACTTCGGAGTTGGTTGGGCCTGGCAACACGTGTATTCCCTCACTCGTTTGCTTACTCACTCACATGGGCGGAGGGGAGAAGGGGATGGAAAGATATCGGGTGAAGGGAGAAAAGGCACATCCATCCCATCCCTTTCCTACCCAAGCAAGTGAGGGAATGTGCTCCCCCCTTCCCATCTTGTCTCATCCCCTTCCCTGCTCCCATTGGTGCAAGTAAGTGAATGCAGTACCCTCCTCCTGTCCCATCCCCTTCCCCATGGGAGTGAGCAAATGCACATCCTCTATTATCATCATCATCATCTTTATTATTATTACTATTAATATTATTAGCATTATTTATATCCCATTTTTTTCTTCAGAAGGACTCAAACTAGCTCACTGTCCTCCCATTCCTTTCCCCCATCAACTTACACAAGTGAGCAAACATGCATGTACCTGTCTTCTTCTCCCATCCTCTTCCCATCAGCAATCTGTGAATTATCAGATTTGTGAATACTTAACCCATAAACGTGGAGGGCTGATGATATTATAACAATAATAAATTTAAGATGGATGTGTTTCTCGAGTAGGGCCCTGGGTGGGGAACTCCTTAAGCCGTAATGTCTGTGCATTCATCTCTTAATATCCATGGTGTAGTGAGTGTTAATTTCAATGCTACATAGAGACAAAAGAGCTATCTAGGATACTTCATTGATAACGTTTAATCTTATAGCTCCACAAACAGATACAGGAGGGAGGCGGACCTCAGGAACAAGAACAAGCTGCTGGAGTCTGTTAAATGTGAACTGAGTATAAAGTTGGCAGGAATCCAGGTAGGGAGGAAAACGTGGGTCTTATTAGTACATCTGCTGTGTGTGGTATACTGAGCTTTCAGAGATCTGCTACTTTGATGGATGCCTTGATAAGAGAAGGCTGTCTTTATTCTCTTGATGCTGCTCTGATTAAACAGAATATAACCAAATCACAGCATTTATGCTGAGCAGCAGTGTGTAGTGGCATAAAAAATAGACCAGAGATGGGCAAACTTTAGCTAGGCAGGACTGTTCTGTGACCTCTAAGAACCCCCAATATTCAACATTTTTTTTGAAAAATAAATTTGTCCAAAAATGATCCCAAACATCCTCAAACAAGAAGTGAAGAAGAACCAACTCTGGATCACTTTCAATTGTTAAAAAAAAAAAAGGTCTCTCCTGAGCATAAAATGGCCTGGGGGCAAAAAAGGTGGCAAAAATCACCCTACACCCTTAGGTTGGAGGCAAATACAAGTTATCCTGGGGAAGCATAGCCCTTCAAGGTCTCCTAGTGGGCCAGTATCACACCTGCAATAAATGGAGCAAGAGTATACCTTCCTATCCACCTGTCATCTGTATGAGCTACATTTGTTCAGTTTCCCAATGTATCACACTAGACCATCCAAAAGAGTAGGTAAATTTATGGCGTAGGAAAGCATAAAGGCTGGAAAAAACTTTGGTAGATAGGCATGGCAGGATGGATCAGAAAGGGACAAATGAAAAGATCATTGGGCTGGAAGCACACTGCAAGTGGGCTGTAGTCTTAAATCATTCAGGAGCTATGTGCATTAAGCTATGCTTTGCCTGCTGTGTGTATGAAGCTAATTATCTTTTGTATGTCTCCTTGGGAGGCTTTTGCCCTGAATGATGGTATAAAAGCGCTATCAATTACTCAAATAAACACTGGAACTTCTTTCAAGAAGATCCTATACCATATCTTAGACAACTATTTCAGAAGAGAACTATGGTCAGGAAAATTTGCCAGGACAAAAAAATTTTACTCTATTTATACAGAAGTCATTTTGACAGTCCTGTAACCTCACTGTTGCTGTTGTACAAGATAAGTGCTATAATTGTATAAGCTACATAGTCCATTTGTATAGTGTTTATGTGCTGTTAGATTAGTGGGGCAGAGTAGAGGATCTTTAGGACTATATTAGAATGGAGTTGCCTCACTATTTGGGAAGTATTTTATGCAACAAGTAACAATGGCAGAGGTGTCTGGGTGCAAAGTGCAATTGTGATAGCAACGGCTGTTAAAATGGGGTTCGGTACCTACATGCTATCATTTGTCCATAACTGCATTAAAGCAATATCTTTATGAGACTTCTGTTGTACATGTTCTATATTCCATTAGCTTGCTGCTATTTCTCTCTTGTATTGTATTCCATGTGTGGTCACTCAGATGTTCTGGCATGCCCATCAACCCTTGTCAGCACAGTTAATTATGAGGTAGGAGATGCATTCCAACAGAACCTAAAGGGTATCTTGCTATAATCCTACTGCAAACTATACTCCGATGTTGGAATCTCACAGTCAAACGGGCAGGTTCCAGTACAAGCAACTCCTTTGTTCAAGGCCCTGTCAAGCCTAACATTAAGCACATGACTGGCCCTTTTAATTTACCAAACAACAGTTGCAGGAGGTGATGCTGTGGAGTGGGACAACACTGTGGAGAAGCATTAGCCCTTCACCTGTGCTGTGTCCACAAGGTGCATTGCTCACTATCTTCAAGCGTGTCTGCTATTTGAAGTTTTCCTGTGCAGCAAATGCAGTGGGATGATGGTGGATCAGATCTGTTACAGTCCTAATCTGAATCACCTTCTGTTCCCTGCAGCTGCTGCCTGGTAAACCAAAAAGCAAGCATGCAAAATGTCAGTTTCATGCTTGATCTCATGTATACTTTGGCCCTATGGATCAAGAAATGACTTGTTCTTTCATCTGACCCAGAGCTTGGAAGAATTACTCCTTTGAGCTAAAACTCTCCAAATCGCTGACCACCATGGGAATTCTTGGAATTCTATTCCAAAAGAGTACATTTTGGGCGGGGGGAGGATTTATTAAAGAGTTTTTTTCAGAAAGAGTAACAATTCCAAGCTCTGCCCATTAGGCTATAAAGAGTTCCAAGGACATAATATGTAATAATGCAGGCTGTGTATTCAAATTCCTTTCAAAGTTGCATCTACATGTGTTATCTATATGTGCGACCAGCTTAACAGGTTTCAAATGTCAATCCAAAAATACAGTTTGTAGAAATAACTCTTTTCTCATAAAAATGGCCCATTAGAAAAAGAGTCATCCTATGTCCTCTTCCCCTACACCAAAAAAAAAAGGGGGGGAACTTGCTTTCTTTTATTGTGTAGTTCTTTATCCCTCTCCAATCAGCAAGGCAGCTTGGTACTTTTAGAAATGATTGAAGGCATAATAGAAAAAGGTACTCTTCTTAACATGTCCTACTGTTTGCCCTCTCTGTTTGCAGAAGGAGATGAAAGAGATGAAAGAACAGTATGATAGTCTGGAAAAAGAAAACCAGGAGTTGAAGAGATTTCAAGAAAGCTGCATGTTGGTCTTGGAAACAAGGAGTTGTGACTCAGGTAAACATGAAATATAATCAGTTTTCTGTGCTTTCCGGTATATGGAACTCTTTCTGCTTTCTTCCTACTGATTCTTTTCTCTAGAGAGCTTTCCTCAAACTCAAGTTATACTGAGCCTCCTGAGAATATTGTTCTTTTTTTAATTGTCTAAAAGTGAGTGCATTGAGATTGAGTGGATGGGAGCAGATAGATACTACTCAGTATAGGGATAACTGTATGAGCATAGCTTCTGGTTGCATGGAGCATTTACACACCTTGAACACCAAATACCTGCCGATGCTTCATTTTCAGGTGTCCTACTCAACTAATGGTGATTCTGAGGGCAGAACAAGGGTGTGTATTGATGTTCAGAGTAGTGTGTAGGTTTACACATTCCATATGCCCATATGTATGTGAAAGGTATGAGTTAGGTTTCACTACAAATTAAGAGCAAAAGCAAATATATGATGTGGAGTGGGAAGCCTTCCACACATTTGGCTGCAATTCCAATAAATCTTAGTCAGCATGGCCAGTGGTACAAAGTAATTCAGTATCATGGCTAAGAGTTTTGGACTGGCCAGATCCAAGTTCTAGTCTGCACTGAGCCAGGCCTTCTCTCATTGTGACCTATCTAGCAAAGTTATTGGGGGATAAAGTAGGGGAAGAGGGATCTATGTACATGGCCTTATTGTAGGAAAGAGAGGATATTTATATAACAAGTAAGTCCAGAAACTGATTCTTAGGAGCTTTTAAAAGTATGGTGCTTGTGTCATGCTTCTAGTAAGTTCAGGGGGAATTGATTATTTATTTATTATATCGCCTTTCTCCTAGCATAGGACCCAAGATGGACAATGATCCTGTCTTTGGAATCTAATGAAACATTTGAAAATCAGTTACAGGAGAAAATATCTTGGAGGAAGAAAAGGAGAACAAGAAGACACAGACTGAAATAATGGTGAGGATGAATTTGTTTCCTCTTGCCTAGAAGATGGAGAAAGCAGATCCTAGGGCTGTCTCAAGACATTTTGCTGCCTGAAGCAAAGGACAGGATGGTGTTTCCCGTTGTGTGTTTAACAGACAACTTGAACTAGCAGGGCATATTGTTACAACAGTGGCAACTGAACAATATCCTCTGGTATTTTTGACGGCTGCGAGCTCACTTAGCAAGTGCAGGGCAAGCTGAATGGCACACACTACTCTGTCTGCAATCATTGCACTGGTCCTTCCAGCCCCCTGGTATCTGCTGTCTGAGACAGCTGTTTCACTCTCCCTAATGGAAAGATTGTTCCTCTCTGGTCTCCAAAGTCTCACTTTTTGTTCCTACAGAAATTTATTTAGTAAAATTAGTGAGTATGAAATCTCTTACATTATGAAAACTGCTGTCATGTTTTTCCTTCAGGACTTATCAGAGAAGCTTATGGCTGATCTTGAATTGTTTGTCACAATGGCTAAAGAGCAGAAAGAGAGCTGTCAGGTAAAACTATAACTGTTTTTCTTCTCTCATTGTTGGCAAGTAACAGCATTTTCAAAGTCTGATATGCCCTCTTTGGTCTTCAAGCATACATCTGCATGACAGCACCACACAACTTACCTTCTTCTAAAGGTCTTATTTCTTTCTTATTTTGCTTTGTCTGTAATGTGGACTTAAAGCTGTATATGTGCGTAACTAATGTCTTTTCCAGATACAACATGATCCCCTTCTGAAAATGATTGCAGATCTGTTACAAGATCTTTTTCATCCAGAGGGCCAATTCACTGTCAAAATTCTGGGTGGGTAGGTGAGATTCAAGGCATAAGTGGGACCAAAAATACTGCTTAAGACTCCTACTGATTAATTGAGCTTTGAAAAGTCATTTCAACCTTCTAGGATGAGAGAAAACCCATGCAGAAGTTTAGAAACCACCAAAGTGACTATGTTCTCTGGACATAGCTGTCTAGAGAAGCCCAAGAGGCCAGGCTCACCACACCTCACTCAAGTGCACGTTTCTTTAATGAACCGGTATGGTGTAGTGCAGTGGTTCTCAACCTGTGGGTCCCCCAGATGTTTTTGGACTTCAGCTCCCAGAAGCCCTGAGCATTGACCATAGTGGCTGGGGCTTCTGGGAGCTGAAGTCCACAAACATCTGGGGACCCACAGGTTGAGAAACACTGGTGTAGTGCTTTGAGTGTCGAAGTAAGACTCTGGAAAACCAGGATTCAAATCCTTGCTTAGGCATGGAAAGCCACTAGGTGATCTTGGGGAAATCACACTCATGCTAAGTGAAAAGCAATAGTAAACCTTTCTTAAATAAATGAGAGTTAACCTGAAGGCAAATAACAGGAACTCTGACTATGGCTTTTCTGTCCACCTAGAACATGCAAATTAAGTGGAAGCAAATAGAAGAGGAGGAGGCCCACTTCTCAGAGCAGCAACAATGTTTTCATAAAGAAATGGAAGATCTCTTTGCTGTCGTGAATCAGGATGACCGCTTCTTGAATTCTTCGTAGAAAGGGCTGCAGTGTGGACTCCTCCACTGCTCTGGTTTCTTTGCTTCAGCAATGATTATTATTTTAATGAAAAATGTGCATTTCATCAATGCACTTTCACTGCTTCATCAATGGCTTTGTTTTTTGTCTTCTTAAAGATAATATTTGATCAAACTACAAGTGGAAATTATTCCGTATCTGTTTAATGGGTTCCAAGCCAGGAGAGGGTCAAGGGTCCCTTTCCCTTGAAGTTCAGGGTCTATCTACAAGACTTGTCTTTATACCAACTTTACTGTCTCTTCCTGTGTCATACTGTGTTAGTACTGTTTGTTATTTATAAATAATTCCTATGGAGCTGTAGGCTTAGAATGTTTAGTTTTTTAATGGGCTCTATTATTTGCTTGCATTTGTGCAAATATGTCCTGAAATTCACCATTTAGTAACTAAAAAGGATCAAAAAAGGACTAACCTTTAGTCAAGCTGGTAAAGTAATCAAATTTAGCTTTGAAAGTAGGAATAGGGGTCATAGATATTAATGTGCTCCAATTCCATCAACTTCAGCCAATCTCAGCAATAGTCAGGGATGCTGGAAACTGTAATACAAAGATATATTGAAGGTCAGAGTATCCTTGTCCATGTTCTGAAGAAATTGGTGGAGATAATCATGAATAGTTATTAAGAAAAGGCAAGCTAGTTTTCAAGAAAGATTTTAATAAAAGCCAGATGGGAGGCTGTGTTATGTGCTATGATCAAATATTTATAGTAAGTGTTCATGGGAACATACAGAAGGCTGCAGTTTCCATAATTTTGTTGGGGTGATGGGGGGGATTGTCCTAAAACTCAGTTTCTTTACCTTCTAACCAGAGCTTGGAAATCTGACTTTTTGGGATTGCTTTTTGGATTGAAACTTTACTTTTTGGATTACAACATTCCCATAATCTCTCAGCTCTTAGCTGTTAGAAAAGTTCTGGGGGTTGCAGTCTAAATAACTTTTCTAAGCTCTGTCTTCCAGCCTACAGTTTCAGTTGGTCTACTTGTTTGGGAAAATCCCACTCAAAGGTCTGTTTGCCCAGCCTTGTGTGTCTGTTCTTCCCTTGTATTGTTTTTGAAATTTATGAATGTTTTTTACCTTAAGCAAATACTCATTACAAATGTCTTCCAACAAACATCTAGTGTAGGTGGGATATGTGTGCGTATATATCTATAGGCTCTATGTGAGATACCTTCAGAACTATACTGATGCCTAAAAGTATAATTTCTTATAACTTGTAGCTCTTTTGTCTAAGGCAATAAAAATGGCAAAACATGCTGTAAATACATCTGCTTATCACCCCTTCCACCAAACTTCCATAAATGCAGATTACAGGGTTTTTTTTTATTAGCTGTTGTCTGCTGCTTGTTGCTTTTGTCAGTGGGCTTGCAACAATATTAACTGTATTTATATGCTGCCTTTCCCAAGACTGAAACACAAGGTAGCCTACAAATTAAAATGATCACAGTATAGTTAAAAACACAAATTCTAATTTTTCAAACTTTTTTGTGGATTATCTATTTACAAATTAAAACAAGGCACACATCTGAAGATTTAGTCAATAAAGATGTGTATGCACCTCAGAACGATGAAAACATACACTTTAAATGATAAAAAGCAGTTAAAAACAGTACAATTCAAAGCAATACAGCATCTTTGAAAACCTTAAATGCTAAAAGTGTCAGAATAAAAAATATTTTTTTGCCTGCTAAGACATTGTCACTATTACATTTGTATCCCACCTTTGTCCCAAAATTGGGACTTAAGGCAGCCTAATTTGAAAGAGCAATACAGTTGAAAACATACAAAAAATGCACATTAAAATAAAATTAAACTAGTCAGAATGTTGAAAAGAATAAAATGCAATTAAAAAGCTATTAAAAATAGTGCAATTTAAAACAATACAGCACCCTCTAGCTGTTCTTTCGTAGAATCAGAGTTGGAAGAGACCACAGGAGCCATCCAGTCCAACCCCCTGCCATGCAGCAACCCACATCAAAGCATTCCCAACCAGATGGCCATCCGGCTTCTGCTTAAAAACCTCCAAAGAAGGGGACTCCACCGCACTCCAAGGCAGCATATTCCACTGCCGGACAGCTCTGGCCATCAGAAAATTCTTCCTGAGGTTTGGGTGGAATCTCTTTGAATCCATTGTTCTAGTCTCTGAAGGAGCGGAAAACAAGCCCGCTCCCTCCTCGACATCCCTTCAAATATTTAAACATGGCTATCATGTCCCCTCTTAACCTCTTCTGCAGAATAAACATACCCAGCTCCCTAGACCACTCCTCATACGGCATGGCTTCCAGACCGTTCACCATTTCGGTCGCTCTCCTCCGGACACGCTCCAGCTTGTCAATATCCTTGAAATGAGGTGCCCAGAACTGGACACGGTATTCCAGACGTGCTCTAATTAAAGTAGAATAGAGTGGCATTATTACTTCCCTTGATCTAGATACCATGCTCCTGTTGATGCAACCAAGAATCGTATTGGCTTTCTTGGCTGCTGCATCACACTGCTGACTCACATTCAGCTTGTGGTCCACCAAGACTCCTAGATCTCTTTCACATGTACAGTTACCCAGCCATGTGTCCCCCATCCTATATTTGTACTTCCCATTTTTTCTGCCTAAGTATAGGACCTTACATTTCTGTTGAAATTCAGTTCATTTTATTAGCTTTGGCCCAGCTCTCCAATCTGTCAAGGTCATTCTGAATTTTGATGAAGTCCTCTGACGTGTTAGCAGCCTTTCCCAATTTGGTGTCATCTGCAAACTTGATCAGATGCCCTCTATTCCTTCATCCAAGTCATCGATGAAGATGTTGAATAGCACTGGGCTCAGGACACAACCCTGTGGCACACTTTCAAAACTTTCCGTATTAAAAACCTGTCAGAATAAAAAAGATTCTGCCTGCCAATGGAAGGACAGCGAGGAGGGAACCATTCTGTCCTCCCTGGGAGGGGAATTCCAGAGTCTAGGGGCAAGAAGGCCCTCTCTTCGATCCCCACAGCTGTGCTTGTGAATGTGGTCGAACTGAGAGAAGCCTTTCCTGATGATTTCCAAGCAAGCACATGGAGATACGGTCTGCCAGATAGACTGGACCTGAGCCATTTAAGGCTTTATTGGTCATGACCAGCACTTTGAGTTGGACCTGGAAACAAACTGGGAGCCAGTGGAGCTGTTTTAACAGGGGAATAGTATGGAACTTGCAACCTGCCTGAGTTAGCACTCTTACTGCAGCTCTCAAGTAGGTGAAGTTTCCAAACATTCTTCGAAGGCAGACCTATGTACAGCATGTTACAGTAGTCCGAAGGGGATATAACTAAGGCATGTACCACCATAACGAGATCCAGTATCTCAAGGAGCTGGTGCAGTTGCCTCACAAACTTTCAAAGTGAAAAAGCACTCCTAGCTTCTAGGTTCAAAGCTGAGTCTAGGAGTAAATCCAAACTATGAACCTTTATGATCAAGGGGAGTGTAACCCAATCTAACACAAGCTGAATCCCTTATCTTCCTTTTGAATGACCAGGAGGACTTCTGCCTTGTCCAGATTAAGTTTCAATTTGCTTGCCTCATCCATTCCATTACTGCTGACGAGACCTTGGCTAGATCAGGAATCTCCAGGAACAGGCACAGTTGGCTTACTAACTTTAAGTGGGCTAAAACACTTGTGGTCACTGCATAAACCTAGCCCTCTTTATTCAAGGCTGAGTCCAAGAATACATCCAAACTGTGAACCTGCCTACAGGGGGAAATGTAACCCTCCCAGTAAATGTTTCAAGGAAGACCATGAAAGATAGGAGGAATTCTTGAGTTAAAGGAAATGGCTACTCAGTCTTCTCTACTATGCTGATAAAAATCAATATAATTATGAAAAAAGCTGTTCACTTGACAACCTGCCCCGTGTCCCAGTAGCAGACTTAGTTATTTAAAACATTCATCATGGGGAGGGGGGTAGAGGGAGAGGAGATAGGTAGATATGCTCCCATAAGACAAATGGGCTATGGAAAATTGTGGACAATAGCTGCTACATTAAACAGACTTATTTGATCATGTTCAAGGTCTTCAGAACTCATGTAAACTTCAATAGCAAGTATATTCTGTTTTGGAGCCACTACCAAAAGGGAGGAAATTGTAGGAGGCACAATTCTTATTTATGTGGGGACAATGTGACCTTATTGTGCCCCCCCCCCGCTATTCCCTTGCCTAAACCTCTCCTATTTCTGTATAAGTATGTTCTCAGTTTCCTTTCTTAAATTTTGCAGGATATTAATTTCCATTTTTTTCCTGCTGTCCTTATATTGTTAACTCATCTGACATACTATTTGAGAAATGGAAACCAATATTCAAATTTTATTCCATAGATGATGCCACATATAATAACATACCTGATTACAAGAGTTCAGTAGTTGCTAGTATGGGTAGAGGAGTTTCACAGGGCCTGGACAAGAACAAAACTGCCAGGGGCTCCTGATCTAGTACCTAGCAGGGCCTAAATATGTGGTGCCACCATAGTTCCCATTCTCAGAAGAGGCAAAACCATTTGAAAATATGGCGGCCTACAATATGCACAAAACTTGCTGACAACAAAAGGCCATGAAGTTACGATTTATTAGGAAGTTAGCCAGCGTGCTGTAGTGGTCCAGGGTTCGATTCCTCGTTCAGCTACGGAAACCCCCAGGGAGGCGTTGGGCGCCCTACAGACAATCAGCTCCAGAAAACCCCGTGATAGGTTCTCCTCTTAGGATCGCCATCAGTCCGGAACGACTTGAAGGCAACTGTCAACAAAGTTGGGAAAGGCAACAACTTCTAGATTCATGGCCGCAAATTCAAAAATTAATTTTTACAAGTTCTACCACCAGAGGTTGGAATCCAGATCACATACTCTCATCACGCTCCCTATGTTTGCTTAGTGCGGGATCTTTGTGGTGAATGTCTGACAATAATGTGACTGTCAGTCCCAGCATTTATCCTTCGAATTTCCTTTGCATTTCACTGTCTACCATTCAACCCAGCCTCAAACCATAATATGCACTAGTAATTCATGCATACGATGAAGCGATCGCTCATCCTCACATGTTGGTGTCACAGCCATTTCCGCACTGGACTGTTACAGCGCTATGATTCCACTTGCAACATCCTATGGAATCCTGGGGTTTGCAGTTTCGGGAGGGGCCGGGCGGCCCCTCCCGAAACTGCAAACCCCAGGATTCCATAGGATGTTGCAAGTGGAATCATAGCGCTATAACAGGCTAGTGCGGAAGTGGCCACAGTGAACGAGCCCTAAAGGCTTAAAGTGCCACAGGGACTCCTCGGCGCTCTCATCCACATCTAAAGGTGGCCCCTTCGGTTGCGTAAGGCAGCATCTGTCCAATGATTGGCTGTTCCGCCCCTCCCTTGAAGCCTAGTGGGCAGTCGGCACACACCCACCGCTGCGCTGATTGGTGGAGGCGGGTGCCGGAGCCGCGGCCGCGGCCGCAGAAGAAACCGAAATGGCGGCGGCCGCGGCGGTGAGGCGAGGGGTGGCCGGCTGGGTCCGGCGCCGCTTTCTGGCAGGGCTGCTGCAGCCTCGACGGGGCTGTGTCGGAGTCTCCGTGGACGACGCGATTAATGGGCTGAACGAGGAGCAGCGGCAGGTACCGCAGGCGGAGGGCCTGGGTTGCATAAAGGGAGGTCGCTCCGTTTGGGGGTCCTCCTGTATTGGGAAGCTCCTTTCCTGCCTTCTCCTTGCAGTGCCAGCCCCGCTTCTGAACTTCGGTTCAGGTTGCCTTACTGCGTTTCCGAGAGGGCCCGCTTGGGAAAGTTATTTTATTTTATTTTGCATTGCAGCTATTAAAAGACCCCCAGACAGGGTGATCTCTTAGCCGTGCTGGCTGTCGGCGTAGTCCAAAAAAAGTAGTTCTCCCAAAGTCTTCTCTTATCCCTTTGAGTAGTCGTGTGGGCTTTCGCTGCTCTTCTGATTTCTGTGTTCAGGAGGATATAAGCAGGGTAGTAATCACGAAGGGGCAAAAGGATTCCCAAGGGGCTTCAGAGTGGGAGCTGGTGGAAAAGCTCCCCCTAAGACCAAACCAGGCCTGGGCCTCAGCACTTCCCAAGGGGGGCAGACAGGGTCGTTTCGTTTTGAAGGAAAACTGGCCGGACGCTCGAGGAGAAGGAGGAGGAATCAGGCAATAGGCTGTAAAATGTGCTTCTCCTTGGCGCTGTGCCTTCCACAGAGGCTGCAAAGGACAAGGAAGAGGGATCTCTGCTAAAGGTTGTGGAAGTTGCTCTTTGGACTCCAGCTCTCAGAATTCCCCCAATCAGCTAGTCAAGAAGTACCTTTCTCATGCTTTGTTCCTCCACACAGAAAAAGGTTATGGAAGGAACAGCCGTCTCATCTTCTGACTTGGTCCTTGTGGTCTCTTCCAACTCTACATTTCTGTGATTCTATGATTCTAAGCAATCCACATGGTGTGGGATTCTTGCATTGAACCCAAATCCTCCCTCTTGTGCCAGCCAGAGTGAATAAGAAGAAGCCAGAGTGGTGAGAAGAAGCAATACTGATCCTTTTAGGGGCAAGGGCTGCCTCCACATGCTCATTTTGTGGTTGCTTACTGGTGAGGGACTGAGCTGGATAGGCCAGTGCCCACTAGTGCTCCACTCAGTTGAAGAGTACAGTTAGGGGATTGAAGGCATAAAGTGACTATGCCTTCTACAACCAACCCTCCATGCTGCATTGTCCAGAGGGAAGCTACAGGCAAGGGTAACCATTAATGCTGCAGGTGTGCAGACGGCTTAAGCAGAATGTCCTTGCCGTGACTTGTTGATGTCCCTTCCTGCCTGCTTCCAGAAGGGGTACTGCTCAGGCACAGTGGAGCCTGAAGTGGCAAAACTCACCTTTGGAGGAACTTCCAGTGAGGGTTGATCGTCTCCCCTTTATTTTTTTTCCCCAGGCCCTGCTGGAGGAAGAGAGGGAGACTGCTGTTTAATGCTTTCCTATACAGTCACTTCTGACCCAGTCAAACCCCTGTCCTTCTAAGTAAGAACAGCATTGTAAAGCATGCTTTTTCAAATGCACGTTTAGAATTATGTGGAGGGTTGAACTAAACTTAAGTTGTAGTGTTCCAGTCCAAATGTATAATACCACTGTTCTTGGTATACTTTTCCTTTCGTTGGATCTGGAAAAAGGATATTGTAGAGCCAGATTGGTTTAGTGATTCGAGCGTTGGACTGTGAACCTGGAGACCAAGGATCTGTTTCCCACTTGGCTGTGAAAACCCACTGGGTGGCATTGGGCATGTCACACATTGTCAGCCCCAGAAAACCATGTGATAGGGTTGCTATAAGTCGGAAATGACTTGAAGGGATACAACAACAACAAGAGCTAGAAGGGACGGCAATCAAAACAAGGGACTGAAGCAACGCCCTACTCAAAGAAATAGTATATTTGGTGGAGAGGGTTAGCTTATAACTAAGAAAAGTAAGGAAGGGCATAAAACTATAAAACTATACTATATGGACAATAGAGAAGGAAAGATTTTCTGTCTTTTAAAATATGACACTAAATGGTAAGGAATTTCTAACAGATAAGGTTGTGCATAATTAAACTGTAACAGTGCACAATTAAACTATGGAATTTGGGGCCATAAGCCGCTTGGATCCCGTCACAGCGGAGAGGCAGGATGTAAATTAATTAAATATGATGTAGCAACTGCCATGAACTTGGGCAGCTTTCAGAGGGCATTAGACAGATTCCTGGAGGATATTAGTGACTGGCTTCTAGTGATGATGGCTATATAACATCTAGTATAAGAAACAGTATGTTTCACAGTACAGCTTTGCTAAAGAGCAAAAACGCACTCATGTCCTCCTTGGTGGACTTTTCATAAGCATCTGATTGGCCACAGTGGGAACAGAAGCAAGGATCCGATACACTTTTAGTGTAGCATGAATATATACCAGTGCATTAATGCTGGATCCCTGGGTACCATGGTCCTGAGCTTTCTGGTATGCAGTAGCGGATTAGCTTCACACTTTACCAAGTCAGAAATGAGGGAAAGAGTCATGAATATGCTTGCAGAATGTTTGGATGTACTTGTGACCTTACTTATACAACTTCTGACAAAATGTAACTTTCCAATCTATTCTTACACTAGCATGATGGTGCTGCTGGTTTCCAGCCAGTGTATTGACTTTTACAGGTCTTTGAACTATCCCTCATTTTTTATGTCCTTTGACTCATTTGAAGATGAACCTACAGTTTTAGAAAGTAAAGTGGATACTGCACTTGTAGCACTTCAGAGAAAAAGTAATCAGGAACTGATAAGCATGCCAATAGAGCTGCTACAGAGGGAGAATCTATTGTAGTTCTAACTAAAATCTGTCAACAAACATAGAAAACCAGACAATGGCCCAGTGAAGGAAAACTCTCAATATACATTCTAATCCCCAAGAAAGGGGACACCAGGAATTGCAATAACCACAAGACCATTCCATTAATCTCCCATACTAACAAAGTGATGCTCAGAATTCTACAACAGTGATTTTTACCATACATGGAACAAGAAATGCCAGATGTCTAAATTGAGTTCAGGAAAGGAAGAAGCACTAGAAATCATATTGCAGACATCTGTTGGATAATGGAGCGCACCAGAGAATTTCATAAGAAAATCAGCCTGCACTTTATAGATTATAGCAAAGCCTTTGATTGCCAATCAGCTATGGATTACTCCCAAAGAAATAGATATGCAACCACATTTGATTGTCCTGATGTGTAACCTGTACTTAGGACAAGAGGGTACCGTCAAGACAGAATACAGAAAAACAAAATAATTTCCAGTTGGCAAGGTCAGGCAAGGCTGCATTTTTATCACCCTGCCTGTTTAACTTGTACATTGAACATATCCTACATAAAGCAGGATTAAACTGGGAGGAAGGAGGTTTGAGAACTGGAGGAAGGAACATCAACAGTTTATGATATGCAGATGATACCATCCTACTAGCAAAAAGAAAGAAAACAAAACAAAAACAAACTTGGAACAATTCCTGTAGAAGGTCAAGAGAAAAAGTGGAACAGCAGGCTTACAGTTGAACATGAAGAAAACAAAAATAATGACATACAGCGACTCCAGATATGAGATACTTTCACAAGCCCTGGTCATCAAGAGCCTAGCTCAGGTCTTGCAGACTCAGAACTGAAGTTTCGTTGATTCAGTCTATCTACTTGTAATGTGGTCTTCTTGTTTTCCTGCTGCTTTCAACTTTGTGAAGCATATTGTCTTTTCTAATGAGTCAGCTTGTCTGATGTACAATTGCCTCTATTTAGTCATTTTGGATTCTAGTGAGAGTTCAGACTTGATCTGCTATGGGATCCATTTATTCATCTTTTTGTCAGTCCATTTTATCCATAGGAACTCTCCTCCAGCATCACATTTCAAATGAGCATTCTTTACTATTCATTACATGCTTACCACCCTTTTCTCAGCACCTCAGAAATCTTCCTAGTTTTTTAAGGGTCTCCTTTCTCCAGAATAGCTGCACGACCCCCTGAAATGTCCAGTCACATTGACAGGAGTCTTTCACGGGTGCAATAGGTCAATGCCGGCGGGGGTGGATCCCTGAAGGATCATTGACTGAAAATGATGGCCTTGGGACACATGCCAGCCCTCCATGGTTCCAAGGAAGACCAATGCAGTCCCTCAACCTTTGGAAGTTGGTGATTCCAGGATTAAAATGGGGTCTGTGTTAGACAAAATATTCTAGGAAGATCATATGATACAAAGAACTTGTAGTTAAAATTGTGAACCTTGACTTAGAATCTGCAAATAACACATATCCAAGTATGGCTGGGGAAAATGCCAAGAAGAAGGAAGCGGAAATCTCGTTTTTAGGACACATAGGAATTCACATCCACAGGTGTCTCCTCCGCAGTACAGTCTCATCTGTTTGCAATGTAGACTGCAGCTGTTCAGTTGTCCTGAGTCTCTGTCCTTGTGACTGGCTCCCTAACTTTTTACTGGCACAGAAGACAGATATGGAAAATTTCCAAAAATTTTTAAAGCCATGATAAAAAGCGTTTGGGGGAAGGGAATTTTGAGGGGAGGAAATGAAAAGAAAAAATGATAATAGCACACTTACAGATTGAAAGCCACTTTAAAACTTTTAGGAACATGTATTATGTCTGATTTGGTTTGGTGTAAAATTACCATGTTTGAATTACTAAAGATACTGTTTATACAGATAATTACAAATGGAATTTACAGTACTTTTTAACCTTTTTATTTATTTAGTTAGTTAGTTAGTTACAAATGGAGTTACAAGGTTCTGAACTATAAGAAACCTCCTTGGTTATGTCAGTTTATGAGGCGTGTGCAAAAAACACTAAAAATAGAATAAACAATCACTATTACCAAAATTAGTTTGTTTCTTCTAATTCTCCATAATGTCAACCAACCATAAAGTGCTCATTCCCATAAAAAGAACTGAGAGAAGGAAACCAAGATTAGCAGCTGCAAAAATCTGATACTGTACATAGTCTTACACAAAACTCTTACTGTTACCTAATTTCTAGAGATAATTTCTAGAAGCAGTATTGGAGGAATAAATATATGAACACCTTGTCTTAAGCATTTTATTTATTATTGTAAAAGAAAATATTCCATAGTCCCCTTGGCCAAGTTTTTCCTGGGGAAAAAGGCTTCCAAAAAGGAGATGAGATTTTTTCCTCAGATTTTTCCAGGTTTTTTTTTCCAGGCCTTTTGGAGATATTTTGAGAATAACTTTTACAAAATCAAATTGCTTGATTTGTTAAGTGTCATCATGTTCACAGTTGACATCTTGTGCTGATAGGAGCAAGGGTAGCTGAGGATTATTGTGGCTTTTTCCATGTAAGTTTTTGGTATGCTCAAACATAAAATAACAGTTAAACCTAGAAAAAAATGTGCAATTACAGTCAGTAAAAATAACTCATTCTACTAGTCAGGAGTGAAAAACAATGGGCCCTGTGTATATGCGGAGGTTCCATTACACTTACAGGAATCCCTGTATAAAAAGACAAAACACACATGTTCTCATCTTATAACTCTTAATGGCAGCAGTGTTGGGGTGCACCCATCACTACCATTTTACATAAAGGGGCACAATTCTTTACAGAAGTCGCAGTAAGGGAAGGCCCACTGTATTTAAAAATATGTTAAAAGCAATTTTAAATATCAATAGAGACACACTTCTGAGTTGTATTAGGCAGAAAGTGCAACTCAACAGTCAATAATTTGCAGTTTCCATAATTGGCACACAGTAACTTTTTGAAGAGTAAATAGAGATTTCATGGACATCAGGGAAGATTTGTTCAGGGAAGTTTTTTTTTATAAGATACAAAGATAGGACATTAGTAACTGTGGTTTATGATACTTGTTTTTATTGTTTCTAACAGCTTAGGCGAACCATGATGAAATTCTGTCAGGAGCACTTGGCTCCAAAGGCTCAAGAAATTGATCAGAAAAATGAATTCAAAGAGATGAGGGTAAGTGCTTTAATAGCATACATCTTGGCTTAGATGCTTAGCTAGTGTTTTTGCATAGTTTACTGTGTGCTATGACTTTGCAAGATGAATGTGCAGAATTTAAAGATTCAAGTATAGAGGATATCACAAAGTTATGAAATAGTTACATAGTAGAAATAGTAAACTTTTCTTCAACGTGGTGCCATTCAAATATGTTGATGTACAGCTGCCATCTTCCTCAACTAGTGTGGTCGTTGTTTTTGCAGGTTGAAGCAGGCTGGAATAAACTAAACTATATCCCTGAAGACGAACTTCCTTACATGCTTGGGTTTTGTTTCAGTTTGGATGAGCAAATCCAGTGCTTGAAATTTTCAGTAGTTAAAAAAAGCTGTGTGAAATGGCATGTGATTTGTCTTTAGCACATAAACATTTTCTTGGATCCATCCACTGGTCGTGAAGGTTTCACTGCTGGGCTTCTAGAAAGGGGATTTACTAGAGTGCTTTAATGGCACCTGTAAATTTTGATGAGCACAAGGTATATTTTATAGGACATTATTCGTTTCACTGCTCTCTTTTATCAGCCTTGAAGTCCTAAGTAAGCTTATATCTGTTAGAACTGTGTTGCACTTGCTATGTTTCAGTGAGAATTACTTTAAAATGTTTAAAATGAAAATCCAAGGAAACCAGAATCTTTCAGCTAAAAGGACTGGGAATAGAGAGAAGTCTTAAGCAAAAGGCATTGCCTCTCATTGTTCTCAAGAAAGTTAGCAAGCTGAAGATCTAATAAGGTCAGACTTGCACACAATTAACTCATTCTTCTACTTTTAATTACAGTTTGCAAATGAGCAGTGCCTTGTGGTGACTGACAATATTTTTAAGGATAGACACCGGTTGTGATGCTGTGTGGGACTAGGTTCAAAGGCTGAAAATGCATGGGAGTATGGATCCATCTGGTATAAAAGTAAAAGACCTTTGCCCTATGCTGGCTGAGTGATTCTCAGATCCTAAGAATGTGACTTTTCTTCTGACATAAGGATGTAAATTCTATGCTAGTGCAGAAAACCTTGAGAATTGTAAGATCCCTAAAGGTGCCTGAATTAACAAAGGATGATTGTCTCTAAAGGTGCCTGAGCCACAAATGATGATTATCTAAACCTGTCCATGTTCCACCGGTAGAGAATGGCTGTACTGGTCTAGAAAATGGCTTGAGAGGACTAAAGCAACTAGGCCAATCTTCCCCAGCTTCCCAGACCAAACTGCCCCAGTCAAATCCATCTTATGAGTCCTTCCTAAAGAAGGGATGCTATTTCAGTGGTACAGCAGATGTTTTCAATGCAGAAAGCATCAGGTTCAATCCCTGTTGCCTTCTGGTAACGTACTAGTACAAAGCTTTGCCTGGGTTCGTGAAAAGCTGCTGCCAGAGTAGACGTTACTGAGCTGGTTGCACCAATGGTCATCCATCATTTTTTCCTGTGAAGTTCAACTGGAAACATCCCGTTGTCATCAAACATTCTATCCTTTTTTGTATTGATTCCTGCCAGCCAGAAATTCAGGAAGAATTAATGGTGAGATGTGCAGGATAGAGGAGGAAACCCTTGATGAGAAATCAGAAGTGATTTTAATGTGATGTGTGGGATAGAGGAAGATTGAGAAAGGAACCTTGCTGAGAATTCAGAATATTTTGAAAGTATTTTAATTTTTAAGCTTATAGCTGATTAGAAGTGGCTGGTCCATAATGTGGAACATATGGGGTTAACGGTACTCAGAGGTTTTTTGTCAATCTGTCAGTAAGAGGAGTCTGCTAGTGAGCAGAAATATGTCACATTTTTTCTTGTGTCAGGAATATCTCAGAAAGATGAAGCATCACTGAGAGGGAGGTGGGGTTTTGGCAGACACTGTCAGTTCTGAGAGATGCAGAACACTGTGATATAATTGTTTCTGCCTGTGTCAAAATGGTGACTCATAGAATTTGAGCCAAATGACGAGGTGGAGTGAGGGCTAGAAAACATTCTGACTTCAAGTCAGGGAAGCTGTGCTGTGATGTTTTACTGGGCTTTGGGCACACTGCCATGCTTAAAGCAGTGTTTTTCCCAACTTTTTGAACTTTAACCAACTCATAAATTTATTTTACCTCCCAAGCCCCTTGACACTATCCCTTCAGCAGTCAGAGGCTCAGAATCCTTGCACAGTCTTATGTCTTCATATGACTGTTGAATGAGTAAGGGTACGTGAATTGATCCTACACTGGCATTAAAAGAATAATAAAAGGCATCTTGGACAACTTGCTGAAACCACCAAGTCAAGGCAGGAGTCAGGAAGGGGAACTCCTGTGCTCAAACCACTACTACATTTTCTTAGTCTTTCCGACATCCAAGGCTAACAGAGCAGTGTTGGTGGCCACAATATTTCAGTGTTTGTTCCTGAGATGAAAGAGCCTCTGGTTGTCTGTTGGAGGATCCTTACCCTTCTTGGGTCTTCATCTCCCCTGCCCCCACTGGATCATCCTGCAGTTTGAGAACCATTGCCTTGCAAATAGTTACAGACTAGCTGTCCTCTCCTTCATGTTTCCAACCTCCAGCCTTGAGATGTTATATTAAAAAGCTAATGTGTTACAGGTTTTGTTTTTTAAAAAAATAATAAATCACATTTATTGGTCACTGGGCAAAGAGTGACATGTTGTATTAATCATTAGTCATTTGTTACAAACACATTATTTTTAAGTTGCTTCTTAAGAAACCGTTGAACAATACCAAAATGCCCAGATATTGCTTAGAAGGATGCAAAAATAAAAGAAAAAAGTACCGAGAATGACCAAACATTTACTCCTTACACATGCATGAAGAGAGGGAGGGAGGGAGGGAGAAATGTTAATGTTAAAAATCAAAAGAACATTATTACCCCAGAAGTAATACATTATAGGCAACGTCATTTCTTCTGTTGTATTACTTTCAGACTTTGCTTCCTACTGTGGACTGTGGTTCTAACCCAGCTACCTTCCTTTTATCAATCAGCCCCTTCCAAACCAGGAAAGTGCTGTTAGCTATATCTACTGGAAGACAACAGCAGTAACACTGAGTAGTGCCACGGTGTTATTTCTAGCTAGGTTGATGAACGAGATTCAATATGCTATTCATCTTTATGTCAGAGTAGCAGTATGTATATTCCCCTAGCAAATAACATGTAGTAAATTGCTCCTCTCCTTTGGTGCAAGTCCTTTGGGCATCAGTACCATGCTGGCTGATGGATTCTGGGACCTGTAGTCTAAGAAGATTAGCTTTGGCAGCAGTGAACAAATGCTCTCCTAACTGAACCCAAGCAACCAGAGGGATCAACCAACAGCCCTGAAATGAGTAAGAAAAATACAGCTTAGCAGGAAGGAATGGCATCCTGTATTCTGAATTTAGGTAGAGAGCAAATTCTTGTTAATAGAAGTACTTAAAGTGAAAGGTGGCATAAATTTACTGGCTTAAAACTGAATCTTTCTAAGCTATATCTTTAGAAGTATAAGCAAGCCTTAGACAATGAGTTGAGAATAGATGCATCCATGGAAGGCTTACTGATCCACTGCCTGAATGTTGGTTATTTATGGCCTAAAAAGAAGGAAAGAAACCCAATTTTATAATAGAGCCTGCAAGTTCTTATTTGGCATGGGTTAAGTCAGAACAGTAGCAACTTGCAAGTGAAGCGTAAACCCATGTAATCCGCTGGTCATTTTGTGAAGAAGGTGGAACAAAAATATAAATCTATAATATCTGTAAATCATCCAGTGCAGAGACCCCATCTGTGCTGCAACTGATGTGAGATGTAATTTTCAATTTTTGTATGGTTGGAACCACTTCCTGGCGAAAATGATTGTATAAGCACTCTTCAGATCTCTGTACACTGACAAGAGTGCTGATTTTAGGCTTAAAAATCCAACCAGATAGGACTACAGGAGAGCCATATAGCTACTATACTGCTTAGAATGTAAGAGGGGCCATTCATGTGTTAAATTATTTAAGATTATAGTGTGCATGATCTTGAAAGCTGCAGTTGTGTAGCAGCATGGAAAAATAAGTATAAAATAATTTTTTTTTTTTTTAAAAAGGGCAAAATGTTTAATGGGTACAAAACTGGCTAAGGAATTCTGGTTCATTTATATCGCAAGGCAGTGGATATCTTGCTCTTTGTTTCTATTAGGTGACTAAACTGTATGCTCAAAGAAATTTTAAAAACTGCTTTCCTAGTCTCATACTAGACTACAGTCATGAAAATAGTTTTGCTCTGATCTTTATAGGAGTTCTGGAAGAAGCTGGGGGAATTAGGAGTTCTGGGAATAACTGCTCCAGGTACGTATTTATCTACCCTGGCTAAAATTATCATCTTCCTGCTTTGGAGAACAGCAAGATGTGAATATCTGTTGTGATTTGATGCATATGTCTACCTGTAACAAACTAACCAGAATAAAACAAGACAGTAATATAGTAGTTACAATTACCTGGAGGGAAGGACTCCTCAGCACCAACACCACCTTGGTGACTAGCGGAAATCAGGAGGCATAAATATCAGTGGAGCCCCAACTGAAGTGCTGGGTGGAGCTTCTCCATCTGGCAGTTTGAATGGGGACATGGCTTTGCTCCTCCTCCTCCCTCTTCCCTCAACAGGAAACAGGAAAGGGAAAAGAAATGCTTCCCGTCAGTCCTTGCAAGTGCTGGGCTGAGTCCTGAAGCTGAAGTTCAGCCGGCGCCTACCAATGCCATCCCAGAGTGACCAATTTCATTTCTCTAGTCTGCACAGAGAAGGGAGGAAGAACAGCAAAGTCCTCTCAGCTGGCCTGCAAGTGCCAACCAAGTCTACAGAGATGGGGCTTGGGGAGCAAATCTCCACGGACCAGTTGTGGCACTGTGAGCCAGAGATCTGTGCCACAGGTCTAGAATCTTCCACTCACAGTTTAAGATTCTACAAATCATTCACTGTTTAGGCATATGTTACTTCCATACCACACCTGTGGCTGAAATCTTCATGCACGGTTTCTATCCTTGAATTAATTCAGCTTCTTTCTTTTAAGCCTCTTGATTATCCCACTGCAAACTTTGTCATGATATTGCTACAGTTCATCCCTTTCTTTAGACCTCTGTGGGTTTGTGTGTAGCCTCCATCTCTCTCTGTGAATTTTCTTTACCCTGTCCGTTCCTATCCATAAATTTGGAACACAGGTGGAAGGGCTTTTGTATTCCGAGAGCTATCTTTGTGATTAGATTTCATTGTACCAGTTATTCATATGGACAGGAAATATCTTTATGTGGAATAAAAGGACTGCATTTACATATTGTTCCAGATAAATAATTTAAATGTATTTAAGACAAGGGAATTGGCGTACCAGATGAAGGGGAGAACTGACATGATTAGTTCTTTGATAACCTTAACTTTTGACTACATGTCAGAATATAAAAGGCTGCTTTACATGTGCTTTGGTTTGAATGCCTTGTCTTGGATCCCTGCTTAGGGAAGACCCATTGTAATCATTGGGACTAAAAGTGATTATTACAGCTGGATTGATTCAATCAAAGAAGCCATGACCCTGAGTCTGCAAGACTGGGGCAGCGTAGTTGATGACCAGGGACTCTTGGAGGTCTCTTGTGTTCATAGACTTGCGTTAAGTCTGCTGGATGAAGGCTGTGTTGAGGATATCAGCAGCGCTTCTGTCATCCTTAGCCAAGGCTAACAAAATGAATTTCAACGGAGAGAAATGTACACTTAGGCAGAAAAAATGGTATGCAGAAATACAGGATGGGGGACACGTGGCTGGATAGCAGTACGTGTGAAAGGGATCTAGGAGTCTTAATAGATTACAAGCTGAACATGAGTCAGCAGTGTGATGCAGCAGCCAAGAAAGCCAAAGCAATTCTTGGTTGCATCAGTAGGAGTATGGTGTCTAGATCGAGGGAGGTATTGGTACCACTTTATTCTGCTTTGGTTAGACCTCATCTTGAATACTGTGTCCAATTCTGGACACCCCAATTCAAGAAGGATATGGATAATCTGGAGCAAGTCCAGAGGAGGGCAACCAAAATGGTGAGGGGCCTGGAAGCCATGCCCTATGAGGACAGACTTAGAGAGCTGGGGATGTTTAGTCTGCAGAAGAGAAGGTTGAGAGGAGACATAATAGCCATGTTTAAATATTTGAAGGGATGTCATGTCGAGGAGGGAGTGAGCTTGTTTTCTGCTGCTCCAGAGACCAGGACCAGGAGCAATGGATTCAAGCTGCAGGAAAGAAGATTCCACCTGAACCTCAGGAAGAACTTCCTGACGGTCAGAGCTGTCCAGCAGTGGAATGTGCTGCCATGGAGTGTGGTGGAGTCTCCTTCGTTGGAGGTTTTTAAGCGGAGGCTGGATGGCCACTTGTCGGGAGTGCTTTGAGGGTTTTCCTGCATGGCAGGGGGTTGGACTGGATGGCCCTTGTGGTTTCTTCCAACTCTACATTTCTATGATTCTATCGTTCTATCCGGTGTCTTCTCCCACTGATGCTTTTACTTCACCAGTGTAGCTCACTCTCTCTCTGTGCTCTCTTCGATCTCTTTCCTCCCTTAATTCTTCCTCGCTCCCTCAACATTTCCTCCTGCACACAAAATACCTTCCTCAGGATTTCCTATGGCAGCTGGTTTAAAGACAAAATAGTTGCACACTTTCAAATCTGTAGAGAGTAACATTTATGCTTTACCTAAAGTGAACATGTGTTCATCATACTATAGGGGTTTTCCCTCCCTTATCCAACCCTAATTGTGGGATTTTCCATTCGGGCAATCCCACCAATGCCACCAGCTGTGAGGGTTCCTCTGAGTAATCCCACCACTGGATGAATGTGGGGTTTCTAACCTACCAAATGCAAAGTCTTCCACAGTGCTCACTGCAGTTACCAAGAGAAAGGACCTCCCTGATCCCCATTCTTGCCACAGTGTAATGACTTCCTCCTGTCCCACCTGTGTGACACCAACTATGGGGAATCATCTAAATGCTCCCAAAGTACATACAGAATTTGTGCAACTTCTGTCGTCAGTGGAAACCATCCTTTTAGCTTCAGTACGGTCACCAAATCCAAATCCAAGCTCTCAGATAGCATTTCCAGAGTCTGAATGTGTGTTTAAAAAAGCAGAAGGTGAATGTAACACAGTAGATTAATTATTTATTACATTTAGAACACCACATACCCTCTCTGATACTTCTCTCTAACTCAAACCGGCCATACCAAACCCCCAACTAAACTCTTTTCTCTTACTTTATCCTTAGTCTAACTCAAAAAACCCTTGTCTAACCAAACTCCCAACTATCATCCACCAGCCTTATGCAAATATTCCACCAATCAGCATTCACTCCAACATTCCAGTCTGACTGCTCCTTTTCTTATACTCCAATATACAATCAATACATCAAACAACATTTTCCAGTATCAGTCCATGACATCACACATACATGTGTTCATTCTGCCTAGGCATAGCTGCGCGGGTGATTTGTACTCTGAATTTAAGAGGATTCCTCTACCTGGGTCCAACTCAAGTATGAATACAGGCACAAATTTTGTCTCAAAATTTGGAACATGTGAACATACAGAGTGAACACGTGTAATGTGCAAAAACCTCTTTTATGTTTGCTTTATGTGATGGTGCCAACAGTTTCTTAATGGAAGTTGGTAGCAGTAGAAATTTTAAAATTCAGTGATGTCTGAATGTAGTTTTGTTATAAGTACATAACTCCTCCTTCCTCTTACTAGTTGAATATGGTGGATCTGCTATGGGCTATCTGGACCACGTACTGGTGATGGAAGAAATTTCTCGAGTTTCAGCAGCTGTTGGATTAAGTTATGGTGCCCACTCTAATCTCTGTATTAATCAGTTGGTGAGGAATGGCAATGAAGCACAGAGACAGAAATATCTGCCTAAGGTATGCAGATTTGTGTGGTCTCAATATATAAGAGAACAAGAAGATTGAACCATGTACCCTTGAAACTACCATTAAAAATACAGTCAGCCCATAAAAAATAAGTTCATACATCCAGTGTCAAGCAGTGCATTGTGTGCTTCATCAGAAACAGAAGCTGATATTATATATATTAAAAACCTGGAGCTGCACTTCAGCTTTGGTGTATTGCAAATTAAACACTTCAAAGTGTTCTGAAGTACACTCCATGTAAGGTATATTTACAAACCT
Source organism: Iguana delicatissima (assembly GCA_948472985.1). Taxonomy (NCBI): domain Eukaryota; kingdom Metazoa; phylum Chordata; class Lepidosauria; order Squamata; family Iguanidae; genus Iguana; species Iguana delicatissima. Next base: position 436,628 of record CAOKZL010002306.1, on the reverse strand, counting down.
TGCCTCAGTCTGTTTGCTGCCATGGATGGCCTATGTCATGTTTAGAGAAGAAGACCCAGCACTGAATGCTTCGAGGAGGCTCCAAAAAACCCCAAAGCAAAAACTGTCTTTCTTGCCAAGGTGGAAAGTCCTTGGTTTTTCATGTGTTTGAACTTCAGTTCCTAGGAGCTCCAACCAGCATAGCAGAGGATGAGAGGTTGTCTCTGTTGGATCAAAGATTCCTTCCCTTATTTAAAACAGCAATAGCAGCCAGTCTGAGAGAGCAGCTCGTCCTTTGTCACTTGAGTGTTCTGTCACTAATTCACCCACCCCCTTCCGCTACCCTTTTTTCCAGAGTAAGTTTTCATTAGAATGATGTTTCATTTGTTTAATATCTTTATATGTCACTTTTCTCCCTCTCAGCACACCTAAAATACTGTAAAACAAAAACTAAACATAGAATAAACATTCGGAACAGAGAAAAGAAGAAAAAATGTGATTGTGCTGGCTGAAAAAAAGCATGGTCCTCCAAATGGTTTCTCTTTCAAGGTTCTTCAGTGAATGTATAGAAAAATATCCTCCTCCCTCTCTGGGGCTGGAGCTGGATAGTCCAGGGGCCCTTTCACACTGCACAAGCGTAGCACTGTTACTCCACTTTTACTACCCATGTCTGCATCCTGTGGAATCCTGGGGGGTGTAATTTAGCAAGGCACTAGAGAATTCTAAATACTCCTCTCTAAACTGTAAATCCCTGGATTCTGTAGGATGTTGCCGTGGCAGTTAAAGTAGACTGTGAAAGGGCCCTTGATTGCTGCGTAGTCTGTGGCTTGTGTGTGATAATTCAGTGGAGAACAATGATATTAATCTGTCCACTCCTTAGAAACCAGAGCTTGGCAGTGTTAATTTTTAGACTGCAACCCTCAGAACACTGGAGTTGTTAAAAAAAAAATTCTAAGCTCTGGGGAGAATATTTTCCTCAACATAATGAACTATATATGCTTATGCAATTGCACTAGATTGCACTCTTGCATGAATGTTTGTTCAACAGAAGCTTAAAGCTGGTTCTGCTCCCCACAGTTACACAACCTCGTACAGATAGGGACATATTCTAGTTAAAGTTCACATATACACTTTGGGAATGCTCAGACCCTTGCAAGTGGTAGAACTATTTGCACAGATGCATCCTGGATACTTCCTTTCCACTGAGATTGAAAGTGTGCAACCACTGGTGTAACTGGTATTACACAGATAAACATAACACAATACACATACTCAGTCCATAGTTCTGTATTCTTAATTTGGCCTCATCTCATCCCCATAGTGCTGACATTGCACTGACAGATAGATGCACTAGATAGTTGACACTGATTTAATTTGCTTCTTCCTTACTATTTCCATTCAGTGGTTTTGAATTGTTCACTGAAGTTGTCCTTCCCTATCCAATGTCCCCCAAATGTGTTCGACAACACCTTCCTCATCTTCAACTAACTTTGACCGGGAGTGATGTGGGATGAGGTCCAACACATCTGGAGGGGCACCTGGTTGCAGAAGGCCGGTTTCAGAGATCCATTAAACACATGCATATCTTCCTTGTATTTAAGTCCTAATGTATCATAATTATAGCTGTAATTCAAAGAATTAAAAATTAAACATGATTTTGGACAAAATGTGATGATAAAGAGATGAGAACCATGCAGTTGATGATTAATTTTCCTACTTGTTTAGTACTTATTCTGAAGTAGGGGTGTAGACATAGTTATGGTAAAGTATGATTTCTACATTTTGATTTTATGAAACGGCTTTGTTCTAGTGTACACTTATTCCTCAAATGAACCAAATTTTTTCTATGCCTAATGCTACTGAGCAGATTTTATCTAGCTAAACACAAAGGAAGTTTGAATCTCAGTTATTTGAAACGTTTTTCATGGCACAACCTGTATTTGGCAGTTTACAAAGCATCTTACTATCTAAAACTCTCAATAGCATAATAGGGTTGTGGTCAAGTTTGCCATTATATCACAGGTGATTTCTGATGAAATTTGTCCCTGCGGTGGGTGTACCCACCAACTTCAAAAGCAGAGTAGGAGAGATGGCAAAGGAGACAAAGAAAGATGGATAGGAGGAAATTGACAGCAAGATGGGGAGGCAGTGAGAGGGAGGAGGCTGCTGTGCCAAAGAGTGGCATAAGGGAACACAGAAGGAGGGTGACCATCTGCTCATCCATTACAAGGGTTGAAGGGTAGTGGAGATTTAGTTTATTGCCTAACATTTTGGCATCGTCTTTCATCTCCCTGAATCATTCTGTTCACTGCAGAGAATCTTGTTTTCAGTGAGCTGGCTTCATACCAAGTGTGCCTGAGCTGTCTTGCCCCTTCCAGTCATCTGTTTTCAAAGGCCAGGGCAGGACAGAGAGTGAGAGGGATATATACAGCTGCTAGCATGATTCTCTTGGCACTGTCTGCTATCTAAAACAGCCAACCAGAGCAATAGCTGCATTGCTCATTTGCCCCTGTCTTCAGTAAACTGCAGTGATTTGATCTTGTGCCATTTCTCACAGTGACACCAATAAACCTCTTTGGAGAATTTTGCTATGAGTAACATCCCCATTTGGAGTTCTTCCATGGCATGGGAGGCTTTCATCCTTATTTTGATTTTTCTTTCTCTTTTTGGAAAAAGGAAGGGTGGGAATCACTGTAGAGTTTTGGATTTGTCATGATATTTTTAAAAGGTGGATGTGGGGATGACTGCAGCATATTTCTTTTGTATCTTTCTTGTCCTTCCAGCTGATCAGTGGAGAGCATATTGGAGCACTGGCAATGAGTGAAGCCAACTCTGGTTCTGATGTTGTCTCTATGAAGCTGAGAGCAGACAGAAAAGGTAAAAGGGGTGTGTGACAGATCCTTTCTCCAGGTTGGCCCTGCAGTTCCAACCCTTGGGCTCCTGTCACTCACCTTGCCCCTTGCCCCCTTCTTAATCCCTCTGTGGATTGGATCATTGCGCCTCAGGATGATCTCCGTGTAGACCAGTGGAGTAGAAGTTTATTAAGACACATTTAGATAATAAGTTAATCACTGAACTATTTAATCATTTGAAATGCCCCAAAATCCTTTTTAGTTCTTCCCTCTGGCTGGCTGGCTGGTCTCTATTACAGCTGTTCCCTATTTCTATGTCATCTTTTTCCTATCTCTAGGCCATCTTTTGCCTATCTACCTGGTGTCAGAGATAAACCCCAGTTTTGTATCATTTCTCCTTCATAGGCCCCCCTTCACAGCACTTCCTGGTTAGTCCTGATTGACTAACAGCAACCGGGCTCACCCAGCTCCTCCCTTCACAGGAGGTATGGGCATTTTTTGTATGTTGTTTCTAAAAGATCCAAAGTGGTATCTTAATGTGATATATTTTTTGGGGGGGGGGTAAATATTAGCCTTCTCTGTGCATCGTGTTCAGAGACTGGAAACATTGCTTTTTAAACTACCACTTCGGAATCCCCTAGCTACCATAGCTAGAACATTTCCGAGCTCTGGTTGTGTTGTATGCAGTCATTTCCAGCCCAAGTACTGAAGCATATTTGTGCATTTCTCAAATAGAATAACAAAAAAAGAAACAGATGATACAACTGCAATGTGTGTAGGAACAGAAGACTCTGACTGGCTGTTTCAGATGCTGAAGCTGTAGTTCTAAAACAAGAGTTGTTACTGACCTGAAGCAGCTCACACTCCAGCTGTCTAGGTCACTGATACCCAACCAGGATCTTTTCTAGTCCCCAAATGTGCTTTGTGTATTTTTCCTGCCAGTCACAGCTGTAAGATAAAGCACTTCTGCTTGCATGAAGCAGCCCTGCTAAATTCCTTTGTTTTGCTTCAGCCTCCTGTGGCCCATCCCATACTTTTTTAGCATACCACATTGAATACGCTCGATCTCATTTGATTTTGAAAACTTAGGAGGGTCAAGCCTGGTTAGTATTTGGATTGGAGACCAGCAGAGAAAGCCAACTATCTCCAGTCCAGACTAGGAGGAAATTCTAGCTGAAACCCTGGAGAGCTGCTCCCAGGTCAAGTTGGCCCTGGGCAGTGTTGATCAATGCTCTGACTCAGTATAAAGCAGCTTCCTATGTGCATACATTTTGGAGGGGGGAGGGGGAGGGGACTGGAGAAGGAGGAGCGGGAAAGCATTGGTTGTTGCTTGCTGATGTTCCTAAGGTGGCCCTGTCGTGGGGTTTTCTGGGCAGAATTTGTGCAAAGGGGGTTTCTCCTTGCCTTTGTTTGAGACTGAGAGAATGTGACTTGCCCAACGTCACACAGAAGGTTTCCACTGATGCTTGTGCTAAATTCCATGCAGTCATCCGTGGATCCATTCCATAGTTTTTCCAGCTGGGTTTACAGTGCCAGAGGAAGGCCATATAACTTGAATTCCGATGCCTTCATTTGTCTCCATTCCTTATTTTTCTCCATCATTTAGGACAGTGGTGGCCTGGGGCCCTTAGAACAGTGGTTGAGATCCTGTTTGATGCTGACAGATGGTAAAGTTCTGTCACCATAATTATGCTGGAGGTCTTAGGTATAAGTCAGATGACAATGCAGGGGAGTGCTTCTAGGGCAGCTCCGTGGACAATCAGTGGATGTCTGGGTAAGAGGGCAGAGTTGCACTCAGGTGCAATCTGTGTACCATTGCCCAGCCTAGGAGGGGGTCTTGTGCAAGGAGCACCTGGATATGTTCTTGCACAATGGCTTAAAAATACTGATGCTGGTGTAATCACTGGTTATGCTAGCCTAAGTCACCCAAGAAAATTCTGAGCAATATTTGACAAAATCTGAGACAATTTGTAGCCCCATTGGGCTTGCAGAACGGATGGAGAGGGGATTACAGATTTCTGACTGGCAGGGAATCTGTTTCAGAGAGAGTTGAGAGCGCTTTAAAAAGTGTGGTTGTTTTGGGTTTTGTGGTTGGTTTTTTATGGGTTTTTTGTTTGTTTGTTTTGTTTTGTTTTGTTTTTTGGACTACAGCTCTCAGAATGCGGGGTGGGCAGTATTAGGAGTGATAGTCCAAACTTTGAGAAGTTGTGTGAAGGTGCCAAGTTGGGAGACAAATTAAATTTTAGAAGGTAGGTATGTGAGAGGAAGGAAGAAAGAACCTCCTGCCATTTAAGAAACATTGTCCAGTGTACCAGTCATTCTGTTAATTTCTTCTGAAAATGAACAGTGGACAGTTCTACCATCTTTGTTTCATGACAACCACGTTATTGTGAAAAGAGCTAGAGGGCTGAGCTGTGTCATGTCTGTATTTTTAGCAGTGGAAATAGGCAGGTCTATTTCTGCAAATGCTGAATCTCGAAACAGGAGAAACTGGCTTGTAGTAATTAGTTGTGTGTATACCGTGCCTTTCTTTCAGTGAATTCAGGGTGATGTACATACATAGAGCTGTTCTCTCTATTTACAACTCTATGAGATAGGTCACAGGGTGAGAAAGAATAGTTGGCTCAACATCACACAATGAATTTGTGATTTATAGCTCCCACTGAACCTGGATTCCCCAAGTCCCAATGTTACATTACGCCAGTATCCTCAACAGTAATTGCTACGTCACTGGTTATCTTAGTGAACTCAAGGAAAAGAGCTTATAGATTTTAGTACTGAAGGAAGTGTGTAGATTTTAGTGCTGAAGAAGCTGGAGGAATTGCCCTGAGTGACTTCAACATTACATTGTCTCAATTAGCTGGGGAGATGGTTGTTCTTGGGTGTTTTTATCTACCTGAGAATTAACCCTTTCCTTCCTTTTTTCCTAGGGGATTATTTTGTTTTGAATGGGAACAAGTTTTGGATTACCAATGGACCAGATGCTGACGTACTAATTGTTTATGCCAAAACTGATACCAGTGTTGTTCCAGCTTCTCGGGGTATAACAGCATTCATTGTGGAAAAGGTAGGTTTGTGAACCATGTCTTTGTGCTTGTTTGTTGAAGATATTTTCCAGATTGTATTTTGACATTTGAATGAGAGACAACTTCCTCCCCTCTTTTACCTCCCTGCCCTTATTTTTGTCTCCTTTCAGGGTATGCCTGGTTTCAGCACTGCACAAAAGCTTGATAAACTGGGGATGAGAGGATCAAATACCTGTGAATTAATCTTTGAGGACTGCAAGATTCCTGGTGAGTGATGCTGAAGCTATGCGACTTTGTTCTATACATAGCAGCTCTCTGCTTTCTCTTTATTTATAAATATATTTGCCTTTAAATGAATGAGTTTATAATTATATTTGTTATCAAAATATTCAAATCACTATGGAAGGAAATATTAAGAAATGAAACCAGCATGAGAAACCTACGTGCTAAAAGAATTTAGTATGGCAACAGCAGCAGGCTTGGGCAACTTTTCATCAATACCAAAATGCCTCTTATCCTGAGAAGCTGGACCCAAGCATGCGCCACCACTGAGGCTGAAGTTGAACTACAAGCACAACCCATTAAAAGGCTTTGGCCTGTTAAATACGTTAGGACAACACAGACAGATAAGAAGGCATCAGAAGATATTGTTATATTTGATAACAGCAGTGAGGTTGTTGTATGTGCAATATTGGAAAGAAAATAGAGATATAAATTTAGAAGAGTGGAAACTAAAAGTTCTGGAGATGGTAGAGATAGAAAAATTAGTATTTTCTTTGAAAAATAAACCTATATAGAACTTTGAAAGAGAATGGAAAGGTGTATTGGACTGGATAAAGATATAAATTTGTAAGATGTATAAGAAATGGAATAAGATACAATGTAATTGTCTTTTCCTTTGTTAATGAAAATATAATCGCTCTTCTTTTGTGCAAATAGAAACAAAGCAGTTTCAACTTGAGAACACAAGTGCAGAAGTGGGGGGTTGGGAGGGGTACATTTAATAATGATGTAATCTACTCGTTTTTCTTTTTTTCTTTTTGCAATTAAACTTTAATAAAAATATTTATCAATAAATAAATAAAAGGCTTTGGCTGCTAGCTGTGACACTGTTGATTGCTTTCTGTGGAGGAAAACCAAACACATAGTTAAACTGTGGAATGCACTGCTACAGGATGCAGTTATGGCAGCCATAACATGGATGGCTTTAAAGGAAGAATGATAAATTAATGGAGGTTAGCACAGTGGGAATGTTGCATTAGATGAGCCTTTGGTCTACTCCAGCTTTGCTGTTTTCCACTTTAATGGAAGAGATGTGTTACTTTATATTCTCTGTGTAATGAGATCTTTTTGGTCATTTGCTGATGTTTATTTTTTATTATGTATTAGTTAAGTTTATAGCCCCTAATGAGCTCAAGGCAGTGTGTATACTTCCCCCTGAGCTCCTTCCCTTTTATTCTTAAAGCAACCCTGCATATTAAGTTAGACTGAGCAAAAGAATGACTCACTGTTGGAGGACAGCATGGACTTGAACCTGAGTCTCCCAAGGCCCAGTCCAATACTCTGACCACAATGTCTCTCTCTATGATGTTGTCGAGGACTCTAGGACCCATGGTTTGCATGCTCTTTTCTCGACAACTTCTCTTTGCAGATTTGAACTCTCACAACTGGCAACGAAATGGATATCTCAGAGTGTATTTTTCATCTATGCATGCCCTTCTGTGGGGACAGACTCCCTGTCTTCAGGGTGGTGGAAGAGATCAGCAACAGTGCCAAATACTCATGTTCTGTTTGAACTGTCCCTGGTCTCCCAGGGCCACTTCAATCATTGCTCAATATTGAGCTGCTTCAGTAGTTCCTTGCATCTTCAAAAAAAAAATCTTTCACTTAGATCAAAGTATACTTTAGTGTTACAACCCTGACAGCTATATTAGTGTATGCTGTAGTGTTGCTTGTGCTCCACTGAGTGTAGCATAAGTTCCTTTGACAGTGAGCAGTACCCATGGAGTCACACTCTCAGGTCATGTAGCAGTGGGCAGAAGCAGATTCAGAAGGCTCGTCTTGTGTCTTGCCTGAGGCATGATGGTTGAAGGTTGCTCTCTGAGGTACATTCAGAGAATTCAGATGTTGCTCGCTTTTTGCATTTCACAAGTTATTGCTTTATGAATTTTTTTCCACTTATCTGTATTACCCGCTACCTATTCATCAGATGCTTTTTATTTATGCTCCTGTTTTTCAGTGGCCCCCATATTTTTTTCCCCAAGCCCTGGGGTATATGAGTGAATCAGTAGGCATTAAGAGTATATTTTCCACTTCCAAATTCAGCAAACAAACCAAATGCATATCACTGAATAATTCCTCTTGTCCAGGTGGGCTGTATTTTCTGTGACACCATGGTTAGAGTTCAGAACAAGATGCAGTATTAAGTGTACAGAACTCACTTTCCCTGACTCTCATTTGTTTTGAGGCAAAATTACTAGTATTTTTTTACGTGAAAAGTAAATTTTAAAGTGTGATTAGTGCCTAGGGAAGGCGTAAAGTCAAGGCTGCTGTTTACCAGGATTTCCACAGCTCAAAAGGAAGAATTTCTATACCACACTTATTTGTTAGCTTCTGCCTTTTGTTAGCAAAAGCAGGCTAACTCATGATGAATAAACAAGCATATTCAGATGCCTTTAGTTTGTTTAGATTATGCAAGGCATAAAATTTGAGATTTGGGATTCATCTGAATTTTGAAATCATTTGCACACATTGGTCAATTGAATGAGTAAATAAATTTGTCATATTCGTATTTTATTTTTTACATATATATTTTACATACATATATATGTGTTTTTGTACATGTGCCTTCAAGTCTCCTGTCAACTTATGTTGACCCGAAGAATTTCATGGGGCTTTCTTAGGCAAGGAATACTCAGAGATGGCTTTGCCAGTTCCGTCCTCTGCAATATAGCCTACAGTACCTGGGATTCATTGGTGGTCTTCCATCCAAGTATTAACCAAAGCTGACCCTGCTTAGCTGCCAAGATCGAATAGGATCTGGTGCCTTTAGGGTATTTAGGCCCTTTTTATTATCGTATAAGCAGGTCTCCAATATGCATAGGGGTTACATTCCTAGAGTTAACATGGGTGGCGAAAAATGCAGGTAATACCAAACACTGTATTTTGACCCCTAGGCTGGATGAGGCAGTGAGGGAAGCAGGCAGTGCCACTGCCTGGCTCCTGCTCCCTTCCTGCTTTCTTTCCCAGCAGTGCTGGTGGGCAGCCCCCTCTCTAGTAGCCAAATCCAGTTGGAACCCTGGCTGCTTCGAGCAATGTGGCTCTCTCAGCCAAGAAAGGAGTGTCCATTTCCTTCCTCAGCTGAGAGGGGCACATGGTTGTGTGGAACCAGGTTTCCAGCACCTCTCTTGGCCAAGGACGGAGTGTCTGATTCCATCCTCGAACGAGAGACATACAGGAGGAGCCATATGCTTCTCTTGGCTGTGGAAGAAGAGAGACTCCTTCCTTGGCTGAAAGAGGGATGAGAAGCCCAGCTGTGCCTCTCTGTGCACCTCTCTTGGGCAGGGGTGGAGACATAGTCAGCCCAGCTGCGCCTCATCATGCACCTCTCTCAGCCAGGGAAGGAGGAGAGAGAGAGCTGAGAGAGGCACAAAGAGCGGGGACTGCACAGAGTCCAGCTGGCAGTGGCAGCCATAGCCCTGGAGTAGATTATGGGTAAGTGAAACTGTGGATACTGGTCTAGTGAATACTGGGGACCTACTGTATGCACAGACGCACACACACTAGACTCATTGTTTCAGATCTGTTGCTACTATCTGTTATGGCACAGTAGGTACCATTTACATCATAACATGCATAATATTGTTACGTTGCCTCTTAGTGAGGTCAAAACATGGGCCATTGCACATTTTCTTTGCTTGAGCAAAATACATCAGTACTTAGAATCATCTTGGTGCTTTCTCTTTTGTGTGACTTGAAATTAATGCAGTTACTACAAAGTGCAGCTGTGAGTATGTCTCTTTAGATATCTACATCTACATATATCTACACAGGCATAACATATGTCAGGTACACTTCTCATCTAGGATACTTGTGGAGATTTCCTGGCAAGTAACCCACCTTCATTTACTTCTCACAGCTGAGAATGTCTTGGGACATCTGGGTAAAGGTGTCTATGTGTTGATGAGTGGCTTGGATCTGGAGAGACTCATACTGTCTGGTGGTCCCCTAGGGTGAGTGTGTATTAATTTATTTGCTCTATTGACATACTTGCTCATGTTTTCAGCAGTTGTATCGGTTTATGGTTGTAATCCTTTTACAATATGCCTTTGTTGATCACAAGTCGAAATTATTCTGACTGGAATGAAAGATAGCAGTTGGTCTTTTTACTTCTCTTATTGTCACTTGGGAATTTCTTTGTACTTGAAACAATTTACAAGAACCGTAGAATACAGTACACGCATGTTCATACAACTGGTGATCCCCAAGTAATTGTCTTCAAAAGCCCATAGAGCCACAGTCACTTTTTTTATGTCAATGAAGGGCTCATCTGTTCCTCCACCTAGGTGTTGTACTTTGTGCAATCACAACAGTTTGAAAATGAGTGCATTCACTATGTTAATGTTAGCAGTTGGGTGGATAGTCCCTACACTGGTGCAGCAGTTCACACCTACAGACTTAATGCTCATTTGAATACTTATGTACTTACTGCTTATGGAGGCAGTAGCTGGGGGAGGGAGGCTACTGAGTGTGCCTAGTGCCCTAAATGGAAGCAATGGCTTGGCTCAGGCATAATGGTGAACAGTGCTTTATTGTTTCCCTTCCCCTCAGAGCTTTCACTTGTGTTTCATATTTGGCAGCAACGAAGTTTAATTTATGAACCCCAAGCCGTGGTTAAACTTGTTCTTGCTGTGCGCCTTCAGGTTGCCTCTGACTTACGGAGGCCCTAACCTAGGATTTTCTTCGCAAGATTCTTCAAAGGAGGTCTGCCCTTGTTTTCCTTTGAGGCTGAGAAAATGTGACTTGCCCATGTTCACCTACTGCTTTTCTGTGGCTCAGTGGAGACTTGATTCTTGATCTCCCAGCACTCAAAGCACTGTACCTCACTGGTTAATCTTAACTATTAGTTAAAATAAATTGGCTTTATAAACTATGGTTTGACATTGGTCCAGGTTCAAACAAAATACTTAATTGTAGTTAGTCTAAAGCAGGAATGAAAACTTCTGCTCTCTTTCTGGACACTTTAGAGTAGTGGTTTTTACCTGTGGCCCAAGGACTTCAGTGGGGGCCATGATGTCCACACAGAGTGTCCATGAAAGCTTGAGTTTTTACTGCTAAAATAGAAAGAATGAAAGCCAACCAGACATATGGATGTTCCTAATTGATTTCAAAGTGCAGGAATCTTTTGTCAGTGATAGACATTATTTGTACAAAGCTTTATTACCATGTCTCAAGCCATTCAAAAGTTAGGAAACTGATTAACAAAAGACATACGCAGCACTTGCTACTTCCACACACAATGAGAACATGCAAGCAAATGATACTGAGTGGCTGAGAGACAGCACGTGACATTTCTTGCAACCACACATGCAGCCAGAAGCTGCCTTAAGACTTGGTGCTCCACAGCAACAAGAGATAATTTAAAGGGAGTCTGTGGTAAAGAAAAGGTTAAGAACCACTGTTTCAGAGGGCCAGGGAGAACATGTAAGTCTGAGGCTCACTGTGGCTTGTCTCCATGATGATAAGCCAGGGAGGTCAATCATTTATATTAGCAGTATGCTGTTGCTAATACTTTAATGTGTCCGACTATCATAGTTTAAAAAGTGCTTCGCTACAGCACAATGCAAATTAAGCAGTTGAGCAATAGGAAAAAAACATGCATCCTCTAGTGGTTTTGATGTCCCATTATCTTTGAAATGATGTCAAAAAATGCCATCTTTATTTTGCGAGACCAACAGAACAGCGGTCCCCAGATACCAGATAGTTTTAAAAAGTGGTACTTCTCATTCTTCAGGCCTGGGCTTCTACATGTTGTTCAAAGAGTTGGGCTTGGGCTTCTACATGTTGTTTAAAGAATTAGACACCAAACTGTTTGCCATGTAAAGCACTGCAGTTCAACGAAGGATAAGATACTAAATACAGTTAAGCTACACTCCTGTTTCCATTTGCTTGGAATTCAAATGAATTTAATGGGACCTACATCCAAGGAGACATACAGCCCTACACAGTTAGTCTTCTCTTCAAAGAACTTGACCAGACCTAGAAATGATGAGGTACTTTGTGCATTAGTTGGCACCTAATGAACTGTAATATAAGGGTTAGAGAGCCAGTGTTGTGTAGTGATTCGAGCATTGGACTGCTACCCTGGAGATCAGGGTTTGAGTCCCCCCTCGACCATGGAAATCCACTCAGTGGTGTTAGGCATCTCACATACTCTCAGCCCCAGAAAACCCTGTGATATGGTTCACCTTAGGATCCCCATAAGTCAGAAATGACTTGAAGGCACACAGCAGCAACAACAATGTAAGAGTTCTCCAGTTCAACTCTGCATTGGAAGGCTCATGTCTTAAGACTAAAGTTATGTCCCTTATTAGTCAACTTTGAATGGCAGTCAAGTTCTGTGATTAGAAGCCTCCCCTTTTTCTAGCATCATCCCCTTATTTTGGTTCTAACCTGCCCAGATCAATTTGTTATATAAGTAAAGCTGTTGCAGTATTCTTTTGAGTAAAACAACCCCTCATCCTTGACATTTGGTCCTGCTTTGCAGTATATTAAATATTGAAAACAATGTATAATACAACCACTGACAAGTCAAATTATAAAGCATGCTAAAATACCATAAAACAATTTAAAAACTAAAATACAATAAAATTGAAACCAATAAATGGGGAAAAAACAGAAGAGGAGAGGCAGCAGTTATCTGCAAAATCATATGAAAAAGGTATAACAGAATAGGATGGCTCTGGAAAGATGGTAAAAGAAGCCACTAGACTTCATACAGAAGAGCAGTATGAAGTTCCTGGGCTTCCCAAGTCCCCCCTCCAAATGCCCTCAGTACTCAGTAGAAAATATGGGAGGCAATTTCACCATGTTTTCAGGCCCAGGAGACGCTTGTTTTTTAAATGAGTAAATGATGTAGATAATTTTGAGTTGATGTCCTGTTTTAGAAATGCTTCTTTTGTGCTAATATGGCTCAGGAGAGCCAAAATGTGGCAGAATTACATGATGAAATAGCAAAAAATTATTTTTTAAAAGGGGGCCTCAAAAATGGGATAGGGGCTGCACATAGCTAGCAATATCTATTTGCAAGATGCTTTTAATGGCTTTTACTGCTTTTTTAGTTTCTGAGGCCCTTTCTGCCCTACACTTTTATAGTGCTATTATTCCATTTTCAGCATCCTGTGGCATTCTGGGGCTTGTAGTTTACTGAGGCCAAAGAGCTCCCCCATTCTAAATTCCCCTCCCAAAACTCTAAGTCCCAGGATTCCATAGGATGTTGAAAGTGAAATAATAGCACTATTACAATGTAGTGCAGAAAGGCCCTTAGTTTTATTGTTTTTTTAATAATCACTTGTTTTTCATTGTTCTTATAACTGAACCTTTTAAAACTGCCTTTCCAAAGGAAAGATATAAACCTTTAAAATAAAGAGTGTTTCCTTTTCAGGATCATGCAGGCTGTACTAGACAATGCTGTTCCATATTTACATACGAGAGAGGCTTTTGGCGAAAAAATTGGCCATTTCCAGGTAAAAGTGATTAGCAGGTTGCAAAGAAACTTTTAGAGCATCCCCTCATGTAGCTAGAGCTGTTGTTGTTTTTTTATTGTCATACTATCCAGAAAGTATTTTGGATTAACCTTTCTTCACCAGGTGAGGTATCTTTCTTAGATGTGATACAGTTTGTTTCTCAATAAGCAAAATGCAAACCTAAAGCTATCAAATTCCCTCATCATCTTAAATTTTTGGCTGATAATAAATTGACAGAAAAAGGTATCGTAGTGCTACAACTTTGGGACATTCCTCATTCAGGAATTTAGTGCTGAGGAGATCCAGAATTTGGGTTAGAGTTGTTCATTATGATTCCTGATGAGAACTTGAAGTGAGAAATTGACTAATAACTGTTTTATCTTAAAGTTCACATTTGGAATTGATTTTGCACTAGAACAGTGGTTCTCAACCTGTGGGTCCCCAGATGTTTCTAGACTTCAGCTCCCAGAAGCCCTGAGCATTGACCATAGTGGCTGGGGCTTCTGGGAGCTGAAGTCCACAAACATCTGGGGACCCACAGGTTGAGAACCACTGCACTAGAATTTTTCTGCTGTTCAGGTAGAATAGCAGTATTTCCTACCAGTTTTTCCTTGGTAATAAAACAGTCTAGCACTGATTAAATCCTATCCCACATCAGTTATTATAGTTTCTATTTCACGTTGCTCTTCAGACAAGAAGAAATGAATTGATTTTGTCTTTTACAAGCAGATTGTAAGAGCAAGACTACTTCACCCTGCCACCTACAAACATATACTTAATACTTTCCTTACTGCTGGTATGAGCTGGAGGCCATATTAGGTCAAAGGAGTTGTGGATGACCCAAACCTGGTGACCAAAGAACAGAATTGGATAAAGTTTTTGGACTGAAATTCTCAGAATCTTTCAGCCCGGGTGATCTGTGAACATGCTGACTGGGGTTTCTGGAAATTGTAAGAAAAAAAAAATCCCTGAATAAGCCTAGCTTCTGGCTTGATACACATGTCCAGAAAGTTAGTATATGGCTGTGCCCGCAGTGCTCCTCGCAACACACACCCAGTGTAGATGTGGATACAGAGAGGTCATTTTTTTTAAGTGTTCATACCATACCATATGATATCCCTATGCAGAAATTATTCTTTCTGGCTATATACAATTAACATATAGAACTACTGCCTGTATTTTTTTTGTATGCACATATTGTTAATTCATACTAGATCAAATAAAAATCATAAAAGCTGCACAAAATTCCATTTCTCACTTTAGTCTGCCCACTTCCTCAAATTCACTGTTAAGTAGGTTTAGTCTATTTATTTTGTTTCCTTAAGAAATCAGATTTGGCCGCAGTCATTCACGTCCTAATCATTTCCAGATTAGATTACTGTAATGTCTACTGTGAGACTGCCTTTGGAAGACTGACAAGTTGGAATTTAAGGTTGGTCCAGAATATGGCTGTCACACTGTTAAACCTGAGTAGGATTGAACATAGAATGCTGATATTTCTTATCAACCACGTGGCAAGGCAATTTGTTTCTGGCTGCAACTCAGAGTGCTGGATTTGACCTGGTTTTGAATTGTATGAAACCAGCGTTTCTTTAGATTCTGCTTCCATATGAATCACTCATTCCATTGAGATCTTCCAAGGCCTCCTTGCTGTCTGAAATGTTGCCAGTGAGTGAAAGGGAAAAAGTTTTTCCTGTGGCGACACTAAAATGGTCAAAGGCCCCACCAAAGGAAGTGTGGCTGGCTCTGTTGTCATTCAGTCTTTTAATGGGCAGCCACTTAAATGTGGTGGTGGT
The DNA here is from genome assembly GCA_948472985.1 of Iguana delicatissima. Taxonomy (NCBI): domain Eukaryota; kingdom Metazoa; phylum Chordata; class Lepidosauria; order Squamata; family Iguanidae; genus Iguana; species Iguana delicatissima. Next base: position 421,230 of record CAOKZL010002306.1, on the reverse strand, counting down.
TGTTATGAAAGACTCCTGACCTCTGCTGTCTCAATTTGAAATACAGTTTGTGGTTTTATGCTGTGTTAAGTAATTTTAACTTGATCATTTGGATTCATTTTTTCCCCTGCATGTTTATTTATTGTATCATGGGAAGCATGTTTCATTAAAAAAGACAATAATGCTTGGCTAGCTAAAAGGCAGTAGGAAAAAGAAGACAACACCATTACAGCTGGCGAGACTCAAAGAAGCCACAGCCCTGAGTTTGCCAGATCTGAGCAGGGCTGTTGATAACAGAATGGCTTGCAAGTCTCTGATTCATAGTGTCACTGTAAGTCAAAGTTGGTTTGACAGCATTTAACAATAACAACAAAAATTCTATTTATTTTCTGCATATTTCTGTAGAAAGCAGGGATTAAAATGTTGAAAATAAATTAATTCATTTTCTTTCTTTTTTTTACCCCTTGCCCATGGTGTTTAGCTTATGCAAGGTAAAATGGCTGACATGTACACACGGCTGATGGCATGTCGACAGTACGTGTACAACGTGGCAAGGGCCTGTGATCAAGGACACTTCAATGCAAAGGTGAGTTCACAGCTGGTTTGTGGTATAGGATTATTATTTTTTTTGATCCCTTTGTATATTTGACAAAGAGAGAGGGGTTAAAAGATTAATAGTTTTACCCAGAGGCAGCAAATACAAGATGTATTGGGTAGTCTTTTCCTGCTTCCCTGTACCTGTAGCAGTGAGGTGCTTTTTTGAGATGCAGCATATAAAATTGCCATTATAATTACCATATTGCTAGAAATAGTTGCTGTTATCACAGCATACATACCATAAATACATGCATTCTAAAGATGGGAGCCACATAGGACAGCTTCCTTTTCTTAAATTGCACTCCATGTACCTAAGGTGGCTGTAGGTTGAAGCCATAGTTTATTCTATCATGGTTGGAGGTGACTTGGAGAGAGTTGGAGAGTTTAGGCAGACACAGTAATGGCCTTGTCACAGAAAAAATGTTCTCAATTTCTCTGGGAGCTTTATATGTATTTGAAATTTTTTGTAGCTGAACAGGAGCCAAACCTAAGTGATTCAGCTGATGTTTTGAGGGACAGAAAGAGTTGTTCATCTTACCTTGAAATTCTGCTTTTGCACACATGATCTTGTGTCTTCCCTCAGGATTGTGCTGGAGTGATTCTGTACTCTGCAGAATGTGCCACTCAAGTTGCTTTGGATGGAATCCAATGTCTGGGTAAGATCATAGACGTGTGATTGTCACAAAGAAGCAAGTGGACTTAATTGTATAATGCCTACAGTCTGCTTGTTATCCTGTCTTAGTCACGTAGGGACAGGGGAGCGGTTTGCCCAGGACAGCAATGTTTTTGGGGCATCCCAGCCTGTAGCCACGCTCCCGTGCATCCTGGTCATGCTCCCACACACAGTGATGACACCCCTCCTGCCCCCCTCCACAAACTCCAAGCTCCACCACTGGTCTGGTGATTTGTAAGTTAAGTGTGATTATTTCAGCTATTCAAGCTCGAATGTTCCTCATCATGCAAACTCCCTATCCCACATGATCATCATCCTAGGTCTGGAATTTTGTCTCTTCTTAGATTTCCAAGTCTTCTTTTTATCTTGCAGGTGGAAATGGCTATATCAATGACTACCCCATGGGCCGCTTTCTACGTGATGCCAAACTGTATGAAATCGGGGCAGGAACCAGTGAAGTACGGAGAATAATTATTGGCCGGGCATTTAATGCTGTCTTTAAGTAAAACTTGCCATTAAAGAAAGAATCACACTTTAACCCTAGAGGCCTTGGATTTCCAAAACTGTAAAGCGCACAAGTATTTTTCTCCACTTGATATCCAGATGACCATACCTCTGTATGGTTCTTGACCTTTTCTTCTCAATATGAATGCTACTAGATTTGTCTAAGAACATGATTTTCTGTTACAATGGAACAAAACAGGCCATTCAGATGAAATGTGTGCATATCCATCATCATGCTTCATTCTAAAGAAATGAATTTGGTCCACTCTTCAAAAAATAATTTGTCTGGAGAATCATTGCGGACTCCCATCTCCAGCCTGCTGCTTTTGGTGGATGGGATTAGCGGCATCACATACGTTTGTGCCACATCTCCAAAATGCTAGCTGACTTCATAGGAATCTTTCTTTGTTATTGGATATGATGGGATCTTAGCTACACAAGCAATGTCAAAGCTGCTAAAAGATTAGTAGAAAGTGAGGTGTCATATTTCTGTGCTCTCCTGTTCTCTCCTGCTGCTTACTGAGGTGTATTAGTGCCATGTGAAGCCTTCATTCATTTGATGGACTGCCACCTTGCACTTGATTCATGTGTTGATGTCACCATCTATCATTCTGGAAGCAGTTAAAATGTCAAAATGCAGCTCTGTGCCAGCCAAGAGTCAAATTGGGGAGGAGGAAGTGGCAACTTGATTGGGGAATACAGGATCTTTTTATGAAGCTTTCCATGGCCAAATATAGAAGCAAATCCACGCTGCTTTACCTGGCAAGAAGAAAGGAAAGCACAGTAGGTGAGATTTAACAGCACTTCAGACTACTTTATACCATCACATGAAGACTGAAGATGTGGATTTATTTGTGTGCAGTAAACAGCATAATACAGTTTCCAAGAATCTAAAGCACATGGAGAAATGCTGAAGTTCACTACAGTGTAAATCGCTGCCAGTGGCTTTATGATTACTTCTAGTCTTCAGTACTGGACAGTGAAATACACAGAGGTTGCCTAGAGCTTCTAGGCCAGGGTGAGCAGCTGCTAACGGGATGGGGGTCACACGCTGCTACGCTGGCTGCTCCATTGCTTCCTGTGTGACTGGAAATGATGCCAGTTCTGATTCCATCATTTGGGTAAAAAGTGCAGCTGATTTCTGAGCTTTTTGTCAGAGCTGTGGGACCCCAAATGTCATTTTTCTGTTGTGTTTTTTTCCCCCCTGAAATTTGACTGTAAAACTGCATGCTGCATGTGGGCTGCAGTTCTGCTGCTGTTTTCAGCTACTTCCTTTGTTGCCTTCTATAGGATAGGAAGGGAGGCAGTTGGCAGAGAAAGCAGTGACTTGCAGCACAGGAGCTTTATGGATTATGAATCCCAGAAGGGATCAGCATTGACATAAACATCAGGAAGAAACGACACATTGGAACATATAAGTTTTATGTGAGATTCATGTTACCTAAGTTGTGTTCTCCTTTGTGGAATATATTGAATTATACAACCAGAAGAGTTGTACAGGTCAAAATCTTGTACCAAATGAAGACATCCAGTTTATGGTCACATCTGTTCACATCAGTTAGGTTCAATCTGTTTTATTTAGCAGATTTATATATCACTTCCTGAATAATTTTGAAATGAGTTACACAAGTTTTAGTGTGCGAGACACAGGGAAGAGCATCAGATATTGTGTGCTGTGCCAGAACTGCCCCTGTGATAGATCAAGCAGACAGTACAAGCACTTTGTGGCAAGACAGTCTTATCTGCTAGGGAAAATCCTTGATTTTTAATTTGATTATCAGCTTAGCATTCAAGTTTTTCAGATCCGGGCTCCATCCAGGCCCCTTCCAGCAATGCAGGATTCATTTAAATGTTTTACTGCCTGCGTGTAACTCCAAATTTATTATTTGGGGACGTCTCTGCCACTAAAAATGATGGGACCTTGGCATCTCAAGGTCAGATAGGAGACAGCAGATTTTTGCCTCATTTTTATAAAATATTAGACAAAGGGAAGTTTTGGGGCAGGGGTGCTACAGTCCTCCCTGCACATTTGTGGGTTTGGCCTTCATGGCTTTGATTATTCATGAGGCGCACACATGCCGTCCTCCCCATTCTCCCCCTCTCATTCCCATGCCTTCTCTGCTCCCAGGCAAAAGGCAAGGGAATGGGAGGGGAGAATGGAAGGAAGGCGCATGTGTACCTTCTCTGCGCATAGGGCTGCCTCCTCCCATTCGGTTGTCTTTTGCCTGGTGTGTGGATGGAAGGCATGTGCACACAGGCAAAAGGCAAGGGAATGGGACGGGGAGCACAGGGAAGGAAGGGACGTGTATGTATTCCCTTGCTCGCTCAGTGGGGGAGTTATTTGCAGTTTTGATTTTGCAAGGGTTCTGTGCCCTGAATCCTGTCAAAAGTGGAGAGGCCACTGTAGTGACAAAATCATTACTCAAAAAGGCAAAAACTGGAAAGTGCTTTTTAAAATGCAAGAAATGTCATTTTTAAATAGATTTCGTACACAGACACACATTTGAAGTAAGTGTGAGAATGGCAGTTTTCCTTGAAATTTGTGAAGTGCAGTGGAATTACTTGTGGCTTTTATCACCCACCTTAAGGTAGAGCTCCAGTGAAGTGGATGTAAATACCGTATCCGGCTAGGGATCGTAACTTACCCAACCCAAAGCAGAGCCAGTATACTCTGGGCCTCTGCAACTTGCCAACTGAAACTGGAACAGTTGTTTTTTTAAAAGGAGAGGAATTGGGCAAGGAATCTATAATTCTTTAAGATTGTCAACTAAACTCTGGATGTTGCTGAATGTATTTGATGATCTATTCAGTGAGTTCTTTGTAGCCTTTTAAGGGGCTACTGCAGTAGCAAAACATGGAGAAGTTGCTGGCTAACTGGTGATTTTATTGCGATACAAATAAAAATACCTGTTCTATACTTGTGTGTCAGCTGTTAACACGCTCTGTTTTGCCCAGCAGGAGGCAGGTAGAACCTTCATATGCTTCTAAACATTACATCTCCATAGTTCAAGGGCCAGACTTCTCTCAACCACCACATCCCTTGTAGATGAAACTGCTGGCATAAGTTGCTGCTTTTTAGACTACTATTACCTCTTCCTTCAGCCTTGTCTTCCTTCTGTTAAAGTGTTCACGGTGCATGGGCAAAATATTGCAACATTTGGTCACTGAAAAATCATAACTGACAGAAATCATGTGAAGCCACAGTCCTCTAAAATACATGGATAATAGGGATTTTGCTAGCCATATCTTTAGTTGGTTGCTGCTTTTAATTGGCTTATTATGCTATTTTTGATTTGACCAATATAGATTATATATTTTTATTGTACATTTCCCTGAGAGCTACCCAGCAAGTAATAATTCATACAAATACAAACCTACTGTGGTTATCCAGGCTTGCCACGGTTCACATGATGATCCTTTATAATTACTGTATTTAACAAGGATAGAGACACAGAGGGTAGACAGAATATATCCCATTTTATATAATGTTTTTAAATATAGTTTGCTATAAGAACCTGTAGCAGGTTGTTGGGCTTCCAATGCATGATTTCTGATAGAATGGAGATGGATAAATTGCTGGCTCCCAAAACTTCCTCCGTAGAAAGAGAGTATTAATAGCCTATCACATAAAGAGATTCCTTAGTTGTCACGTAGGATTAAATTATAACCTCATACAAGGATTGTGAAGTACTCATGGAGGAGTCAGATGTGCCACCAGCATAAATTATTATTCATTCTCTTTATAAACAGCACTGAGACACTACAGGCTGGTAACACTATAATCTTGTAGTATGTAATGATCTTTTCAGAAACCCATTTGCAGAAGATATCCCACAGAATGGGGAAAATGAATGTGGGATTCTCTTAGATGTAGTTGAATGGTGCCTTCTGTCATCCTTCATGATTGGCTGTGCCGGTTGACTCTGATGAGACTTGCCGTTTGACACATTTCCAGGGTAGCAAATTTGCTTGAAGGGCAGCCTCAGTGCCTCAGTTCAAACACTAAATCCTTCTCATTACGTGACATTCTGCCCTATTCCGATGTTGTGTTGTGTCCCACTCAGAGAGCACCATGTAGCAACAGCATTATTTGAAGGAACCATGAAGTAGAATTTAAAATAATGTCTCTGTTGCACCCCCTGGAGGTATGTGTTGGTTTGTGCTGGTTTTGTTTTGAAATGTTAGTGTGTTGTTTTGATTTGTTCTTCCCTTAGGCTACTTGCTGTTCCTTGTTTGGCTGGGAGGTTACTATTGCGGGAGCAAGTCTAGCTTACTAATGATGATGAAACCAAGCAGGGGGGAACCAAACAGTGCAAAAATCTGGATTTTAGCTGAATGCTATGAATTATTAAACTTTCAAACATTTTGCACTTTATTTTATTTTGAAGTGCAACTTTAAATAAAAGTTTCATTAATTTTACTGGCACTAATGTTAAATGTGCTGTTCTAAAATTCAAAGTAAAATACAAACACTAGCACAAATTTGCCTGCAACTTTTTTTTCACCAGTGTATTCCGAACTATAGAATTGAACTTTATAAAGGGCAGCATACAAAACAGTTATCAAGATGGAAAACTGGAATCTTGAGCTATAAGATACGAAGCAATAAGGTGTTCTCAATTTTTGACACTAAACATACCCACTGACAAGTATTTTTTCTTACCACTGTAATAACTAGAAGTCCACTATGCAGAACCCTGAGAATTATGCCCAAATCATGCAATTCTACTGAATCAAATTACTGATTCTACAGTACATTTCTAGCAATTATTAGGCTCTTAATAACTACTAAAAAAAGTATGCACACAAGTGTGCAACATGGTAAATCTACACCTAGAGCAGGATGAGGTGATGAGAGTTTTGCTGAAGTTTTGTCAGCACTATTTACTTCTCTGTATGGAAACAAATCTCCATCACTTCAAGGAGAAAATAGTGCACAAAGGAAAGGGCTCTGGAAATGTTTGTCAATCCAGAATTTTAACATAAAGCAGAATTCAAGCATTTCTCCATTCTGTGTATACTCTGAAGTAGGACAGAAGGACAGAAATCCTGTTCCACTTCAAGTAGAGCTGGACTATTATATGTAGTTGCTGCCACAAATAATAATAGTCATAGTCAATGGGCAAAATTATGGTATCAGTCCTTGACACATTGAAGAGGAAGACTGCTAGTCCTGGGAGGGTAAGCAAGGGGGGACAAGAATGAGTACACTGTGCCCTGAAGCAGAATTCTGCATCCCTCACTAAATTTTCCTTCAGTCCTCACATTTCTACCAATGCAGTAATTTAAAACCAATTAAGCATTCAAGAATACAGTAGGCATCCAAAGAATCGGTGAAAGCAAAGTGACCAAGGGAAAGCAGACAGAGCAAATACATGGTGTGAACAATTTTCACAGTTTCACTCTTTGCATTGCTAAAAGTTTGCATATTGAAAAAAAAATACACAGGAGGAGCAGAATTCTCATTCCATCCCCCCTACCAACAGCTATAGCCCTGCCATTCCTCAAAATAAGAACTTAAACACTGGAATAGCCCTTCAAGAGAGATTTACTTTCAGGGATGCTGCTCCCTGCTTTTAAATAGGTGCAAGAGACTTTTATTCACACCGTTTTTATTCACATATGGCCCTGTCTGTGAGAGATGTCTGATGTCTGCTGTTTTTTATCTTGTTTTCATGAGGCTATTTTATTATTACTTGTGTTTATTGGAATGCTGTTCAAACTTACCAGGATATTCTTTCTTGAACTTTAAATTGTCTTGAGTTTATCACAGAAAAATCAGAGATAAATACCCTAAAGGAATAAAAATCAGTGAAATAGTGTGAACCATCTTTCCTGACAGAAACTTTGAATCGTCTTTTCTGAAGTGTATGGTCGTTGTTTCCAAAGTTACAGACCTATGGTAACCATTTGAACTTAGTTGTGCTACTCACATTATGTTTGTGACAACAATATGCAATGACTGTTTGAACACCTTTTTGTTTGAACAGTCTGGTAAGATTGCTGCTTACAGTTCTCCTGGCCACCACTCCTTCTGTGCAGAACTAGGCTTTTTTTTTCCATGTACAGCAGTGTGCCTGCAGTATCCTGCTGTTTGACGACAGTGTCAGGCGCTGCCCTTTCTGAGGAATCATGGCGCAGAAGATTAAGAAGAGGTTTCACTCCAGTATAAAGGAATTAACAACTGTGAAGAGAAAACAAAAACATCCTTCAGCAAAGCAGACAACATTGTGGGGGTGGAAAGGGGAGTGAGGATTACTGTTCACAGAGCTGGGCTCTCTCTGCCTGCACCTGCTGTTTGCTGAAAGGCTAACCCTGAGGCCCAGTTGTCAGCTTGAATTGAGGTGGGGGGAGCCTCTGATCAGTGCTCGAGCCAAAGAGAAGCTGCAGGCATCCCACCGTCCACCCATGCTGGGCATAAAGCAGTGAGGAGGGGAGGTCGGTGCTGCCCGTGGAGGCAAAGGTCTGCTGGGTGAGGTGTCTGCTTGCTTCAAACATTTGATTCTTAAACATCAGGCAGCCAGTTGGTGAAATATTTACTGCAAAATTTATTGGCACAGCAAAAGACTGGTAGAGAGGTAGAAGATTAAACTAAATTTCTAAGCAAGCTCCACCTCAAGTGAGCTCCTTATGTGACCCTAGCAGCAGAAAAACAAAACGCGTATTCTGACAGCAGACTATAAAGCACAGTGTTCTGAATTTAAATTTCATATCTGCCACAAAATAACTAGAACATTTGTATGGAGCCATGTTTGTCCATGGCGGGGAGCATGGAGGTCTCAAATACCCTAGTAGAATAAATATCATCATTAGGACTAACGGTCACAAAAGTAATGAGCTATTTGTCATCTTTACTGCCATCTTTACTCTCACACCATTTGCAATATATGAATAACACAAAACTGGCTTTCAACAGCCACTGTATTCTACTTTGATCAGATCTCACTTGGAATATTGTGTCAAGAAGAATATTGACAAGCTAGAACAAGTTCAGAAGAGGGCAACCAAAATGATAAAAGGCTGGGAAACAATGTCCTATGAGAAACAGTTTAGGGATCTGGGTGTATTTAGTCTGGAGAAGTTTTAAGGTGACATGATAGCCATGTTTAAATCATAGAATCATAGAAATGTAGAGTTGGAAGAGAGCACAGGGGCCATCCAGTCCAACCCCCTGCCATGCAGGAACACCCTCAAAGCACTCCCAACAGATGGCCATCTAGCCTCTGCTTAAAAACCTCCAAAGAAGGAGACTCCACTACACTCCGAGGCAGCAGATTCCACTGCTGGACAGCTCTGACCGTCAGGAAGTTCTTCCTGAGGTTCAGGTGGAATCTTCTTTCCTGCAGCTTGAATCCATTGCTTCTTGTCCTGGTCTCTGGAGCAGCAGAAAACAAGCCCACTCCCTCCTCTACATGGCATACCTTCAAATATTTAAACATGGCTATCCTGTCCCCTCTTAGCCTTCTCTTCTGCAGACTAAACATATCCAGCTCTCTAAGTCTATCCTCATAGGGCATGTCTTCCAGGCCTCTCACCATTTTGATCGCCCTCCTCTGGACTTGCTCCAGCTTGACCAGGTCCTTCTTGAATTGGGGTGCCCAGAACTGGACACAGCATTCAAGATGAGGTCTAACCAAAGCAGAGTAGAGTGGTACCAGTACCTCCCTCGATCTAGACACCATACTCCTATTGATGCAACTGAGAATTGCATTGGCTTTCTTGGCTGCCACATCACACTACTGACTCATGTTCAGCTTGTGATCTATTAAGACTCCTAGATCCCTTTCACACGTACTGCTATCCAGCCAATATTTGATGGGATGTCATATGAAGGATGGTGCAAGCTTGTTTTCTGCTGCTCCAAAGACTAGAACATGGAGCAATGGATTTAAACTTCAGGAAAAGAGATTTCACGTAAACATTAGGAAGAACTTTCTAATGGTGAGAGAAGTTTGACAGTGGAATACACTGCCTTGGGGTGTGGTGGAGTCTCATTCTTTGTAAGATTTTAAGAAGAGGCTGGATGGCCACCTGTCTAGACTGCTCTGATCATGTATTCCTGCATGGCAGAGGTTGAACTCAATTACCCTTGTGGCGCTGTCCAACTCTATGATTCTATGAGAGATGTTGAAAGAATCAGAGCTTCAGAAAGGTACTTTTTTTGACAACGCTCAGAATCTGCTGTAGTCCCCCAAGCTAATTTTATGAGTTCTGGTAAGGGTAACACAAGATAATGTGCCTGGCTTCTTTGAACAAAAGCTTGGGAGGGAAATGATTTAATGATAACGTTGTTTGGGCATATGATGCTACTATTGTTAGCTGAAAAATAAAGGGGATGATTCCCTACCTCTCCATAAGAGCAAGTTCCAGGGATATCATGCAAACATCTCAACTTTCTATATGTACAATTTGATTTGTATCTAAATTCTGTTTTGCCAGGGTTGCATGCATTATTGAAAATGTGAAGAGTTTGCCCAAACCATGATATATATACCAAACACAAAAACAATTCAGCAGGCAGTACTGCAAGACTGGACAGAAGCTCACTGTATCAGTGATGCAGCATCTTTCTGAGCTAATGAGGTCTGAAAAGCACAAACATTCAGTTTTACTTAAATATTTATATCCTGTATCATCTCATACTTGTAGTAATTTATAAATACATAGAGGCAAACTCATTGACCTCTTTCGTAATAATTTCACAATAGTTCATATCCATGAAAATCCACATTTCAAGGTTTACTGTTAATAAAGTACATTTCCTTTCACTCTTAATACATTTAGGTCAAACACATTGTCTGTTACTACAAATTCCCACTTGTCTCTCCTTAATCCTCTTTAGTGAGAAAATTATTAACATCTGTAATAGGACAATGCATTTTCTATAGCACTGTGAAAAACATGAACAGGATAAATTGAAATTAACCCCAGTCACAAGTGTGGGGGGGGCTGTGTGTTTGTCAAATCACTGGAATTACAAAACATACATCAAAGGATAGTATAATGCTGTGTAATTTCTGCTGGGCTTTACCTGTGAAGGATGAGGTGTTTAAAACAGCTTTTAACAGGTCATTTATGATCATTAGTGAGTTGTTGATCTGGGATTATTGCAATACAAGAGGATAATTTTAAATAGTCATTATCCTGCTGACATTTCGGTATTTATAACTGACAAGTGAGACCTGAAATCAGAGGCTGCAATTATAGCCTTACCTCCTAGGAGGCGTATTCATATTCATGGCAAAGCATGGAAAAACCACCTTTGGGGACTACAGCTTGCAGAACTGCTTTTTGAAATCCAGAAAATAACTTTTCTAGGCTCATGGCCAAGGGATCACCCAGCAGTGCTCTCCTCCAGCATATTCCATTCCAATCCATCCTACCAATTCCCTTTTCTTTTCTTTTTTTATTTTAAAAAAAGGCAACAGTGTTTCTTTGTACTTCCCATGATCATGCTGATACTTCTCCTGGCTATATTGGCAGTCAACACTACTGCAGTGTTAAGAAGCAATAATGGAAGCATTTTTTGTTAACGGAATGGACTCTTTCCAATAAGAACTTAAACACAGAGCTGTTGCTAAAGTGATGGGCTGGTCCTAAATGCTATCTTCAGTGGAGTACATGCAACTACTAAGATCTGTTTGGCACAAACTTTTGTGGACTCTGGGCTGCTTCATCAGAAGTTGTGCACTAGAATCAACAAGAGCTTATCTTGTTAGTTGTTAAAGTGTCAGAAGAATCTTTGACGTCTTTGCTGCAGCAGGTCAATTTGGCTACCTATCCCACTCAAAATTCCATTGTGCACCACATGGTATCACCATAAACATTTTAAGTGGAACATATTCTCTTGGGCACATCAATAAAGAAGTTATTCCTGAAAACCTACACACAGCTGAAATAACCCACTGATTATAGTGGAGTTACACCCTGTTTTTTTGCAAGCAGCTGACAAACACAGTATGCTCACTAAGCTTCTGAAGATATGAACGTTTGACTTTATAAAATAAAAGTTGTCTGGCCAGCTAAGCCAGTAATATTTCTTAGACTTTAGCTGACTGTGAAGCTGATGACACAGCTCATCGCTTTCTGGATATTCTCCAAATGTGTCTTTGCAGACCTTGGAAAAGTTACTTTTTGGACTAAAACCCCTGAAGCTACCAGCTAGAAGTCAGTTGCCCTCCTCTGTCTGATGTGTTAACTGCAGGAAACACAATTACGCACAGTCTGCCCTCTGCATTTGCAGATTTTTCTTTCATGGATTTGATTATTCATGAATTTATAGCTGCTGCTTGACTAGCTTGTCCTTCTTGCCCAGCTGCTCTGTCTCTTGTCCTTCCAACCTCAGCCCAATAAGTCCTTCCCACCTTGCCTGAGCCAGATTTTAAACCACTGTCCAGCCCATCGACCTCCTCCCCCACTCCTCTTCCTCCCAGTTCTCCTCTCAATCTCCTGGAAGCTTGGGAGGCAGAGGAGTGGATGGACGGAATTGATCGTCTTGAAAGGGTTTAAAATCTGGCTGAGGCAAAAGGAGAGTAAAAGAGGCTTGGGAGGAAGAGGAGTAGAGGGAAGAATTGATGGACTTGAGGTGGTTTAAAATCTGGCCGGGGCTTGGTGATGGCAAGGTGGGAAAGGGAGTGAGGGGCTAGTGCTTTCGGCAGGAGAGGAGAGGAGGAGGGGGAGCAGAAAGAGTGTGGTGAAGAGCTGGAGCTGCCAGAAGGGGCTTGAAAATCTGACTGATGTACCATGGTGTCAAAGTGGGAAATGGAGTGGGTGGAAAGGAGTCTGTAGTATTCACCTTGGGGCGGTGACTTCCAACATTCATGGTTTTTCCACTTTTGTGAGGGTCCTGTGCCCCTAAACCCTGTGAATGCAGAGGGTGTCTCATAATGCTAGTATAATTGCAGCAAACACAATTGCTGTTCCAAAGTGTGAGGCCGGTGTTTCATCCACCTAACTCCAGAATCTTTTTACATGACACATTAGAGCTACACTGTGATTCAAAGTATTCCTGCAAAGCAGTGCTGATTATCAGGGCCGGTCAGCTAGTGATAGAAATTAGTATAATTAAGCGCATGCTGTATTCCACACAGAGCTTGGAAACACTGCTTTTTAAAAATAAGAACTCCCAGAATTCTTTACCCCTTCCCTGCCAGCAGGTCAACTGAGCAACAGGTTTAATCAGATAGGTCTAACTCCGAATAGAATTTACCATTAAGAGTTCCACATATAGAACATATACAACAATGAATCAGATAATTCAGATAAATTAACTAAACAACAAATCTCCGTCATTTATTTTGTCTAATTGATTGGCTGCTAATGACACAGCCCACTGATGCACAGTGCAGCTTTGCAAATGAAAGCTTTATCTATTAAAATAATGAGGCAATAATATAATTATAAATTAATGTCTCTACTAAACATGATTGGCAACTTTTTATGATGTGCTTCTATGCATTTATAGCTCTCTGATACCAGAATTTAGTAGCTGATGCTTTCTTTTTCCATGCAGGACAATGAAATTACACAAACTTCTTCACTTGTTACAATTTTGCATTTAATATGCTGGAGAAGGAGAGTGTTATTGGAGAGGGCTGGGTGGAAATAGTGGGAATCTTAGGCCAGAGACGATTTCCTTGTTCCTAGCTGTTGGGAAATTTCTAAATTTGGTCTCTATCTATCATGACTACATTGGACACACCACCGAAAATGCCACATGTTCCAGTCTAAATGCAGGCAGAACATCATTATGAATCATAGAGTTGTGGGCTCAAAAATAGAATTTATAATATGCACCCCACATCTGTTGACACATTATGGCCTAAAATATGACCTACAAGGAAAGATCATCAAGAATGTAATCAGATAGGAAGTGGAACTTGGCTCCAAATTTAGCAAACTACAATAAATTAAATAGAACCAATATATATTACTTGTAAAATGTGTTCCTGAAAATAAACATTCAGCTAATGAGATGGCATGTTATTGGGCCACCAGTTTTAAAAGGGCAAGTCTATAAGTTTCACAGAACTTTTCCTGAAGTTCCTAAATGTTCAGAGATAGGAAAAAACTGGTATGCATACCAAGCAAGGTAATCTGTTTACAAGCTGAAAAAGAGGAAATTGAGTAATGCAAACACTTGGGACTTTTCCAATCAACCTTTTACCCCTAATATAAATATACATTTCTAATTTATTTGTTTTGCAAGGCATGTTACATATTTAAATTTCTGCACAATTTAGCACCATTAGTGGCTATGAAAATGTAATTGTCCCCAACTATATATTTCACTACTTCAGTCTATGTACCCCAGCAGAAAGAATGTATTTTCCCCCCACATAACATTATTATAACAGTGGGCCCTCGGTATCCACTAGAGTTTGGTTCCAAGACCCCCTCTGGTGGATACTGAAATTTGTGAATGCTCAAGTCCCATTATGTAAAATGGTGTAGTAAAATGGCATCCCCTATATAAAATGGCAAAATCAGTTTGCTTTTCAGATTTTTTTGGGGGGTGGGCAGAGGGATATTTCAAGCTGTGGTTGCTTGAATCCATGGATACAGAATCTGTGGATATGGAGGGCCAACTGTATACCCAGGTCTTAAAGTGAGGTACATATTTCTCTTTAATTAAAACTGAACGCAGTGTTCATTTTTATAGCCCCAGTTGCTTGCTTCCTTACACTGGAGAAGGGTAAGACCCATCTCTGAGGAGTCCATGGTGTCTGTGTTTCAACAAGACACAGAGAGAGCTCTCATTTAAAGAGAAGCAATGACACAATCAGAGAGCCAGTGTGATGTGGTGGTTGAATGTTGGCCGATGACTCCGGAGACCAGGGTTGAAACCCCCAGTCAGTCATGGAAACCCACTGGGTGAACTTGGGCAAATCACACTCTCTCAGCCTCAGAGGAAGGCAAGGGCAACCTCCCTCTGAAGAACTCTCCCCAAGAAAACCCAGCGATAGGTTTGCCTTAAGGTTTGTCATAAGTTGAAAACAACTTGAAGGTACACAACGTAATCCTCGTCCTATCAGGGCAGGTAATGTGGCAGCTTCTCTTCATGAAATGTGACTGGCACACCATGCGGAGCATTCCTCACATGTGCTGCCTCAGAAGCACGTCCGGCTGGTTCAGTCAGGTTTGCTCTTCAGTAAATCTGTTTCTGCTTGCAGCCTCAGCTGCTCCCAGTCCAGCCTGATACTGTTTATGCCAGCCTGCCCGCAACCCTAGGGACAGCTAACTTGACTACAGCTCTTATCATCCACTATCACCATAGCCACGCTGTGGGAGTAATAGGGCTTGCAGTGCAACACATCTGGAAGGCACCAAGTCGGGCGAGGCCAGGCTACACAAGCTGGGAGCACTTCAGGTTTTCAGATAAGAGCCTTGCTTAACCCTGCCTGGACATACTGGGGTTGAATTCAGGACCTTTTGTACACAAAAAAGCACAACGATGCTTTCATGCTAGGCTGGTTGAGAACCAGAGAGGGAGGCTGGAAAAGTAACTTTTCTAAGGCTCGACCCGCGCCACGCACATTCATTTTAGCACCACGTCCGGGCTAGGAACTGGGAATTATTGACGTGGACGAAATGTCACCGAAGAGCTAAGCGGTATAAATTACCTGGCCTGAGCCCTCCGGACAGAGAAGGAAACAGACCGAAGGGCAGGAGAAAGGCGCCGCGGGGAGGGCCATCTCCCTTTCGTCTCAGGAGCGGCGGCGGTTCATTTGGGGGGCCGCCGCCGCCGCCAGCTGGCCTAAGACCGACTGAGCCGAGGCCCCGGAGGAAGCCGCTTCCGCGAAGGGAAGAGCCCGCGCCGGGCCACAGCCGCGGGGGGCCCCTGAGGCGAGGAGCCGGGCGGCAGAGAGGCGTCACTCCGCCCCGCGCCCCGCCCGCCCGCCCGCGCTCGCCGTTTCCCCGGCGCTGCCTGCAACCTACCTGACAGCCGGAGGAGAGCAGCCGGGAGGCCACCGGCCAGGCGAGCCCGCCTCCCGGAGCGCAAGGCGGGAGGGGGGCGGCTCTCATTCAGGCCGGCGGAGGCGGAGGGTGGGGGGGCCGCCGCTTTGAAGGCGGCAGGAAGAGCGGCGCGTTTCCTCCTCCCTCCTCCCCGCCCTCGCCCGCTTCCCACACCGCGCGCGTGGGGCGCCGGCGGGCAGCCCGGGGGCAGCGCCGCCGCCTGCGAAGCGCCGCAGGCCCGCGGGCGCAGGGGGGCTGCAGCCCCGCGGCGCTCTGCCTGTAATGGCGAAGGGCGGGATGGGCCCCCTCGTTCCCGCGCTCTGTCGCTCCCACGCGTGTTACGGTGCGTGATGACAGGGACGCGGCGAAGGGCCGCCCCTTTGGTGAAAAGAGTCGACGCGGCGGCGCCTGCCCTCGAGCCCGAGACGTAGGCCGTTTCCACACTAGCCGCGTATAGTGCTATTATTACACTTCCGACACCCTATGGAATGCTGGGGCTTGCAGTTTAGGAAGGGGCCTCAGAGGCCCCCCTAGACTACAAACCCTTCTTTGGAGGTTTTTAAGCGGAGGCTGGGTGGCCGCTTGTCCGGAGTGCTTTGAGGGTTTTCCTGCGGGGCGGGGAGTTGGACTGGACGGCCCTTGTGGTCTCTTCCAACTCTACATTTCTACGATTCTATGAAACCCCAGGATGCCGTGGGATGTTGAAAGTGTAATAATAACACTGTAAGCGGCTACTGTGGGAATGGACATAGGCGTTTGACTGAGCGCACCGGTGTTAAGTCAACATGATGTATTGATCACAGAAGTGCCGCGTTTAATAGAGTAATTAGTCAGGTTAATCGGTTGGAAGTACTATGGCTTGACCCCAGTTAATCAAAAAGCAGATTTTTAATTTTTAAAGCAAATACAAGTACTTACTATGTTTTTTTAAAAAAATGTAACCGCTAACACTGCCTTAAAAGAGCATTCTTTTTCTAAAGATGGAAGGTCTCTTAGGAGGTTGTATTTGCTACTGTAGAGCTTAGCTACAAAGAAAGCACACTTATGGTTTCAGAAATAGTTTTTATACATATATAGTTTTATGCAAATATAATCAATAATGAAATAAAACAGATGATTAATAACTGTTTAAATATTGTGTGCCTCCATTTTTATTTTTATGTATATTTATTTGATTTATATCCCACCTTTTTTCTCAAATGGGACTCAAAGTTGTTTACCAAGTCAACAACTGCAGTAAAGCACATTTATTCATGCAATGAATGATACAGCCTCAACATGGGCAGATGGTTGTTGGGTCATTTAAAAAACAAACAGACAGTGAACTTCAGCCTCCACCAACATGAGCCAGAATAAAAGGAATGCAATTCTTTGCTCATTTGGTTTTCAAAGGAAGCCATGAGTAATTTTAGCAATTTTCTTTTTACTGACTATTCACAGTTTGGGACTTTCTCTGTAAAATTCACACACTGTATTTTTTCTGTACAAAAATACTGTAATTAGGGACTCCAAAACTGCATTATTTTATTTTATTTTTGACACAGAAAACAGCATTTTCTGTACAGGAAACATTTTCTGTGCTGAAGATGCTGTTTACTGCACACCAATACCACATCTGAATTTTGTGCAGAATGAGTCCTGAACTGTAAAGGCTCCTGTTGATCCAGGATTCATCTCATCAAGGTTTCCAGAAACTTGACAAACGCATCCCCCCTCCCCCAAAATCATTCCGTCTCTAGAACAGAATGCCTCTGAGCACATTTGGATCCCAAGAATTTGCTTCTAAAGCGAGATGATAAAAAAAAAATCCATTGCCTGTTTCCTCAAGCTTGCTTGCTTTCAGCTGGTGATTGTATATGGAAAAAGGTCATTTTGTTATGAGGCAGAAAGAAAGAAACCCCCGCTGAATTACTGCAGATCAAATTTTTAACAAATGGAGAGCCAGTGTGGTGTAACAGTTTGAGCATTGAACTAGGACTCTGGAGGCAGGGTTCAAATGTCTGCTTGGCCACAAAAACCCACTAGGTGACCTTGGGCAAGCCATCCTCTCTAAGGCCCTTTCCCCATCTTGCCTTCTTCCGATGCTGGGGTGTGGGGATCGCGCGAGCAGCCTCTGGTGAGAGGTTCTCGCATCCGGGGTCCTTCGGCTCTGCACAAGCTGCGCGCTTGTGTGAGAGCTCCACCTCTTCCTTCCGCAGCACAGCCTGGGAGTTTCCCAGGCTGCACTGGGGCAGGAAGCGTGACCAGCATGGCTCTGGAGGCTCCGTATGCTAGGTAAGGGTGCGCGGGGCCTGGGAGCAATGCGCTATCGTGCACCATTTTCGGCTTCTAGCTGAAAATGAAAAGGTGCGCGATCGGTGTCTGCCAGCCCCTGGAGCATCGGGCCTCTTTCGCATGGAAAATGCCATGCGAAAAGGGCGTTAAGTCTCAGAGGAAGGCAAAGGCAAATTTCTTCTGAACAAATCATGTGAAGAAAAACCCCATGACAGGTTCACCTTAGGGTTGCATATAACAATAACAACTAAACAACTAAAAATCTCCCAGAAGATCCTAAACAACCTTCTGCACCTAACCTCTGCTCCCCAGTTATATAGTCTTCGCAATATGTCCTGTTGCCTCTTTGTGCTTTGTATAGTTTTCGAAGTAAATAATTGAATGAACTCAGTTGCATAGGGATGGGGGGCTGATGGGAGTGGTTTGCCCCGGGTGGTGATTTTTTGGGGGCATCCCAGCTCGTAGCCATGCACCTGCATGCCATAGTGCCGCCCCCTCACACTGTAGCCCTATCCCATGCACTGTGGCCGCGCCTCCAAGTACCGTGGCCATGCCCCCTACCCGTCTACCCCTCCACGCATTCCAAGCTCCGCCACTGAATGAACTAGCAAATAAACACAATTTTAAAGGGAACTTGTTTGTTTTATACTGAAACAGGTGGATGGATTGGTAGATAATTGTTCACTATGTTTGTACTTCTATACCAGAGACAGGCTTGTAGCCTGAAGAACATTACATTTTATAGGGATATCACTCTTTTGCATCGATGCTATTCCAGACTTACACTTTTCGTGCCCAGCAGCAGGTGGCGCCAGGTGGTCCTCATTGGCTTGCAGGGTTCTTCCCTTTGCCTGGCTCTGCTATTCTCCTTTTGCTATTTCCATCACATCCCTTTGCCTCCCTTGTCTATCTATCCTATCTTCTCCTTGCTTTCCTTCCAGCCTGTCAATTACCTCCCTTCCCCCTTTCTTTTCTGCCATTCTCATTCTCTTTCCTTCCATCTCTCCCTCATCCACAACCCAAACTTCATTTATTTCCTGCTTTCCTCTGATCCCCTGCACAGTTTCTTGTCTCCAGATCCCACACATTTTAGACTGCTACCATCTCACAGAGCATGAAGGTGTTGCAGCAAGTGTGTATGTATAGGTGTAGGCAGTGATGGAGAAGCACAGAAGAGGCACAAGCTGAGAAAGATATATCCATCTACTCTGGGTGTTGGCGTGAGTGGGGAAGCCTTTAGAGGACAGGTCTAGGTTGGGCTGGTGGAGCCCAGAGGCACTGCCCTCACCCAGTCCAGTGGTGGCTAAACCTCTGTGTTGTTCCCTCACAAATTTCTGACAGGCCTGCTTTTTTTGTAAAAAGAACATCAAAACCATTTGTCTTTATAACACTGTTGCAGGAGTGAAATGAGCCATGAAAGGTGAACTATAATACAAATATGAATGCATACAGATAATCTGTCTACAAGATAGATTAAACAGGAATTTGTTTCGTTCTGGAGCTGGGAACAGTTTGGGACTATTGCCTAAGATACTACTTTTTCCTCTTAAAAGTAACTCCATCTCAAAATGCAAAACAAAACTGGAATTTTGAGAAGATATGCCCAGGAAGAGCCTCTCTACCTTTTTTAAGTGCAAGATGAAACTTGAATCAAGATGTAAGCTATCTCTTTGCTGATGCTCAAAATATGCTCTGCCTTCTGTGCTACAAATCCCAATATGTGTATGCATGTGGGTGTGCCTTTAACTCACCTGTTGACATATGGCAACCCTGTGAATTTCATAGGGTTTTCTTAGGCAAGGCATACTCAGAGATGGGTTTGCCAGTTCCTTCCTCTGAAATGTAGCCTGCAGCACATGGTGTTTGTTGGGGGGTCTCCCATCCAAGTACTAACCAGGGCTGACCCCGCATAGCTGCCAAGATCAAACAGGATCTGGTGCCTTTAGGGTATACACAGCAGAAAGGAAGCTCTTTAACCACAGAGACCTTCCTGGATGTTTAAGGTCATCTAGCCTAAAGCTTCATCGGGGATGCAATAAAACTGCCTGAGGCCTGCAATGCTGCCTGGGAAATTTGCTGCCTGTCATGTCTCATTGCTAATTCAACAAAGCATTTGCTCTGTGTCTGTGTCTGCCAGAGCTGTGTCATGGTGGAACTAATATAAGCCTTTGCCTCAGTGCATACCAGCTGTTTATGTAAAGGCTTATAAATGCAGTGCTCTGCCGCTGTAGGGGTGCTGCCAATTGAGCCCATACTAAGGAACTGGCAAATAGACGCCCAGTTGATAGAAGTGAAAGGCTGCTTCTTCATCTTCAGTCCCTCCTGTTATCCCCTTGACTTGTTGCCTCTGATATAATGAAACCTCAACATTAGCAAATCTGCGCTATTTTGTTGACTTATTCTCTCCTGCTGTAAAAGCGCCACACTGATGGCCTCTGTTCATTTCTGCTGCTTAAATCTTTGATGAAGACATTCTTCTCCTCTCTGTTGGCTCCTCCTCTGTCTGCTTTTCCCTGATGCACAAATATTCTAATAAATGAGTTAGCCTTCTACAAAGGCAACAAAGAAAATGTCAGGTCTGTGTTCAGAGATGCAGCTCAAGGTTTTCATCTTACACAGCAAGGCTCTGTGTCCCATTTGCAGAAGTGCATTTGCCCTGCCAGCTGCAATCCTCTTAGAGATTTGTCATGAAATAGTGAGAAAGGCTGACTTAACATGTACTTTATAGTTGTATATTCTCCAGAGTTTAGAGAAGTTATCTCTTTTGGACTAAAAGTCCCCAGAACTATCCCTGGCCAGCATGGTCAATGGCTGTTGTAGTCCAAAAATGTAATGATCCATGCTTTGGTGTCATAACACTCATCACACAATTGGCTCTCTGCCTTGAGAATAGCCTTCTCTTGCGTGGATTCTAAAATACATAACTTTTGATAGAGCCTCTGAGTGAGAGCTGGGGTTAATACAGAAAGAATCAAGGAGATGGGGGCAGAAACAAGAAAAAACACAATTGGGGAAAAGTGTATTTGCACCAAGCCCTAAAAGCAGTGTGTCCTGCTCTCCACTTAGGGTTCTTCATTATAGATCCTTGCTCTTTCATTCTGATAAACAACGCAAACTCTGGAAACCTCACTTTGTCTTTCTGGCTTGGGAACTGCAGGAAGTACTAACTGAAGCTGGGCAAAGATTCTAATATATGAATTCTATTCTTTTTTTAAAAAAAAATGTTTTACTGGTAATCATAGGGCAGCAGAGCTTTTCTTACTCCACACCCCTGCTATTCACTTTGTAGTCCATATATTTAGAAAAGAAAAGACCTAGCTGACACTACACAATTAATGCTACCTCTGCTATGCTCTCCCTTCATAGCATTTGCTGCCATCTTAAATAACAAGTTGCCCTTTGGGAAAGATAGTAGAGAAGAGGATCAGGGTAATATATCCACATTTCTTTCTGCTGAGGATGCATCTTCTTATTATACTCTGTGTGTGTGTGTGTGTGTGTGTGTGTGTGTGTGTGTGTGTGTGCGCCATAAACATTAGAAATCATTAAATTTCTATATATACACACATACACACAACTTTGCATGTCTTTCTGCCACTCTCACCAATGTTTTCTGCTCTGTATGATTTTCAGATTTAGGGCTCAACAGATAACTGCCAAGACAAACAGCAAGAGCATTCCGGCATCAATATACCTCTTCTTTTTTCTTAAAATATTTTTAAAACTGTAGAATAGGATTTGGGTAACAAAAAATTGGTTCTAGACATTCAAGCAACAATATGACCTAAAGAAATGATGTGACTTGCTGCTTGCTCAGTTGGAGACTATCGTGAATGCACGGGTGGCTCATGGTCCCAGCAGGAAGAGGGCAACTCCGTTTCAGGGTGGAGCATGCAAACATCCTGCTCAGACCATGATCCGCCTGCGTATACATGAGTTGGTGAACAGGGCCATTTCTCTGAAAAATGGACTTTTGCTACCCTTTTTTCTGCTGCCAAACTAAATCATTATAGCCATCACATGATAAGCCCACAAAATTAGTTTTATGTAGCATGAGTGTTTATAGTTATTTCTGCAGGAGAAAAAATTAATTCCCAATATGTATGATAGTGAAGTTGCATTTGATTTTCTACTTCCTGAGTGAACATTCTACCTATTTTTCATTTTTAAAGTAATCTTTGTAACTTAAGATTTGTTTGTTTGCTTTTCTTAATATACTGTTGCTTAGGAGGGTTTTTTTAACTTGCCAATAATAAGTGGCATCCCGTTGTGATGTATGGTAGCATAGGTGTGGCTTACATGTGTATGTCTTCTTGGACAGGACACAGCAAGCTTCCTTTTTGTTTGCTGTCTAAAACCTCCTCCCTGGCAGCTGTCAAGACCCAGGAGATGCTGCCACTTCTGCTTCTTACCAGTGGGGTGAAATGGAACAGAGCAGGCTATTCAGATGAGGAAGATGTGGCTGCTCTGGGCTCCCAGGGAAAGGAAAAGGAGAAAGTACTCCTTCTGTGACCACACTGTCATTTCTTCCCTCTTCTGAGCTGAGACCAGTGCTATCTTCATTTTCTTAATTGTCTCTTCCTCCCATCCCCACCAGTAAGCAGGGTTTGACAGCAGCCAGGGCGTGGGGAGATCACAGAACTGCACAGCTGGAACATTGCCTTACACCTGCTCAGTGTAGGATCTTTGCTATACATCTGTATGATGATTCTGCTGTTTCTATCTGTTGCTCTTCACTTTAAATCTTTTCTTCATTTTCTACTGTTTTACTGTAGCATTGAATTTTATTTTATAAATTCATTGTTAACAGTCTTGAACACAATACATTTCAGAAGAGAGTCAAGGCAAGTGTTGTTATCCTTTGTAGGTAGCTGTTTTTGTTGTTGTTTTTGTGTGTTTTTAGTTGATATACCCCATATGTTGTTTTATATCTTTAAACTGTGTGTCAATAAAAAAAAATTAAAAAAGAAGCAAATCAGGATGTTAATTATCTTTACATTTAAAAATTAAGTATTTGTGGTCAGTTTTCCTCAGAGTTCTATGCCTTATATGTCTTAACATAGCCTAGTCACCCTAGTGGACTGTAAGTATGAGAAGACTTTATAGCAGGGCTGGGCTTGTATCCCTGCAGATGTTGTTTGACTGCAACAATCAGCATTCCTCACCATTAGCTATGCTATGCTGACCAGGGTTGTTGAGAATTTAAATCCAGTGACACCTGGAGGGTCACATGTTCCTACCCTTGCATTATAGCACACTATGAATAGTGAAAGAAGGCAAATGGTCTCTGGGCTCGGAGACAAGAGAATCATTCCCCATAGGCTTAATGTAGTCCTTGGAAGACATTGAAAATGTAGAGCTTGAAAAAGTTTGTTTTTTAAAATTGTTCTCAAATCTCTACCACCACCATCAAAAAGCCATCTCTTAATTTTGTCTGTACAAGGAAAAAAACTACATTTTGTCTTGTAAACCTGACTCTGCTTTTAGTTACCTAAGTATTTTCATCAACTTCAAGGAAGTAGGTGAATTAATTGAAGCCAATGTATTTTGCTTCATGGTGCACTTCATATCACAATTCACAACCCCTGTTTCATGGTATACCTCACATGAAAATTCACAATCCTTGAGAAGCTAGTGGACAAGCTAACTGCACCTTCTTGCAACATTCTTCTTTTATTACTGTGGGGCACCTCTGATTTCCAATTACCTTCTTATATTCTATGTGTGTGTTTATGTGCCTTGAAGTCACCTGTTGACTTATGGCAACTCTATTCATAGGGCTTTTTAAGGCAAGGAATACTGAGTTTACCAGTTTCTTCCCTCTGAAAGAAAAAAAGCCTGCAACACTTGGTAATGGGAGGGGGGACGGGGGTCCTATCCAAGTACTATCCAGGGCTGACCCTGCTTACTTTCCAAGATCAAACATGATCTGGTACCTTTAGGGTATTTACACAGTATTTATTATAGTAGTATCCTAAGTTCCAGAACTGCAGCTTGTCTTTGCCAAGCACAGGTGGAATCTCATATCCATTCAGCCACACTTAAAATGAAAACCCTATGGTTTTCCTGCACCTGAATCCCCTTTGTCCTTAGACACAGACTGCCACATGCTAAAGCAGTGGTTCTCAACCTGTGGGTCCCCAGATGTTCCTGGACTTCAGCTCCCAGAAACCCCAGCCATTATGGTCAATGCTGAGGGCTTCTGGGAGCTGACGTCCAAAAACATCTGGGGACCCACAGGTTGAGAACCACTGTGCTAAAGCACTGAGAAATGGCAGTGTTAGGATTTAACCTGATTAGAAATAGAAATAGAAATTTGAGCCAGTGAAACAGATACTCTGATTCTAAGTATGTTTGGAAGTGAATCTCAGCAGTTTTTAAGAGGATTTATTTGCCAGCAAATATGTTCAGGGGCATGTTTTCATATCCTGAGTATAAATGTGATGAGTAGATAGAAGACTCACAATTATCATTGGGGTTAAAGGCATCTTTATGAGGCTGATAAGGTCAATGACAGGGCATGTTTTGCACCCAGAAGGTCACAGATTCAATTCATTTCAAAGACTTGTGTGCAGATGAGGGAAAAGACCCCAGGAGTCACTGCCAGTCAAAGTAGACAAAATAGGCTAAATCAGGGCTGACCAAAGTTTCAGACTGTAAACAATTCATGGGGCATAACACACAGACAGACACTCCGTTTATGCCTGCCCTGGGCTCTCTGAAAGCAAGTGTGGTGTATAAGTAAATAAACTGCACAAACACTTGCTCCTAGGTGAGACATTCCGAAATGCGTGTAGAGTAACTGCAGGGGCACAGTTTGGGCTTAACTCCTTGCAAGTGGGTGCAAGTACCCAAAAACAGCTAACCAGGAGCTGGAAGTCTCTTTTCTCTGTTTATCCACCTTGTATCTTTTGGGGCTTTTTATTACGTCCAACAAATCCCAGATGAAAACTGGGAAACATGTAGCCAAGCAACAACAGAGTGTAGTCAAGACAATAAATGCTATTAATGTGGAAGAAGATAAGCCAGGAGAAGTTACAGCAGTTTGCTTTTGCCAGGGTCTACCGGGAAGGGCAAGATTCCTCCTCCTTTCCTCCATGCTAAGCTAGATACGAACTACCTTTGTGCTTTGAACTCAAGTCTGCAGCAACTGAACTACGCTAAGAACAGAGGGAGAACGTGGGAGGAAAAGAGCAGAACTGGAACATTTTGAAAGCTGCTGAAAAGCGAGATGACAGAAAATTGGGACTTTGCCTGTTAAACTGGGATAGTTAAGAGTGCATAGTGTTTTGGCTGATCCTGCTCTCAGTCCTCTGCATTAGGATAGCCTTAAGATGGAAAGAAAGGACAGGGCTCCTGTACCTTTAATAGTTAGGTGGAAAAGGACAGAGGAAGCTTATATGGCAAGCTATACCTGCTGAAAGTCCCACTTCTACACAGTCTTCTCTTCCTTCCTTTCTTTTTTTTTAAATAGAGTTGCTAGAGTGAAAACTGGAGAGGGCTCTTGTACCTTTTAATGTTTGCAGTTGTAGTCGTTGCTGCTGCTGCTGCTGTTGTTGTTGTTGTGTGCCTTCAGATCTTTCCAACTGATGGTGACCCTAAAGCAAACCTATCACTTAGTTTTCTTGGCAAGACTTGTTCAGAGGGAGTTTGCTTCTTCTATGGCTGACACAGTGTGACTCGCCGAAAGTTACTCACTGGGTTTTCATGGCTGAATGGAGATTTGAATCCTGGTCTCCATAGTCCTTGTCCAGTGCTCAAACCACTACATCATACTGGCTCAATGGCTGCCTAGAAGAGGGAATTTCAAAAGGTCACCTGGTTGCATAACAAGCAATACCTGCTTAAATTCCCTCTTCTTCAAAAGTCTTAAAGGTACAAGAGCCATCTGCAGTGGTCCAATTGGCAACTCTGTGCATCACTGAAATGGCACTTTTCCACTATAACTAACTAACTAACTAACTAACTAACTAACTAACTAACTAACTAACTATTTATTTATTTATTTAAAAGAATAAAGAAAATTCAAGAAGAAAATCTGCTCTTTACACCATAGTACAAAAGCCCTATTGTACTACACTGTTACAGTGCTGTTGTTCCATTTTAACTGCCAGGGCAACATCCTGTGGAATTCTGGGTTTTGTAGGTCAGTGAGGCCCAAGAGCTCTCTGGCGGAGAATACTCAGTGCCCGCTCCCTAAACTGCAAACCCCAGGATTCTGTAAGATGTTATCACAGCAGTTAAAGTGGAGTAATAGTGCTGTAACAATGTAGCATGATAGGGCCCCAAACACAACAAATCATTCCTTTTTTAAAACAACCACCACGACCACCCTTTGGAAGAGCCTTAAGCCCTTTCCACATGTTCCCTGGAATTCGCGCTGCAACATTTCCAGGTGTTGTTGTTGTTTTTGTCCATGCTACTGCGGACATATTGTACAACAGTCTATTGCCATTTCCACACGTTCCGTGGAATTCGCACAGCGGATGTGATTGGCAGTTTTTTTTAAAAAATGGCCCCGTGCGTCATGATGTGCATGCTCACGTCATGCCCCGCAGTTCCTCCCACGATGACTCCCTTCTCCCATTCCTCCTGTTAGCCATAAAATAAACCGTGTCGATTTTTTATTTCTGTGCCCTATCTCGGGGGAATGGTTTTCCGCGCCATAACTGGGTGGAGTGCAGTTTTTCTCCCTATCTCTGGTGGGTTCTCGCCCCCTTTTTCTGCTTTTATCTTTCCCTGT
Organism: Iguana delicatissima; assembly: GCA_948472985.1. Taxonomy (NCBI): domain Eukaryota; kingdom Metazoa; phylum Chordata; class Lepidosauria; order Squamata; family Iguanidae; genus Iguana; species Iguana delicatissima. The sequence continues at coordinate 394,504 of CAOKZL010002306.1, read as the reverse complement.
GAGTGATAGAGGAAGAGGTGTTTCCTGAAGTTGAACGGCCCATTTTAGCTGTATTCTGGCTTCTTGGAGTTGTGCTGGCTGAACTGGAACATCTATGGGCTTAAGACCGCGCGAGGAGGCACCGGCGATTGGCCTTTTATTGGTAATGCTGCGGAGGATTTAAGCTTTTCTGTGCCACTGCTTGGAGGCTTCTTGCGGCACGTTCCAACCGCTGAAGTTGTCCACGCCCACAGCCCACCCTCCGATTACATCATGCACGAATCAGCACGGTATGAGGGGGGGAAAAGCACCTTTTCCCCATTTTTTAAAAAGCCCACACGCTGACTGTTGGCGACTTAACCAGGCGGATTAAGGTGTGGAGCTTGCCAATTATATACGAGCTAGCGCACTCGAAGGTGTGGGCGATGTCTGTCAGAGCTAGCGCTGCCCCATTTTATTTACCCCGTGTGGAAATGGCCATAGTACTGATCCAAGAAATAGCTACAAACAGTCAACAAAAAGAATGGAATTAGTGCATGTGGAGATTACGACAACCAGCAAAAATACTGAGAGAACCAACAAATCTTTAGATAATCTTAGAGCACTTAATGTGTAACACGCCATGGCTACAGAGTTAATACTGTAATAGCCAACAGCTAAAAATTATCTGCAAAAATGTAGTGGACATGCACCCAAAGAACCACAGTGAATCACAGCAGCTCCCCAATGTATATTCAATATACATCCCTATGTCTATCCGCCTTATAAATTTCATGTTATTCATCACAAAATAAATGGTGGGTAAACCAAAAGATACCTACCACAGAAATGTGAAATATTCCTTATTCCTATCAAAACTGCCTATAGGATCAAGACCAACTTAGTGTTTTTCACCAAACAATTTTTTTTTAAAATCACCTCCCATCTTGGTTTCCTTTTCAGAGTAGAGAGGAGGACCAGTGGACATCCTCCCACATCAGACACCTTGCACTGCTGGCTGGTGATAGTATCTGGGGGAACAGGACATCAGAGCTGTTTGGCTGGCACAAATGCACCGAATGAAAAAAACATCTCTTTTCAAACTTTGTGTTGAATTTTTGCTGACACAGCATAAGGTTTATGATCGCTCTCTTCAAAATATTTCATAATAAATTATCTTTTTTCACCACCAGACATTTTAGTGCCCAGTGCCCAGTTTAATACAAACTGCTGCCACCGGAGGGATCAGATCAGGGTTGGAACAAAAAATTAACAGTCTTCTCTCTTTCCCAATGTTCTGATACAGATAGAAATCTCTGGCATCTGCAATGTACTTTTTTTAAAAAGCACACAATAAATGATAGCATGGTTATTTTCATGTCTGTTTCAGTTCTTAAATAGCTTGACTTCCTAAGAAATGTAATAATTTTTGTCCATGGTTTATTTTCTTTCTCAAGGAATGGAGGCATCCTGATCTCTCGTTTTATTACGCTGTTTCTCTCTTCCCACTAATAACTTGCTACTGTTTCTTCCCTTTCTATATACACACAGAAAACTGTAGTTTTCAGCATCAGGTCAATGTTTGCCTAGGCTTGAGATCTGTGCTGAGATGGAGAGAAGCGGTCACTGTTGCTAGGCCCATCCCTTTTGGCTTCTGTGGCTTTGGGTTTTGTTTGTTTGTCTGGCAGTGGTATAAATTAGGTTCCTTCTGGGCTGCGTTATTTGTTCTTATTGCTTCACAAGATGGGAGAGAAGATATGTTTGAATATAAACCCCTGATTTCTACCAGTTATGAGCACAGCATTCCAAAAGGCTGAAGCATGATGGATAAATACATCATCTAAGAATGAACCAGTTTGAAAAGTTACTTTTCAAAAACATAATTTACATTTCTGAGGCTCCCCCAAAGTACTTATATGGAAGGGGCCCTGCTGGCTCAGAAACAACCTCAAGAAGTCCGCAAGCATGATCTGAATACAACAGCATCTTCCTGTTCATTCCCCTTAGCAACTGATACTGAGAGGCCATTTATAACCTTATATTCCATGGATTTGTCAGACCTCCTTCTAAAACTCTCCAAGCTGGCAGATATCATTATGGCAAATTTCATAGTTTACCTATGCACTGAAATATTTCCCTCATCTCTCCTGAATCTCTCATTGCGCAGCATCATTAAAAGACTCTGGGGCCTAATATTATGTTGCTGTCATTGTTGCTCTGTGCTTTCAAATTGTTTCTGACCTGTAGTGACACCAAAGTGAACCATCACAGAGGTTTCTTGGCAATACTAATTCAGATTCTTGCCTTCCTCTGAGGCTGAGAGAGCATGGTTTGCTCAGGGTCACCCCAGGTGGTTTCCATGGCTGAGAGGGGATTCAAACCCTGGTGCCCTGGAGTCCTAGTTCAGCATCCAAACCACTATGCCACACTAGCTGTCTCTAATACTATGAGAGATTTTATCCCTGTTTTCTACAGCCTATACCTATTTATGCATCTCTATCATGTTCCCCCTTCCCTAAATACCAAACTAAATATATAATTGAGTTAAAAAAACACTGTCAAAGCCCAGCCTGGCTGAACAATTTCCCCACACTCTTGTAAGTTAAGAAGGTTAACCTATCACAACAATAGCAGATGGAGTACAAGTTCTTTTCCTTTAGGTACCTTCAGCCTGCCAATAGCAGATTAACTGTGGCACAAAATGGTTCCAAAAGCACCACACCACTAATGAATATAGTTAATTGGGGTTAATTCATCCACCTTTATTAATCAATTATCATTATAAGCAAGACAACTGAATGACAAATATTTCTTTAATAATTTTCCAGACAGGATATAAATAGAAAACTACCTAGATTTTCCAAATTGTTTCATAAAACAGCTAATTTTCAAGGCCTTGCTCTATGCGAGCCTTTTGTTTCTGGAAACATAACTATTATAATTCAATGAACATTTCTTGATTCAGTAATTCCATCTTGTCTTTGTTGCAGTACCAAAGTGAAAACCTAAAATCTTATCCCTAACTTGCAATGTACGGTGGTCCCTCCACATTTGCAAGGGTTCAGGGTGCGGAATCCTTGTGAAAGTGGGGAAATCACACATAAATCCTCTCAAGCCTCCCCCCTCCATCCCCTTAAGCTTTTGCCCTCACACACAGGTCTTTCTTCTCTATCCTGGGGCCAGAGGGATTGGAGGGGGGTGCTCTGAAGGGCAGAAAGAACTCACACCGAGGCACAAGGAAAGGGGATGGGGACGGAAGGCAGCTTGCACTTTCCTTCTGTCCTCTGGAGTTCCCCCACCATCCCCTTGCTCTGGCCTCAGCACTTAGAACTGGTGCCAAGGCAAAAGGTAAGGGGATGGGGGAAAAGAATGGGCAGGGAGGAATGGGCACCTTGCGAATAATCAAATTTGCCAAGGTCAAACCTGCAAATGTGGAGGAAGGACTGTAATTTCTTTTTATAAGGCTGCAAGAGCCAGTGCAAGGTAGCGGTTTGAGTGTTGCAATGGGTCTCTGGGAGACCAGGGTTCAAATCTTCATTCAGCAATGGAAACCCACAGGGTGACCTTGGGCAAGTCACAATCTCTCTGCCCTTGAGGAAGACAATGGCAAACGCACTCTGCTATTGTCCTCTGAATAAATCCCGCCTGACATTATGATAGAGTCACCATAAGCTCTGAATGGAACTGAAGTCAAATAACAAGAACAACTGCTCTTTGCAAAGGCACATATAGGAACCAGTGTGGTGTAGTGGTTTGAGTCCTGGGCTAGGATTCCAAGTGATGAGGATTTACATCCTCGCTGAACCATGGAAACCCATTGGGTGACACTGGGCAAGTCATACTCTCTCTGCAAGGTAATAACAAACTTCCTCTGAATAAATCTCACCAAGAAAACTTTGATAGGTTTGTCTAAGAGTCACATAAGCTGGAAAGAAGTCGAAGAAATACAACACAGTAAGGTAGGCTATATTATACAAGATAAGCAAATGATTTTTTTAAACAGGAGTAACTTAAAATAAAATGAGCAGGTTATTATTTTCAAAAGGCCAGTCCAAAATATTTTCTTTTTGCACAAAGTAACCCTAGCAATTCAGGAGGTACCCCTTCATTCATTCTCTCTCTCTCTCTCTCTCTCTCTCACACACACACACACACACACACACACACACACACACACACACACCCTTGAGTCCTACACATCTTTCTCCAACTGAGCATTTATGAAAGAAAAGGTATATATAACCATCCTCTCCCCAAGTCTTGTCAAAGAGCTGGAAGAGGCACCATAGAAGTGGAGTTCTTAGTTTAATTCTTTTTTTCCATACCTTGAAGTATTCCTGATTTTAAGATTAGCACTGCAGGTTTGGATTTGCACTGTTGTAGCTCTCAGCTGCCATCTACGGAAGCTGGTTTACATTATCAGAACAGCTTGCATCAACAGAGTCTAATGTCTGAGACAAAGCAAGTGGAAGAGCTGGGAGCTTCAGAACTGGGGGGCGGGGAGATATATCTTTGGAATAAAACTCCAGCCAGCACAGCCACAGGCCATGCTGTCTGAGGAAACCTTGAAGGGAAGTGACTGGGCACTAGCAGTAGACAAAAATGACATTTGTGAAACAACCCTGTATAGATAACAGCAGTGACACTTGAGCTAACTCTTGCTAGTACTGAGCAGCAGAAGATACTGGTAACTACTTCTGGATGTCTCATACCCTGAGATGCTGTGTGCAAATTTTCTGATACTATATTTTTCTGTAGACCCCCCCCCCCGCCATTCATCCATAGCCATCTGGGCTGTTATACTGTGTTCAATCATGTTAGACAGCCTAAGTATGTGATATGAAGGAAACAAACACTGACAAACTCTAGGGCTCAAAGGAACCCCTCAGAGAACAGACTAACACACAACCATGCTGCTAAACTTGTTTCTATTTCACATAATTTTGTGCTTCTGAATCAGTCACAAGTAGTCAAGACAAGATACGGTAAATTGGTTGTGCACACAAGCTCACATACATTGTACTGAATTATTTTTTTTGTCAATTTGAAGTTAAACTGATAAGCAGTGCAGAGAATGAGTGAGCGAACCTGAAGGTGACAGAGAAACCTGAGAATGATGGGACCTAGAACAGCACAGAATAGTATAAAGGAATCAATTAGCCAGGCCTCTGCAGAGTTTTCCTCAGTGTCCTTTGTGTTATTTGCCTGCCTTTGCCTGTTTTTGTTATTAACAGCTATTTATAAAACAGACCCTCAAGTGGTGATGGCTGGGACATGGGAATTAGGATGCCAGCCTTGAGAAGCAGCAGTTTGACTTGGGAGACATATGGGCATGGAGAACAGAATGCATACATTACTGATAACAAAGGAGACAGCGCTGCCAGGTTCTCAGAATATGGAATATAAGCCCCACTCACGATACATAACAGATAGGTGCTAAGTGAGTGATGTATTGTGTGGCTACTATGTGATAGGGCCAAAGTGCATGCTCCAATAGCCGAAACCCATCAGATTTTACCTAGTAGTGATATAACTTAGTATGCTAATTTGTTATATTATGGGCAAGTATAAACATGTATGCCTTCCTTTGTTCTGGCACATCTGATTTGCAGAAATCTTCCCTGGATGTCTATTTCTCTCTCTCTGTTTTTTGTTTGTTTGTGCTGAATAAAAGATTAACCTTTATTTTGAATCTCTCACTGTCATGTAACTTATTGGCTTCATTATGCTCCACGGAAAACCTGCCCATTGTCACTATCAAATTTGGTGGCCTGTAAGGCGACACCTAGGTTGCCTATGCCTTGCCCTAGACTGATACCTGGGATGTAGGATGGAGACAATGTGGGAAACCCAGCCAGCATTATAGAAAGAAAGGGATTTCAAGAGAAACATAAGAGCATTCAAGGAGGAACTGCTCCAGGGAAAGTGAGGAAGTGACATGGGAAGGGTTAGGGGATACGAAATATTTAGACCCTAAATTTATAAACGTCATTGAATATAATAATTTGAGAAGGGGTCTTTACAACAATACCTATATGTTATATATTGTAGATATATGATTTGTTAAAATGCAAATACTGTAAACAGATGTGAAATTGATGCTATTTTAGCTCTTTTTTTAGTTGAATAAATAATAAAAAAAGAAACCCAGCCAGCATCTGATCTGTTTTACCTTAGCAAAAGAAAAGTAAACTATTGATATAAAATATATCAGATATATCTCTCTTTAGGTATATGACCTTACAAGTTACAATGTTCTTTCAATTTTAATTTGTTTTTTGTTAAATATAAGGAAAGTATATGTTATTTATGTATATTATTACAAATATTCCACTAAAATAAATTCCATAATTTGAATATATTTGAATATATAATTTAAAACAAATAAGTAACATTAATTATAGCACTGGGGGTGAAAAATCCAGTTTCAGTTTTTCTGAAAAACCCACTTCATTGGTTATACCATGGAAATCCTATGAAGAGCCATGGCATTGAGTTAACAAGACCTGAGAAGGACTGTTATTAACAGTGTCTTTGGAAGTCAAAACTGACTTGATGGCACATAACAACAGTCCAAAAAGTAACCTTTTGCAGTTCAGAATTGCTTGTGCTCATTTGAGGAATACTAGGGGCTTACCTGGACTGACAGGATCGTAACAATATGTGTGGGCCTCGGGAATCTCATTTTCAGGGCTTCCACTCCAACCTCTTTCCCATCCTGCACACCAGTTGGAATGACTTATTCCAGCAATTAATTTGAATTGCCTGACTTCACTGGCCCCATCCTCCCAACAACTCTTGTATGAAGTTGAAGGGAAGAAGCTGTTGGTTGACAGTTCAAGAGTTTGTCTTAAGAACAACTGAACATCCTTGTTGCTGTCCTTCAGCTTTTTACATTTCTGTTAACTTGGCTGAGATCCTGCATTAGGAATTGGGATGTAATGTTCCACCCAGGTAGAAGTACATCCTGTCTCTTGTTTCACTGCAGCAAAAACCTACTTTTCACATGCTGCAGACACCCAACACGGCCATTTACTGGAAGAGGGCTGGCAGTAAAGAAGAAGCATCTAGCTATGTGCCTGCACTCAGTAACAATGCCATCACCCAGGACATCTGGAAGACCCCCAGTAGGTCTGAGGATGTGTCACTGCTCTGTCTCCAGCTCCAGGCACATAGATGTTTTACTGCCATTGCCCTTCCTACAACTCTCCATCAGCCAGTATATAGCCGTGTTGGGAGGTGTGCAGCACATAAAGGTAGACACGGGTAAGTTTCGGCCATTGCATAAGGAGGAAGAGAATTCCAAACTACAACTACAATTGCACTGCACAAGGAGGAAAAGAATTCCAAACTACAATTCCAAACTAAGAACAACAACTTGTATGCAGTTATATGTTAGACTTAAATTTGCATATTTCACCAGCAGGATGGTAGCCCTAATTGTCCTGAAGCTGATTTGATTGATTTCTATCTCCTTCTGACAAGTATTTTTGGACTCAGTTTTCATGCCCTGCCTCCCTGTCTGGGTCTAATTATCAATTCAAGTCTGCCAAGACTTTTCCTTATAGACAGTTTGGGACTATCTCCCATAAGTCAACCATGGAAACTAAAGCTAGTTCAAAATGCAAAAGGTATGCTATTGTTTGGTATACACAAAGGTTATATACCACCAGTTTTTGAACTCTCTGCATTGATTTCAAAATTTGAACTGCATCAGTTTTTTAATTAACTGCAAACGCAAGAAAGCAAAATATACAAACTTGTCATAATAAAAAAATGGTCCCATTCCTGAGGGTCATAGTCTAATCAAGTTACTATCTTCCATGATGTCAAAATCACAGTACGTAACTTGACAGGAAGTGGTTTTCAAAGACCAGCAGGATGACAGGACTAATATTATGTTAATCTTTTCTATGGTTTTCTAGTTGCAATTCCACCCTTTTGTTTCTGTCTGCTGGAATCTCCAGATGACTAGTTGGAGAGCTCCTAAATCCTTTAAAAATTATTGGGTCAAGGATGCCAGTTTCTGCTTTGTACACCTTATCAGCATTTAATAAATCAATTAATTACAGTTTGCTCTGTACTCAGGAGACCTGAAAACTCTCTGCAATTTGTACAATTTTTTCACCAGGCATAAATCTACCAGCTGGATGTCAAGATTCCTGCATACTAAAGACACAGGCCACGTCAGTAGGGGGATGTTGCTCTGCAAAAATGTAAATTGTTGACTTTGGAAATCCCTGGCTAACTGTAGAGAGAACAGGTGCGACACAATGCACCGATAATTGTTTTCTCTTAAAGTAAGAGATCATAGTTCTTCCAGTTTCTTGCTTCACCCACCAGTACTTGCAGTGTAACAATAATGCCTAGAACATGCTACTATTATAAGCATTGTTGCCATCTGTTTTTAGCTGATAAACTGCATACTGGCTTTTTAAAGGAATTTTTAAACCACTTATTTTTGTTTAATACACTCACTTCCTATAACAAGTTTATCTGGAGAGTAGAAACAATATCAATATTTTGATGCCTGGAAGCATGGAAAGATGTGCCGTACCCCTTGATTCAATACAGTGCTTGCAAACTGCATCTTGTAATGACAGCAGAGCCAAAGATAAAAGCTGATCAGAAAATCCTTGTAGTCTCATCTATTCAGATTTCTGCTGCTGCTTCTTTACTGACACATAAAAAGTTCGTCTTCGTTTGGGAACACTTTCCCTTAAATAAGTATCTTTCCAGAATGCAAGGTCAGAGCCGTGCTGGCATCTAATAGTAACAGCAGAAGCAACAAACTTTGGCTTTCCTCATACCTTGCTCCCATTTCTCTCTACACTTGATTTTCTAATCCTCTGCTTTCTAAACATGAGCTTGCAAAGCCTTAAGTGAAGCTGTTGATAACAAGCACACTTGTAGGTCCCTCACTCAAAGGGCCACGCTTGAAGGCAATTAACAACAACACCAACAACCACTTGATTCTGATAAGCTTGCCAAAAAGTAGAGTAGAAATAACCGGGGTTGCTCCTGTGTTTTTCGCAGCAGCTTGACTTTTCAGGAATCAGAATCTCCTTAGGGTGAGAAAAGAAGAACTATCACTTGGTAACACTGCCAGCTAAACAAGCCACTATTCTAGGCATAGGATCACAGTCCAGTTTTTAAAAGTTGACAGTATAAATACAATCTTCTGTGTTCTCCTAGAGCTGTCTTCTCATTTTGGTTTCTGCCTGTCTACATCTGTATTCCAACTCATTTATGTTCCCTTTTCATCAAACCTTTATTTTTTGCCTTGCTGTATCATTGCCAGCATTAAGACAGTGAGCTCCTGTCACCTTATAACACCAACATCATTAAGGCCCACACAGACTCCTATGTGCCTTCTGTTTTCATGTTCAGATTGTATGTGTACAACAAGGCTCTTTGAATGAAACAAAGTGCTCCTGCCCAGTATTCTCTCCTTCTGCCTGGCACCCTGTTAGTTGCACATACTGGCATGACTTATTCCTACACTTCCGTGTATCTATTTTTGGTCTCTGTGGAGGTTGGTACTCCTGTCCTCCTTTTGCAGCAACCAATTCCACCACCACCACCCCCACCACCAGCCAAGAGCTACCACAGAACCCTCTCACCCCACTTTTGGCCACTGCACCTGGAGTATGGAGGGAGAAATTATAGCATCTGTCTGTGTCTCCATAGCCATTGCCACTATAGCTAGATGCAAAAGATGCAGAGACCTCTGGTGGACCCTGGAGAATCTCAGCAGATGATGTAATCACTTTGATACAGCCATAGCCAGACACTTTTGCAATCCCTCTCCCACTCTTCTCCAGATGGGGGGCTTCAGCAGCTCTGTGGTAGGTCTGGAGGGTGCTAAATTGCTCAGAGTACTGTGATTCAGCATGCCGACCTACTATGCTATGTTGAACCATTTTAGGATTGCATTCTTGTGCGTGAGCCTTGTGTGCATGAAACATTTGAATGTTAATGCTGTGTATTTGTTTAAAGGCTACCATTTTTAATGTTTACTTTTAATAGGTAAGAAGAGGGTAAAACTAGTTCTTTCACCACATTTTTTTGGGGGGGGGTGTGCACAGGTCAATCTGTTATAGTGTTCCTTTATTACAAGCCAACCTACAGGGAGTGCTTAATGCAGAGGTCGGGAATGTACAACTCACAGTTATAGTGCTATGGTTCCACTTTAATTGCCGGAGTTTTCAGACAGAGAGGTCTGGTGCCTGACCAGACTACATGTCTCAGGATTCCACAGGATGCAGACATGGTGGAACCAAAGTGCTGTAACTGTGCAGTGTGAAAGGGGCTTGAGTTGGAGAAGGACGGACAGCTATACACTCCTCTTCCCACCATCTTTTTCTTTATTAAAAAATGACAAAGAAGAATATTACCAGTTGGTGCCATTTCTTACTCCCACCTATTAAAAGTGAGCAGGGAAATGTGAACCTTTAAACAAATTCCCAGCATTAAAATTCAAGTGTTTTACATCAACTCATACTTTGTTTATTTTCTTTTACTAAGAACACTTCATGCATAATTCAGTATTTGCTATTACCCTGCTTTTAAAAGGTATCATTTGCCATAAGCTTAGGAAGCTGACACAAAGTCACAGGCCCTAGGTGACATATAACATGCAAGAAATCCATAAAGAGTCAAAACAAAGATAAGGAGTAAAAAAAAATTAAAGAAGTACTTTGCTGGATCAAACCTATCATTTGCTGAATCAGATCCAGCCCTGCTGCAGCCAGTCATTTGCTTTTGGGGCCATTTACACAGGAGGTAATAAGTTCGTTTTCTTCAGGAAAGGAAATAAGTAGCAATAAGTGTGGTTCTATTATTTGCTTCCTATGTTCTTTACATAAGCCCAATGGTACTGTAAGAAAAGAAAACCTGAAATGCTATAAAGTCATTTCTTCAGAGGCATCTGTTGAAGGCTGTTGTTCGTGAAAACATATGCTGAAATAAACTGGTTAGTCTTTAAAGTGACACAAGTCTCTTTTTTTCATACCAAAACAGACTAATATGCTTATCTTAAAACTGCCACCTGGAATGTGATAGTACAACATTTATCTACTATCATCTGATGGATAGCTTATGGTATGTAGTAGTCAGAGTCTTGAAGGATGTGGAATCACCGCTACGAATGTCCATTCAACCATGAAAATCACAGGGCCACCTTGGCCCACTAATCATATCTTGCCTTAACCTACTTCCTAGGGTTGTTGTGAAGATAAAATGGGGAAGTCCAATATGTAATGTTCCTGGCAAAGGGATTGGGAAAGAATTGGGAACAAGATTTTTTTTTAGTTTTTAAAAATAGATTGAACCCTGGAAACCTGTTCTCTATACAATATATGAATTCAAGTGATCTTAGCACAAACAATTCAATCCAATGCAGCTTTATAAGAAATAAGTACCATTTTCCTATGGGACTTATTCCAAGAAAGATGTACACACAACTACAACCTTAGGGAAATCAGTTCACTTCAAATATGTGTATCCTTTTAAATTTTTCTCTTGTGTGATTAATCAACGTTTGTCCACTTCTAAAATACTGGGAATAAAGCTGGTTGTAAGCCTCAACTTCAACACTAATATTCAGAGACTAATACAGTGTCTATGCATATACTCAGTGACAGCCTGGCAATATACTGGACTATACTGCAAAGTCTGGGTCTGGAAGCCATGCCCTATGAGGAGTGGCTTAGGAAGCTGGGGATGTTTAGTCTGCAGAAGAGAAGGTTAAGAGGTGACATGATAGCCATGTTTAAATATTTGAAAGGGTGTCATGTCGAGGAGCGAGCAGGCTTGTTTTCTGCTGCTCCAGAGACTAGGACAAGGAACAATGGATTTAAACAATAGGAAGAGATTCCACCTGAACCTGAGGAAGAACTTGTAACAGTCAGGGCTGTTCGGCAGTGGAATATGCTGTCTCGGAGTGTGGTGGAGTCTGCTTCTTTGAAAGTTTTTAAGCAGAGGCTTAAAATGGCCATCTGTCTGGAGTGCTTTGATGCGGGTTCCTGCATGGCAGGGGGTTGGACTGGATGGCCCCTGTGGTCTCTTCCAACTCCATGATTCTATTAAAGTACTCATAAACTATTCTGTCTCACCCTAATTCACCATCACCTTGAAACATGATAACTACGATAATCTACATCCAGCCTGAAGAGCCAGTGTGGTGTAATGGTTTGAGTTTTGGACTATGATCTTGGATATCAAGATATCTTGGATATCTGCTTTGGTTAGACCTCATCTTGAATACTGTGTCCAGTTCTGGGCACCCCAATTCAAGAAGCACATGGTCAAGCTGGAGCAAGTCCAGAGGAGGGCGACCAAAATGGTGAGGGGCCTGGAAGCCATGCCCTATGAGGACAGACTTAGAGAGCTGGGTATGTTTAGTCTGCAGAAGAGAAGGTTAAGGGGGACAGGATAGCCATGCTTAAATATTTGAAGGGATGCCATGTAGAGGAGGGAGTGGGCTTGTTTTCTGCTGCTCCAGAGACCAGGACAAGGAGCAATGGATTCAAGCTGCAGGAAAGAAGATTCCTCCTGAACCTCAGGAAGAACTTCCTGGCACTCAGGGCTGTCTGCCAGTGGAATACGCTGCCTCGGAGTGTAATGGAGTCTCCTTCTTTGGAGGTTTTTAAGCAGAGGCTGGATGGCCATCTGTTGGGAGTGCTTTGCGGGTGTTCCTGCATGGCAGGGGGTTGGACTGGATGGCCCCTGTGGTCTCTTCCAACTCTACATTTCTATGATTCTATGATCAGGATTTGATTCCCCATTTGACCATGGAAACCCACTGGGTGACCATCAACATTATCACACACTCTCAGTCCCAGAAAACCCCATGATAGGTTCACCTTAGGGTTGCCATAAGTCAGAAATAACTTGAAGGTGCACAACAACAACAATGTCCAACCTAAAGTATCATTCACCCTACCTTCCCTCCTTCCTCACCCCACTTGCAAGATAGAAATAACGTAACAGCAGCAGCAGCAACAACAGCTGATCTTAGGAAGTTACTCTTAAAAGATATTTATATTTTCAGGTAATTAATTAGCTATACATTTGAAAAGATAGCTGCTTTCTTATTTTCAAACAAGAGTAAAATTGTAACTTTTAGTTACTTTAAAAATATGAATGCTAGGTACTCTGGCAATGGGCATTCCCTTAAACTGTGAAAGTAACTAAATCTTTTAGAATTATACTGCAGAAATAATTGTTATGTTGTCATATTACAATCATAATACTATTTAGTTACGACTTAGTTATTGCAAAAAAGGGAATTAATCACAAGTAACTAATTATTTGTATCTTGTTACCTTCAAGTTCTTACAACAGATAATATTATCCGGAGCAACTCTGCATAGTTTTTTAAAAACAACATCTCAACATCCACATATTGCTCCACATAAGTGACAAGTTGGAAAAAGGGTTAACTTACATCTTTATTTTTATCTTGAGGTAAGGTGGTGTGGTTTGGTGAAGTGGGTTGGTTAGCACATTGCTGCCAAACTATTACAATAATAAAAGATCTGGTGTTTTCCATTGTTTTTATGGGTTGCCTTTATTTTATTTTTTACCCATTTGAGCAAGATGATGTTAGCCATGATGACAGAAATAAATAACCAGGAAACCCCAGTTGCAGGAGAAAAATGAACTGCCAATACAATACAGTACTTTCTTTTGTCTATAGGGAAGTCTAAGACACTGCACAGATTCAGGTTTCTCTCCTTCATAATTACTTGCTACATTCCAAGACTCACCAGCATTACATTACTTCCATGGCTACACCCTGATGAGTCTTAATTCATCTAGACCTCTTTTGACTGCAGAGGCATGAATAACACTGTGATATTAATCAGTTCAAAAGTAAGCTCATTTCTTTCAATAGAGCTTGCTCCCAGGCAAGCAGGCAGGATTATGATTAAACAAATGGGTGAAGAGAGAGTCAGTATAGCTCAGTAGAAGTCAACATACTTCGCAAGCAGAAGTGCGACCAGAGAGGTCACAGCACAGAGTTGCCAGGTGAATAAGGGACAGGTCTCTCACACCTTTAATTGTTGTGCTGAAAAGGGTATTTCAGTAAGTTCCCTTTTCTATACAATAACTAAAGGTATAGGTGCCCTGACCCTTATTTTACCTGGCATCCCTAGCAGGGAAGGACCTCTGCCTGAGACCCTGAAGAGCCATTCTCACTCAAAGTAAACCACACTGAGCAAAATGGTCTGATTTTCTTTCAGGCTGTTTCTTAATTTTCCAAGCTCAGTTTTGATTAGCCTGTGGGTTGCCCACTGATTAAACACACCTATAACTGAGTTTCAGTAGGATATAATTCACTGGTACAACAACAAATTTGTAATTACTCTGCTTCATTCCCTTCTTAGATGCACTCGATGTTCTTTCTGGAATGTTTACTTCCTCCTGAGTAACCCAGCTTAGCTTTGTGGCAGCACCTGTAGTAAAGCCATAATTCTCTTTTTGCAACATCACGGTCTGTTGCCATGGGAATGCATGTAATGTAATGTTATAAATTCAGCACAAGAACCTCACTCAAAGAATGGGTAGGAAAAGAAACTCAGGAGCAGAAAGTCCCCTTCCTAAAATATAACTGGCTCCGATAAATAACCAGAGAGGTCAGACAGGCGATGATTGAGCTTTTCTGTAATTAGGATCCACATAAGAATTGTTCTGAATGTGGAGATGCCTTTTATAGTAACTGCTGATTATGCAGGAGGGCAGGAATGCCTGTTGGGAAGGTTATACACTGTGTTCTTCAGGGTTCAGTCCATTATATGTTTTATGGCATGCTTTTCATATCCTTCTTTTGTTTCCAGTTCTCTAATTGCACATTAATATTAATTGCTACTCCCTGAACATTCAATGAGGAAACTTCTGAAACTAACAAAGGTAAATCTACTCCAAAACGACCAACATTTTACCAGTATTGATCATGCATATAGCACGTAAACTGTGTAAAGTGGATTCTTTAGGATCCACGTTGCAATCATTCTCACTAACCTTGGGTGACAGGCGTATTCCATTGTGTTTTTCCAGAGATACTGGGGAGGGGGTAATCTCAGAGAGTCACAAGCAAATTCTATTCAAGGACAACCTAGTTGCTCTCGAGCAAAAGCCCAGCGAAGGTATTTTGAACAGCAAAGCACAATTCAGATTCAGGAATAACTAACCAAATGGAAATTAGGCTTTGTGATACATCCCTGCTGGAATTTCTCCTGCTCCTGCCTTAGGCCATTTCCACACTAGCCTGTTGTAGCGCGATGATTCCACTTCCAACATCCTCTGGAATCCTGGGGTTTGCAGTTTCGGGAGGGGCCACCCGGCCCCTCCCGAAACTGCAAACCCCAGATTCCAGAGGATGTTGGAAGTGGAATCATCGCGCTACAACAGGCTAGTGTGGAAATGGCTTTAGTCTTTTCACGTGCTTAGCTGAGGACACCATAAAGAGGGTAGTCTGCAAGGCCACTCACCAAACGGGAGCTGAGCATAAAGTTATCCAATGTAATCTGGCAGCTTATCTAGTTTTAGCACTTTACTATAATAGGGAATAATGAAGTTAATATTAAACGTACCACAGCACAGTGTTGCCTGTTTCCTCCCGTATGTTATCTCGCACTTCCTTCGACAATGACAATGGTTGCTTTTAACAGTAAACTATACATTCAAAACGAAAAATCAATACATAAGGATGCTAAAGTGAGGCTGATTCAAATATTCGCTTATGGATGTCCTAGCTGAGCACATAAGCACCAGGACGCCTCCACCTACACATGGAAAGTACGACCGCCTTAGTAGCGGTAGTTGTTGTTTCCGACTTACGGCGACCCTAAAGCGAACCCATCACGGGGTTCTCTGAGGCTGAGAGCGTGTCCAAAGCCACCCAGTAGGTTTAGTCCCCTCGCAACTTCCTAAAGGCTCTCTGTACATGCCCCACGGGGAAGAAACCCGCATTACATCTCAAAGGAGGTCCTGACGAGGGCTCGAGGAAGCCTAACTTCCGACAGCCTTTTTTTTGGCTTTGTTTCTACACCTCAGCGCAAAACGGCTCCCTTGGCCGAGCCACACTTCCTCCTCCGCCATGACGCAGGCCGCCTGCCCTGCCTCGCCCCACGTCCGAAAGGAAAGGCCCCCCATGTCTCCCTCCTAAGCTCCGGCGGCGACTCTGAGCAACGTGCGGGCTTAGCGGTGGGCGAGAGGCTCGGCGGGCAGGGAGGAGCCGCAGACAGCGAGCGAGCGGGCGAGGGAGGGAGGGAGGGAGGGAGGGAGGGAGGCCGCCCGCGGCCGACGCTTGGCCCGGGGCCGAGGACCTCTCCGGGGGGCGCGCCTGCTGGAAGCCTGGGCCGGGCGGGCAGCTCGCTGCCTCCTCCACGAGGCCGAAGCGGCGGGCGAAACGCCGCCGCCGCCGCGAGCCAGCGCGCACAAGGACCGGGCTCGCCGCGCCGGGAGGACCCGGGGAGCGGCGCACTCGGCCGCCGAGAGGGCCCCGCGAGTGGGTGGTCGCCGCCGCCGCCGCCGCGCCGCTCCTGCTTGCACAACAGGCGGCGGCGGCGGCGGCGGCGGCGGCACGACGAGGCGGGCGTCTCACTCTCTTTACCCTTACGCCGGACCCCGGTGGGCTGCGCAGGGCCGTGCCCGACTAGCCGCCGCCGCCGCCTCCTCTTGAAAGCCCCCGCGACCGCAAGAGAGCTGTGCTCGTGGACCTCGCTCTCCGCCTGGCAGAGTCCAGTCACGATGGAAATACACGTAGCACCTATTTTCTTGGGAGATGTCAGTAACCAGGGTGCCTGTATGTAGCGTGGCGTGGCCGTTGCCCGTTCCGCCAAGAGCCGCGCAAGCTTTCTGGTAAAATAAAGCTTTTTCAATTTGCAGAAGCCACGCCTTGCCCCATTTCCGCACTAGACAGTGAGAGTGCTATGATTCCACTTTCAACATCCTGTGGAGTCCTGGGGTTTGCCGTTTAGGGAGGGGCCTTTGAGGGTTGAACTGGGCAAAATGAAGCTTTTTCAGTAAGCAGAAAGGACGCCTTACTCTTTCTTGGCGTATCTGCTGGGAGTTTCCGGCGAGGAACCCTCCCGTAGCCTCCGTGGGGCGAAGTTTCTCAATGGTTCTCGCAGGCCATTTCCGCACTAGACTGTTAGAGCGCTATTATTCCACTTGCAACATCCTAGGGAAACCTGGGTTTGCAGTCTAGGGGCTTGGCCCCTCCCTAAACTGCAAACCCCAGGATTCCATAGGATGTTGAAAGTGGAATAATAGCGCTCTAACAGTCTAGTGCGGAAATGGCTGCAGCTGCTGGTTAAGGTCTCAGAGGTAACGTGCCGGATTCGGAACCACGCCCAGTACCCTGAAAGCCTTTCCTTTTCCCGCGAATTTCAGACGTAAGACTGGTGGTAGCTAGTTCCTCCGCGAATGCCTGAGCTGCGCTCTGTACGTGGGCAGAGGTGCTGGCTTGTTGCTTCACATTATACCAGAACGAAGTTTGGGCGCTGGAAGTGAATTTTGGAGAGCCATGATTTGGGGGCAAGCCTACTATTATTTAGTTAATCGTTTATATTGATGTCGTGCCCTTCAAATGTGGCTTCTAATGACGTGTTTCACACACCACAAGAATGTGCCTTCAAACTGAATGCTGACTTACGGTGACTCCATGAATTTCGTAGGGTTTTTTTAGGCAAGGGCTGTTCAGAAGTGGAAGCTAGAAACACCAACTCTACAAAAGCTATCCAAATAAAAGGGATTTAAAAAAAACCTGAAGGAATTTTTTTTTCTTGGTTACCTGATACTTGAATGGAATTAGAGTGGATGGCATTCAGCCTTCTGAGGACAGCATTCCAGAGATGGGGTGCCCCTACCAAAAATTATTTCTACGCAGATGGCGGGAAATCAAGGAGCAGAGTCGGAGGTCAGGCATATTTGGAGACATGTGGTCCTTACAGCACCCTATCCCCAAGTCAAGAAGGGCTTTAAAGGCTGAGAACAACCCTTCTGGTTGAGCCTTAAAACAGGCTGGGAATCTGCAGTCTGCAACTGGATTTTTGTGGAAGACTCTTTCTAAAATGGCCTCCAGGGCTTGTGTTAACTTTTGCAAGCAGAATAACCTTTCTCACTGTGGAACTTCATCTTGTACATAGATTTCACTCAAGAGAACAGACTGTCTGTCTCTTAGAGAAAAATGCTACCAAGGTATTTATCCCCAGAAGAATGTAACTTCAAAACACTGTGTGGAGCTGTCTGTGAGAGACCTTCTTACACATACTTTCGTGCACACAGCATTTCCTTTTATATATTTAAAGTGTGTGTGTATGGTGCATTATTAAGATGCTACTTCGTAGTATACAGATGATTATGACAGGTTTTCTGTAGCTGCCATCTTCCCCTTTGTTGGTTTTATTTTATAAATATGCTTTCTCTTTGATCTACATCTGCCAGACAAGATCTCTCCTACTGGCACTGATCATGAAACTAGTGAGAACGATGAAGGGGAAGCAAGCTGAGCAGTGAGTCTTTAAGCTAATATGACTAAATAGATTGATGAACAGGTGTGATCAGTTAATTCACTACATAGGGGGTTATGTTGTGGATTTTAATTGGATTTTAACCAGGATCTGTCTCTTAGGAAAGCATAGGGCTTTCTAATTTTTTAAAATGGGAAAATCAGCATCTTGAGTTGTGACAAGACAGTGGCAGGAAGCCAGTATGGTCCCTGGAACAAGGACTACAATCCATTCCTGTTTCTGCCCAAATAGGATTTTGCTTGTTTTCAGTTCTTTACCATCTATGTGATGTGAGAAATCCAGCACAAAGCTTTACAGCATAACATCTTCATGCTGGTGATGCATTTCTGATTGTTGTGCTATTGTTTAAGAGGAAAGGACCCTAGAAGAAGGTTGTGTTCTTGTTCTTATAAAAAACATAGCATGCTTTCAGTTCAGCTGGAGATGATGAAATGTGCCTGAGCGGTGGACCTTCTAGCCATAATACAAGTTGAAAAAGATACAATTTGGAGTGCCACTTCCCAAATCCCTACTCAGCTTAGACACCGGCCATGCTGGTGAGAGAATTCTAGGAGTAGTCATCCAAAATGTAACACTTTCAAGCTGTGATCCAGAAACAACAAAAGCTACGTCTGACCTGTTGAACAAAAGGCTGCACTCCAAAAGTAATAATGTACCAAGTCTTCCTGGGTCCAAAGACCTGCCAGCCATTTTAAAGTTTCATAAGGATTCAGTATCATTATTTAATCTTCCCCTGTCAGACACTGAACATTGAGATAGTAAGATCTGGATAAAATAAATCTGTATGTTTCTTCAATTCCTGTACTATCTTCGTCTTCTAAGGAAGAAGTGATTGATTGGTTGAGATAAGATTCATTTAATGTCCTCACAGTAACTTGTACTTCAGGATTGTTGTTGTTGACAGTTGTTAAGTCGGCTTCAACTTATGGCTATAGTATGAATGAGAGACTCCAAGTCACCCCATCATCAGTAAGCCTGCTCAGGGCCTGCAGATTCAGGGATGATTCTGCTTAATTGAATCTATCCATCTGTAATACTGTCTTCTTTTTCCTACTGCCTTCCAGCTTACCAAGCATTATTGTCTTTTTTAATGAGTCATGTCTTCTCGTGGTATGTCCAAAGTATAACAGTTTCAGTTAAGTTATCTTGGTTTCTAGGGAATATTCAAGCTTGACTTGCTCTAGGATCCATTTATTTGTCTTTTTAGCAGTCCACAGTATCCCTAGAACTCTTCTCCAGAACTCCAGTTCGGATCAGTTGATTTTCTTCCCATCAGCTTTCTACAGTGGCCACCATTCACAACTATACACAGGAACTGAAAATACAAAGAGTATGACCAACCCCAACTTTAGTATTCAATGATACACCTTTACACTTGAAGATCTTGACTAGTTCCTTTATAGGTGCCCTTCTAAGTCCTAGTTTTCTTCTGATTTCTTGACTACAGTCTCCATTCTGATTAATGACTGAGCCAAGCTGTTTCAGAATTCATAATCTGCTTTAAAGTTATATAAATCACCCGTGGTCATTTTTTTAAAGTTCAGCTCTAAACCTGCCTTTAGTTTTTCTTCCTTGACTTTCTTCAGACTCATTCCAAGTCTTTGCTGTTTTTTGCTAGGAGTATAGTCTCATCTGCATGTTCCTTCAGTTTTCTTTCCTCCTTCATCCAAGTCTAATTCTACTTTACAAGTGATATGTTCAGCCTACAAGATGAACAAATAGGGTGATAAAAGGCAGCCTTACCTGACCCTCTTGCTGATTGGAAACCATTCTGTATTTTGTTCTGATGGTAGCCTCTTGTTCTGAGTGCAGGTTACATATCAAGACAATCAAATATTGTGGCACACCCATTTGTTTAAGAGCAATCCATAGGTTTTCATGATCTACCAATATAAGCACACAGTGATTTTCTTTCGAAGTTCTTTGGTGCATTCCGTTAGCCAGCATATGTTTGTGATATGATCCCCAGTGCCTCTTCCTTTCCTAAACCTAACTTGGACATCTGGCATTTCTTGCTCCATATATGATAAAAGTCTTGGTTGTAGAATTCTGAGCATCACTTTGCTTGCATGGGAAATTAATGCAAAGGTCCTGCGATTGCTTCAGTCTTTGATGTCTCTTTTCTTGGGTATTGGAATATATATTTTGGGATACTATCCAATTTTGGCTCAATTAATTTTCCAAGCATATAAAATGAAGACAACTGATAATTTTATACATATTGATTATATGAGCACATTTACAAGCGGAACTAACTTCCAAATATTTATTTATTGTTTACAAATATTTATGAATATGTCCATCTGAAGGTTTCAAAGTGGTATACAACAGTAATATAACATATAATATTACAAATGGATAAAATAAAATTACAGTTGTTTACATTATCCATAAAACAGATGGCAGACTGGACTATGTAGGAAAGGCTTGCGAAAACAAGTAAATCTGGAACGTATCTAAAAATGAAATGTTGATGGGGTATGTCTGATATTGGAGAGAAGTGTATTCTGTATGGGAGATTTTGCCGCACTATGTGTCCTGCTCAAAACAACTTTGGAATGGATCTCAAGAGGGTGTGGCACCAGCAGGAGGGCCTCTCTAAATAACAGCATGGACTAAATACTTCTATATTGAGTAAGTCAGAATCTCAAGTAACCAGTTTCCAAGTTTTTTAGGATTTTATATGCGAACAACAAAATAATCTTGGCCTATTAGCAAATAGGCAGCCAGGGCAATTATTTTCAGCAAATGGGTTATGTGCTGCCAATAGGACAGCGCTCTCAGCAGGCTAACCAAAGCATTCTGCACCAGCTCAAGAGCAGCCCCACATAAAGTGCACTGCAGTAATATAGCCTTGAAGTTAGCAATGTCTGGGCCAATACATCCAGGCTATCTCTGTCAAAGAATAGGAGCAACTGGCATACCAGCCACTGCTGGTAAAAGGCGTGCTGGGCCATCAAGGTCACCTGGATCTCCAGTGACACAGATGGACCTGGGAGTACTTCCAGACTGTGCACTTGATCCTTTAAAGAACGAGTAGCCTACCTATTTCCTGGATGTGAGTGCTGTTCAGCTACATTCAACTTTAGTGAAATGGTAAAATCAATGTTCAGATGTGTGCTTTTGCATTATAAATTTGACATGGGTTCAAAAAAGTTGTGAAAGAGGCAGGAAGTTTTCCTGCATGAGAATGTAATCGTGTTGTTTCCCTGAGAGTCATGTTGCTGTAGATCTAGCAGTTCTGGACTCAGGAATTCACTTCTAGGTGGATTTATTGAAAGACTTTAACACTCCATCCCAATTTGTAAAAAGACAGTGATTATAATCAGTTGTAAAGTTGAACACAATAAAAGTTTTTCATTGCTTTATGTCATTAGTCAATAATAATGTAAGTTTCATCCATATTCAAATGATAGGACAGATAGATAACCATGCATGAAGCCTTTGCGAGAAGACTACTCTGTGCATTTTATTTGTTGCCAAAAAAATAAAATAACAATTTTGTATCTAAAGCCACTTACAGGAAATTGATGTATATTGGGGAATTTTCCCTCTGCTGCTGCCTTCTCTTTCTTTGGCTAGCATCCAGAGCCTTTTCTACACTGTAGTTATCACCCAATGCTGACAGGTTATTAAAAACCCTTCTCTGCTACTTGCCCATTAACGGGTGTGGAAAATAGTTTAAATGTGATAGTGTATCTAGGAGAAAAGAAGCAGTAAAGCCTTTTCTAATACCAGTCAAGAAAAACAGAGGGCAAAGGGGGGTCTTACTGCTGACAACAACTGTCAGCAGCTTGTTGTTTTACAAAGTTAGCCATTCTGTTTTCTTCTTTCTCATTTGAACCAATGAATTGTATCTGTGGGTCATCTTGCATTTATATGATATGTGGGAAGGTATGGAAATATGAAGAGCTTTTAACTACAGAATTATCATATTCTGAAAAATAATGTGCAACAGTGATCAGCTGGCCCAGCAGTGATCAATTGTGCAGTTCTAGCCAGCATGGTATGGTGGCTTGAATTTTGGACTAGAACTCCAGGAGACCTGGGTTCAAATATCTGCTCAGGCAAGGAAACCTACTAGGTGATCTTGGGCAACTCACACACTCTTCACTTCAGAGGAAGGCAGTGGCAAACTTCAAAGGAAAACTTGCCAAGAAAACCCTAGGAGAGTGTAGCCATAAGTCAGATTTGAAGGCATGTAACATCAGCAACAATAGTACTATATGCCTTTTTCCTTTTTGAACAGTCTTCTTTAAAGTGGGGGAGCTGGTTAGATATTTTATATTTGATTAATCTTAGGACTGGAGTGGGCACTAGCATTGCCAATCGGAAAACTGTAGAGGGCTCCTATACTTTTAATGGTTGTGTAGAAGCTGGTAATTTCAGCAGGTGCTGCATGTCAGCTGGTTGCATGGCAAGCAACCCCTGATAAAATTCTCTGTTCTACATAGTCATTAAAGGTACAGGATCCCAGTCTAGCTTTCAGCCTGGCAAGCCTGATGGGTACATATTAGAGCAGTGGTTCTCAACCTGTGGGTCCCCAGATGTTTCTGGACTTCAGCTCCCAGAAGCCCTGAGCATTGACCATAGTGGCTGGGGCTTCTGGGAGCTGAAGTCCACAAACATCTGGGGACCCACAGGTTGAGAACCACTGTATTAGAGCCTGGGGGCCTGCATGTCACCATTTTGACCTTCTCCAGATCTCTAGAGGACCACGCCACACCACCACAGTGGTCTGAAATGATACTGAATCATGCACCTTTGGGAACTTGGAGGGAATGGCTCTGGCTCTTTTGAGTTAACTGAGCTATCATTTCAGGGCAGAATGGAGAGAAATATGTGTGGCCAAAATCAAGTACGGTGGGCAATCTTTTGGAGGGTTGTTCAGGAGGCTTTGTGGGCTGTTAGAGATCCAAGGCCTCCCAGACACATACTTTCAATCGCCACTTTGGGGCTTCAGTATGTCCTAATCTAGTCCAGGAACAATACTGCAGTTTTTGACATGGCATCAGAGCTGCCAGGAGGCAGGGCCATCATACCTGTGTCTGTCTCTGCTGCTGTATAGGCTTTTACGCTTTTGTACTGCAAGGAAGATCATATTCATACCATATATTGCCGGAGGGCTGGCCCAAACATTTTTTCTGTCTTCTTGAGGCAAAAAAATAAGATGGTTTCTCTCTCAACCCCACATACAAAGCTAATTGATCAGACTGTGTGCACACACTTATCTCTTCCAGCACCTTGCTGACACCTCCCAGTATGTCCACAGTGACTGCCTCACTCTCCCTACAGGTAGGGCTGGTCCTGCACTGTATGCATAGCACACACGATGAGAGGGAAGATCTAAATCACATAAAGAGAGCATTTTGGCCCAGCAGTGATTGGTTGTGCAGATCTAATAATATATGCCTATTTTCTTCTTGTACAGCCTTCTTTAATGTAGGGAAAACTGGCAGGGAGCCAGAATCTACTCTGTGTGTTATGTACAAGATACTACTGAAGCACAGGCCATTCTGTATGCTGCTGTAGTTATGCAAATACAATAATGAAATGAGATAAGGACATGTGCACTTATGCATTAAAAGCAATCATAAACAAGTAAAACATTTTACAGATTAATTTATTATGTGCATAAGATTTTATAGATTAGAGGTGATTTCATCATATCCCATGAAAGCTTTTCTAACAGTAAGACTGCAAATCTGTATGCATTTATTTGTGAGTAAGAACCATTAAAGTTAGTGGGGCTTTCTTCTAAGTAGACATATATAAGATTGGACTGTGCTTTTGTTAGTATTTAAAATGCTGTAGGACTTAGTTTTACTACAGCAGATGAACACAGATGCTCTCCCATTTGTTAGTTGTGTTGCAGGGGTTATTCCGGAGCAACTTAGAATTACTATGGAGGGCCACAAGACTAAGAATACACCATTCTGGAGTTTGGAGCAATTAATTCAAGGGACAGAATTTCTAAGTGGAGAAAAACTGAAGAGATGCAAGCAGTGATGTATTTAAGTCTTTTACTCCAAGTCTCAAGTCCTTGAAGATACTTTCAAGTCAAGTCTCAAGTCTGGAAGCCAACTTTATATCCCAACCAAAATTTCAGAATTAATGAATAGAGTGAAATAAATTCAGTTTTAACAATTTTAGCAGAGTCGGCTCTCTACATTTGCAATTTTGCCGTCTGCAGCTATGGAAGTGAGGAATAGGATCGTGTCTTACTCCCCGTTACTGAAGCTTTAAAAGGAAGGATTCTTCCTTCTCAAGCCCACCGCCTAACACATTTGCTGTTCCCCTCTGAGAAATGCACCCTGCACTCTGGGGGCGGGTCTTGTCTTCTGCTCTTAGGAAATGTTTTAGAAGGCTCCTCCAACATGCAGCGGGGACAGGCTGCTGAGCAGACCCCAAGCCTGCCTCAAGCCCATTACCTAACCTGTTTGCTGTTTCCTTCTGAGAAATGCACCCACTCAAGAAATGCTTGAGAGAGATTATCATGTGACCAGTAGGCAAAAAGAGATGGAAGCGTTGTTCAAAATCGTAAGGTTTCTGGATGAATGCGTTATGTTACTGAAACAAGGGCATGAAGTCAGTCATTAAAAATATACAAGTCTCGAGTCGAGTCAGTGCATCATTTATGGCCAAGTTGAGTCTGAGCTAAGTCACTGAAGCGACTTAAGTCCAACTTGAGTCCGAGTCAGTTGACTTGAGTCTACATCACTGGATGTAAGAGATGGTGAACAAGAGAGGAAGGGAAGCCCAGTATTTTCTTTTACATTTCATAGTGCAACCCTGTACATGTCTGTTGTTGCCTTCAAGTCCTTTCTGACTTACAGCAATCCTAAGGCAAGCCTGTTGCAGGGCTTTCTGGGGCTGGGAGTTGTGATGTGCCTCAGATTACCCATTGGGGATTTGAACTCTGATCTCCAAGGTCATAGTCCAACACTCAGACCACAACACCATGCTGGCTCTCTGTACGTGTCTACTGAGAACTAAAAAGTTCTGTAGGGCTTATTCTAAGGTAACTGGGAATAGGATTGGAACCCAAAATATGAATTGCAATAAGCAAATGTATTTTGTCTTACAAAATAAAGTATTCTTTTAGTTGAAATTCTCCTGTCTAAGGAGCAGTAATCAATCCTAAGTGCGTATAACCGAAATAATTCAACATTCATTCTCTGTTTTGTTTCTGCCTGCCTCCATGACTTTCTCATTCCTTGTAAAACATTGTATAAATGTGGCATATTGTATTGACATCATTGTCACTTCTCCCAGGCCATTTCTCCCAGTGCTGTTATTCCACTTTCAACATCCTATGGAATCCTGGAGTTTGCAGTTTAGGGAGGGGCCTTTGAGGTGGAATGATAGCACTGTAACAGTCTAGTGTGGAAATGGCCCCGATTTGACCTCAAAAATTACCATGGTGCTCATAGGAAGCAAATACTTACATTTATGCGGAAGCTTATCTGCTACTTCTGATGAAGTTGAGGTTTTCTTGGTGATTGTCCCCATCAATTGTTGCATTCCTTTTCCCCTGGAGATTAGCCAGGGCCCAAACTTCTCCATACCTTTTGGAAGCATTGAGAGATATGGTTGGTTGTTTTAATTTGAGCTAATTTTGAAATCCATAACTAAGTAGATCAAGGTGGGTATTTTAGTCTGTGAGTATGTTTTTCTTTTAATTTACTGATTGCATTATTTGTTTAGTTCAATCATCCATTTTCTAATTGGTGATAACTTTTTTACTTGGAAGAGTTAAAAAAAGTTAGCACTTCCCTCCCACACAGATTCTTATTATAATTATTTTTAGGACTGCCATATCATGACTCAACTATATGTAATACCTATATCTACATATAAGCCAATTCTCAGATTTCTGCCAACAAGCAGAATCTAGATTGGAGCTAAACAGATACAACACACTTGATTCTCAGCAGTTCTTAACTCACTTCAGTGGGACAAAGTAAACAGCTTGTAACTGACTGTATTGTTAGAAGAAGAAGAAAAAACCCTCTATGGATCACCAACCAAGAGTAAGAGGCAGTTTTAATGTACCAAGCTGTGTGTGTCTGAACATACCATTTTACTTTTTTACTTACAGGAGTAAGTGGCTGCCATTCACTTGATTCATGCACTAAAGCCTAGCAAAGGAAAAAAACATAATCCATCAGTACTTCAGAAACACTCTCCATTTTCCTAGTAGTTAAATAATAAAGACTAGGTCAGGGGTGAGCAGATTGTGGCTTATGGGTCACACGAGAGCCCCAAGTTCCCTGTTTTGTGATTCCTGAAGTCCCCAAAGCTCCCCAATCTCAACTTTGGCACAATTTTCATGTAATTTTAACCCTCAAAACACTCAGAAAACCTGCCAAATGTGTGAAGGCATATGAAAATACTCCCCACAAGCATCCCAGGACTACCCCAAACACGTTTGCTTTCTTCTGCATTCCCTCTCGAAACAGAGAGAGGAAATGATGTGATATCACTTCCTGACACCATTTTGAGAGAAACTGAAGAGGAAAAGAGGAGTTTCAGGGTAGTTCAGGGGTGCCCACGTAGGGGATTCTGGGAGGGGGTTGTCTCTTGCCCCCCATTCAGTTGCCTATCTGTGGGCTATATTGTGAAATAGCAGGGAAAGAAAAGAAGTCTTGCCAATTTTTGCAGTTACAAGGCTGAGCAAATTTTTACACAACCCCCCCTCCCCCTCACAGCACAGTGCTATTTCACAAGATCTCCCACAGTATTCAACTACAAAAGACAGCAATTTTCAAGACAAGTGTAATTCTGCTGGAGCACTGCAGGGCCCTTTGAAGAAGCAGCTGTTAATCAAGAGGCTGGCTGTGACCTAAACTGGAGGGTTCCTTATAACGTGCAGTTTTGTCATGCTGACTTTGCAGAACCTTCAGTGACTTATATGAGACTGACTTGTGAAATGTTGGTGCTGGAGTCCGATTAGTTTTTGCACAAGTCGTATTTTCTAATACTGGGCAGGAACGATGAGAGTATGAAGATATTAGGAAGATCTTCCTTGCTGCATAGATTCATCTTGTGCTATACAGGGATATTTCAAAACCCAGAAAGGGAGATGGCGGTGACAACATTTGGAAGAAGTGAAACTATTGTCAACTAGCCAAGTGAAAGGAGGAGGAATCATTAAAAAGATACACTGTCTGACAACCTTCAAAGAGAATAATGTAGCATATCCTTTAGTAAAGTTATTCCTAAAACAACACTGCAAAAGCAGTTGCAGGATTTCTTTAGGTTCCACATTAATGGGGCAGTGAATGTAAGCCAGATTTTAGTTCAAATGTTAAAGGAACTACCTAGGGTGTTGAACCTATTTTGGGAGTTGTGTTCCAGCACTTTGGACAACCAGGAGTGGATTCCTCACCTCACTGATACTGGAAGTCACCAGCAGCCACTAGCGGAAATGGATTTCATGTGGAGATCTTGGGTGATAAATTCAGCTTTAAAAGAGGGAAGTTCTCAATCACAACAGCAATATTTCAGCACTGGAAGCTATTTGTTGCTTGTCTGAAATTCCTCCTCTTAGAGATTTTCTGCAAAATTTGGAAAGGCTTATATAAGGAATTTTTTGGGACTGAATGACCCTCAGAAACACAGATGTTTATTCCTTCTGTCATTATTCTATGAACTGAGACTGAGGGCCTAACCTGAGGCTGCCTATAGAGATGACAAGAGTATTCATAATTATTTATTCCCAGGTAGAAAAAAAAATTCCCAACAGTTCAGAAGCAAAGACCTGTGAGAACTTTGTGCAATTTTCTCGTGATATTGGAGGTCTTCAAGTGTTGTGGAGGAATTCTGCAGAGAAAAACACCTGCTTTTTTTTCTTCCTCGCAAAGAAACCATGTTTTCTGCACAGAAAACATTTTTCCTTCACAGAAAGCCTGTTCTCCACAAAGAAAGCTTTTTTTTTTTTTTTGCACAAGAAAACATGGTGAGGGGGTGTTCTTCCACAGAATAATATCTTCATAATATTTTGGGACATTTGAATATAGGAAGAACGCTGAAGAGAAAAAAAAGTCATTATCTTTCACAGAAGCTACTATGATTATCCATTCTTGCTTATGTTACCCTTATTTCCATCAGCAGAAGGAAAACTGAAGCAGTAAAGTCTGGCGTTGAGTGCTGGGAGACAGCAGGAAGGGGTTGGAGGAAAAAGCTGGATGCCAAACCATGTTGCTGACTTCATGTGCAGAGGAGGATGCTGTTGGTATTCCAGTTTTCAGTGCTGAAACAAAAAGGCTCAACTTTCAGGTCAGTTGGCTTTGGTGCATGGGGTGTTGTTTGTTACTTTGAACATGATCCCAGAAAAAAAGACTTGGGTCAGCCCCATTAGTATTCCACTGGGTGAGAGAGACAGGGA
Source organism: Iguana delicatissima (assembly GCA_948472985.1). Classification (NCBI taxonomy): domain Eukaryota; kingdom Metazoa; phylum Chordata; class Lepidosauria; order Squamata; family Iguanidae; genus Iguana; species Iguana delicatissima. Next base: position 365,614 of record CAOKZL010002306.1, on the reverse strand, counting down.
CACCAACATTCAAACCAATAATCCAAAGAGACAGTAAACTGTACTCCAGTATATGAAACTGACAAACCTAGTCTGCTGTTGAAATAGTGATGCCTTTCAAGAGTTTCAGTCGTTCAAGCTTTTCAGCAAGTTGCAGTTCTCAACTGCCATCCCATGCTGAATGTTTTAGACTTTTTTCATTCTGCACGTGTTTGCATATGTTATACTTGTTTTCCTTCCTCACTGTCCAGCACTGAAGTATGTAACTCTTACAATTAAACAAACAGCTATCCTTTTCATGGCATATCAGCATGACTATGCACCATCAACTGACCCACCCATAACCAATTTATGGAGGTGGGGATATTGCTAAACATATTTGCCGTTAGTAGAACTCTAAGAGGAAACAAATACACACACATCTCTGGCACAAAACAGAACTTTTATTTTGTCTTCCTTCTGCTTCTCTGTTCCATGTATCCACAAGAGGTGAAATTTTAGAGAAAAAATATGGCAAAACTTAGGTTTAATAAGATTAGAATGAAGAGACATTTCTAAGATACTTTCTTTATATGTTGTTTGAGCAGAAAACCTCATTTCCATCAGTACAATAAAGGCAATTTGCTCCTTTTCTAGTGATGCAGCCAGGGTTGGATTATCAATGGTTTAGTTGCTGCTGTTGCTCCAGGTCCTTACTGACTAGGGCCTACTGCTGAAGGAAAAAGGTGTAACTTGGTTCCCCAGTCTCATTTCCCAGTCATTTTGGAACTCCCACCATGGTTTTGCAATCATCAATATTTTGATTGTTACTTGTGTAATTGAATACTTGAGTAAAAATTTATGGGGTCAGGCTGTTAGTCTAGCCAAAGTTATAGGGCTGAAAATGAGTTCACACAAAGGTATTTGTGTATGAAGAGGACCTGTTTTTGGAACTGGCCTCAGCTGCTTCAATCTGGCCTTGTATGTAGCTCTTTAAATATTGTTGAACAGAAAGTTCCAGCAGCTCTAGACAACAGACCTAATGGTGAAGAATTGTGGGTGTTGCAGTCTAGAGAACAATGCGATTCCACCTACCCACCCACTCAAAAAACCTGGCTCTGTTTGAAATGGAAACCTAATATGTGTGGTTTCCCTTTCCTGTTCTTTCTTCTCCAATGAAAACAGAAGAATGCTAAGAGTTTGCAAAGAAAATGTTTCTCAAACACACTGAATGTTAGCTGCGTGCTATATACATTGTTGTCATTCTATGACTTCAAATTATTTCCATCTTATGGCTGACTCTTAAGGTGAACCTTTTCAGCAAGATTTGCGGAAGGGGTTTATCATTGCCTTCCTCTGAAGCTGAGAGTATGTCACCTGCCCAAGGTCCCCCATGCCATGTTGATAATGGCAGCTTCTCAGGATTTCCATGGCTGAAGAGGGATTTGAACCCTGTTCTCCCAGAGTCATAGGCCTTTTCCACACTAGACTGTTATAGTGCTATTATTCCATTTGCAACATCCCATGGAATCCTGGGATTTGCCATTTCAGAGGGGCCCACCGGCCCCTCCCGAAACTGCAAACCCCAGGATTCCGTAGGATGTTGCAAGTGGAATAATAGCTCTATAACAGTCTAGTGTGGAAATGGCTGTAGTCTAGCACTCAAACTGCCACACCATGCTGGCTCTACTACACCACACTAACTCTGTATGTCAAATATATAACTCTGCATAACTGTCACCCATCCATTCTCAATTATTCCGAGTTGGTTACAGATGAGGGGCATACAGTCCCGTACGAGTGCATAGAGGCACAGCGTTGGGGCAGCCTCCCTTCTTACTTGCCCTGTTAGTGTCCAACGCACTGTTTCTCCAATGCACTGTATGGCAGCCAAGACATCATTATGCTGTCACAGCTTACAAATGCGTGCTGAACGGGTTTTGGTACCTTTGTTTGTTTTCCCAACTTCTCTGCTATAGTTGTCTCCCCATCACCAAACGCCTATGTACAGGATAACTGAAAGCTTTGGAAAAAAATTAAGTGGACAAGAGAAACTTCTGATATAGGAGCCCTGGTGGCGCAGTGGTTAAATGCCAGTATTGCAACCACAAGGTTGTGAGTTCGATCCTGCCAGGCTCCAAGGTTGACTCAGCCTTCCATCCTTTCGCAGGTCGGTAAAATGAGTACCCAGCTTGTTGGGGGCAATTAGCTAAAATACATTGTAAACTGCTTAGATAACACTAGTTGATAGGCGGTATAGAAATAAATGCTATTGCTATATTGCTATATAAACCCCTCCTGCTCCCATTTTCATTTGCACAGACGTAGTGAATTAATGTAGGGAAAAAAATAGACCAGTAAGCATTTTCTTTGCGTATGTGCAGATGCTCTTTCATAAGAATTGCAGGTGTCAGAAGCTAAGGTTGACTTCTGTAGTATGCAGCAGAGGCACCTGAAAGAGCTAGTCGTCTTCCTATATGCCTTTAGCTTTAAAGCTTTCAGAGCCAAAGGCAACCTGAAGTGCTTAAGAGCCTCATTAGGTGTGAAGTGTTTAAAGCAGCTTAGCTGGAATGGTAATAAAAGAGCCTGCTCTGAAAAGGAGTACTGTATTTAAGAAGCAGTTAAGGGGGAGGGTGTGACTCAGTCATTGTATTGCATTGTATCTCTCACAGAATCCAGGTTTTTTAAAAATATATTATTTACAATTATCCCTCGGCAGTTGCTAACCTAGCAGTGCCAAATCAGCCTGAGCTTTATGGCTGCCCTTCTCCACCCCCACCTCCCACTGTGCATGCATTTTTATTAATACAGGCTGTGAGCAAGGTTAGTAGATTCCTGTATTTAAATGGCAAGTCTATCATTAAGACATGTATCTAGTTCGATTTATATCCTGCTTTATCCCAAGGGCCTGATCAATATAGCTATGTTAGATACAGTATAAAGAGAGCCTGCCTTCCTTTTCTCCAGTCTGAATCTGTTTATTCTAATATTTTTATCTTACAGCTGAAACAGATGTGATGCCAGAGATCTGTGATCCAATCACCAGGTTTTTCTTTATCTTTAAAGCTGCATAATAGTGGACCTCAGTTTCAGTCTAAGTATGGGGAGGTGTTAACCCCTTTTCTCATGATATGTTTGTAATGTAAATCTCTCTCAATCTCTCCCTCTCTCTCTCACACACACACATATATATATATTACTGTTCAGCCTGTTAGTGAAACAATACAGGGAGAATAATGTGCCTGAATGGAGATAATGGCAATAGCAACTTCTCAGAGATGGTTTTAACTGGAAAAATGGTGACTGTTGAATGGCATGTCAACATGCGAGTAGATCCAAGTGATTCAGTGATTTTACCCCAGTTGGGACTCACAATAGGAATTAGGCCATAATGTCCAGTTTTAGCTGTGGTGAGCTCCAGAGGCAAAATCTATGGAGTCCCAAGTCTAAGCTGTGGGGTTCAAGACACAGATCAGATAAAGGGAATCCAAAGACATGGTCAAAAGGCAGCCCAGCAGTTAGGCTGACAGGGTTGAACCAGGGAGAAGGTAAGTCAGGCAAGGGCAATCCAGAGGCAGGGTCAAAGGCAGTCCAAGCTGGAGCACAGAAAAAAGCTATGCACATTGGAGCAGCTGTGATGTTCTGGACTTCTCAGGGGGAAGTGTTCTTTCATTTATTAGATATTTGGGTAATATAGTTGTATTTGCACTGTGCATTACCTGTTGTAAGGTTAGGATCTATTGGAAGGGGTGAAGGAATGGAGAGAGTGGCAGGTGATTGATTGGACATCTGAAGGGATTTTTAAAGGGCAGATGTATATGGCAGTTAGAGTGAGTGAGGATTAGGTCTGTCAAGGTTAGGATTAGTAATCTGTCAGGATTAGAGATTAGTTAGTAGAGTTTAGAATCTGAGTGGTTAGGAGTCAGAATCAGGGTCAGAGTTAGCTAGCAGATGAGTGTGTGAGAGAAGGAGAGATATGATTTACATGCATTAAATAAGTAACCCATAATGTTATGTTCAGATTTTGTTTACTAAATCGTTATTTTTGTATTATACACTTTTACCTCCAGGAACGCTGCATATTGGAAAGTTGAGTTCAGACACAGCGTCTGTGGTGGCAGAAGGTGATAAAGAGTGGTCTCTGGTGGGGATAGAAGATAAATAAAATCTCACACAGGAACCACAAGAGCATCTAGGAGGTCCTCACAGTTGGTAGCACAGCAGTGGGACAGGAAGAGGTCCTCTCATTGTTGGCAGAGGTGGGGTAAATTGAAAACCCTCACATTTGGTGGCAGTAGTTGGACTCAGTGGAAGATAAGGGGAAAGCTTTCTCTCAGTCCTGCCACCATCCCAGGCTCACCTGGAAAAGACACAGGAGAGAGTCTTCTCAGTGGCTGCTCCCACCCTGTAGAACGCTCTTCCATAGGAGGCTCAGCTGGCCCCCTTCCTGCTTTTCTTTCATAGGCAGGCAAAGACATTTCTTTTTAAGCAGGCATTTAATGGGTGAGCTGGAGACCTTTTTACTTAGTTTTTTAATCTATTATTTTATAATTTTATATGTCTTTATAATGTTTTTAATGCTTTTTTAACCTTTTGGAAATCACCTTGACTCCCATTTTGAGAGAAAAGCAGCATAGAAATTCAATAAGTAAATAAAAGAATAAATAACATAAGTGGGAAAGGTAGAAGCCCTCACAGTTTGTGGCAGCAAAGGAAGCAGCCATCAAGGAAGGGTTGGACAAGGGCTAATGGCCTATAGTGGATATTCTTTCCCATTCCTTAACTAGACTTAAGATGTATAAAACAGAGCTCCCAGAAAGTCTCCCTCCCGGCTCTGAGCTCAGATGCAGGACTGGAAAGTCCTCCAAACGTGGAGGGTCTGCTCACCAGGATATCCTCAGAGTAGACTCCAAATTACCATTCACCTAGCTTGTGTTTTTAACCATTGGTTATCTTTTAGTCTGTGAGGGGCTTCTGCTCCCTCTAGGGTTGCCAGAGTAAAAATTGGAGCATGGGTCCTGTACCTTTAACAGTTGTGTAGAAGAGAGAGCATCCCAAGCAATACCTGCGGAAGTTTTCTCTTCTACACAACTATTAATGGTACAGGAACCTCCTCTTGTTTTCGGCCAGGCAACCTGAGTCCTCATCATCTGATTTAGTCGTAGAGCTGCCCTCCCCCAAGGGGAAGTGCCTCAGCATTTCCCTTGAGGACCCAAGGTCACCTCAAATAACCTGTTCTTTGGTGCCTTCATATTCAGGAGATTCAGGATCATTTTCAGAGAAGGCTTCTGTCAGCTGGTTCAGATTGCTAAATCTCAAATTCAGATTGCTAAATCCACAGTCTTGAGATAGATGTTATATGTGTTGTTGTTGTTGCCATCATCATCAACTTCATCTTTATTTATACTCTCCCTTTTTCCTGGTTGGGACTCAAAGCAGTAAAGAGTTACTTAATGGCATAATGGGCAGAATTTCTGCAGTCACAATTTTCTTTATTGCGTTGCCGTCATTAAAATGGGAAGCTGTTCCCGGAAGAAAGTTCTTTTTGGCACTGTCTTTACAAACAGTGCAAACGTGTATATTAACCAATTGTGAAAGTGGGATGGTTATAGGGCCCATACAACTGCCTTGTTATAACAGTTCCACTGGCTGTTGGTCAGTTTCTGTTAGGTTCTGTTCAAGTGCTGGTTGTCACCTATAGTATTCTGTATGGCTCAGCTTCAAGCTACCAGACCATATCTCCCCATATGGGCCCACCTAGGGCCCTAAGATTCTCAGGAGAGGACCTGCTTTCATTCTCCCCATCTTCGTAAGTACTGCTGGTGAGGACAAAGATAGAGCCTTCTCACAGGCTGTACCCAGGCTCTAGAACTTCCTTCCCAGTGTGGCAAGAATGTACCCCTTCTTGCTGTCCTTCCACTGGCTGGCAAAAACTTTTTTTTTTATTCTGACAGGTTTCTGAGGATGTATTTTTTTTTAAAAAAAGAAAGATCTTTTAAAAGGACACTGTACTGTTTTTAACTATACTGTTTTAAAACTGCTTTTATTAATTTAGTTTAATGTTCTAAATTGTTTTTAATTATATTTATTGTTTAATTCCATTTTAATGTTGACCTTTTATATATTTTAAACAGATTGCATTTGTCCCCAAGTTTTGGAGAAAAGTTAGGATAATTCTGCTGCTAATAATATAGTTAGACGGAGAAAAGCGTCAATAAGGAAAGGCAAGAATCACACACATAGTATTCAAAAGGAAGTCAAGCTAAAGTAACTAGTTACATAATATCTAATTAAAAAGCATGCTAGCCTCCAACAAATAAACTTCACATATCCTCCAACATATCACAGATGAAAGCCAGGACATACATTTGGCAAGCAACATCAGAGTGTGGCCACAATCACAAAAAGTTATTAACAGACAAGCTAGGAGCAGTTTCCCTTTGTCTGAGTCTACTGAGAAGGGCAAAGTTCTTCCCGCTCTTCTCCTTTCCTCCCTGCTGAATGCAATCTATTTTTGCATTTTGAACTTGGTTTGCAGGAACTGAAGCAAGCTTAGAACAAAGGGGGGAAATGAGAGGAGGGAAGAGAAAGTGGGTTACTTTAAAAGCTGCTGAAAAGGTGGAATGACAGAGGATTAATCAGTACTGTCCTTGCCAGATGAGGACAGTTTGAGGGTATAACTATGTCTCAGAACAAACTTTTCCTCTCTCCATATGCCTTGGAGCAGTGGTTGGCAAAGTGGTTCCCAAGGCCATATTTATATCTATGTTTATGGGCCCCTATGTACCCTTTATAACTCTCCAGTGGTAATTTTTTCCTGAAAAATATGGCTGGCATCCTCTTAGTGATTGCACTGTTGTTGTTGTATATCTTCAAGTCATTTCCAGCTTATGGTGACCCTAAGACAAACTTATGGGGTTTTCCTGGCAAGATTTGTCCAGGGACAGTTTTACCTTTGCTCTTCTCTGAGGATGAGAGAGTGTGAATTGCCCAAGGTCATCCAGTGGGCTTTCATGGCCAAGTGGGGATTAGAACCGTGGTCTCAAGAGTTCTTAGCCATGAAAACCCACTGAGTGACCTTGGGCAAGTCATACTCTCTCAGGCTCAGAGGAAAGCAAAGGTAAAATTGCCTCTGGAGAAATCTTGCCAAGAAAACCCCATGGTTTGCCTTATGAGCATTATAAGGCAAACCTGTACTTGGGAACACGGATGTTGTGGCTTGCCTTATGGTCACCTTGCGCATACCAAAATTCCCTTATGCCTTTTTTTTTGTTTGTTTTTTTTTGTGATGGCATAATGTCTGCATTCAACTGAAGTCTGCAGAAGCAGAGTTGAACATATGGTGCCATTCAGTTGGGCAGTGTTGCAATTCACTGCTGCAGAATCACCATGTAACTCCATGGGTGTAAAGTTACACTCTTGTTGCCTTGATGCAGGATCTCAGCCATATGATTTCCCCATACGTGTAGGCTTTCAGGAAACACAAAAAACACACGTGTCCAAAATAAAACCTGAACTATACCTCTGGCTACTTCCAGATTTTTTGCTTTATATTTTTACTTCTTTGATTTGGTGTGGCCCACAGTGGCTCTTGAAGGCAAAAAAATTAGAAGTTGCTCTTCCCTGTCTTAAAGCTTAAATAGATACTCTAAAGCAGGAGTGGATAATGGGTAGCCCTCCAGATGTTACTGCACTGAAACTCCCATCAGCCAATGGTAGCATAGTTAATGGTGATGGAACATGGGAGTCAGAGTTCTACAACATCCGTGTTCCCAAGTACAGGTTTGCCTTATAATGCTCATTAAGAAGGGCAGGCAGCATCGAGGCAAGGACAGGATGTTCCTTCTCCCTTCCCTAAATAATTTGCGGTGGGGAATCTGCTGATGTAAGGACATAAGAAGAGTCTGGCTGGGTCAGACCAAAGGCCTGCCTAGCCCAGCATTCTTTTCACACGAGGCACATACTCAGGTTGTGAGTATGACAGCACCATCCCTCTTGTGTTCCCCAGCAGCCAATTTACAGAGGCAAACTGCTGTCTCATACTGCAAGTTATATATAGCAAGTCCTTATTAAAAGCCATTGATGGTCCTACCCTGAATGAGTTCATCTAATTCCTGTTTAAAGACATTCAGTTTGGTGCTTGTTGCTGCATCTTGTAGAAGTAAATGCTGCTATTTAATGGTGTGCTGTGTGTAGGGTGGCCAATTGAGGAGGATTCTAGGCTCTGAGATTTCAAGACCAAAACCTGACAGCTAGGGGTGCCCCCGTTTACATTTTTAAGGGCAATGAGTTAAGCATCGACCACAGCTGCTCAGTGCATATAATTCAAATGATAAACACAAAATCTAGCAAATGTGAAAGTTTTCTCTGGTCAGAAATCAAATTTCCCAAGCTCTGCATTGAACAGTGGGGAAAAACAGCTTTTCCTAGCTCTGTTTTTAACACCTTAGCAAGCACTGTTTTTAAGACCACATGGGAATTGTAGCCCATCCAAGCTCTGCTTCAAATAGTCAATAGGCTATAGTAACTGCTCTTTACCAGCCTGCAGCAACAGAGACCGAGAAACATACTAATGTATGTAATTTTCAAGCTAATGTACTCACCTCGAGATCCCCCCGCCCCCAAGGACTGGAGGAGAGGCCCAGACCTTGAGATCTGTGAACCCTAGGTGTCTGAGAAACTAGTTCATTTTATCTGTGCTGAATCTCCATCGCTTTCTCCCTGCTATGGTTTCTCCCCTGTAAGCCCCCTTCCTGCTTGTGCTATGGGTGCAAATATAAGTTTGAGTACATAGGTTTGTCAGATTAACATCTTGTTCTCTGTACTTATTTGAAATAGGTAAAATCTCATAAAACCTGTTGTTCACATGCTCAGAAGAAGGATGGGATGGGATGTAGATAGGATGTAGATACAGAGAGTGGGGAACGAGAGCATTATCCCCCCATGAAATTTTGCTCCCAAATTTGTAGCATTGCAGTAACTTCAGTTAAACATTTAGGAATACAGTTTAGGCATCCAAAGAAAAGGGGAGGACAAATTTACCAAGGGTATGCAATCATATTATTATATGCAAATATAAAACTTCTAGGTGTGAATGGATTCCATAGGATGTTGAAAGTGGAATAATAACACCATAAGAGTCTATTGTGGATATGGCTAGAATTGCTAGGTAGTAACCCAGAGGCTTACATACTTTGCCTTTAAATTCATCAGGGAAGCAGGAATGACTGCTTTTGCACATTCCTTCTGCTTCTGAAATACTTTAAAAAGAAAAAAAAATCAGTTTAGGGGTTTAGTGGAAGTAGCTAGTACTAAGAGGGAACAACTGTGGAATTTCTGCTGAGCAAGTGCTCCTCTGGCTGACATCTGGCCAGGTCTGCATCTCCGTATAGTTATGCCCTTGGACACATTTTCCCCCCAGATGTTATCAACAAAGGTTAAACTGCCTCTGTGGTGTAGCAAAACAGATTTCACATTGAGGAGGGCAGCAGAGGAAAAAATTGGGGGCAAAAGGGTTTGGGCATTGGTCTCTACAAGCTTCGTAAAATGCAAATTGAATTAAAATACGGTATTTTACGCATGGAAAACAATTGTGTAAAGCAAACATTGATGACTAAGAAATAAATTCATATTGTGCAAGCAGTGCTATTGTAATGACTTGAACTGTTAATAAAATCTGATGAACCATGACTTCTCTGCAAATTTTGAATTCCCTCAAATATGTTACTTTCAAAGGCCAGGACTATTAACTGACTTTTCTACAAAGCATTGGATGCTTGTATGGTATCAGCACATGTATCAAAGCTGAGAATAAATTTACACACATGGCTGTAGATCTACCAAAGGTGAGTCCTGGAGCATAAAATAAACATACATAGAAAGGCTTCCTTGTACAAGTACAATGTTTTAGTAAACTCATGAAGTGTTACTGTTAGGGTTTTGCAAAATTCTACCATATGCTTTTCTTTGGATGCCTAAACTGTATTTCTAAATACTCAACTGATGTTTTAAGTTACTGCAATGCTAGATATCTGGGAACTAAAAAAATCTTGGGGGGCAGAATTCTTATCGGGAGTGCACTCATTTGCCCCCCCCCTCCATTCAGCAGATGTGCTTTGATACAGTTTAATCAGTCACTATGATTCGCCTTCCTTTGGACTCATGGAAAGATGACTTGAACTGCTCTATCAAATCCTTCATCATAACAATAGGACAGAATCAAGAATTAGGTAATCCATCAGCAATGACTCTGTTCCTCAAAGAGAAAATATACAGCACTCCCTCCTCTCCATTAAAAGACCCTTCCATGGGAAGTAGCTAGTGACCAAAATCCTACCTAAATAAGGTCTTTGCCTGCTGACAGGAGCGTAGAGAGGGAACACTCTAGTCTTCTATAGGAGGGAGACACACAGCCTCAGAGCAACCATCATAAAGGCCCTGTCCTGTGCTCCCACCAAACATACCTGTGATGGTGGTGGGACCGTCACTAGGCTCCAGATTTGGACTCATCATACCCTATGCTCCCTATGACTGCACCTAATCCTATCCATGTTCTCTTACACAGGAGCAAGGCTGACTCCATTCTGAGAAAAAGTGAGGCAATAGGTGGTACACATGCTGAGACAGTTCTTCTTTCATCCATTCCTCTTGACTCACCTGGACATTTCCCTTTCTTGGAAAACAGAACTGCATATGTCATGTCATTTCATGTGGCCATACCTTCCATACTGTCCTGAGTTGGCAGGGAGGGTTCTAGTTAATCTTCTGTGATCCCACTTTTTCAGATGCTTTTAAAATGTCCTAGTTTCCCTCTGTTCCTCCCACCTTTCTCCCTAGGTCCTTAACTTACTGCCACTGCTATAAACTCAATTCAGAGTGTGGAAGTTGGTTGTGTTAATTTAACTCAGCAAGGGGAGAGGAAAAGAGTGGGCAGAATCTTGCACTTCCCAGGTAAAAGCAAAGTGCTGCAGCCTCTCCTAGCTAGAGTATGTCTTGAGCATATTCTGTTCTAGCTTGGCCACATGTGTCCCAGATTTTATCTGTGAAATGCTGAAGGTACGTGTGGCCTGTACTTCATCAGCACTAGCATTTCTTGAACACGGGATGGGTAAAGTGGCCCACAACTTCCAGATCATTTTGTTTCCCTAAAGCACCACATATTTTTTTTTAAAGAATTGCAGTTTGCTGCAAGAATCCAGTTGCAAACTGCTAAATGAATTGCATTCAATGAGAGAAAGAACTAAATGCTATCCTGTCTTTGTATCCTGGTCCTTTTAGAGCTTCTGCTTTAGATGGTGCATGAGTTTGTACAGCTGTTGACTCATTTTGATGCTAATGAACGCCTTTAGGAGTGAAACTCGGATACATTTATATATTCTTAAGAGTTCGTTTGGCCATTGACTATAAAGCATTTTATTACCAATGTGATAGTATCATATTTGTTGTTGTTGTTGTTTGCCTTCAAGTTGTTGCTGACTTATGGCAACCCTAAGGGAAACTTTATAGCCAGGTTTTCATGGCAAGATTTGTTCAGAGGGAGTTTCCCTTTCAGCCTTAGAGGAAGGCAAAGAGTGTGACTTGTCGAAAGTCACCCAGTGGGTTTCCATGGCTGAGCAGGGAGTTGAACCTACATCTCCAGAGTCATAATCTATGCTGGCTTCCTCAGTATCATATTACATAGTCAATTTCATGTTAATTGAAATCAATTTAAGTACATCTGTATAAAATGTAAATATAATAGCCATCAAGGGTGAATGGGGCATTTTTTTCTGTTAATTAAAAGTGTGGGAGTTCATTTTTCAACATAAAAATAAGGCAAGCTGCCCTTGAACACCTACCCAGTCTGAAGCTTTTGCCTTTGCAGAACTCTGCCTTAAACTAGAATGTAAATCTCACAAACCCTGGAGGATCCTATCCCATTGCTAATGTTGAAGTAAGGTTAAAATGCTACAGTCCAGTTTGTCTCCGTCCATGCAATAGGAGTGCCATTTTGTCCTCTGCCTGAGGTGGCAAAACATGTTAGATCACTCTTTTACAGGGAACTGTTTTCATTTGTAAGCAATTTGTGAGAGGGGTGCTGGCAGTTACATTAGGGCAGGGATTGAGCTGTGCAGATGTGGCTGGACTACAACACATAGCATTCTTCACCATCTGTTATGCTTGCTAGGGGCTGCTGGGGCTCCAGTCCAACAATGTCTGGAGAATCACATGATTCCCACCCCTGCTTGATGTTGAGGTTAACTTAATTTCAAATGTGAAAATTGTGACTGTGTTTTTTGGGGGCGATTGAATGCAGGGAGGTGAGACGGATAATCAGATAGGCTATTTCATTATTTCTCAGAAAGCAACCCCATCACACAGCTGCCAAGGGCCTTCACAACTCCAGAAGCCTGGATTACTTTTTCCCTGGAGTCCTCTAAAAACGTCTGCATGAGTGGCTGTAGCAGGGTTCTTAAGAGCAGGCTAAATTACATTTAGAGCACACACTCAGGATGGCCTAATACAAATTAATTGCCATCTTACTCACTTTAGCTGCCCTTTCATGTAAATTATCAGGGTGGTCAGCAGGTGGACTCCCTTGTTCTTTCTCTAAAAGTTTGCATACGGAATATAGCAATTTTAATTCCTTTTAATGATTGTGAATCATTGCCCAGACAATGGTAGCTAATCCAGATTAATGTCAAGTGAAAAGGATCTCTTTTCATATGCTTGTATTGTATGAAGGCTGGATCTTTCACATTTCCCTGTTTATGATGGTGATATTGATTGTTGTTTTCAGGGTGGGAGGGATGCCTCTGTGCAATTAGAAGAAAGATCCAGCCTGTATATCCTGGTCCTTTTAGAGCTTCTGCTTTAGTTGGCACATGAGTTTGTACAGCTGTTGACTCATTTTGATGCTAATGAATGGCTTTAGGAGCGAAACTCTGATACATGCATATATTCTTAAGAGTTCATTTGGACAATGGAGCCAAACACTGCATGAGAAATGTCTCCCTGTTGCAGTGGAGAAATGCCGTGTGATGCCATCAAGCAGCCAGTTATTCTTACTATGCCATCCCTTCTCTTCACCCACAGATTAGGGTGACTTCATGCAAAGGAGAAGAAATTCCTTGTTCCCTTAATGATTGTGCAGAAGAAGGAGGCTCAGCTGGTCTGTCATTTCTGAATGCTCTGTGGCAAGCTATTGGATTGTTGAAATGCTCTCTTCTACAAAATTTATTGCTCTGCTATAGGAATACATACCTTCCAGCATTTCACAGATAAAAACAGGAACACATGTACCCAGGCAACATTATGATGCAGTCAAGATGGCAAAAGTTATTATTGAGCAAGGACACACAAGCTGGGAGAGACTCCTGCAGTTTGTTTTTGCTTGAGTCTACTGGGAAGGACTAAATTCTGTCCCCTCGTCTCCTCTTTCCCTGCTGATTTAATTGACTGCAAACTACTTTTGTGTTTTGAATTCAGTTTGCAGTAAGTGAAGTAAGCTGAGGACAAAGGGGAAAGGAGGAGGAGGAAAGGGAAACCGAGACATTTTAGAAGTAACTGAAAAAGTGGGATGACAGAGGATTAATCAAGACTGTCTCCAACAAACTGGAACACTTGGAGGATATATGAATATTAAAGGTGACAAGGTCCAGCAGTGTAGCTATGAAAGGGCAAATGAGGGCATTGCCCACCAAAATAAGAATACTGCCCTTCCAAAATGAAATGTTCTTGCACTCCCTAATCTCTAACACTGTAGTAACTTAAAATGCTCAGCTGAGCATTTAGAAATAGTTGAGGCATCCAAAGAAATGAGGCAGGCAGTTACCAAGGGAATACATACATACCAAATATAAATTCTAGATGTGAATGATTTTCAGTGTCTCTCTGCAATGCTACAAATCTATAGACTAAAAGAAAATTTCATTAGGGGGCAGAATTCTTTTTGGGAGCAATGCCTTCATTTTGTCTCCCCCACTACACTCTTGGAATGGGCCTGTTACACTCTGCATTTTGCTATCATACAGTTCCCATAATCCAAAATAATATCATTGGTTCAAGAGTGACTTCGCTTTTAAAAGTAGAATAGCTTAGAATACATCTGACTTTCCCTTTACATTTAAAATTAATTGCTTCTGTTGTGTTTTTAGCCAGAGCCATGGGCCACTTATTTATGTTTGATCTGGAAGCCACCGATGGAAAGTTACTGGCAAACATTTGATTACTAAAGGAAGTGGGTTGGTTTATGAGAAACAGTACATGGAGCTTTTCACAGCATAGAGCCAAACACATGATCAGCTGCTAATTTCTCTACCTCATACTGCTGGTCAAAGTACCACTGCAGATGCTGTATGAAAAACTGGCAACCATACTGTAATGTTTGTGGCAAATCTTTCCTTGAACTAGGCTGGATTTGTGACATTTAGGACTAAATGTAGATAGTCCATCCAAGGGATTTTGCTAGCTTTCTGGGAAGGCAAAGGCAGTTGGCTTGTGGTATTAAACAGAGAAGAAACTATAGAGTGTTGTTATTGTTACCACTATCACCACCATTTTGTCAGGTTTCAATATCAGAAGGCACCAGATCCCATCTGATCTTGGAAACTAAGCAGGATTAGCCCTAATTATTATTTGGATGAGGGACACCAAGGAATACTACCTACTGTAGACTGTATTTCAGAAGAAAGCAATGGTAAACTATCTGTGAGTATTCCTTTCCTCAGCACGCCATATGAAATTTGTGGTGTCACCCTAAGTTGACAGGCAGCTTGATGGTATTTGCACACACACTATCACTTACTCTGCCTTTTTGCCTCAAAATGGGACTCAGATGGCTTATAGGTACAGTATAGCTAAAACACATCAAAATGTTGAAATTAAAATAGAATCAGTCAACAACATTTAAAACATACAGTTAAAAATAATAAACAGCAATTTAAAAGCAGTACAAGTCTATTAAAAGCCCTTTAAAATATAGCCCCCTTTGGTTCCTGAAAGTCTGTTGCAATGCCTGCTAATGGAAGAAGAGCAAGAAGGGGAGGGACACCATCATAACCTTCCTATGAAGGGAATTCAGGAGCTAAGAACAGCCACCTAGAACATCCTGGCTGACATAACCATCAGACATCCCTGTGGGTGTGGTAGAACTGAGAGAAGAGCCTCTTCTGAAGACCTCAAGGCTCAGGCAGGCTCATATGGGAAGACATATGTTTGTCATATAGGTTGGACCTAAGCCATATAGGGCTTAAGCATCATTGTTGTTGTATGTTTTCAAGTCATTTCCAAATTATGGAGAAATGTGACCCCATCATGAGATTTTCTGGGGCTGAGAGTGTGCAATGTGCCTAAGGTCATCTGGTGGGTTTCCATGGGTGAGTGGGAAACTGATCCCTGGTCTCCAGGGATGTAATTCAGTGCTCAAACCACTACACCATGCAGGCTCTCAGTATATCCTCTGACACTTCACAGATGAAGATGGGAACATGTGTGGCCAAGCAACCTTAGAGCATGATAAACATGGCAAGAATTATTAATAACAAAAAACACATAAACTGGGAGAGGCTGCTGCAGTTTGCATTTTCCTGAGTCTACTGGAAGGAGCAAGACCCCTCCCTCCTCTCCCCTTCCCCTTGCTTAACCGAGTACAAACTACTTTTGCACTTTGAAATAAGTTTGCAGTCACAATCAGCACTTTAAAAAATTGTTCCTGGAAACAGACTGGTAACCAGTAGAGCTGTCGTCAGAAGGGAGTCGTATGAGTGTGAGATGTGCATCATCTAAGCTTGTAGTGAGTCTAATTTTTTAAAAAACTTTCAATAGGTCCAGGTCTCCAAACACAACACCCAGTTTAATGAAATGTCTTTATTGGTATTTTTTTATATGTACAGTTCATATTTTCTGAGCATTTCCTTGGCTACCTGGATAGTAAGAAATCCAGGGGTTCTGTTTCTTCAGAATTGCTCATAGAGAGTTGGGAAGGACCACGGAGGTCATCCAGCTCAATACAGCATGTACCATGCATTGCAGCATCCCTGACAGATGGCCCTTCAGCCTCTTCTCATATACCTCAAGTGCTTACCATTCAGCAGTGCGCTCATAAATATTGAAGTGTAAGTGCTCATCCTGACAGTCCCTACAGGAAAATGCCCTGATGCAAACTAATTTCTCTGTGCTCTTAAAATGAGGCATTCAAAACCAGACACAGTACTCCAAAAGTGGTTTGACCAGCTCAGAGTAAGATGGAACCATTAATTCTCAAAATCTGAACTGGGAATAGAAAAGAAATTGAATGGGTTTGTATTTCTTTTCAGAAATATCCATTTTAATCCTCCTGAGACTGGCAACAGTATAAAGCATATTTTGCATTGAAATTGATACATCTCCAAGTCTTTGGATATATGTAAGCAAAATGAATGAGTAAAGCACACAAAACTATGCATACATTTGGAAACTGTGTATCATTAGAAATATAGTATATACATTTAAAAAGCTAACTTGAATCACCAGAAAAATGCATGCAAAAGTGCATACTTAGGGGAAACTACCACAAAAATACACACATATTTCCCCATGGGAAGGAGATAAAATCTAGCAACCTAAGAGAGAACTGGGAGGGGACAGAATGCCCACAAGATTCTGAGATATTCAACAAAAGCATGGTAATTTTTTTACACCTCTAACCTGAATGACTTGGTTCTTATTTATTTTGTATACGATCTTTTAAACTTTATATACAACTGGATGGTTGTCATCTTGTCCTTCGGAGCACCTGATCTTTGTGAATGCAGCCTTAAGATTACTTTCACTTTTGCAGCAGCTGCATCATTCTTCAGTAGGGGGGAAAAAAACCTTTTCTATCTCAAAATGAAAGCACTTGAACCTCGCCAGGAAGCACAGCTGGCAATACCCGCTCTCCTGCCACTTAGCCCATTAGTGGGCAGATCAAAGAGAAAAGGATTTTGCTGCATGGATATGAAGGTATATTTTGAAGTCGCACTGAGAGAGACCCCAGGAAAACTACTCTCTGTTTTTTAAAAAATAAATAAATTACATCAGGTTGCGGATCTCCCACCCCTTATGGTACCAACCAATGTAGCAAATAAGAGAATGTGAGTAGCTCTGCTGGATCACAGTCCCTTAGTCATTTATGCTAGTTGTCTTTTTTCCACAGGAGTGAAACAGTTGCCTATGGAAAGATCATGAGCAGGACATGAGCGCAACAGCTTATTCCCTGCCTGTTCACCACAGCAACTAATACGGAAGCTTACTGCTGTGAAACAGAGAGCAGAAAAGAGTTTGTAAAGAAGGTGGTGGTCATTCAGTCCTAGCACAGTTGTTGCATTGCAAGTCCCAGCAGACTTAGTCAGCATAGCCAATGGTGTGAAAAGCAGGAGGTTCCATTGTTACAACAGGGATATTGCTTTGGAAGATAAGGCAGGAAATTAAATACATACGTACATACATACATACAATTGTAGAATCCCAGAGTTGGAACAGGCCCCTGAGATAATCAGGCTTCTGTGGTGCTCAGGAGTGCATTTGTCCAGAAATGGACACAGTGTTCCAGGTACTGCTTCTAGCAGCATCAATGGCTAAATGTGAAAGGCTGTTGTGGGAGCAATGACAAGCTGAATCTGTGCCAATCTCACTGGACTACTGCCCCCAGTACGCCTCTCATGCTTCTCATTTATCCCATTAGAAACCAAGCATTACACAAGTCTTACTACGTTATTTTACCCTATTTTGTGTCCTTATCCAGATTACAACTGGGGCAGGCAATTCTGTTGTGCCACTCTAGTTCCTCTTCTGTTTGATGTCTCTTCCACAGTTGTTTCTCAGCAGAATTTTCTCTCATGAGAGAAATTGTATGTGTGACCCATCCTACCTCCCACTATACATTTTATGTTTCAACCAGTTCTGATTATTTTTATGTGCCTTCAGGTCTGCTCCAACTTGTGGAGATCTTATGCCAGGGTTTTCTTGGCAAGATTGCTTCAAAAGAGGCTTACCATTGCCTTCCTCTGAGTCTGAAAGAGTGTGACTTGCCCAAGGTCACCCAATGAGTTTCCATGGCTTTGTGAAGATTTGAACCCTGGTCTTCTGGAGTCCTGATAACACTGAAACTGCCTGTGAATTTGAAATCTGATTTAACTGAAGAGCTCTCTGGTTCTCCCTTTTTGGGGAGGGGGTTATATTGTTTGCTTAAAGGGCAGAAAGATTCTTATATCATGGGTACTTGGAGTCACATCACACAAGCTGCAACCATTGCACAAGAAACAGGTGCTCAGCTTCCTTGCTGTCCTGGATTGCAGAACCTTGCTATAAGCCTGCACAAGCTACCCTGCCCTGCCCTGGTTTTGTTTTTGTTTTTTGTCTGCTTCAGTGCTTGTTATTAGGAAATTACAGCCAGGCCCATGTTGCCTGTTGGTAGTTGGTGTTGATCACCCAGCAAGGATATTGAGCTCTTTACCCCACTGACCTATTTCAGATGGGAAGGACAAGCACACTTGTTTTCCTTCCGTAGGTGTACAGCTAGCAAAGTATGCTCTTTTTAGATGGGAAGGAAATGTCAAATAGCAAAGCTTGTAAGAAATTGTTTGATGGCTGGTAAAAAATAATAATAATCTCAGAGAAGAAGTAATCTTTTTACTCTTTGACAATGTTTGACCTTTTTTTTAAAAAGTAATTGGATATTGAGGAAAATGTGATAAAGATGCAAGATAATCTCTTTAAGATTAATAGCTGGAAAGTTTTTGGTAGCTTCCTTACCAAAGCTGAACAAGTCACTTGGAAATCGTAAATACTGGATAGGTTGTAAATACAATTTCTTTTATTACTACTCTGAAGGCCTCTGCCATGCAAAGCATACTGGTTGGCTACTGGGGAAAACATCTTTTCAGTGATGGCACTTCAGCTGTGGAATACTTTATGCCGAGAAGCTCACCTAATATCTACCTTGACATCACTTCAGTGAAAGACAAAGACCTTCAAATTTCACTAGGTCTTTAAAATCTATTCCAGGCAGAGAAATTTTCCCTTCTGTCATTATTTGGCATTTGCTTCCTCCTACTATTGTTGTTGCTATTGTTGTGAGCGTTCAAGTCATTTCCGACTTATGACAACCCTAAGGCAAACCTATCATGAGATTTTCTGGGGGCTAAGAGTGGGTCACACACCCAAGATCACCCAGTGGGTTTCCACGGCTGAACATGGAATCAAAACCTGGTCTCCAGGGTCGTAGTCCAGTGTTCAAACCACTACACCTTGCTGGCTCTCTCTTCTTACTATTACTGTTCTTAATTCACATCTATCATGCTTTCCACCCAAAGTGGAACACAAAAGTGGCTTACAAAACTATGTATAATTTAAGCCATTCAAAACAAATCCATTAAAAAGACAAAAGTTAAAAAGCAATAGAATTCCACACTGTTAAAAGTCCTTGCATATTGAATGGGGGGGGGGGAAATATCAATGGAAAGACAGCAAAAAGGGAATTATCATAGCCTGGGAGAGCAGTAGTTCAAAAGTCAGGAAAAAGGACTTGTGCCATGTTCCTACCAGGTACATCTGTGGAGGAAGCAGGTCTGAAAGAAGGTCCTCCCCTGAATATCTCAGTTTGGGCAAGATCAGATACAGTTCTTCCAGTAGGTTGGACCTGAGCCATGTAAGGTTTTATGGGTCACAGCTGGCACTTTGAATCGTGCCCAGAAACAGACTGGTATTTGGTGGAGTTACTGTAACAAGGGAGTTGTGCATTTTCTGTTACCAATTGTGATCAGTACTCTGGCAGCAGCTCTTTGGGCTCACTGAAGTTTCAGAGCACTGCTCAAAGGCACCCTAACCGTAATCCAAACGGGACATAACTAAGGCACATGTCACTGCATCTCGGGGAGCAGGTGCAGCTGGCATACTGCCATAAACTTTGTAAATGCATTCCTGGCCACCATAGAAGTCTAATTATCTGGTCTCAGAGCTGAATCTAGGAGTAACCTCAAACTAGGAACCTGTATAATCAGGGGAAGTACAACCTCATCTAGCACAGGCTGAATCTCTACTGCTTCCTCTGCATTTTGACTAAGAGCACTTCTGTCTTGTCTACATTTAAGTTTCAGTTTATTTGCTTTCATTAAGTTGGTCATGGATGACAGATGCTGGTTTAGAATCAAACCAACTTCTCTGGATTTAGGTGGAGAGAAGAAACAGAATAAGGTGTCATCAGCAGAATGAAATGAGCAGTAAAACACTGATTCCAAGTCCCACCCCTGAGATGAAACCTAGAAGGATACCATTCTTGGTAATATGGAAGTCAACGAAGGTCAACAGAACCAGAAGACACAAACTCTGCCTGTCCAGTTTCTGATGCAGGTCATCTCCCAAGGTGACCAAGTTGTCTTTGTCCTCAAGCCAGACTGGAATGAATAATACTAATCCATTTTATCTGTATGCTAGATAATCAATTTTATCTGTATGCTTCTGGGGCTAAGAGGCCATCACACACGCCAATAACTTGCCTAGAAATGGGATACTGGAGATTGGCTAGTAATTATCTAAAGCAGTAGGATTCACGTATGGATTGGCCAGGTGGATGGGGGATTGTGCAAGCTGTAACCCAAAAATGTTACTTTTCCAAGCTCTTTCTCCTTATTCCAGTTGCCCGCCATGAAAGCCAATGTCTAGCTGGGATGAAACAACATAAACACTTTAGTATGAAAAGCAGCTGCAACGCTCAGTTTAATCCACAAAACATCAAATGTATAATGATTAAATCACTAATTGCCACACCCTTCCTCCTTTCCCATGCATCCATTTGCATTTTAACATGAATGCACAGTTTCTTATCCAACACTGTTGTCCTATACAGACTGGTTCAGTGCAGCCCCACTGAATATAATACAACATACAGTACTTTTAAATAAATATGCATTGGATCAGATTGCAGAAATGAGTAATGCAGTATATCAGCAACTGGAATTAGCAATAAACTGAAGCACGTTGATATATACTGGCCTCTCCTGTTCTTAAATTTTATGTTAACTGTGTAGGAGGACAGAGTAGTTCCTGTATTCCACTCTGCCAACTGACAGATCTCTTCCTCAATATAATTTTTATACAGATGGCTCATCTGTCAGGTGGGTTGCAGAAAAATAAGGCATAACAACAAGAAAGTTGAGGACATAGAATCATTTTTGTGGATATATAAAAAAAAATGGGCTATGTATGAACCTCGCCTTTTAAAATTTTGTTCTTCTTGCAGGGCAACTTGAAGAGAATCAGAATCTTGTTATGTGCTGAATGCTGCTCAGGATGTCCCTAATGTGTCGGCCTCTGTTTTGTTTCTCTCACTTTGGTTTGTGGTACACCCAAAGCAAAATCAAGATCTGAGATACGTTTCATCAGAAAAAATGCTACTAGCATCCTGCTGGCTTCCAGTGCTCAGCCATGATACTGATCAAGGGGAGGGCTGGAGGGCAGAGTCCACCCACAAACTCGTCAGCAAAACTTCCTGCTGCATTGCCCAGTTCCTCTTTCTTGGAAGCCTCCTTCAGGAAAGGCTTGAAGTGAACGAATGAACTTTTTCCCTTGCAGGAGCACAGTCCAAGGGAGACAAATGATATTTTTGGATAATAAAGTGAATATCTGAACACTTCATTTTTAGCTACTATCTGCTAAGATACCTAGGACCATGTTGATGAATGTCTATATAGAGAGCTGTGTAATTCAAGAGTAATAATTGTTCCTAGAGAGACTTTTTTTTCAGATTATGAACACAAATTGACAGTGCCTTCCCAGGCAGATTAAGAAATGTCATTCCTATAAGAGTAAACAGTTTACTGTCTGAGGTAAAGGAAAAGATAACATCTCATTCCACACACAAAAGCCAACAGGATTGCCGGTTGAATCCAGGCACCGGAAATGTTATTTTTAAAACTGTTAGTACAATTTCTTGTTATCTCTAAGCCTCAGGAATTTTTGGAGCTTTAGTCCGAAAAGTAACTTTTCAAAAGCCTGGTTGAAACTTACTTCAGCACTGGCAAGAGAACAGCATCCTCAGCTGTCTATGAATAAAGCAGGACAGGCTGGCTGGCTCACCTACAACTCTATTCTCCAGCAGCTTCTTACTTCTCTCCTCACCTTGGCACCTGTTGCCTGAGGCAATTGCTGGTTTAGAATCAAATGATAGGGCCAGGCTTATGAGTAAGCCTTAACTGGAAAATATGGAAGAGTATATATTGCTCCATGTTGAGAGGAACAAAGGCCCAGTGATATATTTAAATGTTTTACTCTAAGTCTCAAGTCAAGTCTCAAGTTTCTGCTTTCAAGTCTCAAGTTGAGTCGCAAGTCCTTGCAAGATACTTTCAAGTCAAGTCTGGTAGCTGATTTTATACCTCATCCTATATTCCAGAATTTCTGGACAGAATCAAATAAAGTCAGTTTTAACAATTTAAGCAGAGTCGGCCCTCCATATTTGTGATTTTAACATCTGTAGCTTTGAAAGTGTGGATGAGGATTCTTCTTACTTTCTATTTGCAAAGCTAGGGGGAATAGGGTCCTTCTTATTCCCCATTACTGAAGCTTCAAGAGCTTTAGAAGGAAGGATTCTTCCTCCTCAAGCCCATTGCCTAACACATTTTTGGTTCCCCTCTGAGATATGTGTTCTGTACTTTGGGTGTGTGTCTTGCCTTCTGCTCTTAGGAAAAGTTTTAGAAAGCTTCTCCTATATGTAGTGGGGACCGGCTGCTATGCAGACCTCAACCCCATCTGAAGCCTAACCCATTTGCTGTTCCCCTCTGAGAAATGTGTCCACATTTTGGTCTTGAGACAGATCATCACGTGACCAGTAAGTTGTAAGGTTTTTGGATGAATGTGTTATGTTACTGAGCCAAGGATAGAAAGTTGGCCACTAAAATATACAGGTCTCAAGTTGAGTTGAATCAGTCATTTTATTGCCAAGTCAAGTTTGAGTCAAGTCACTAAAGTGACTTAAGTCTGACTTGAGTCCCAGTCAACTGACTTGAGTCTACATTACTGAAAAGGCCTATTCCCATTGCTAGTCCCAGCTTAAGCCTGTTGTTGTTTGTTGTGTGTCAAGTCAACTCCAACTTATGGTATACCCATTTAGGGTTTTATTGGCAAGATTTATTCAGAGTAGGTTTGCCACTGACTTCCCTCAAGATTGAGAGTGTGTGAATTGGCCTCTTTCATCCTAGTCCTGCAACTGAAATTTATCCCAGCTGAATTAATGGGAAATTGGTAAGTCAATACTCATGTAATTTCTGTTGATTCAGTGGGTCTACTGGAATTGGGACTAACAACTGGATTTAGACTAAAGACCAATTCAGAGTAAGACTCATGGATACTCTTATAATAACCATCATAGGGACCAATACATTTGTTTGTTTACAGAGGTGCTTCAGAAATGTCTACCTCTGTGTTCAGTGTGTAGATCTGCTATGTGGCTGCTTGCCTGTCAATCAGCTTTGCTCTCTGGTTGTACCCCTTAATGAATAATCTCGTTGTGGCCCACTGGTCCCTCCTCTCCTGATCACATTTCTTCAAATAGCAGACATGTTCTTGTTAGAACATATCTGGATCAATACTTTGTGCCCTGGTGGTTCTAGTGTTGGCTTGAGGGTTGGTTTTTTTTTGCACATTCTGTTGTTGAGACTAACTAGAGAATTCTGCCTGCATAAAAATCCTGTTTCTTATTCCTGCATGTCTCTGTTCAAGCATTTCATTTTCCAGGGTTTCTTCATGTGTTTATGCTGAATGTGAACAAGTCTGCCTGTTCACTGTAGGAGACTCTTGGACCATTTCCGCAGTAGACTGTTATAGTGCTATTGTTCCACTTTCAACATCCTATAAAATCCTGGAGTTTGCCGTTTAAGGAGATTAATAACAACATTTCACAGATTAATACAACAGTTTGCTTTGCTTTGTTTCTGTGGAGCTAGCTGGCAGAATTTGGAAAAATTATTTTGGATTACAGCTCCCAGAATCCCTCAGTCAACATGCTAACCAGGGAGTCTGGGTGTGATAATCCAAAATAACTTCTCCTAGCTCTTGTCCTGACCTTGTATATCCTGGCTTCTCCACAATCCAGCAGAGGATGTCTCAAGGTTTCCTCTTCACTCTTCATTTGAGCATGGAACATGGAATCCACATTATATTGCTACAGAGGTACAACTGAGTATATATAGTGCTTACCATACTACCAAGTGTGACACAGAGGAATCATTAACCATCATGAATTATTGTTCACTTTCAACTGGTCTGGAGTACCAGTACTTATCTCTTTAAGTGCTCAAACACTCCTCAGTTGCATAAACAAAGCATGCCAATCAGCCTCCAAATTCTGCATGAATGACAAAATGTAGTATCTACCAATCACTTCCCAAAACAGTGTATGCATACTATATAGCTTTTATTTGAAGTCAGGCCACTCCAAACATTCCTCTCCAAATTTGGTAAAAATTCACCTTTCTATGTATCTGTGATGTAGTAACAAACAGGCAGAAGCTTAATTTTGTACATATAGTTATGCCAAAACTTCAAAAAGAAGTCATTGTTTGAACTCAACTTATTCAAATCTTTCAAATAAGTGCTACTCTAGTGGAAGTCAAGGATCCATGCTGCTCCATGAGCCATCAGCTTCTGGTCCCTTGCAAGTTTGAAGAAAAAAACCAACAACAGTGTAGCCAATGGGCACAAATATGATCCTAGTCCACGACACACTGGGGGAAAAATGGTGGTCCTCAGCATCAGATAACTTGAGATGAACTGTTTAAAATGAAGTGCCATACTGTTCTATATAAATGGACTTGTGCCATTTCCACCCTATACAGTTATAGTGCTATTATTCTACTTTCAACATCCTGTGAAATTCTGGGGTTTGTAGTTTACTGAGGCTAAAGAGCTCTCTGGTTGAGAATTCTAAATGCCCCTCCCTAAACTACAAACCCCAAGATTCCATAGGATGTTGAAAGTGGAATAATAGCACTGTAACAATGTGGTGCAGAAATAGCCTTGGCGTGCTCTCACGTCTCCTCAAGTGAATTTCATCTATCCATTCCAAACATATTTTCTAAATCTGAAGAAAATCCAGTGAATATATAATTGAGGTATGCCACCACTCAAGCCGAATACATTTTGGATATACCATATAGTCTAAATTTTAAGTCACACTGTTCCAAACAAACCTTTAAAATCCGGAGAAAATCTGTCCAGCCATTTTCACGTAATATGCTAGACAAATAGATAAAAATTTAATTTTATTTGTATAGGTAACAACTTTGTACCCCACCCTGGACAGAACAAAAATAGTTCTCTATGAAAACAACACACAGAAGTTAGTACTGGGAGAATGTGGGATTTATTTTTTAAAGAGAAGGAAGAAATGGGAGTGTAAGTAATGTGGCCTGTAATACATTATTGTTCAGGTAACAAAGTGATAAGGACACTCTTTTTATCAATAATATAATGAGTAAGGTCATTACTTTTTTTCTCTGTTATAAGTGATATTTACACTTTTTCACATTTCTTTCAGGGTGTTTGGGGGGGAGTTCTTTTGTCATTTTCTTTTTAGACTGATTTTTTTTCCCTTTGCTCTAAACACAAATCTCCTCTGGAAAGGACAAATATGACAGGAGATTGTTGGAAATTGTGGTATTTGTCATGGAACCTCTTGGGGCTTTTGTTTGTGTGTTTTTCCTTTAATTCAAATAAAGTTTCTGTTGGTCTGGACCAGACCTGGGCATTGTACGGCCCCCGGGCCACATACGGCCCTTTGATTGACTCTGACTGGCCCTTGTAAGGCTAACTGGAAATTACAAAATAACATACTTTCTAAGGCCCTTTCCTCACGGGGGGGGGCGAAACGGGGCTGCGCACGCAGGGGCAGAACTTACCCGCGAGCAGGTTGCTCCGTCCCTGCGGAGAACGCGGATCCAACGTTCCAAATGCCGCCGAATTTTGGTGGCACTCGGCAGCGCCCAAAATGGCGGCCGGCGGCTTCTGCAGCGCTCCGCCAATCAGGACAGCGCGCCAGCCGGAAGCCCGCCCCCAGGCAGATCTGCAGGGACGCGCTACCTTTATAAAAGGGCTATAGCATCACAATGCATCAGTGTATTATTGAAATATCACTGGCAAAGCTATATTGCTGTATCACAAAAGCTGACACTTTTTTAGTGCAATCTGGAAGAGCCTGCAAACTAAACAAAAGTAATGAAGGGGGAAGAAGTCATACAACAACCTACAACCCTCCTCTCCCAGTTAACTGGTTAAAAATTCCAGCTATGCGTGCGCTTTGCAACACATTACATAACAAATGTAAAAGTGATTTACCACTTTTGGCTCAGGCACTGAAGCTGTACGATCACGACCCCTGAAACCAGAAAGACTTTGGGTGGGCCTTCCAGGCGCAACAGATAAAAGCAGGGGAAAAAATGCAGCTTCTGTTTGAAGACATCACTACACAGTAGTTAGATTACTATATAGAAAATGTATTCTGTGACTTCTGTAACTCTGGGCAGAACTGAAGGCTATTTTAAACAGTTCCCTTGTATGGAACCAAGCACTGCATGTAAAATATATGCAGCCAACACAGCATCATTTGTGAATGGAAAGCATTGTATAAATTGCAGACTTAAGGCCTGGGCTGAAATTTGGGGTGCATTTGAGAAGTTAAAGCTCCATTTTATACACACAGTGTGGGTTTGCATGCATTTTCTACTCTACATTCATAGAGAAAAATAACTAGAGGTTGTCCAGAATTGATTGGAAAACTGTTAGAGCTGATGGGAAGATTCAGGTACCATAAGTAGGTATATAGAGGTTAAAACTAAGAGAAATGCACTCTATGCCATCAATTTAGACAACAGGGAGATGGATCATGCCTTGAATTACAGTGAGAGTAGAGCACATGGCAAGAACTTTCATTTTTCATTTTTCAATTTCATTCTAAATCCACTCCTTACCAGGCTCTCACTCCAGCTCCTCTTGCAAACATTAAGTATTTCCCCTAGGGTATGGAAATACCCTCTTCTCTATAGGGGGAATTTCTTAGTAATGTAGTCCTAAATCCAGTTTTTACTCCTAACTAGAATAGATCTATTGAATTATCTGCTGGATAGTAAGTCAACATTTATGTAAATCCTATTGATTCAATGGGCCCATTTTAGTGGAGGCTAGCAATTGGATTTAAGCCATGGGTTATTATAGTTAGTTATAACAGTGTGGTCTAAGAGGTTTGAGCATTGGACTAGGACTCTGGAGACCAGGTTCAAATCCCTGCTCAGTTATGGAAACCTACTGTGTGACATGTCACACTCTCTCAGCCTCAAAGGACACCAAAGGCAACCCTCATCTGAACAAATCTTGCAAAGAAAATTCTGTGATAGATTCACCTGAGGATTGCCATAAGTTGGAAATGACTTGAAGGCACACAACAACAACATACCATAATGCCCTGCTACCAACCTCTGCAATGTTCAGGGTTCACCAGACAGCAATGCCAACACCACGGTTGCTGAAGTATCTGCATTTGGATCAGTGTTTTTAAAAGACTCATACATAACTGACCTGGAGTTAGGGCAGAGTAGTGAGGTGGCCAACTTGGACAATGACACTAAATTATTTAAGATGATGAGAACAACAACAAAAGGAGTGGGTAATAAAGTGGTGCATACTGGAGAGGGAAATCCCAACTTTGCGTGTTGTGATCGGAGGTGGCAGTAACTGACCCAGAAAGGGAACAGATATCTGGATGAATATGCTGATCCAATCTACGGTTGCTGTTAAAAAGGGTGGGGAGTCAATGTCATGTTGGGCATAATTAGGAAGTGACTTTTAAAGCTGATATTATCACAGTCTGCCCTGATACAAATCTATGGTGTTTGTACTGTGGAGTACTGTGTACTTTGGAGCACTGTATACAGTTCTGGTCACAGCACTTCAAACGAGATATTCTAGAGCTGGAACAAGTGCATAAATGGACAACCAAAATGGTCAAGAGACTGGAGCAACTGCCCTGAAAGAAGAGTTTACAATATTTGGGGCTGTTTAGATTAGAGAAAAAGGTTGAGTAAGAAGAGACAGAAGTATGCAAATTATGCATAGTGCAGAGAAAATAGGTATTTTTCTTATAATACTGGGACCTAGCATCATCCACTGAAGCTGAACATTAGAAGACTCAGGACAGCTAAAAGGAAGTACCTCTTCACAAAGTGCATGTTACATATTGCCATGTAGTTCTTCTTGTGTTCTTAGTGAGCTACTATTCTATCCTTTTAATCTATGCCTTCAATGTGGTATAATGGTTAAAATGTTTGACTGAAGCTTAAAGAACCTAGATTGTTTTCTCTACTGAGCCATGAAACTCACTGAGGGGCCAGTCACTTTTTCTCAACCTGACCTACTATACAAGGCTGTTTTTGTGAAGATAAAGTGGGGAGGAAGAGAGCCATGTACAGCATCTTGAACTCATCAAAGAAACAGGATATAATTGAAACTAATAAATAAATGCGATGATAAGTGTTGTTCTTTCTCAAAGAAAAAAGTGGCATTATACTGTAATACACAAGTTATGTAACTATACATATCTTACCTACAAAATGTAAACACTGATGTGAGAATAAATGGAATAAGGAACACTTCTTTTAAGTTTAAAAAGGGTAGCGACAGAAATAGTAGAAAGGATCAGTTAGAAATATAAGAAATTATTGAGGCAGTTTGGGGCTGGCTGAATATGCAAGTTTCACAAATATAATTGGAGCACAATAGTGGGAGCAGTGCCTAAATACCCCAAAAGGCATCAGGTCCTGTCTGATCTTGGAAGCTAAGCAGGATCATCCTTGACTAGTACTTAGATGGGAGACTGTCAACAAATATCAGGTGCTGTAAGCTATATTTCACAAGAAGGAACTGGCAAAACCACCTCTGAGTATTCCTTGCTTAAGAAAACTCTTATCAAATTCACGGGGTCATCATAAGTTGACAGGTGACTTGAAGGCATGTACCTACCCACTCACAGAAGTTACACCAGTATACTGTACACAAAACCATCCCATCGCATCAAATTAGGTATAGTCCTGAGCACTAGGCCAGCATAGACCTTTCTTTAATGTTACTCAGCAGGACACAGCACTGTCCAAAGCCTCAAGCAATGCACAAGCACCGGAGGTTGCTGCTCATAATGCATGGAATAGGGATATGTAAGAAATCTGATCCATTGAGTGTTTTTTTAAACAGTTTATCTGAATCACATCTCTAAGACTGAAAACAGGCATGGATATAGTTTATGTCAAAAATCTGTTCATTTCCAGGCTTCCAATGCAATCCACAAAAGAAAGAAACACTGTGTATATTTCTTAAATGTATATATGCACATAATTTAATTAGTAGTGGCTAGCTACATGGATGCACATACACTCACACAAGGGATTTTCTGTAAACATGAACAGAACAGGCATGAAATGGACTTGGAAGTGGGAAAAGGAGGAAGTCCACAGAAATTGACATGATTTGTCCATGTCTGAGACCATCATTTCAGGTAGACCAAAGACACCCTTTGGGGAGGGGCTTCCAAAGACATGGGAAAAGGATACCTTATCCTATTTTTGGCTATTAAGCACGGCATCACATAGCAAGTAGCTGTTTATTTTTTTTGGTGTTGGGAGGGGAGAAGTATATGTCATAGTCATCTTGAACCATCCTATTGGTAATAAGCTCTTAACTCCCTTCAAGTTTGGATGTCTTAGTTGCTAAATATATCTGAACTCAGATGAAATTTGAGTAACATTTGATGAGACCACTGAAAATTGCCTGTTCCCGCTAACTGGGAATACAGCCATTGCACAATGTATATGTGCAAAGTCAAGCACCAGTTCTAATCATTTTGTGTTTTGTGACTTCATCTGTTAACTTTGGACAGGAGTTTTCTGGGTGCCTGTCAGTCTGATTCTAAACTAGAAGTGCTGCAGGAACCAATGTAAACCAGCGCTTGAAGGGGAAGACTACAATACAGTCCAGTATTTTCAGGGGGTATTCTTTGGGCAACAGAGGGCTAGACTTTGCTGATGCCAGTGCTAGCATCTTTTGACTTAATCTGAAGGCTAGATGATTGATTTCGGGCAACCACACTGGAATCCTTAACATGTTGTGAACAGCCCCGCAAAGGTATAGAAAAGGTATCTTTCTTTAAAGTGCTTGTATCTTAAACAGTTGAACAGATAGCAATTTCACAAAGCTATTTTGGGAGGTGGGGGAGTTGTGGGGAAGGTGAATGATGCATCTGTAAGAACTCTGAAGCAGAAGATGCCCTCATCTAAAGAAATCATTCTTAAAGAATCCTGTGGTGACAGTTGCTTCATTTTAAGATGAGTCAGAGAATCTGCTGTAATTTAGGTGCACTTTTCTAAGAAATAAAACAGAAATTACACAGGAAACCTTGCTTTAGTGCAGCTCAAGACATAGAAAACATCGTTTCTCATTTTTCACGAGGGGACCTCATTTTTTATGTATATATAGTTGCCTCCCCTACTTTGAAGACTACATTAAAAACTCTGAAGAGTTTTTAACATCTTTGCTCTAGGTATGAACCCAGGATGACTTCATGTGGGCAACTGCTTCTTTTATACTCATTAAAAGCCCTACTCATATTCAGGGCATTTAAGAGAGTATCAAAAGGAAAAGGGTTCCCTACACATCCCACAATCCTCGGGGTGGGGGGTTCTGTACCCTTCCTCATGCAGATCACAAGTGATGTGGAATACTGAAATTGCTTAGTTGAGAAACACCTGTGTGTGCATGAAAAATTCAGGAACACTTCAACCACAATTGACTGGAGAACCTAAATCCAATTGTGAATCCCACCAAGAGCAGACCCATGGAATCAATTAGGGTTACCTAAGTGTGGATGTCCCTGGTTCTCATCGATTCAATGACTCTAATTTAGACCAACAACTGGAGTTAGGTCCTGATTTAGTCACACCTAGAATGAACTAACAGAAATGAAGCAAGTTACTTTTATGACTACAACTTCCAGATTTATCTATCTATCATTGACTGTTACTTCAAATCAGACACTTGGCGCAAATAATGAGTAATCTTTCACCTTTTTTCAGTTTTGTAATAGCAGTTCAAATTGTCTCTGTATTTAAACGGCAATGTCTACAACTGAAACATTTGTTATAATCCAGATTTGGCCCTGCAGCTTCTTGTGCATCCAAGGTTCCCTTAATATTAGAAACATTAATTGAGGCCAGCCGAGTGGCCAAGCCAACAATTTATATATATAATTTTCTGTTATCCACAAATAAATATGACACATGAGGTTTGCAGCAAGAATGGAATAGAGAACTGGAATATCCAATTCTAACTAATTAATGGCAGATGGTTTTAGCATTTATAGCTAGTATGGCTATAGACCTCCAACTACGTCTTACACAGTGGAAATTTCTCTTTTGGTCACCACAGTGTCTATTCAAAAAACAGTTTTCTAAATCAGCAAATTATTGGAGATGGAATACTGCTAATGATTCCTTAATGTTCATGTTTTGGAGTTGTCCCCTAGTAACACGACATGGGGAGGAAGAATCACAGGAATAAAGTTTGTCTTGGACTGTTCCCTGTACATGTCCTTTTTAATTATTTACTTGTTTATTGGAAATTGAGTGTAAGTGTCACATAGTGGTTTGAGAGCTGGACTACAACCCTGGAGCCCAGGGTTTGATCCCCTGCTTGGCCATGGAAACCCACTGGATGACCTTGGGTGCATCACATATTTACAGCCTCAGGAAACCCCATGATAGGTTTACCTTAGGACTGCTATAAGTTGAAAACAACTGGAAGACACACAACTTCTTGAAAATTAACACATGGCTAACAGATTTTTTTTTTGTGCCCTTTTGACTGCTTAAAGATTGATACTTTGTGACTGAAAAGATAATTTTCTCCCACGTGACCCAAAGGACAGAACATCTAACAATACCTGCAACATTTGAAAGAATGACGCATAGAAGAAATTTACAAATGGACTTATATTTAGATATTTGACCAGCTTTTATAGAAACTTACCACTAATTTTGTTATTTTCCTACTTTTGTGTTTTATTTTCTTGCTTTTGTTACACTGGAACATTATTGCATGTAATCAACTCTTTTGAATGTAAACATTTATCTGTTTGTTTAAAAATGTCACCTTGTTAATCTTAACCAAGCCACTTATGTCGGAAAAAATTTCACCCAACTGAAAAGGGTTCTGTATAGGAGACTACAACACAAGCATACAATTCTCACACTTGCCTTTCGACTTTATGAATGCTAACAATCAGATTTACTCTGTCTGACCAGATGCTAACACTGCAGTCCTATATCCTGCTTAAGTCAACTGGGAAAAATCTGTCAGTATGGCATATATTATTTGAATTCAAGGCGATAGAAAAACTGAGCTCACAAATGTTGTGATCCAGAATTCCATAGTTCTGGTAGACATTATTCTGCAGTAAACCATCTTCAGGCTTGCTGCTCCAGCTCAAGCATTTGGTAGCCCTGAAAAAGCATCTGCTTCAGCATTGGTTTTCCATCTCCAACCCGCCAACTTTCGGAAAAAGAATGCACGATCAACCTGTCAACCTGACAACTCTGAAAGGAGGGAGATACACAGGTAACAGCCTGAGTCAGAAGTCACCGCAGACTTGATACTGTGTGCTAAGTATTGGTTCAGCAGTCAACACAAACTTGTATTTATCTACATTGCAGCTGAATGCATAGTTACCTCATGGCTACAAAAATAGCAGAAACAACTGTCTACTTGAAGAAGGGGAACTAGGACAATGTTTCCACCAGAGGATTTTAAAATTTGAGAATTAAAAAAATACAGAGAGAGATCTCCGTCAAGATGACCAAAGCTTTAGAGCCTAGACTATATTATAAATCAAACAATTAAACAGAATAAGTGGCGTCGTTTTTTTTACGGGCGGGGAGAAGACACCTAGGATTACCTTGACCAGGGCTCGCTTTCACACGAAGCGAGCCCTAGGAGCGCCACAACAGGGCGGAACCGGCCGGTCGGGTCCGAGGCCATTTCCGCACTACACCCTTATAGCGCGACTATTCCACTCAACATCCTATGGAATCCTGGGGTTTGAAGTTTAGGGACGGGACGGCCAGCCCCTCCCTAAACTGCAAAGCCCAGGATTCCACAGGACGTTGAAAGTGGAATAATCGCGCTGCAAGAGTGCAGTGCGGAAACGGCCCGAGTCGGCCAAGAGGGGGACTGCGGGGTCGGCGCAGGCACTGGGCGGGGGGCTGCTCCTGGACGAGAGCGCCTGACAAGCGGAGCCGGTGACCTGAATACTGGAAGCCCTCCGGAGGGGAGGGGGGACAACAAAGGACGAAGCGGCGGTCCGCGCGGCCGGAGCGCGTCGCCCCGTCGCGAGGAGGCGGCGGCGGCGGCGGGAAGGCGCCCCGGGGAGGAAGCGAGGGGGGCGCCCGAGGGGCCGGGGGAGGCCGGCGGAGCGCCAGAAACTTCGCGGAGGCGTCGCTGCTCCTTCCCACCCGGGCAGCGGCGCGGGCGGCGCACGCGGCGGGGCCGGCGGGAGCGTGGCGGGTGAGCACGAGGGGCGGCGGTCATGGTGGCGGCGGGCAAGGGGCTGAGGCTTCTGGGAGGGGCGGGAGGCATCCCCTCCCGCTCCCCCTCCCGCTCCCCCCATGTCCAGGGCAGGCAGAACGAGACTTCGGGGCGAGGGGCGGGGGGGCGGCGAGGGACCCCTCGCGCCAGGCGGCCGGGCTGAGGGGGAGACAGGTTAGGGCTGGGGGCGGGGCAGGCGCGGGGGATGCTGCCGCCGCCGCGGCTCGCGTGGGGACGCCCCTCCCCCCCGCTGGCTGGCTGGCTGGGCGGGCGGCCGTGGCCATGCCGTGTCCGCTGAGAGCCGCCTGCCTCGCGGGCGCTGGGACCTGGCTGGGGCGGGTGGCGGGTGCGGAGATTGGTTAGCGGGGGCGGGCGCGGTGCTCGGCGATTGGCGGGCGCGGCCGAGCGGACGGCGGTGGGGAGGGCCCTGATTGGCTGCCGACGAGGAAGCAGGAAGGGAGGACGGCCGAAGAGCCGAGCAGGGGCTCGGTGCTGCCGCCGCTGCTGCTTTCGGGGAGTTGGAGCACATCGGCGGCGGCGCTGGAGAGGAGGAGGAGGAGGAGGAGCGGCAGCGGCAGCCGCCTTCGCCGCCGGGAGAGGGAGACGAAGCCGGGGCGGCGGCGGCGGCGGCGGCGCAGCGCCTGAGCGGGAGCCGCGGTGGGAGTAACAGCCTCAGCCTCCGCTGCTGCTGGAGCAGGAGCCTCAGCCACCGCGACCGCCCCCTCCGGCCTTCGCCGCGCGGGCCCCAGAAGGGGGCGCGCCTCCCGTCCCCATCCCGCAGCCCGGTGGCGACGCGGCGGGAGGCGGAGGGCGAGGCGGCGGCAGCCGGGGTGCTGACGCAGCAGCGTGGAGCCCGGGATTCGGGCGCCCCACGGCGTTCCTGCCGCCGGATTGCAGCCCGGCCGGGGCCTCCGCCTGCCCTGGGTGGGCCCCGCGGAGCCGAACGACGGCGAAGGCGACGACGAGGACGGCGGGGAAGAGGAGGAGCAGCGGCGGCAGCAGCCCTCGAGCGCCCCGGTGAGCAAGCGAGCGGGCGGCTGGTTCGTTCGCCAGTCAGGCGGTCTGCACCGGCCGGCAGAACGATGGGGCTCCGCCCGCCGCCGCCGCCCTCGGGAGCCTGCCTGCCTGCCTGCCTGCCTGCCGGGCGGAGTTGGTGGCGGCGGCGGCGGCGGCGGGAGAGCGCAGCGTCGAGGAAGTTGTGGGGGGCGGCGGTGGGAACAGGTGCTGCCTCCGCCGGCGGAGGAGGACGGAGAGCGCGGTCGTGTCTGCGTGCGTGGGGTGTGTGGGGGGGCGTCCATGGCCGTCGTGAGGGAAGGGAAGCGGCGGAGGGGGCGCGGCTCTCGCGGGACGCCTCTCCGAGGACCCGGCCGCGGCGCGCTGGCTTCAGCCGGGGACCCCCGGGAACTTTCTGCCGGCATCCGGCTGATGCTGGATCGAGGGCCGCCCCTGCGAAGGGAGGCCGGCGAGCCGAGGATCGCCGGCGGCGCGCCGGTGTTGGGCTGCCCTCCCTTTCTCCCCGTCGCTGCCGCCCGCGGGTCGGCGGTCCGCCTCTCCTCGTGCCGTGGCGGCGGGTGGGTGCCTGCCTCGGCTGGCCGGGACTTGGCGGCGGCGGCGGCTCCAGCAGCCCCGGTCTCCCCGGGGCCGGGGCCGGGGCCGGGGCTTGCGGCTGGGGCCCTTGGATGGCGTCGTCGGGGGTGGCGGCGGCGGCCATGATCCTCCTCCCTCTCTCCCTCACCTCGGAAGGGCACCGAGGGCCGCCGGGCTGGTCCTCTGCCTCGGCTGAAGGACACGCTGGGCGGCGGCGGCGGCGGGTCCCATGTGCCCCCGCCCATCCGGCGGCCGCTTGGAGGGGGGATGACCCTGGGTGGCAGGTGGGCTGAGCCGGGGCCACGACTCCCCGGTGGCCCGCTTGGGTCGCAGGGAGGGCCCGGCCGCCGCTTGGCTTCCTCGGATTAGCTTAAGTTATGTAACGACGACGACGACGACGACAAAAACCATTAACTTTTACAGCAACAATTTCCCCCCCGACCCCAAAAAATCCCATTTCCAAACGATCCGGGGGAAGCCAGGAACCGAATCCACGTGAATGGATGACGTTTGTTCCCCCCTTGGCTGCCCCATGGCGCCCGCCGCCCTCTCCCCTTCCTAATGTTGTCCGTGCCCTCCTTTAAAAGACACCCTCGCCTGGTACTCGTTTCCCCACTTTGGAGGGGGCTGCGCTGCCTGTCGGAGACTCGTTGCTGATAAGCCAGACGAGGAGACAGATGTCCTCCTTTAAAATGGGCTGTAAAGGACAAAAGACCCACAAAACACTTTCTGTTCCTAGTTAGCGGTCTGTTGGAAGAGGAACTTGGGATCAAAACACCAGAAGTGAGGGGATCCAGCCTTAAATTTTTTTAAAAAATAAATGATTGAGGGAAGGTTTTACCTGTGGGAGGGTTTCTCTGGGAAGAGACATCCTGAGAAGTGAATCTTGATGGTGAATCTAGAAGGAACAAGGCAGCTAATAACTTGAAATTGACTTAAGATAAATGTTGAGATGACATAAAGCCACAGAATCACACTAGTGTTTAGAAATACTTACAAAGACAGTGAAAGAAGCTCATAAGGTGATGGCAGTAAAAGTCAGGAAGAACAAATGAAGGCTGTATTTTTCATATAGATGATGATTTTGCTGACTAGCTCAGCTGTTGTAAAGGATTTTCTGATTGATATTTCTCTTTTTGTCAAAGCTTGGACGTAGAAACAGTAGCATAGGCCAAAATCATGTGTTGTTTAAAGTGCTCTTGTTAACTCAGTGTTCAATTTTTGTTTCCAGTTAATGCACTTTTATCACTGTTCTTAACTTTATGCATTTCCTGCATCAAATTGCACCGCTCTCCACTTGGCGTGGAAGAAGACATTAGCAATATTGCGCATAGCTTTGAAGGGAAAGAACCCAGTCCCACTCATGTCTTTTGAACAGCAGGGAAGGGGGGCAGAGCAGTGACACTCCCAGTTTTTTGTTTCACCAGACAGTAAAGAAGGGTGTGTGCATGTGTGTGTCTGTGCATTGGATAAAATCTACATCACTAGAAAGGCTCCTTCCCCAATATTCTTTCTGTGTGATTAGTAGACGCTAAACTTCACACACACACACACACACACACACACAGAGCCATGTCAAAATGTGCACAGCATTTGGGTGGAGAACTAAAAATGTGATTTGGATGGAATGTATCACTTTCCAGGTGACGCGCGCACGCGCACACATATTGTGGGAGAGTTGAAATATGGTTGACAGCTATATATGTGGTGATGCACTGCCAGTTTAAAAACCACATGCAAGCTCTTTTAAAATTGCCTGTCTGTCTTCCACACCAAAAATGGGAAGGAGGCCCAGTAAGTCACATATATGAAACTTGTTTTGAGGGTTATATTAGTTCTGAAAAAGTACTTAGCAAGAGTATTAAGCATAAAAATATTATTCTGAGGGAGACAAAGGAGTAT
Organism: Iguana delicatissima; assembly: GCA_948472985.1. Lineage (NCBI taxonomy): Eukaryota > Metazoa > Chordata > Lepidosauria > Squamata > Iguanidae > Iguana > Iguana delicatissima. The sequence goes on along the minus strand of CAOKZL010002306.1, from coordinate 328,558 downwards.
GGTGGGTTAAACAGATGTTTTGTGACAAGTGTATTAAAAATTATACGCTCTTATTTATACACTATTTTGCTTGTATATTAAGTGACTCTTATATAGTGGCCAGAAATTTTTGCGGTGATGTTGAACATCGGACATTCTGCTTCATTATGCAGACCAGATGTGAAGATACAGAAACTGGAAGCAACTCATATATTAGGATATAACCTGTTATCACTAGTTTAGTATATCACGTCCTCTTTGTGGAGGAGTGAAATGAAATGTTAATGAGAGTTAATGCTAGTGTTCTGCTAATGTCTGCTTGCCCATTTCCATGTCTTTCTGCCTGTACATAGTATGGAGAATACAAGCTGAATAATTGTGCTGTTTTCTGTTATGTGGAAGTACTTCTAAGAGCTCTTGTTTCTGTTGAGATGGTTTTGAAAGAGCAGGCACTAATATTCAGGAGTGGTCAGTTCTGTATTGATTGTTGCTACTTATTTATTTAAATTTTGTACTCTGAATGATCCTAAAGGATTATGTAATATTTCTTTATTGCTTATACTTTTGTCCTAATTCTTGGAGAAAAATTCTTAGTCATTGCTCACAACAAGTGCAGGCACACTAGGCCAAAGTTGCTGGGTAAATCCAAGGCTTAACTTGGTATTTAAGTCTTGGTCTCGCTTGTGTTTATCCTATCCAAGTGATCCCTTTTACTTACAGGGTGTTGTTGGGGTACTAGATCTGTGGAGTAGATTGCAAGAACCAGAGTTCTGATTAAAGGAGATGGGACAATTTTAAAATGTCCTTGGGAAGGTTTGGTATGACTTTTAAGGAAGACTTGAAGAATTAGACATTTGAAAACATCTGTAGCATTATGGTCAGAATGTGTTTCTCCAAGATTTGATCTTGTCTTGTTTATTATTGAATTTTGTAGAAGCTTCTTTTTTCAAAGGAGAAATATGAGAGACAAGTTCCATTTTCTGAGTTTCAGCTGTCCAACATTTATGACTGAATATGCAGTCTTTTGCTCCACTGTTTTTGATCCTTGCTAGGGTTCATAATACCGATGACTTGCGTACCAAAAGGTGCTTGACAGATCTACTCTTCGTATCTGGGCACTGTAAGGGAATTCTTCGATGTTGATAATTCAGCAGTTTTCTAGGATTTCTAGGATTAGATTTCTAGGATTCTAGGATTAGAAATTTAGTAGCCTCTTTATGGATCAGAGAAGTGACACTCGTCATGAGTGTCTTTCAGATGAACTCTGCAAAACTGAGAATAATAGCTATGGCTATTAGTAGTACTGATGATAGGGTAAAGGAGGATTAACTGTATATCTGCCCAGTAAAGAATGTGAAAAGGTGATAGAACTGTTTTATCAACTAGCTGTCAAATATCAGCTTACAAAGAGGTTCTTAGTATCAAATTTGGTATTATGATTTTAGTGTCAAGCAGACAAGAAATGCCCTCTTAATTGCATTATTTAGACTTTGATATTTTGAATGGCTTGAAATATTTTAACCTGTGTATGAATATAGAATCTTTGTTTGCTAAATTTTTAAAATGGGCCCACTATGTGGTTATGGAGAACATTTTTGTTCTTAATGTATATATTAATTGTGTTTTTAGGTACATACATAATAACATATATGCGTGTGTATTTCCTCTCCCCATCTTCAGGATTCAGCATTGGATATAGAGATAATCAAAACTTCTTGCTAGAGAAAGTCGAGTTCTGCTTTTGGTGTTCGTGTTCGTCAGGTGTAAATCATTCATGGGAAGTGAGATTTGAAGAGATCTTTATGGATAGCATCCTTTGTATAATGGCTCTCATACTTGATTTCTTCTGCTTAATAGTAATCCTCAAATATAAGAGAGAGCAGCACTTTTATTTATTTAAATAGTTTCATATTCTCTTCCCTTTACATTAATGAATATCCAGGGCTGCTAACAGCACGGTGACTGTTCTTAATGGAAGTGCAGCACAGTCCCCCTGAAGAAGGAGCCAGCAGAGCATAATAACAGTATCATAAAAAAAGGGAAGCACACAATAATTGATCAACCCCCACCCTCCATCAAACAGCATTGTTTTAATCAAATGATGAAATGGCAAGAAGGAGGAGGTCATACAGGCTTCGGTGTTCCGAAAATTGGGTGCACAACAGAAAAGGCCTTGTTTGGGATATCCATCATTTATTATTAGTCAGTTGGAAGTAGAACAGCATCTAGGTCAGAATTACTGCCCCTATATTGTGGGGATAATGATTGGTGGTGAAATGAGAGAACATCTGTTTGCTTATCTAAGGACAATTGGCTAATACGAATGGCCTTGGTTTGAACATGGAAGGAGGTTTCACATCCTGCCACCGTGGGTTGGTCAGGCTGTGGACTGCTAATGCTGCAAAGTGACTTCAAGGTGGAACGCTTAGCTCAGGAGCTTCTGGGTGCCCATTCTTTAGCTCTGACCCCACAGTTCCTCGCATGCTAGAAGTAAATTATGATATATAGCAGATGGATTGGAATGGTTCGATTTTGCCAGTTTTTAAGCCTTATTAAAATATATGTTACTTTAAGTGAAGAGCCTGTTCCCAGTCTTTTTCAAGAGAAATTAATCATGTTTGAGTCACTTTGAGGACTTGAGAGGTGCACTGCCTTCCACCCACCAGTATTACAGTCTGTTGACAAGGCTCAAGACCCAAAGTTTCCTTTTGTGTACTGCTTTGACCCAGCCAAACACTTTTCAGCAGCCTTTAAAAGGAAAGGGGAAAAAAACTGTAGAAAACTTTTGTTGTCTCTGAATGTATTGGCTTAAGCATTAAGCAAAAACCCAAGTTTGGCATTCCAGTTGAAGAGATGCAGTAATCTCTATGAGGAAGGACTGTGATATTATTAATTCTGTCACTTCCTCATGGAAGATGACGTTCCCCACAAAAGGCAGGTGTGTTTATCGTTTATTTTAGATACATAGCTTTCCCTGTATTTGTGAGATGTCTGTGATGCGTTCTAAAATATAGCTGAATCCATTTGCCTTGTGGATTTGGTGATGTCTATGACGACATACGTTGAGTTGCAAGTACTGAATTCTAAATGGTTTCTGTGGAATGTGCACTTTCAGTAACTTTGTCTAGGAGGGGCAACTATGATGCTTTTTATTTTTAAAACATGCCCCAAGTTTTCTCTCTCTCCATGCATTACTGGTGCAAAATATGGCTTTACTTGGTGTATTTTTGCACAGTGTAAGACTTGTGATGTGATGAACTTTCTAATTTCTTGATAGACAGCAAGAATTGTTCCTTTTCTTATTTACATGTTCCCTTGCTTTTAAATTTTTTCAACTTTATACCCAGACTTTAAATTTCCTTCTCTAAATGATTTTACTGTTGGCTTCTCAATGCTTTCTAGTGAAATATTGCAAGGTGGTACATGTCATGTCACTTAAATAAGAAGCATTACTGGCAGTGTAAGTTGACATATGCCAAGACTGCAGGTAGTAACATTGTGGTGCTGGAAGAATTAGCCCTGATTAAAATTAAAGGCAAATTTTTATGCACAGTCTTGCATTTCACTTTCATTTTCCCAGTAAGAGACATGACGCTTAACTGCATCATGGTTGGAAAATGTTAGCCCTCTGGATAATCATGGACTGCAGTTCACATCATTCTTTACCAGTAGTAATGCTGGTTATGGTTGATGCAAGTTACACTCCCAACAACTGTTTATTTCACTGTTGTAATACCTACAGCTCCTTCTTTAACCATACAAAGGTTTCTAAATGCGTTCTTGTAGACATGGGATGTTGATTTCCTTAAGGCTCTTCTCTTTACACAGAATTGTTAACTCTTTAAAGAAATACGTTTGTTAGATGCTACTCTGAAAAAACTCTAGTGTTTTATAAAATTGTATAAACCATACTAGTTTAAGAAAAGTGCCATGCACTGTTGAAAAATCTAGAAAACTCATTGGCAAGTGCCTAATATTTCACTCGAGTGGGTTATAAGTTTAGAAGTGTTATCTTAGGCCATTGGTCATCCAGTACTTCTTAGTACTGACCCATTGGCTGCTCGTCCCTGGTGAATTTCTTGGAACGAAAATACAATTACAGGTAGTAGGCATAAATACAGTGCTGTAATAATTGCCAGTCCTCCAAACCAGATAGCCTGAGAAGCACTAATCTTGTCTGCACTGTAGTGATCCCTATTCTCCAAGATTTCAGGTGGTGGTCTTTGTCAGCTCTACTTGCATGTATCAGGGACTTGGAATGTTTTATGTGCATACCGAGTTTTCTGCCACTGAGTTAAGAGCCAATGATGTATTACTGTTTATCTTGTTTTAACTTCTATTGAATTATACATTGTCGGAAAGGATGGACATTTAAGGTTTGTGGGATTGCACTGGTTATCCTGTAGTCTTTTCCAACAGAGTGGTCCCACTGTTGGAGTTACCGCCACTGTTGGACTTCCTACCAGAGCTTCCCTACTCTTCATGTAGAGCCCTTTGTGTCTGTGAATCAGAGCTTTTCACAGGGTTGGATCATGCTTTCTTGGAACACTTAAATGCTTATTAGGAGTTATACTCCACAGTCCTCCCTCCATATTCATGGATTTGACTTTTACAAATCTGATTATTTGCAAAACACCTGTGCCTCCCCTGCATTCTCCTCCTCCCATTCCCTTGTGCTTTGCATGGGCATGTGTACCTTCCTTCTTTGAGAGAGGAGAGCACTGCATGTGGAGAAGGAAGACATGTGGGCCCCTCCTCCCATTCTCTTGCCTTTTGCCTGGGTGTGGAGGAGGCACACTGCAGGAAAAGGCAAGAGAATGGGAAGGGAGAGCACTGCGTGCAGAGAAGGACAGCGCATATTTGCCTACCCCCATCCCCTCACCTTTTGTCTGGGCATGGAGATGGTGTGCCAAGGCAACTGGTGAGGGAGTAGAGAGGGGAGCGCTATATGTGGAGAAGGACAGTATGTGCGTGTCTTCCTTCCTCCCATTTCCTTGCCTTTTGCCTTGGTTTGGAGAAGCCATGCCAAGGCAAAAGGCAAGGGAATGGGAAGGCTGGAAGTGACTGCGAGGGAGAGTGCGGGAGGAGATTATTCATAATTTTTCCAGTTCTGTGAGATTTTGGCGCCCTGAACCCTTGTGAGAGTGAAGGGACCACTGAACATTTAGATGGCCCCAATTTTAGCAGTTTGGCCCAACAAGAACTGATTTGAGGGACATAGGTTGTTTGCATGCTTTTTTGTGACAATCTCATGTTTGTGACAATCTCATCTTTGGTACAAGAACTGTACTCTGTATCAGTGGTTCTTAAATGTTGGTTTTCCAGATAATTTGGGTTGTCAGCTCCCTGAATTTCTGACTGCTGGGGTAAGCTGAAGAGGGCTTCTGGGAACTGAAGTCCAAAACACCAAAAGGACTAAAGTTTGAGAACCACTGCGCTGCAGCATGATGTATTCTGTGGTTCTTTATAAATCAGCATGAAAAAATCAAGTTCCATGTAGCTGTTGCTGCTGAATAAGCATTTCAGCTCTATTTGTGCCTCTGGTGTTCTTGATTTCTTGCTTTTTCCTTGTATACCATAAAGAGTTAAATAGTTAGTATGTGTCGTGCCTGGAGGAGCCAACCTTGGGGCAAGACACTGAAGTAACTGAATTACTCTCTCACAAGCATATGATCTTTTATTTATTTATTTAGTTATTTAGTTGTTTTATACTGTCTGGAGTTTCATAATTTGGAGCTTTAACTGAAATAGAAATAGAAGACTGGGAACAGATTAATATCAGATTTACTTTAAGACTTCAGTTCTGTTCCTAGTCATAAATGTATGCAATACAAATGGTTGGAATAGCTGGCGAACCTATAGCTGGCTATTATCTCTTATCACTTGGTACCACAAACTATCCCAGTTAATACCTGTTATTAAAAATACAGCTGCAACCACCCACCTAACCTTAATCATCAAAGGCCCTATTTGTACTTGCTTGTTTTTCCCTCCTCACCAACCAAATAACTGTAAAAGACCTAGACAAAGAAATATTGTAGAGAGGCTACCATGGGAGCAAATTCTGGTTTTCAGCTAATCAATGGAACTAATTGAAAGTCAGAGCCATAGACTTCTGTATAACTGTAATTCAGGAACGCTTTATTGAACAAAATAGTAGAAAGTGAATAAAATGATACACTTAATAGCTATGTTGTTCAAGTGTTTAGACTGTTAATAGAGTGGGATAGCAATGCATGTTATGAGCATACAGTACTAGTAAACTTAAGAATCCTACTAGTTAGTTTTCTCTAAAAATTCCATAGGGTGCAATAGGTTGCTGTCCTGTTTATAAATCAATTTCAGTTATTGTTGATTTCTTTTATATATTAGATACCTGTTTCTATCTCAACATGCTATGAGTGGCTAGGTGTTTATTTTTGTAATAGGGAATAGGAAAATTACATGGTCAAGCTCTATATATTATATATTCATGTAATTCCTTGCCTAAGAAAGGCCTGTGAAATTCATATGATTGCCATAAGCCAACAAGTGATTTGAAGGTAGATGCACATACACACATAGTGTCTAAAGCCAAAATATGCCTACCTGTGATTAGTAGTAAATAATAGTTGCAAATTGTCCAGTAGATAAATAAATTTGGATGCCCTTGCTTTGTGTATGAAGAGTGTACATGAAGTAAGTGGTATTTTATTTTATTTCATTTTAAGCTTTATGACAGAAATGATGTTGCTGTGTTTATACTCTTATTCAAGAAATCAAAGAAATAGTTTAATTTTTGGCCATCATTGTCAGTAGCTGGTTCCACTTGTTTTACAAAGATTGTTTTGAATCATGGCCATACTGTGTATAATTATTTACAACAAATTATTTATGCAGCTATTTGTGAACTTACTCAGCTTAGCAATATAAGGACACTGTATTGGCTCATCTAAATATTCTGGTATAAAAAGTTACGTTAATATTATTAGGGTCATATCATGTGATATTACTGTTATGTAGTTGCTGTTTGATTGTAGGAGGGCCAGCTTCTTTTCCCAGTGTAACGTCTATACAGGGGGAAAACAGTAATTTCCTAGTGCTCAAAAAGTAGTATTTCAATGACAGAGAGAAGGGATGCTTCCCTAAGCAATCATTTTTGTTCCATTTTGGTGTTGAATATCCTCCAGGCTTGCAAAGCTCTTTAAGCCTGATCATCTAGAACAGTGGTTCTCAACCTGTGGGTCCCCAGATGTTTTTGGACTTCAGCTCCCAGAAGCCCTGAGCATTGACCATAGTGGCTGGGGCTTCTGGGAGCTGAAGTCCACAAACATCTGGGGACCCACAGGTTGAGAACCACTGATCTAGAAAGTTCTTCAGACCAGGTTTTTGTAGGAAACCAGTTGTGTATGTTGTTAAGCATATGAAGTATGATTCATATGTAGTATGTTATAGGAGATTAGGAGAGCTCATCAAAATGATCTAGCAATTTCTCTTACCACCCCACTCCAGGCTTTTTATTGCATGTGGACAGCTGCAAGCAGACATTCTTCAAAATAGTGCAAACTATCAGAAAGTCATTTAAGTTTAATTCAAGTAGGATCATCTCACTTAAATTGAATAAAGGATTGCCAATATGAAAAAAGTAGAGAGAATCAAGTACTTTTAAGGGTTGGTTGGAAGAGGGAAGTTCAGCAGGTGTTCCTTGTAACACAACTAGGTAAAAGTCGCTTTTTTATATAACTGTTAAAGGTACAGGAACCGTCTCTTGTTTTCAGTCTGGCAACCCTAGACTTGTACATATAATTTGCTTTCCCCTATTTCAGCTTCTCACTTTTTTCTCCCTCAGATCGGAAAAGAGAGATTTTATAGATTCCTTCATGGAAGAAAGTGTAATAAAGAAAAACAGATTATATACAGGGTTTTGTATACTAATATCTGTAATAGAGTGCAACCATCTTTGTTGCAAAAGTGTTCAGAAAAGAAAAAAAAGTGGAATAGTGATAGACAGGAGACTGTATGCTTTCACTCACCTAATATTTCTGCCACCCATTGCTTACTTACAGTGATGTGTTTTGTATAATTGGCTCCTTAGTGCAGACCTCAGTTTCCCGATAATATCACTGAAGAATGAAATTAACAAGAATAGGCAAAGAGCAAACAGCCAGAGATCTGTGGAACAGTAATTCTAAATGATGTTACATTACTGGAATTTCTCTACCTGGATAATGTGAAGGAGCTATGTAAGACGACTTATTGTTTCATTTTATTTGAAACAAAATGTCTACAATAGTTCACAATGAAGTACCAAAATTTATCAAAACATAACACTAACAAATGCAATGCCTTAGTTGTCATAAGCAAATCCACCTTTGTGTATTCCTTTGCCTAAGAAAACCCTATGAAATTCATGAGGTTGCCGTAAGTTGACAGATGACTTGAAGTCACATACACACAATAATAAGCTAGGACTCCAGAGAATTCTTGTCTAGCATTCATGAATATCATTCTGGTGGATGGTAGTGGATCTCTGATTCTTGGCTCCTTTTGCCAGCCAGAATGGCACTGCTCTGCATGGACCACTGTACTCCTTGTGAACACTAAGCCAGTGTTTTCTGGAATTCTGGGGTCATATCAATAAAATTTAAAAAAAGCACAGTCAAAATGAGAAATAAATCAACAGAATTCAGCTATGTAGTGAAAGAGATCAGCTTGATGGGCAGTTTGTCATTTCATCCCTGCTCCCAGTTGAAGGACACAGCCCAGGAAGGTAGAGAAAAACAGTGGGGGACAGGGAATAGCTGGCTCCTCGGGTGGTGCCATCGGAAACAGTTTGGCTTCTTGTACCATGGTCTGTGATTTTGTGAAGATGGGTTTCTGGCCAGTGGGGGGCGGCATCTCAGAGCAGTCTGCAGGAAGATTTTTGCTAAGAGTCTCACAAATCTGATAAGGAGAGCTTGAAAATAAGATATGTGGTGGAGGGAAACAGTATTCTTAAGGGCAGGAGTTCATCAGGTGCTGGAGATAATAACCCAAATGTTACAGGGAGAATGGATCAAACAGTATAAGAACCCAACAGTGGAGTCAACCCCCCCCCCCGTAAGTAAGCAAGTGGTGGAATGACCCCCTACACAGAATTTGGAAGAGACAACAAGGAGATCAGCTATTTTAGATCTGATCCTAATCTATAGTGATGACCCAGTTAGTGGAAGTGGTGAGATCCTTAGGTGGGAGCAATCCTGTTCTCCTGGAGTTTGTAATATAGCAGAATGGGGAAGCCAAGTGTGGTCAGACTTGCATTCTAGACTTTAAGAAAGCTGATTCATTAAACTTCGGGAAATAATGAATGTGATCTCATGGCCAGGAATACTAAAGGAGAAGGGAGTTCATGATGGATGGATGTTTTTGAAGGTACAGTTCCAGTGAGGAGAAAAAAATGAGAGGTGTCTAGAGAAATTGGAATGGTATACAAGAAATTGAAAAAGGAGGAAGTCACCAAAGAATTATTCAGATGAATAACTGGTACATGTAAGGGGAAAGTCAGAGAAGCTAAAGAGCAGGACCAGCTCAGACTTGCCAGAGAGATTAAAAACAATAAAAAGAGCTTTTTTTTTTTTGTTATATCCATAGCAAAACAAAGAAATGATAGGTCTATTATACAGAGAAGATGACAAAGAAAAGGCAGAACTACTTCACACCTTCTTTCCTTCAGTTTTCTTCAAAATGGAAAATAGTGCCCTACCTGGGCAAAAAAGAGCAGATGATGCAGTAGGGGAAATGCAGCAGAGAATAGGAAAAGAGGTAGTATTAGAATATCTGGCTACTCTAAATTAATTCAAGTCTCCAGAGCCAGATGAACTATATCCAAGGGTGTTAAAAGAACTGGCAGAAGTAATTTTAGAACCACTGACAATAATCCTTGAGAGTTCCTAGAGAACAGGAGAAATCCCAGCAGACTGGAAGCAGGCAAGTATTGCCCCAATCTTCAAAGGGAGGAGAAAGAGCAACAAACAATTACACGGAGTCAGCCTGACATCAGTACCAGGAAACATTCTAGAGAAGATCATTAGACAGTCTGTAGGTGCTTAGAAAGGAATGTTGTGATGACTAAAGGTCAACGTGAGTTTATCAAAAACAAATCATGCCAAACTAATCGTACCTCTTTTGACAGGGTTACTAGCTTGGTAGATGAAGGGAATGCTGTAGATGTAGCATATCTTGATTTTAAGCATTTGCCAAGGTCCCACATGATATTCTTGCAAACCAGCTAGTGAAATATGGGTTAGATAATACTGCTGTTAGGTGGATTTCTAATTGGCTGACCAATTGAATCCAGAGGTTATTCACAAAGGGTTCTTATTCATCCTGGAGAAAACTGACTAGTGGGGTGCCACAGGGTTCTGTCCTGGGTCCACTGCTGTTCTCCATCTTTCTAAATTGGGTAAGGGAATAGAGGGCATTCTTATCAAATTTTCAGATGACATCAAATTGGGAGGGGTAGCTAACACCCCAGAGGACAGGTTTACAATTCGAAATAACCTTAACAGATTAGAGAGCTGGACCAGGATTAACAAAATCAGTTTCAGTAGAAAGAAATGTAAGGCGCTACGCTTGGGCAGAAAAAATGAAATACACAGATACAGGATGGGTGACATCTGGCTTGACCATGGTACATTTGAAAGGGATGTGGGAATCTTAGTAGACCCGAAGTTGAACATGATTCAGCAGTGTGATTTGACAGCTAAAAATGCCAGTGTGCTGTGAAGAATGGCTTAGGGAGCTGGGTATTTTTTATCTGGAGAAGAGAAGGCGGTGACATGGTAGCTGTGTTTAAATATTTGAAAGGATGTTGTATTGAAGAAGGAGCAAGCTTGTTTTGTGCTGCACCAGAGACTAGGCCACGGAGCTATCAATTCAAATTACTGGAAAAATGGTTTAATCTAAACTTTAGGAAGAACTTCCTGATAATAAAAGCAGTTTGACAGTAAAATGCACTGCTTTTGTATGTGGAGTCTCCTTTTTTTCAGTTTTTAAATAGATCAGATGGCAGTCTGTCTGGAGTGCTTTGACTGCATATTCCTGCATGACCAGGGATCGGGCTGGGTGGTTCTTGTGGTCTCTTCCAGCTCTATGGATTTTATGATTCTGTGAGCTCAGTAGGTTTCAAAGGAGAGGTAGCCATACTAATCAATCCTAGCAAATAACACTGGCTTAAAACTAATTGTTAATCCCAACTTCTGTGAGTTCCACTGATTCCACTAGTCTAGTCCAATTGGGGCAACAATCAGATCTAGGCCATGGAGTGTTATGGCACCGTTGAAATTCACGGAGTTATTATATCATGAGTTTGCATGAATTCTGTCCACTTCCACATGGAACTTCTGAAGCTTGAAACTTCAGATATGTATGCACAGTGAACTTAGTTGTGTGTGGAATCAGAGCAAGACTGGATGAAGAAAATAACAATTATATCATTAGTTGTTGTTAACTGCATTTATACCCCACGCTTTCCCCAGAGTCAAGACTCAGAATAAATAAAGGAGAGTTAAAATATACAAAATCAAACAGTTCACATTAAAAATAATAGTAAACATACAATTGAAATGATGCAAAGCAGTTAAAAGAACAGTACAGTTTAAACACTACAATTTTAAAAGAAAACTCCTGTCTTTAAAAATCTTCAGTTCCATTAAAAAATATACATCCCTAAAATTATGCATCCCTAAAAAGCGGAGTTAAATAAACAAATCTTGGATTATAGTGTCTATGTTGTAAAGGAGGTCAAATAAATAATGCATTTTATAAGATAGGAATTCTAAGGTAAAAACCAATACTAAAATTAATGTTTTTATGTGAGATTATGCAGTTTGGCTTGAAAGCTTTTTGGAAGGTTATAGACTGTTTAAAAGTGGTTTGAAATCTAGTTTGAAACATATGCCGTTCTTTGTATGTGTGCTTATTCCATTGTTGCCTCTAGTCAGACAGGTTTTTTGCATTTTAAAACCTGCAAAATCTGTTTGACCAAAGGCAGTAATGTGTTTAAAGAAGTGTGTGCCTGATGGTAAAGAAGTGAATCTTCTCTAAAGCTGCTTCCATCTCTTAAGAACAATTTTCTGTCTTCAGCCAGAGTTTGGTGGGAAAGGCAGATAATTGCTTTCTCTTAACAGCCTGATTCTGTGAATATTTACTCCCAAAAGCCGCTGGTTTCTGTGAGAATTATTACCATATATGCACTCTAGTTAATCAGGGTGGCCTGGGAGGGCAGGGCTGATCATATTCTGAAGAGGGAATGGATTTTGAATACAGTTTGGTTGCAGGTTTTGTGGGGGGTTGGAAGAAGGGCTCTAATATGTATTTTCATATTTTACTGTAGCATTCAGTTCATGTATTTGGCTGAACAGATCTACAGTAACAACATCAGTGAAAGCAAAATACAGCCTCTCCAAGCCCAATGTCTGTCAAATGTGTTGGCATATAGTTCTCGTTATCCCCGTGCTAGCTGGAGACTGTGGGGATTGTAGTGCAGTACATCTGGTTGAGGAGAGCTATATTGAGATTATATAGGTAAAACTGAAAAGGCAGTAAGAGATGTGTGCAAAGTAGTTGCTGTTGTGTGCCTTCAAGTTGTTTCCGACTTATGGTGACCCTAAGACAGACCTGTCACAGGGTTTTCTGCAGAATACAGGTGAGCAATTACTGTGGGATTGATATAGGAACCCAACAAAGCTCTTAATGAATCTGGTTATATTTTAAGCTAATTAATTGTATTAATAACCTTGGAAAAGGACCTTTTCGCCAGGGAATCCTATTGTGAGTTACCGGCCCAATTCAGGATAGACCAACCCACTCCCTCACTGGGAGGATTTCATATTTACTAAAACCTTTTTTTTTTAAAAAAAAAATAGATTTAGATGACATAAATGAAGTACATCTCTGCAGATGATACAGATGATGTGCTGTATCATATTTCTGGAAATTATTAAAATATGTTTATGTACATTATTAAAATGCACATTTATAAAAGATTATACTTTTATTCAGTTATATTGTTTTTTTCCTCTACAGTTTTTTCTGCTTTCCTTAATCTTAATTGTCATGTAAGGATGAGGGAGTCCTTTTTAAAAGACCTAAGATCACTAATATGACAAAGGAAGAGAGCAGACTTGAAAATAAAACAATGTTAATAAGTTTAGTCTTCTATCTTGACCAGGTCACAATTGATGCACCATTTTCCCCATATTTGTAGAAAGTGAGATAAAAGTATTTTTTTAACAGAAGAGTTAGAAATAAACTTCAGTAATATTTAGGGATTGAAATCATTTCTAGACCTGATGATTTATTTTCAAATAACTACAGTCCTTTAATCAGTGGAATTTAAAGGTAGTGGAGATCAATGTAGTACAGGTCTTTCCATACAGTGTGCTGTGACACTTCAGTGTGTCGCCTGAAGGGTGTAGGTGTGTTGCCTACAGTCTTGGAAGTGTATGTTATTATTTATAAATCATATATTTTTAAAAATGTATGAAAGGTTTTCATGGGATGTGTTGTGTCCCCATACATTTTGTTATTACAATTTGTATATGTGTCTGTATCTCTTATAAGGGGTTAGTTTAACCTCTGGTTTGTTAGTAAAACTGAATTACTGTGTTGTGAAATGATGCATGTCTAAAAAAGTGTGTCACCACCAACATGAAAAGTTTGGAAGTTTGGAAAGCTCTGATGTAGTATATGCCAAATATCAAAGACAGAAAGATTGCCGCAAACAAGATTAATATTATTTCTAAAATTTCCTGAAGCATATTGTACGTGCATCTTAGAATAATCACTTTCTTCTCAAATGTAAAATGTCCAGGGTTAATATTTGGGTTAATATTTGGTTGTCTGAGAAGGGGAAAGGAAATGAGGAATGTATTGTAAAAAGGTATTCACATGCCATTGTATTGGTATTAGTTTAATTTGCCAAGCCCTACTTTGCTATGATATTTTTATCTTGTTACAATCTATGCTGTGTTTGCTTATTTAAGATAATACAGAGAGTATGGGTAAATACAATTTTGGTTGATACTATTAATTTTATTATTTTTTGATAGTAATTTTAATAATTGGTGTTTTTAACCTGCCAGTTTTCAGATATTAGCAGTATATGAATGTGGTTTTATTTCATTATACTTAATACCAAAAGTAAATAAAAATACAGAATATGTATTTTCATGCATGTGATTTTTCCCCAAATGTCTTGCTTTCAACAGCTGTTAATAATAAATAAATATCTTTCATTCATTGGTATTACCCTGAAATGTAGATGACAGAACATGTGTTTATAAAAGGATTGTTAGGATCTGTGTATGAAGTAGTGCTTAATCATGGTGATTTGCAAGAGTCTTGGAAAATATAAGGGCATTACAATAAGTGAGAAATTCACATTTTAAAAAACCCCCAGATTTCAGTATTTGGTTGTCTGAAAGAAAACCACTACAAAATAATATACAGGCAGTATCCAATATCAATGAGATGTATAGTATTCTAGGCTCTGTTTGGGATCAGCACAGACAGAGCTTTGTAAACAGAGATGGTATTGTGAGGATAGTATCCAAGCAGTAAATTGAAGGGTTGGTAGGATATTCTTTATAGGTATCTATCATCGTTTTACATTGATATTTAGATGTCTCTTTTGTAATTTGGTGATTCATATTGCTTTTAGTGGCTTTGAACTTTAAAATGTTTTGTGATGGTTTATTTTGGTTTGCTTTACATTGAGTTTGGTGATGTTTGTGGAAAATATGTATAAAAACAAATAGCATTAACAAAACAATTACTGTCAACAATACTATTAATAAAATAAAGTGTTTTCCAACTTAACAAACAAAAATGGGGGGCAAATTATAGAAGTCTGAAACCTCCTACAAATGCTAGAAGAACTGAGTGTATTTGGGTTAAACTATTGAAATGATTAGGTTAGCAGTGAAATTGAAAGGAGGATAAATGGCATAGTTGGAAGGTGGCTTATGGAGTCAGTTCTGCTATCCTACTTAAAGTTCCAAAAAATTCTTAAAACAGAGGGAGTTCACTTACACATTTCTAATAGTGAATACTCTTAGAGATTCACCCCAGCATAATTAAAAATCATTTCCATGAAGACAAACACACACAAATATGAGGGAATGATTTGAGCTCAGTTGAAGCCAGACTTATCCAAGCAAAGCTGAGTGAGAAAACAGAGATCCTGAGTTACTTTTATACTCCTTAGTGTGTTCTTTGAGGAAGATTGAGTACCAGTTAAGTACCAGTAAGAGATAGCTAAGTGACAGTAAGATTGTTGACAAGGTTTGTAAAGGACGTTAGCACCTGGTCAAAAGATTTTTTGGAAACTCTCTAACATTTGGTGAACAGTGGAACAGAGCAATATGATAATAGATTGGAAAGTGAAGCACATATTTCCCATTTATTAGGAAGAGAACTTTTTTTGAAAAGGTAACTTCCTTGGTGTCATAATACCTAAGAAAACGATTGAAAGAGAAGATGTTGATGCCTCAGAGAGAACAAGACTTACCAGTGTTTCTAGAGATGAATGAGAATTAGCCCCTGCTGCAGCTGGAGGCATCCATGCAAACTTTGACACTTGCAGCTTTCCTAGGGGATATAGAGATGATGTACATAATCTTCTCATGGTTCTTGGGTTCGTTTATTATAACTCTCACCATGCAGCAGTTCTGCAGAAGTTAGAGAAAGCACAAGTGCGTAAAAGAGGCTATTTTCAACACAGTGGTTGAAGTGCTGGGCTGCTGTTTAGTCTGCACTGCTAGCCAAGCAGTTTCCCCCATAGCTTTCTCCACTTTTGTTTAGCACCAGCTTTCCTGTTGGAAATGTTAACATCAAGTGAAGAACTTTCCTTTTTTCTCTGTTAGGGCAGCATGTGAGTGAACAATAAAGCTGGATGTTTCTCTGAGGTTTCCTGTGCCGGCATCTCTACAGCAGCATTTCAACAAGTTCAAACAGGGCCTTTGAAGGCCATTGTTTGGGAATTCTGAAGCTGGCCTAATGCTCAGTTTGGGATAGTTTTTTGTTTTGTTTTTTAAGTACCCCAGGACAATATTCAGGCCTATTTCTTAGTAGATCAGCATGTGCATATAATGTCCAAGCTTTTCCTACTCCCTGTGAGAGTCTACATCAGACACATAGCCAAAAAGCTGTGCTTCCATTTGGAAGGGGGGACCTCAACAGTGTCATCATACGTGTTGCTTAGGGAAGTACTCTGATGAGTTGCAGGATCCCTCTAGCTTGAATATGCTTGGAAACTTATGCTTGGGTCTTTCTCTATGAATGTAGACACAAGCTTGTACATGTTGGTATATCTCCTTGACCTCAGCATGACTTATTACACAGTGCAGGTAGAGGAAATGTCTTCTCTCAGGAGATCTGCAAGTGCCCACCTGCGACATGTATATGGTTACCAGAGGTGCAGTTATTTCCCCCATGAATCTCCTGCACTATCTCAGCCCAGCTGAGTGCTAGCTATCACTAACCATTTGTGTGGTAAATCTTGCCACATCAGCCTTAAGACAAGAAAATGCTGGTGCTGATCCAGAAAACAATGAGTGCAGGTGATAAGCATCTCTGAAATGTCTAATTCATCCAGAGATTCTAATACTTCATGAAACTCCAGAATAGTTAAGTCTGCTGACCACTCAGCTGTATGCCAATGAAGGAGAAAATATCTGCTGCAGTGCTAAGTGACATAAGCATAACCACCAAAAATAGAACCCCATAACTGTGGTACCACTATGAAAACATGGCTAATTATTTGAGGCTGTAGAAGTCATTATTATGCCTCCAGAATGTGTCATAACTTGGCCATGACTTATTTTCAGATGCCAGAGATAGAGGAAGTTATAGACTGCAAATAGGTTTTGCCTTCCTGTCTTCTCTTAGTGAGGCTTGTTTTCTTAACAGAAACAGATCTCTACAGTAGTAAGAATAGGGAGATATTTTATCTGTGGCTTCAAGGTGCCAGTATTTTTTAATTTATTACCGTTGGTTACATTAACATTCCCCCATCTTTCCAATGACTGTCTTCCTTTCCACTTTATCTTTGCAGCAACTCTTCAGGAATAGAACCCCACTAAGTTTTGTGGGATTGAGTACACACATAGGGCCAGACTGCAAACATAATTTTATCTCTAGTAGTAGTAGCTATTTTGTATATTTTTGTTCCATGTGAAGAAATTCTTTGCAGTACCGAAGTTTCAGTGTTATATTTTCCTTGCAACTGGACTTTGCTTATGCATACTGAATTTCCAACTGTTAATTTTCTGGTAGTGACATGCTGATGTGTAATCACTTAAGTTTACACATTGTACAGTAAGGGTGTGAAAATGTATTCTCTATTAGCAGTGTGAAATCAGTTGTGAAGCTGAACGTACAAAAAATAAGTTACTGGAATCACCATGTTTATTTAATGGGAAACACAAAGATTCATTTTCTTTGGTGTGAAAATGAAATGAAAGATGTGATGGCACCTGGGACTATTGAACAGTAGACATGTAATGAAGGTATGTGCATTTTCCCATCTTTGTTGAAAAAGGATGCCTTGACACATTGCAACATTCTATTGAGAAGATGGCCAGCTGCGATGAGTTTGTTTGTTTTGGTTATTTTGCCTTTTTTGTGGAAAAAACAATAACAGCAGTGTGCCAAAAACTTAGAAGGAAAGTGCAAATGCACTTCTTTTGCACAGATAGCAATGTGCTGCATGCAGAAATTAGTCTGTTATGCACGTGCAAGTAAAGTATTTTGTGCGAATGAATTTTTCGCAGAAAGTTTCAAAGTGAAAAAATCTGTCAAAAAATTGTCAGAAACTCTCCTAATTTCACCCAGAAGAGTGAGAACTTCTGAAATTGTTTGCTTTTCCAAGAACACAAGAACAAAACAAGCAAAGAAGTAATATCCATAAGCAAAAGGAGGCTTCCTAGAGACTAATTGCAGTAGCTGTAGGGAGATTAGGAAAGTAATGTTTCTTATTTGCCATTCTAGCTGAGGGTTTTATGGTTGCTTGGCCTGTGTGTATAGCCTGGATAGAACTACCTGTCTTGGAATTTTTCTGATCTCTCCTACAGCAAGAGTACTATTAGTAATAAAAGCAAAGGTCTCTTCTTTTGCATACAGTAATAGGTATGCGCTGGTTGGTCTAGGGGCATAGGCAGTAGGCTCTTTTGAAAGCATGAGAGATTTAAAACGGAATTGTGTGGTGGTAGTCTGGTGCTTGCAATAACGAAGCACATAGTGTGTGTGCGCGCACGCATGTGTATATAGTGTGTAGCACTCTGCTTGGGACATGTGCCTATTGGAAACTGAACCTTTTAGGACATTTATGCCAAATAGTAGTGGTGTGAAAATCTGCATGGTAAAGGAGACTGGATTTATTTGGAGGCTTGGGATATTCTTTAAGTGAGAAGCATTTTTATATTTGGTGATTGTTTCTGTCCAAGTGGTCTCTTCAGGTGGTTCTCTTAAAATGTTTCTCTTTTCTTTTCTTTTCTTTTCTTTTTGGTATACTGCTTACAATATAATTTCACAGGAAAAAATATTGTTTGCATATAAATAGGCTAGTAGATTATTAGCTTCCCAGTTGCACAGAGCTTTCTTGAATAATCTAGTGGGACACTATCTGAAGCAACATGGTATTTAATTTGTGTCCTCTGGATTTGGAAGGCATCCAGGGTAAATCTGTACAATGCAGTGAATACAAGGTTTGGTCCAGTATTTGATAGCTTTTCAAGCCTACTAGGATTAATATTTCATGGTTGCTGGTGGATGATGCTGACTTATATGACCAAGTGGATTTATTTAGCGATGACTAATTTGTGTGTGTGTGTGTAATACGAATGTTTACAAGAGCTGGCATAGTGATGGTTTCAAAGTTTAGGTATGTCTTTGTGTGCAGGTACACACACTAGGGGTAAGTGGGAATTTAGTTTGCTTTATTTTTAGAAAGGGATCTTGCACCTGTCCAACAAGAAACATGAGGCTGAAAAAAAGGAACGAAGGAAGAAAGTGAAACTGACAGATTCACTTATTGGATAGATGACTTGGCTTTAAGAGTCTGTGCTTGAATCTCTCTATGTTGTTATGGTGCTGAATTAGGGCTCTGTCTCTGTTTTCTGACAACAGAAAGGTTGGAAAAATATGATTTCCTTCTTTTTTAGGAATATCTGTACCTGTTGCATTTAGCCACTGCAGATGGTTGGAGCTTTTGATTAAAAGCGAGGTCCAGTTTTGCAGATTTCTTCATAACTGGGGTAGAAAGAACTTAATTTTTAAAATTCAGTGGTGGAAGAAAGTCAACTGAATAGAATTGTCCATCCCAAATATTGATTTTTCACAGGCCTTACTTTTGTGGCTCAGGTTATTTTAGGCCCATGACCAGTATGCCATATCTGTGTTTTTTCACAGACTACATACAGGCAAACCCAAGTTTGCTAAGGAGTGTAAAACTGAAAGCCAGAACAGTTCTGCCAAGCCAATCTACTGATCTGCAAGAGAGTTCATCTTCTTATCTCATGCTTGTTAAATTTGCTTCAGTGAGAGATATTATTTTCTTCGTGGCAAATGTGCATACTTCTTTTAGTTCATATTTGATACTTGCAGAGTGCAGAAGGATTGATACATAACTTTCTTTCATACAGTCTATGTTGATAGAACAAAGGGGGGAATGGGAGTATTCTTTCACAGAAGGTCTTCTGAAAAGCAGAAGGGAATTGCAGGGTGCTTTGTTCAGGTTCTTTAGTTATATAAATATAATTTTATACTATAGTAGTGACTATAAAGTTTTGTTAGATATCTGAATTTATTGCTGTTCCTTAACAGAACACTTTGGTGAGCATATTAATCGCACAATCTTTGGCTTTAAAGAAATCATAAAATTATATTTCTTCCATGTCTCAAGAGATCTCAGTCCCTGCAGCCCCCTGCTGTTTCTAGTAACTGGGAAATTCATCACCACTTCAAAATGGATTTATTAGATTATTTGTGCTTTGCGTTTGAAGATTGTATGTCTCTTTTACACCTGTTTAATAACCATGCTTTAGATCTATTTAAATATTCATCAGCCCAAAAATGGAGGCCCTATTTTCAAAGTTACACTTCTCTTGGAAGGAAAAATTCACCGTATACATTATGTTGCTTGGTATTGTTTGGACTCTTCAGTAGTTGTAAATCTCCTATTCCTGTGTTTACAAGTACTGAATTTAGCTGGTACTTCTGTGTGCACAAAAGTTACCTGGAACAAGACTGCCTAGTTGTATAGACATTACAAGCACAAAGTGCTGGGAGGAAAGATGTGCCAAATAGTTTGAGGAGAAAGGCATTATCTGAATCCCATGTAATGCTCCTCCTTCTCTACTGTTACTGCATAAATATCCTACACTTTCTGTGTTGGTGTCATGTGTTAAGATGATTATGTGTGAACCAAAAGTGTTTGCTCTTGTCTTTTCTGCATTCTTCATAAGACAGTTAGCAGTGTTTTTTGTTTTCATTCTGTTCTTCCTGTATGTAATTTCTGTTGATTAAACTGGTATCTTTTTCATTCTTCTCTATTTTAATTTTCTGGAGAGCTAATTTTTTGTCTTCGCTTCCTTCTTCCTTCTGCAGAATAGGACGACTGCTTTACTTCTTTCATAGTCCCATCTCACTCTCTGACTCCAGTTTTCCCAACATTTTCTTCCTCCTCTAAGATTTTCTTTCAATTTAATATTAGTTATTAATTGCTTGGGGAAGCCTGTGTTATGGAAATTTTACAACTTGTTTAGTGTCCACCATGGTTAGGGTAGAGTCAGTAGTTCAATTGTAGAGCCAGGTCTTGGAAAAGTAACTTTTTGGACCGCTATTCCCAGACTCCCCCAGACAGCATGACTGGTGAACATGCTGAATGTGGGATTCTGGAAGTTGTAACCCAGATAAGTAACATTATCAGACCTTGAGCAGAGCTCAAACCTTGTTCAGAGATTCAGGCTTTGGGACTTGCAGTTTTTTTGTTCAAAGGTCTGAGTAAAAGACCTCTCTGTTTGGCAATTTAACTCAGAGTAGACAAAACGACTGGGTGGCCAAATTTTCTGTTCTGGTGTTAGGCCGCTTTCCATGTTCTACCATTATTTTGGGAGAAGGTTACTGTATGGTATAACCCTGAATTAGCAAGTAGTTTCCTGCCCAGAATAA
This sequence comes from Iguana delicatissima, assembly GCA_948472985.1. Taxonomy (NCBI): domain Eukaryota; kingdom Metazoa; phylum Chordata; class Lepidosauria; order Squamata; family Iguanidae; genus Iguana; species Iguana delicatissima. The sequence goes on along the minus strand of CAOKZL010002306.1, from coordinate 307,390 downwards.
AGTTTTGAAGAGAGTGTTGTGGTTCCTCCTACACTAAAGAAACATGTAGCAAATTTCAACAGAAGTACTTATTGACTGGTGAAATTTCTTTGTGCGTTCTCCAGTAGCATCCCTAGCTACTACCTGCTGCTTCAGTGCCATCTTCAGGTTTTATAGTATGAAACCCCATATTCAAATATGTTCCATATTAGAGATTCTTGAAGCAATATGGCACCTGATGGATGCTTGTATATCAAGCCTGGACTTCTTGGTGCCACCTGAGTTGTTGGTGGAGAGATAGGCCCCTCCCTATCTCCTGTGCAGTACTATAATGCAGCTGAGTGCTTAAATCTTTTAAGTGCTAATTGCTTAGTAATGAAATATTTAATCACCAGGCAGTTAACTTTTATGGGGAAGTGGCTAGTGGAAACTGTCTGTTCTGATGGAGATGTTTAATAACTTGATGAAAGCAAAGGTTCTCATAGGTTGTCCAAACCTGGCCGAAAGCATTAGTGCAATTAAATGAAAGACTGTTGCCCACTCATTGGAATGTGAAATTTTTGTTTTTTTGGTATTATGGTAAGGATTAATTTTAGAATGACTGGTCTACAAGTAACACTCTCTCAGCCTTGAAGAAAGATAATGGCAAGCCTCTTCTGAACAAATCTTGCCAGAAAAACACTATGACAGACTCACCTTAGGATTTTAAGGAAAATGACTTGAAAGCACACAACAACAGCTGCCTGCACTTGTTTCATTAACTTTTAGGCTCCAGTGCGATTTGATGATTTGAGCGAGGAAGCAAATTTGTGGTTGTTGGATCAGAAAGATAGTTTACTGGATATTTTTGGTTTGCTGCTCCCTGTTCTTTTTTGTAAAAAAAAAAAAAATCTGTTTCTGTTCCTTTATTTTGCCATGGAAGACTTTCAGTTTCCAAACCTTTATTGTTCCATACAATTCCTTAGTAAAAAATTTATGAATACCCATAGCATTTTTGGCAAGCTTGTCAGTTAACAAAATTATTATTGTTGTTTTTCACGTGATTTATTCCTAGGGCAAATGTATTTACATGTTAATTTGAGAGAACAAGAACAACTGTACTCGCATGTTTCATTCATTAAACAGGAGTAAAAATAGAAATGTACTTAGTAATCTAAACCAAGCAGTTATGAATTCACTTGATTGTCTGTGTACATAAGATGCAACCCAAGAGTGAAGTTCCTATTTCATCTCAGATGGCAAGTGAAACCAAAACTAAAGACATTGTTTGTTTCACTTTCTGCAAACACACACAGCAGCGTCTCATTTCTTTTTGTGAGGTGAGGAAGTTGGAAGATGTGTTAGAAGTCAAAAAAGAAGCCCTGCCCATCGTGTTACAGGAAGCAGAAAAGCAGCTTCTTGTAAACGGAACTGTAAGGCTTTCCAGCTGAGTTGAGACAAAAGGAGGGATGGGCTAAAAAATTAATGCCCTGCAAATCTTGTTATATTTTCTCTAAATTTAAGCCAGACAACTGTTAATCTAGCCCAAGATTGCCAGCTCTAAACAGCAACTATTTTCCAGGGTTTCAGGCAGGATTCTTTCTTAATTGTGCATCATAGTCACTGGTATTCTTTCTTTGCCTTCCATATAAGCACTAACTAGGCCTGACCCTGCTTACCCCCCCAAATCAGGCTAGCATAGGTGTGTCTAGGTTCGAATGGAGTCTCCGTCACAATTTATGATAGAAGATGAAATGTGATGTGTTAGTCGTGCCCATAGCACATTGGTAGAATCGGACGTTGGTTGAAAGAGTATGAGATTTCAGGTAGTTGTAAAATCAGATTTCCTTTAGTGGAATTGATAAGCAGTGTAAACCTTTGTCTGTTAACCTGTTTGATGTTAGAGTGCTGGCATTTGGCCTCCCAATGTACTGGGGATCAGTACCATATTTGTACCCACGGGATATTGTTATTTATTTCTGTCTTTCCTGGAATTGGCAGTTCAGGGACTGGGACCAGTCCACAACCCACCACTTTGCCTGCCACTATGTGTAGGTAATTCTACACATAAAGATAATAAAATCAGAGGTATTCTGCTGTGTTCAGTAGAAGTTAAATTTTGATGAAGTAATGTGGGCAATGATGGCACGTAATGAACAGTTTTTGGGTGTGGTGTAATTAGTATACTTTTGTCTGAATATTCTAAAGGCACTAGATCCTGTCTGATTTTAGAAGCTAAGTATGATCAGTCCTGGTTAGTATTTGGATGAGAGACTGCCATCGAATCCCAGGTGTTATACACTATATTTCAGAGGAAGGAGCTGGCAAAACCACCCTGGAGTATTCCTTGCCTAAGAAAACCCTATGAAATTCGTGGGATTGCCATAAGTTGACAAGAGACTTGAAGCACATACACATACAATAGTTCTCAGCACCTTCTTCCCTTCCTTGCAATTTAAACATTGTAAGGAGAATGCTCTTACCTTTAAATTGGTATAGCTGTCTCAACAAAAATAATTCACAATAATTCCTGTGGTTTGTTTGACTCTGACATTTAAATCACATTATGGGTATATTATTCCCCCACCCCATTATTTCAGTTCCTCTGCTTATGGCTGTTGGAGCATAAAAGTGACATGAGATAATCCTTTTGTTTGATTTACAAAATATAGACCAAGGACACATGCTAAATTGGATCACTTTCTATTTAGGACATTGGGTAGGAAACCCACATTCTAGGGTTTTGGTTTTTTTTAAAAGTATTGCAATACATCTGCATTTGCCTTGCTGGATTTACAGGAGATGGTCCCCAATCTGTAGTTCTCCTCTTCAGCTTGAGACTTGTGGAGCTGCAGTGGGAGCAAGGACATGATTTAGGGAGGCTGCTTAAAGAATTCTGAGCTCCTCAACTGCCCGTGGCCCTAACAGCCCCCAACCACAACCTGACTCTTTGGATTGAGTATGTGGTGGTGGTGGTGGAGGACCTTTTTCAGCCTGGTTCAGTTTCTGCAAAGTTCTTGTGTACTGTTTTCCATTGGCAGGCAGGAGGAAAAGCAAAAACGTGGGGCCAAAAATACCAGTGTGTATAAGCTTACAATTTTGTTGCTACCAGTAGCGGTAACTAAGTTTTGAGCCAGTGTAGTACAGAGGTTTGGGTGTTGGACTAAGACCCTCGGAGACCAGGGATCGAATCCCCACTTGGCCTACCTCCTGGGTGACCTTGAGCAAGTCACATTCTTTCAGCCTCAGAGGAAGGCAAAGGCAAGCCCCCTCTGAACAAATGTTTCCAAGAAGTCACCCTGTGATAGGTTCACCTTAGGATCTCCAAAAGTCTGAAAGAACTTGAAAGCACACAACAACAACAACAACGTTTTAGATGGGCATTTCATAGAATGGGAGAAAAATGCACATGAAAGCTGTGAAAGGACAAACAATGGCCATCTCTCAAGAGTACTCTTAATTGTATATTCCTGCCCGGCAGGGGGTTGGACTAACTGGCCCTTGCAGTAGCTTCCACCTCTGTGATTCTGTGGATGTCATGGGGAGGAAGGTGAGGCCATCTGGAGAAGCTCTCCTGTCTTGGTAGTAGAGAGAGGAGGAGGGAATCTTCCCTGCTGTTGCACTGAGCTGCCAGAATTTCAAGCTGGAGAAGAAGCCCGGTCGGTGCCCTCTTACTGAATTTGCCTCACAGTCACAAAATCATAGGAGTGGGCAGTGGAAATGTAGACCCCTTCCATGTTGTAGCCAGAGTTGATTTTATTTAAATCATATTGATTTCAGTGGTGTCTTTGATTACTTTTCTGAATGACTTAGTTTTAATTAGGTCACTAGGGAGGAAGGTTATATTTAGTCATTTTTTGTAGAAGTTTGGTACTGTGTGATATGTCCTTTAAACATATTCAGAGTTGTGGGTGTCATTAGAAGGTGGGTGCACACTGAACACTTATTCTGGATTGTTTTCAGATTAATTTCAACTCATCAAAAAGGAGATCTCTTACCTTTATATCCAGGCTCTTTCTCCTTGGTTCATTATTAATTTATTTCAATTTATATCCTGCCTTTCTTCCTGCCCGGGAACCAGATGATTTACAGTATAAGTTAAGATTAGGGACGGGCCAGCTGAATCTTTGAATCCTCAGGAAGGATTCGAGATTTGCGAATCCGAATCACTGTGCAAAAATAGGCAAACCGAATCTTTCAAATCCACCAACCAAAAAATAGGCTTTTTAAAGAAAAAGTTCTGTTTAAAAGAAGTTTTAAAAAGTTTAAGTTTGTTTAAGTTGCTTTTTAAACCCTTTTTTAGAAAAGGATTCGAAAGATTCAAGATTCACGAGATTCGTGGATTCCCAGAACCTTCCAGGGATAGGGATTTGGATTTGGATTCAGAAAATTCTGGATTTGTCCTATCCCTAGTTAAGATGTAGTTAAAACAATGTGTAAAACAAAATTTAAAGCATCCATTAAACAAACAATCAAAACATTAATTTAAAACAGTTAAAACACATTCAGAACATAGTAAAGGAATACAGCACAATCCATTTTAAAAATCTGTCTGTCCTAACCATTTAAAACCTGAAGGCTTGTTTAAAAAGGAAGAGGAGGAAAAAGTCTTTACATGCCAATGAAAAGAGAGCAGAGAGGGAGCCAACTAAACCTCTCTTGGGAGGGAGTTCCATAACCTAGGAGTAGCCATTGAGAAAAGTTTCTGCTTTTTCGTCACCTGACAAGCTTGCAAAGGTGATGGGACTGAGAAAGTCCTCTCTTGAAGATTGTAGGATAAGGGTAGACTTGCATGGGTAGGTAAGGTCTTTCAGACAGCCTGGACCTAAGCCGTATATGACTTCAGAGGTTATAACCAGCACTTTGAATTGCACCCAGAAGCAGACCAGCAGCCAGTGGAGCTGTTTCAGCAAGGATGTTATATGTTTCCTGTAACCAGGCAGCAGTTTAGCCACAGCATTTTGGGCCTGCTGCAGTTTCAGAACAGTTTCCAAAGGCAGCTTGAGGCAAGGGAATGAGAGGGAGGGGCTCCAGAGGGGAGCAGGGAGGTATGCATGTGTGTCTTCCCCCGATTCCTTTGCCTTTTGCTTCAGCACGAATTCTCAGCACTGAGACCACAGGCAAGGGAATGGGAGGGGGAGCTCTGGAGGGGAAAAGGAAGGCATGCGTGTTCCTCCCCTGCTTCCGTTGCCTTTTGCCTCAGTATGACCAGAGGCAAAGGAGCGGGAGAGAGGAGCTCCAGAGGGGAGGCTTGCTGGTGTCTTCACCTCCTTTCCCTTGCTTTTTGCCTGGGCGCTTGTCTTCCTTCTGTGCACCCAGCAAAATGCAAGGGCATGGTGGGGGAAGGCACACATGTGCATTGTAAATAATCAAATTCATGAAGGTGAAACCCACAAATGGGGAGGGAGGATTGTAATCAAGGCCAGATCTGACATCTCCAGGAGTGGATGCAGAAAAACTCCATCGCTGCAAATTCTTTCTTCATTGACCATCTCGGTCTTTGCATTTAGAAAGAAGAAAGGCCTTGAGAGCAAAAGAGCAAGCATGTACTTCATGTGTGTTGTTGTGTGCCACTGTATGTCATTTCTGACTTAAATCAACCCTAAGGTGAACCTGTCACAGGGTTTTCTTGGCAAGATTTGTTATAAGGGGGTTTGCCTTTGCCTTCCTCTGAGGCTGAGGGAGTGTGACTTGTTCAGTGGGTTTCTATGACTGAGTGAGGATTCAAATCCTGGTCTCCAGAGCTGTAGTCCAACACTCAAACCACTACACCACGCTGGCTCTCATGTGCTTCATGTATACTATATGAAAAGTAAGAGTGATCGAATTATCCTCCATCTCCATAAGCAGTATTTAAAATGTTCCTAGATTGTAATTAGATGTTGTATAATTAGCATTTATGAAGCAATATTGGCTTAACTAATTGACTTAAGAAAATTTTGAAATCTGATTGAAATGAAAAATCCATTCTTTATCAATCGTGGTTGATAATTGTTACTACAGTACTATTCATCACAGTATATCTTCTTATGAGCAATAGAGGTGCTTTTGAGAGGGTTTTTTTTATGATTTCAGCTTCAGTTCTGGTATTTATGTGGTAACTTCCCACCTACTTTGTCTTGAATGGCAAGCCTTACCTGTTAGAGTAAGCAGATGGAGTAAGTAGATATCAGGATACATACCGCCCCTTCCAAGCAGTACAATCAAAAGCTGGGATTTATTTAGATTTGGTCTGCAATTCTGTGTATGCTTAGACATCTTAAGTAACACTAAAGTCGATGGTTTTTGTAGACAACTGAACCACGCAGAGGCTTATAGCCTTGACACCAAGAATACTGGGAGGTTTACCCTTCTGTGTCTTCTATAAATAGCAGTGTGCTATTGTAGATTCATTTTGAAATGCAGAACTTGCTGGATTCAGGGAAATAATGGCGATAATTCCCTTTTGTTGAGTTTCACATAATGAGGTGAAACAGACAACTGTGTGAAATAAATAGATATTCCTGAGCTGCATTTCTGGCAAGCACTGTGAAGCAACCAGAAAGTAAGGAAATCCCAAGGGAGGTGTTGGTTAACAATAAAGAAATCCCCCTTTGCTTTGCATTTCAGACTTCCAGAGGGGAAGACCCATGATACAACCAGCTTCTCATTTTTTAAGATTACCAATTTTCTCATGCTGAAGTACTGAAGAATTTTAAGAACCAGGGAGATACATGGATAAGAGAAAATGAAATTAGTGTTGACAATATTTCTGCTGGTGTTGGTAGCTTTTGTAAAGCCTAGTATAATCCTTCCCAAGTAGAATTTGGAGAACGCGACTGGGCAAAGGGTGCCCCCCCCGCCAATTTTGTGGACTCCAAGGCCACGCAGGGTTGAACATTTTTTCACTATTTTGCCCCACATATCTGCTTGGTGGTAGGGGACAGTTTTATCACTCCTTCCCCATTTAAGGCCCAGGAAAAGCCCTTTTTAATACAGGAAGTAACCTGTACGTGACTTTTTGGGTTTTGCTTTGTTTTGTTTTTTTGCAGGCAGGTACCACAAAGTGGGCCCCCCAGCACCATTTGCTCTCCTCTACTGTAGAGCATTCTTTATTTTCAGATAAAGATGTGAAGTAGTTTCCATATGACATTTCAAAATGGTTGGATGGACAGAACATGATGAATAGAGAAACAAAGCAAATACTGACCTCCTTGGATCAATATTTTGTGTAGCATTATGATGCTTAGAATTTCTATAGCACTTTTTTGAGTGATCAAATCTCTCAGATCAGATCTTAAGCAGTCATGACAGCAGCTCTGAAAGGTATCAGCTTTATTGCAGGGCTGTTGTCTGATTGTAAAAGATTCTTAATCTGTGAGTCATATGAACTTTCATTGATTGAGCCATTATTTTACCTTTTTATATATGTGTGCATGAGTAGATGTAATAGTTCTGAATAAACCATTATATTACCCCTCAGTTCGTAGATGCTGCATCAGATACTGCTTAGAGGTGCTCCTTCATGCGGGGAAGAAGGGCAGCATCTTACCTAGGATGGTATCTACTATACACATTTGTGAAAACTTCTTGTATTTACAGTTTTGTCATGCTTAATTGGAGCTGTCATTTTGGCTGACTAATCTAAGCAAGAAAGGCTGGAATTTTGTGCATGGGAGTAAGCTTGGTTAGATGTATTTGGACCTCCCAGTAAATTTGCATAGTATCAGGCTGTAAATATTTCCTCTTCTGTTGCAGAACTGCGAGAGGAGAGGTAGGGAGAGATATGAGCCTAAGGCAGTCTACTAAAATAGTGGCTGTAGTGACATTTGAATTGTGGACTTCCCAGCATCTCAGTGTTAGATTCTACACTTTGTGACCTTTCAGGGTTATTCTTATTACCAGATATGCCTTTTTTTCTTTGTTTCGTTTTTAAATAAAATTTGTACCAAATACTCAGTTGAAATACAATGTGTAGTGTAAAATGTGTGTTTCTTTGCCTGTTACGTATGTTAAAATGCAAGTTTTCATTACAGCCAGAAAAGTAACAAAAGTATTCTTCTCACCCTTAGTATGATAATATTTTACTGTTTCGGTGCCCAAACTAATACACTAGATGAAAGACTTCTACATTGTAGCTACTGCTCTGCGCTTGTATGCAAAATCTGTTCCTCTCTCTTCCTTTAGAATCTTGTTATATGCATTGTTAAACTGATACCTGTCCCCACTCCAACAAAATACATTTCCATTACTCTTTAAACCCCCACCTCTCATTTGTATATATGTCTGTCCACAAAGGCTTCACTTTTTTCATTTGATGAAGTAGACTGGAGTCAACTAAAGCTTGTGGTGAAATATAACTGTTAGTCTCAGAGGTGCTGCTAGATTCCACCTTCCTCCACTGCCTTTCTTTCTTATGGCGAAAATAATCCTGTTACCCCCCTTCTCCACTGGTGGCCCATAGGTCATCTCAGTCCAACCCTAAAAATGTATGTTAGCTATAGATGATTGATAGACTGGAAATATATGCTCCCCCATATTCCATCAGCCTTTATATATACTTTAAAACTGTCTACCTTTCATTTTTAAAAGCTGAAGCACCTGCTTTATTCACCCTTTCCTTTAATGACTTTTCTGCATGATTCCTGTCATTTTTTCTGAAGCCTCTGGCTGTGGAGCTGGAGGCACTGAATGGAACCAAGGTGTGAGGTCTTTCCACACTTTCCTTGTTCTTTAGTCAATGCTGGTGAGCTGTAATTGGGACCTAAGACTTTATTTGGTTTTCATTGAGTAGCATTTTTCAGAGAAAACATACTTATTCTTTATGGTATGGAGGCAATGGCTAGCAATGGGGTTTTCTTCTTCTCTGGGAATACTAGAGTTCAGTTCACTGAAGAACATTGGGAATTACATTCTGGGTAGACAAAAGAAGAGGCTATCCAAAGCACAGAAACATTATTTTTTAGACTACTGTTCCAAAATTTCTCTGGTATGCTGACTGGGAGTTTCTGGGGGTTACAGTCCAAAAGTAATGTTTCTAAGCTCTAAGTATATCTTCACATAACATGTAGCTCAGTTATGGAATTTTACTGTGGAAAAGCTGGTGTCTATGTGGAATCTCAATTCAGGGGTGGCAAGAATGTTAACTTTTGGAAAGAGCAACAGTTGGAAAAAACTTGTAGACTTCTTCATGATACCTGGTTATCCCCCAGGGAATACCAGATGCTGGATGTCATAGATCTTTGGTTTCATGTTGCAATGCTCATGTATAGCACTCGGTGATTTAGTGAAACTTTTTGTCTTGGCTTATCCCAGAGGTTTCCAAACTTTCCCCTCTCAAGAGAAGCCTTTCTGTATTGAAAGAATGCACATTCTTTTACCAGCCTCCCTGGGTTTTACTATTTTCGTCAGAGACATGGCTGAAGAAGCAGGAGAAGGCCTTGCTAGTGGCTGCTGTGAGGCTCTAGAACTTAGTGCTGTAGGAAACAATGTTAGCACCTTACCTGTTGATCTTACAGGTACAGTCACATTTTATTCAGGAAGGTCTTTGGCATATAAGCTGCTCTGTACTTGAAATGAGTTTGATTTGGTTTGTGTGTTTGTTTAAAATATCAATTGAAAGCATTTAATCAATATTTTTATCTTTATTTTGTTACTAGTAGCTGCCTTGAACATCATTTTAAGGTGGAAAGTGAGACATAAATTTCATTATTGACTTGTGTGTTGAGAAGCTGCTTGTTTATTTATTTATTCATTTGATTTGTGTCCTGTCTTTCCCCCCAGCTGGGACCCAAGGCAGCTTATTGGCCATGAAAATTTCATGGAAGATTTGGGGGCATATTATAGATACATGGCCACTTCACATACTACTCTTCTGGTGAGACTTGTTGAGCATCACTGAGACCCACAGAATCTATTATGAAATAAAATCCAGCTCCCTTGTACACTTTTCACATTCCTCTGTGGCTGTGCATTGATCAGTTTTGCTCATTCATTGCCTTCTTTCTCTGAGAAACCCCACAAATTCCCTAAAGAATGAAAGCTGTTGGCTTTACTTGTGGAAAAGGAAGATGTTTGGTTCTTGCTCTGAACTGTGCTAGTTGAAATCCCTAGTTTCTAAGAAAAGGGGCAATGTGAGCATGTGTATGTGCCTTCAAGTTGTCTGTCAACTTAATGGTGACCCCATGAATTTGATAGAGCTTCCTTAAGTAAAGAGTACTCAAAGGTGGATTTGTCAATTCCCTCCTCTGAAATATGGCCTACGGCACGTGGGATTCATTGGTGGTCTCCCATCCAATTACTAACCAGGGCTGACCCTGCTTAGCTTCCAAGATCAGATCAGATCTTGTGCTTTTGGCGTATTAAGGCCAAAAATGGGCAGTCCTGCATAGTTTTGTATGCACCCATGGTGTTGTAGAGTATTTTTTTTACCTAGGGCGTGCACAGATCAACTGAAAATGGACCTTTAGATGGAAGGAGTGAATCTGTCATTTGATCTAACAAATGGGACATCTCATAAGTATTAATATTTGAATTTCAGATTTTGTCACTTTAGTATGATTTGGTTGTAACCTGCCATTGTGTTGCTGTCCATCCAGTGAAGAGTGGTACCAGTCTTTCCATCTGAATGCAGCACTTCATCAAGTCTAGTAATCTGCTTTTAGCAGTAGAAATGTCACTCACAACTTGGGTGAGTCAGTTTAGCCTCTCAAGTGATGCTTTTGTGGAAGCAACTGTTTTTGCTCTTCTGAAGAAAAAATTTGTGTGTTTTGAGCATCACCCTCCAATTCTGTGTATTTTTTTTTTTATAACTGAGCTGATATTAATTACACTGACTGCTATGCTGTTCTGACTTTCCTAATACACAGACTGGCTTCTGATAATTTTGTCTTTGAATTTGAATTCAGTTAGAGAAAACCAAGGATCTGTGCATCTTCTGCATCTCGAGAAGATGCACAGTCCACATTTCTCTGCCTAGGATAGAAGCACACTGCTGCCTCAGATTTGAAAGGTGTTGCAAGGATGTCAGAGCCCTGAGGGAATAAGAGCAACAAGGTTTGGGTTATGTGAACAGAATAGTAACTTTGAGAGAAAGAGCTGTCTGCTCTAAGCTGTTTTCTGTGGTAATTCTTGCTGCGTATGTGAATTATGCTCACCTGCCAGTACACAGTTTTGCTCAAAAGCATTTTTTTTTTTTTTAGGCAGCCTCAAACCACAACCTGAACCTATGATTTGTTGTTGGCTTACAACATTTGGCTGGTTTAAACTGTGGCTTGTTGTGATGTCCAAACCTGCAACTGTAACTTGTCTCTGGCTTGTTTTCACAGCTGCCAATCCTGAAACAGGAGCTGACAAAAAGGGCAGGAAAGAAACAAAACCGACACAGGGAAGACAAGCCACAGCACATCATATTTGGTTGTCTGTCGTATGATTTGTGATTTAAATAACAAACCATGTTCAGCAAAAATTGTGGTGATATCCTGACGTACTACAAACATACCCTGTGTGATGAGTTTAAAAGTTTATTTTTAAATGTTCTTCCTGCCTATTCTCAGCCATTCCAGAAGCAGTTCAAAAACACAAAAGAATGCAAAGAATAAAACCAAAGAGGAAAAAACACTTAAACAGAATCTGTGTGCAGGCTGCCTGCACCATACTTCATCCTGTTCTACAAGGTCCATAAGCCTTCTGTGGAACACTGTTAGGGGGCTGAGGGCGCTACCCTGGAGCCTCCTTAACCTGAGAAAGGCCATTTCTGTCATCCCAGTTGCTTGTGTCTAAATCTGGATCTGTCATGCCAACCCTCCGAGTAAGTGTATCCAAAGCAGTCTAAGACAACAACATTCTAGAAGCAATAAAAAAGAATGTAATGCAACAAACTATTTAAAAGGTTTAATTCTTTAACAAACTCTAAAAAAAAAAAAAGGGAAAAAACCCAGCAACAGCAAAGGTAAGAGACAGTGCGTGCTAAAAACTGGCAGTAATAAAACTCATGTATGTTAAAAAAAAAATGCATCTAAATAATTGACTACAGTCTGTAGCAAAAGAGAAAGGTAGGAAGCCTGCCAGATCTCAACTGAGAATGTGTTCCTGTGTTGCAGTATAGCACTGCTGCAGAAAAGGACCCATCGCACTGGGATGGGCCAAGAGCAAGGCCTCTGCCAGTATTCTTCAGGCAGGCAGAAAAGGGTTAAATTGGTCCCTAGGATGCAGTGTGGTCACAGAAGTTAGTTCCAAGGCACAGAAATAAGCTATCCAAGAATCTCAAGTTTCTCAGCCTGCACTTCTCTTGAGCTATTGAAGCTATTGAAGAAGCAGTTGTAAGTTTGTTTATGTGTTTCAGGCCTTGTAAAATTTCAAAAGTCTAGATGTCTCTGTTAGGGTAGGGGGTAAAACAGGATTTCCAGTGACCCAGTGGAAAGGCTTTGAGGTCCCAAATAACTTGTTGCTTCTCTGCACAATGAGCAGAAACAGAACACTTTATGCACACCTGGATCAATAGTTTACATTGGCTTGGGTCAAGACTTACTGGTACCTAGGTCTCATCCATTTTAATGTGGACTCAAGTCATGACTCACTCATTTCATTCACTTCCATGGACTTGTGTTTCAGTCTGGATCCAAACTATAGGCCTTAGAGCTTGGTATAATCTTCCCTGGAAAGATAAAAGTATATAATGTCCATGAACCTTCTAGTTTATTAGCTATCTGTTTGGGATCTACTTTCTTCCTCTATAAAATTTGCTACTCTGCAAATCCTCTGACTGATTTTATTTCCTTCTTTTGAACTCGTGTTTTTCCTTCCACCTTGAATTAATGCACACTCATGATTCTGTAACAAAAGTGAGAAATCTGCATATTTTTAAATGCCTTTGAATGTAATTTACATATTTTTATGAACGTAACAGATGCTGAAGTGTCGTTGGTAGACATATGGCATTTATCCTAAAATATTGTTCTGAAATGGTTATCTTCAAGTGTGAACAATACTGATTCAGCTGTTGTGCTTTTCTTTTTGAGGCAATTCAGTATGTCTCCACTAAAGAAATCCTGAATTCTCCCCTATCAGGTCACACAAGATCAGTTCCTTTTTTTACTGTCTTCATCAGCCTATATTTTGCAAAGCAGGACAGTATATATTATTTACATAACATTTTTTAAAAGCAAACATTGCAATTACAGAGAGTATTTCAGAACAGGGTATTCTAAATTCAAAATGATGTATTAAGATACTGGGAATTAAAAAGGAACAAAGTTGCATGTTGAGCAGTTGAATAAATTCAAATCGTGTGACAGAAAAGAGTAGCAGGGAATCTAAAAACTGCACCTGCTGCAAGGGCAAGAATATTGATATTTTAATCAAGAAGTTTGAGTGTGGTAATGAAAAGTGAAACTTGACCTCTGAGGAGAAGTTGGAAAAAATGCAGCTGTGATTTAAAGGTAGACCTGAAATTGGTGGGGTGGGGGGGAGAGCCAAGGAATAAATTGACGTGAACATCTTCTATAAGCAGCAGTGACTATCTGCTATGAGCAGCTACACAATTTAATCTCTTCACCTTGAATTTAGTTTCATGAGCACTGATGGCTTCAAACAGTTCTTGGTAAATCTTGGGAGATGTTGTGTTTTTTTTGTATTCTGTATTCTTCCAAAACCTACTCAAGGCCAAAGGAAAACTTGCGTGTAAAATACTGACTTGATTTTAAAATGCCTCCTAATACAAAGGATTGACAGTGGTTGTCTTCTTGTACATGTATAATAGTTCATTTGGACATTTCTTTCCCATGGAAAAAAAAAGCACTACAGGCTTTTCACAGTTTTCAATAGTATTGCAGATGCTGAAAGAACTGGCTTGAATTTAACTATGTTCAGCTGTTGAACAGATCTTGGGACACTGGCATAAGAAACTGCCTTATATCACATCAAACTACTTGTTTATTTAGCCCACAGTTGTCCAAAGAGTGAACAATGCTCTCTGTCTCAGAAGCCAGATTGTTTTTGGATGGGACCGGATTATGATAATAATGAAGGCTTCACTTTGACATCTTGCCCCCCCACTCACGATCTGGTATGGATGTTCCCCATTTTATCTCTGAATAAATAAAGTCCCTTATCACATTATTTAATACCTCATTGGATGATGAGGAACACAAGAAGGGACTTACCCATACCAGAGATTCCCTCTGAACCACTGATATTGCTCATTCAGAAAGTCAGAAATTAGAAGTTGTTGTTGCTGTAGTAGGAGTAGTTATTGTCATCCTGCCTTTCTCCCAATAATTAGCCTCAAGGAGGCTAAAAACATATTTAAAAACTGTACAGATTAAAAATTATACAAAAACTGTAATGAAAGAGTAAATATGAGTTCTTTTTAAAAAGTTATAAATATTTGTTAAAATATTAAAATTAATTAAAGTTCATTAATTCATTAAAATTAAAATATTAATATTTGTTAAAAGAAACACTATACATTGGGCTCTCTTCCTGTGTGACCTCCAAAAGCATAAATGTGAAGTTGCACTAAGTGTTGCATGCACACGTTGCATCCGTTGCCTATAATTCTTTGCCTGTTCAGTTTTATTCAGGGGTTCCTGGAACAGAACTCCCACATGTACAATGGGCACACTGTATACAAAACTATAAAAACAACATTGCACAAGATTAAAAGACCATCCCAGTCAGTTTCTAAGAGCTTGATGGCGTAAAAATGTTTTAATTTGCTGGCAGTAGGAAAGCAAAGGCAGTTATCCTGGCTTCCCTTCAGAGGGAGTTCCAAAGTCTGGGAACAGTATTGAGAAAGTGGTGTTGTCCCCACTGTACAAGCCAGAAAAATTTGGTGAGTCTCTCCAGAAGATCTTTGTGCTCTAATGATCATATAGGAGTTTTTCTTGTGCTGCTTTCCTTCCCTATTTGGAAGCTGGCTGATTCAGAAAGAAGCAAATCCTCTGAGAGTGGAGCTTTGGAGAAAGCTTTGGAGAATGTGAAGCTTTCCTGGAAGCCTGCAGAGACTTTGCAGGTGGGATTGGGACCACCAGTAGACCAGAGATTCCCTACCCTTGTACTGTCCTCAGAAGCTGTCTAGAACTTCAAACAAATGCCTTTACATCACCTGCAACCTGATCCTTCTAACTGGAAATATCAGAAATTGAACTTGTGGCCTGCTGCATTTAAAGCATGTGCTCTGCTACTGATTTCTCACCACAGAAGCAGGTTCATACTTATTTAGCCCCATGAAAATCCATTATATCCATAGTTGTTCCTCTGTTGCTCCAGTGCAATTTTAGCTAAATATTGTTAAACCTCAGGGACAGTTTCCTTCTAGCTGGAATAAAGCTTAGTGATTATTTTATAGTGTCAGTAGAAATACACCAATTGTCCTTGTCAGTTACGTGCTCCTCTCAGACAATTTATAGTGCTGCTTACTTGGCCAAAAATTAAGACTACGAAGCAGTGCAATACTCTAAAGGATTTAAACACATGCAATTAAAAATGAGTACCAAGGGAAGGTGCAAACCTGTTGCTTCAGGCTTCTGTAAGTGGTTTGCTTGCAGTGACTCCTGACTTTATGATGTGCTTGCCTCATGGTCTTGAAATCAAACTTTCCAGCAAAGACAAGCACTGGGTTTGATAACAGTTTAGCAGGTCCTGTAATTTACTGTGGAGTACAATCGCTTGACAGCAATATAATTGCTAGGATGGGATATATACACACAGAGATTCAAGGTACCCATATGTTCACTACTGTAATTTTCTGCAGGGGGGGGGATGGAAAAGCTGCTTACAGCGCATCTTTTTGCATTGTTTATTTGAATGTAAAATTTCACAAATGGGCAGCTCTGCACTCTGCATATCTTGATAATTGCAGAGGTCTTAGAAGAAGCTGTTTCTGTAAAGGGAAGAAAGATTTAATCTGGCAGGTTTACTTGTTGTGCTTGTACTGTTTGCGTGGCTACATCTATAGTAATTATACATAAATTGGTTTTTAAGTTACCTGTCAGAGTTTCCTAGAAGAACTCTGGGAGTTAGAGAGATTGCCATTGTTGCTCCCCTACACAGAAGCATGCATACAAATGCACAGTTGTATTTATGTTAGTTACATATACTCATCAAAATGCCAGCAGTCCTGCTCTCCTTTGGGGGAGGCTCTGTAAGGATGATACTTACACTCTCTTGTTTATAGCATGGGGCACATCTGCACTGAAAGTGATGATACCTTATTTGCGGGGGGGGGGTGCAGGTGTTGTCATACAGGGTTGCCTTTACTTGGTGTGCTTTGGCTTGTCACTGGTGTGCAGTGAATAGAAAAGGGGGCACATTTGTCTTTTTTTACTAAAATCTATGGATCCAGTTCTGTTGCCTGGAGAAAAGATTCAAAATTCAGCCTTAGGAGGTTTTGCAAATACCTATACAGATACAAAATACGGTTGTTCCTCCACATTCACTAGTGTTAGAGGTGCAGGACCCTTGTATGTAAAAGTGAAAAATTGCAAATACCAAAGTGTTTGTGTGAGGGGAAGGGACTGAGGCATGCTGGGAGGAACAGGCATCCAAGGTCCAAACTAGGTCAGGGGAAAAAAGGGAAAGCAAGTGGGTCATTATCATGACCCAGTACATCTTCTCTCTCTCCCATCTCTTTCCTTGGATATGGAGGGGAGCTGAGAAATCAGGCTGTGAGCTGTCCTTAGCTGGCCAGGCTAGTGGGGAAGGAGGAGGGCCAGACGTGGGTTTGTAAAGGTCTGCGTGGCCTGATTGGAGTTGCCAGGAGAGAAAGTTCCCCCTGAGAAGAAGCAGTTGAGGAGGCAGGGGTTGAAGAAACTTGCAGATAATCAAATCTGTGAAAGTAAAACCCACAAATGTGGAAGGCCAACTATATAGCATACAATTTGTTGTATTACAGCTCATGCTGTTGCTTAATCGATTATAGCATTTGAAAGCTTCATGAGTGTTCTGTTGTTGTTTCTGCTGCTGCTGCTGCTACTGTGTGCCTTCAAGTCATTTTTGACTTACGGTGACTCTAAGGCAAATCTGTTGTGGGGTTTCTTGGCAAGGTTTGTTCAGTGGAATTTGTCTTTGCCTTCCCCTGAGGCTGAGAGAGTGTGACTTGCCCAAGGTTCCCCCAGTGGATTTCTGTGGCTGAGCTGGGGTTTCAACCCTGTTCTCTCGTAGTCCAGTGCTCAAACCACTATACCACACTGGCTCTCTGAGTGTTCTCTAGATATGTATAAGTTTAGAGCCAACCCATGATCTGAAAGGTGGTCTTTTTACATGGCTTTAAAATAGAAGTTAAACTTAAGTAAAAAGACAAAAAGGCTTAATCTAGAAGATGCCTCTCATTCTGGTGCCTAGAATATGGATAAAAATCCACTTAATTTCAGTTTGGCTGGCTGGAGTGTGAGTTGCCCGACAATTAAAAGGAAAGATGGTATTTTATGCTTTCTTCATCAGGAGGAGAGGAGACCAAGACGGGCAAAGGTGGGTGGGAGGGAAAAGGATAAAAAGGGGGATTGATGCAATCCCTCTGTAAAAGGCCCCAAGTGTACCTCCTCATTTCTTTTCATAAGTCTGTGCACTTTTGTCAGAATTGAGTGACAGCGTATTTTGTCAATGGTAATCCATCACTCCAACTTGCAGTATCTTGCCAGAGGGTGGCACCTACCACAGGAGTGCCCTTTCTTCTAATTTGGCCCCACTCTGCGTGGGGCCAAATCTGATCCAGTGTGGTAGCCAACTCTGATAAAGGATAGCATGTCTTGGTCTCCCAAAAAAGACAGGGAGCGTTTGAGCATTTCTGATAGCACATTGGATTGCTCTTCACTGGAAAGGAGAGGAGGGAGAGAAAGACAAGAAGGGCAAATGCTGGCTGGCTGGCTAGCTGGTTGTCAGTTTCACTGTCATTCAACTGCTCAGCATACCTCTTCCCTGCAGCGGGGTAGTCAGGTGACAGTTAATGCTCAGGCCCAGCCAGCCAGCTTGCCCGTGTGCCTCCTTTGCCTTGGTTCTTGTCGCATCGTCACTGTTGTGGAGAGAAGAAGGGCTGAGCAGGCTTTCGCAGGCCCCCTGTGAGGACATCACAGACCTTTCGGGATTCGTGGACCCCAGGTTAAGAACCACAGGTATAGAGAAGATGGAAGTAGGCGTGACAGGTTGAATTTTGTTTTGCCTAGCTTAATAGATGAACTATGTTATTATGTCATTGTTACAGAAATGTACTTAACTTTAGCTTTTGGTTGGGGAAATGTTGGTAGAAGTCATTTCAGTGTTCTCATTCTTTTAAAAATTGAATGACTTGCACCAAGATGAAAGTAGATGAATTGTAAGTCAGTGATAATATGTCAAAATAAACCACTTAACAATGAGGAGTTGACTTTAACCTACTTTTATAAATGTTGATGCTTTTCTAGAAGCCATTCTCAAATGTAATCACTACAAAAAGAGGGGAAGAGAGTTGTCAGAAACCTAAGCCTTGCAAGGCTGAGTATCACTTGCCTAATCTTAGAAGTTATTTCAAATAATTCTGCAAGGGGGAGAGAACAGATTTGTTTCAGTTGCAGTTAAATTCCTCAGGGCAATCTAAATATATTACTGATTCTTTTATCCACAGTTAGGGTTGTTTCTTCCTTGATAGAAATCTCTTTTTTTCGCAGGGAAAAGCAGCTATAAGGCTGCAGAAATGTTCAGTTTGTGTGTGAATTTTTAGTGAATAACTGAGGAGCATAAATCACCAAAAGGCACCAGATCCTGTCTGATCTTGAAAGCTAAACCGGGTCAGCCCTGGTTCATACATGGATAGGAGACTGCCATCAAATACCAGGTGCTGTAGGCAGTATTTCAGAGGAATGAACTAGCAAAGCTAAGTCTGAATATTCCTTGCCTAAGAAAAGCCTGATGAAATTCACGGTGTCACTGTATGTCAACAGGTGATTTGAAAGTACACACAGCTAAGAACCTCACTACATGTTAGATGCAGATTTAGTGTGATGTGCATGCGTGTCCCGTTTGTTTATTTGTTTTAAATGAAAGCAAACTTTGGAGTTTGGGGGAAGGCATCAACAAGGGTGGTGATCCATCAAAGTATCTGTCTTTCCACTCTAGGGCTTAAAGGAGGAAAAGGTTGAGAGACCTGCTCTGCTTGCTACTCGTGTATGGTTTAAGAGGGAAAACAGAGACTTGGTTTTGTGTGTTGGGTTTGGGATTCAAAATCTAAATACGCATGATGCTTTCCTAATGTGAAAGCTTTTTAGCAGTTAGGAGCTATTAGGTAAATTCTGTTGTTGGTCTGGTCTGACTGAGGCTAACAGTTGAAAATAAATTTCCAGATGACATCAAGTATTAATCTGAAAGTTTTTTGCAACTGGATGAAAAAACTATTGACATAGAACAATTGTTGTAAATGCAAATATTGTATATATGCAGGAAAAATGCCAGATAAGCCTCTTGACAGTCTACTGAACCACAATACCTTTGAGTGCATTCCTTTCCTACTTGAAAACATACAAAATTTTGCTGTGCTGCTTTACCCCCTTGTTTGCTGTCTGGAAGCCAGATCAGCGGGAACAGTTGACCTTTGTGAAGGATTTGCTTCTCTTAGTACTTTTCTTAGGGGCATGTTTTCAAATCATGCTTTCAGTTGTTCCAAATAGGGTTTTCATTTCTTTCTGTTTTGATAGTGGATTTTGTTTTGCATTTTAATGGTATTCTTTTCTTTAACACTACTATGATCTACTTTGAGTTCTTTCTTTG
This sequence comes from Iguana delicatissima, assembly GCA_948472985.1. Lineage (NCBI taxonomy): Eukaryota > Metazoa > Chordata > Lepidosauria > Squamata > Iguanidae > Iguana > Iguana delicatissima. The sequence goes on along the minus strand of CAOKZL010002306.1, from coordinate 287,716 downwards.
GTGGAAAAGGGCACATAAAGCTTAATAAACATATAAATAAAGTGACTAGGTGACGTGGTTGTTTCTACACCTGCCTTCATTGCTCTAGTCTGATTTCTTGGGATCAGGTTTCTTACTTTTGTCTTTAACCCTCCAGCTCTCCATGCAGCCGTTTCTGACACCAGCCAAGTTGTGGTCTCCTATACCCAGGGCTATCAGTTGGTCTTCTTTTTCTCCAGGGTTTTCTCTAGCCCAGCCAGACTACCATTTGTGTCTTCCCTTCCGTTACTTTCCATACAAAGTTAAAGCTTCAAGCATATTATGAACACATTTCAGATCTTTTTAACAGCATTTGTTAAACATGAATTTAAATAGCACACTCCAGGATATCAATTTCCAAATACCAGATTAAAATGTTTAAGTAGATTGCTAGGAAGTATCTGCTTCTGTTGATGAGCCATTTGATTATTAATGTATAATGATACAGATGGGGGAAATGAGATAGTTCAGTATATTATATAGCATATAGTGCTGATTATTTTTTAAAAAAAATCAGTTGGAGGAGTAAATACTATTGCTATTTATTACCCCTCCCCCCAAAAAATGGTTTCCCTAAATCATGGGGGAAATCCTGCAAGGGGATAATTCTGATGAGAAATTATTTTAATATAACGACACCATCTTAGTTATTTTTTTGGCAGCTGGAATTCCTGAGGTTAGTTTGCAAGTGAAAAGGAGGGGGAGGTTTAGGTGTAAGAGATGGGCCTATTGCCTATAGCTCTGTAGTTCTGTTGTTTGAAATAAAGCTGTGTTTTAATATATCTGGAGTCCTAATTTTGGTAAAAACATATCATTTGCTCGCTAAGGAATCCATATTTCATATAAGGCACCCATTTCATAAGCGTGTGCAGAATGTTAGTTGGTGCACTGTGCGAGAATGTGTTTCCCTACCAGTGATATTAAGACATTTTCCTCTTTGTTCTCAGGGGTGGACACTGATCCTATGACGCATGCCCGGAAGAAACAGCTCTTACTTCTGAAACACTCAGCTGGTTCTGCGGGCCAAGCTTTGTCACCGATTGACGGTGAGAGAATGGATAGGACTGAGACGGAGGATAGTGAGCAAGGAAATGGCACTGAGGGGCAAAACTGCCAGAGCAGATTTGCCGGCGTGAATAAAAGCAGGAATTCACAGGAACTCAGAAAGACGTATCCATTGAGGAAACGTCTCAGCTCATCTGTGGATAAAAAAACATGCTCAGTGCTCCTCACTAGACTGGAGGATGTTGCCACATCGTTGTCAGAGGAAACTCAGAGAGGAATGAAAAAAGGTCTTGCCCATTGTATGGAAGACCTCAGGTCTGCCTGCTTTCCAGAACCAGTTCAGGTGGTGGGTGCAGGGAAACCAGATTCTTCTGGGGAAAACGCACAATATCCTGTCTGGGAACAGAGCAAGAGGGGCCCAGTGCTTGTCTCTCAGAACCCAGGAAACGAAGGCTAGCCTCCCTGAATGCTGAAGCTGTCAACAACCTGCTTTTTGAACGCGATGATGGCTTATTATCTGGCAGGCGTTTTCGCAAAGATCCCCCCAATGTCAGTGGAGTTTGTTGCACTAAGAGCACATGTTGCAAATCTCAGGGGACTTGGCCCCTGACAGAAAAGCAAAGCTCTAAAACAGTGAAGGGAAAGAACCAAAACAGATCGGGTCTGAAGTCTGCTCCCGGTGACCACTCGTTGGATGATGTCTTTGAAGGGAAGAAGAGAGAGGATGGTGGGATTTCCTATCACCCTGCTCCAAAGAGATTGGCCAGTCTCAATGCTGCAGCATTTCTGAAACTGACTCATGAAAAAGACCAACCGTTAAAGCCACGGAGTAAATCAACTGGAGAAAGCAAGCCTGAGAACCATAGTTCCAAATCAAAGCTCAAGTGGGCCAAAGCCAGTGGGAAAAACTGTGTTAAATCCAAAAAGGAAATGTCCACTATAAATATAGAGGGTCAGCACAGCTGGCAAGGAGTCACTGAGGGTGCATTTAGAAAAGTAATCCATCAGGATCCTCCTAGAATCTATGGAAAAACAGAATCTATCAATTACGAACCATTACCTAACTCTTGTGAAGGCACAGAGGGCTTCTTTCACAGGCTGCCTTTATTAATGGGTGGGCAAGCTTCCATGAAGCCAGAATATGGAAGGCCTGGAGAAAAATCTCCAACTCCAAAACAGGAATTTCATCAGCCTTCTTTCCCAGTACCTCAGTTCCATCCTTTGCCTGTGCCAGGAAACCATCCAGATTGTGGCTGTCTCTATGAATCGTCAGACTTGACTCCATTGAATGGATTTTATGTTTATTATGGCCAAAGTGGATACAATACTTACACTCATTGCTCAGTTTACCCGAAGGACGAGCTATCCCAAGCAACAGGCTGTGAGGGGCTCTTGGTATCTCCAGGTTCTTTACCGCCGGACCCCTCGTTTCAGCCATTTCACTGGTGTAACTCTCCATACTGTTGTGGGGAAGGGCCAGCAATTAATAGCTACAGCCTATGTGGAGTTATGCATGTACCAGAAACCAGGATTGGTAGTGTGCATACAGGACGGAATGGCTACCCGTATAAGATGCCTTTTGCGGCGGGTAAGTTTTGAACAGTTTCTTTCCCTCTATTGCTAATGCTTGTTATTATTTTATTATCACTATTATCATTGTCATCTTCATCATAAATAGAAGCTTATGTTGACAGTACTGGAAGCTTTAATGAGCAAAATTGTGTCACGATAGTTAGCACTTAATACAGCTGGATGAGAACAAAGTCATTTTCTCTGAATAATTGGATGCTAGGATGTTGTATTTGCCTCTGACATCTTTAAACTTAAGAAGTCAATATTGTCTAACTCCCTTGATAATTACACACCCTGCTGCTTGTTTTTATTCATGTGCAAATACAGGTGGAATGCTGGAGCTGCCCCCTCCTATGGAATCTGCTGTCTGAAATAGCTGCCTCACCTTGCTTGTTAGGAAGGCCCTCTCTTTCTATGATACATGCTGCCTCTCAGTAGGTTGTACTTAGCAGCCCAGTTTCTCCAAGCAGAGATCTTGAGCTTAATCACCTGTGTGCGACATGCAGGTATAGCTGGACAGTATTTTATCAGGAATTTCATTTTACAAACACCTCTTTGTGTGATCCTGGTTTATGTTTATCCCACGAGATGGCAGGCTTACAAACTTGGAGCCTACCTAGTTTGGCATCTGTTTAGCTTAAGATACTTCATTTTTAAAAAGAAACTTAAGTAATTTGAAGTGTTGAAACTTCTGTTGATTGTCTGATTTAAATGACAAATCAGATATTTTATTTGATTTGTGTTCATTTTCCCCAAATGTTCGTTAGAAGCGGCCACATATTGAGACAGAACCCAGTATAGACATCTCTAACTGGCAGACCTTCCCTAGAAATTCAGGTAGAATTCTTTCTTATCTCTGTCTGGAGATCTCTGGTGGCAGTCTTCCATCCAGGTACTAACCAGACCTGATGCTATTTAGCTTCTGTGATCACAGAGATCAACTGGAAGATGGTATGCATGAGTGCAACAGTTGGGAGTATACAGAGGAAACAGCAGCAGTCTGACCTTCATAAAGTTCACGTATCTAGCTAAGAGTACATACATGGCACTACTGATAAGATTATAGAACTGTAGGGTAGTAGATCTGGATAAATCATGGCTGGATGAATAGTATGACACTGTTAAGACAGGGAGGGAGTATTGTACTTATTGTTGTGATAGGCAACTTACAACCTTCCAGATGTTGTTGGACTGTAGCTCCATTTGTCCTACCCAATTTAGCCGGGGGCGGCATTGGTGGAGCTGCAGTCCAGCAGCATTTGGAGCACATGGAGCTGCCCCTCTAGGACAGGGTTTTAGATGAAAAATTGAATGTCCTTGATCCCTGGAGGTGTTTTGACAGAAAGGTTAAGCTGCCTCTCAGACTTCTGCCTGGCTTCTTTAAAATCTCCATAGAAGAGACTGCTCTTTTTCTTTCCGCTATCCTCCATCATGGTTCAGCAGGGCCAGTTTTAGAGCCTGGTGGGAAGGAATATTCTTGTTCACCTCTGGAATGTCACTCTGCTGCAGGCACACTGTGGGGAACAACCTTAGCCTGGAAGATGATGATATGCTCGAACAGAGTTCCAGGTTGCAGTCAGCAGGCTGGATCAATTTTAAGCACATGGCCTGCCCTATTATAACATCCTGAAAATGCTGCACAAGCATTATTGACAGCAGTGGTGTACAAGAAATGTGGATCCCCCAAAATAGGCAGTGGAGCCCTTCCTTTAGTGAAGGACACATCCTGAATCTGGGCAATAACCTTTTTTAAACATTCCTTGGAAAGGTTTGAAGACCTTTTCTCAGCAGCCCATGCATCCTGTTTCAGGTATATTTGATCTTGTCAATTCACATTTTAAGCGTCCAGGGATGGTACCTAGGGAATTGATACTTTGTCTGTCCCTGCCCCAGGTCTGGGGCCGACAAACTTGGTTCTGGCCCCAAAGAATTCTGAAATGCATTCCTAGTAACTTACATGTCACAACAGTGCCAGATTTTTGTTTATTTGTAAACAGAATTGTCAAGAAAGCCAGAAAACATTGTAACCATTTGGCTGGCACTGGGCTGCAGCAAGTAAGCCAGCCAGTAGTCAAGTGTAATCTCTCCCTGGTCTGTCTCATTACCTATACCTATATTATTGAGAGACGGAGAGCACATAAACCATATTCCTAGACGGTTTATTGCAGTCGAGTAAAGACAAGTGAGTGCAGTAATTTTTAAGACAGGGCAGACTACAATGAGATCAGTTTAACTTGATTAAAATATAAACAGTAAGAAGTAATTTAAATAGACTAAAGACGCGTTAATCAAATTGACAAGTAAAGTAGCACAATTAAAATCAATTAAAATTGTTCCAAACAGTTGGTGGGATTTAGAAGACTGTCTCCCCCCAAGACCTCAGTCCTCAGGCTTAAATGGTGATATTTGTTGCTATTTACTGTCAAGTCAGCTTTGACTTACAGTGACCCTGTGAATGAGAGCCTTAAAGAGCCACAGTCATCAGCTGCCCCCTTCAGGTTTTGCAAACTGAGGGCTATGGTTTTCATATTTGAATCAATCCACCTATAATGTGGTTTTTCTCTTCTTCCTTTCCACTTTTTTGAGCATTATCATCTTTTCCAGTGAGTTATATTGTCTCATGATGTTCTAAAGACAGAACAGCTTCATTTTAGTTATCTTGACTTCTTATGAGAGTTCATGCCTGGTTTGCTCTAGGACCCATTCATTTGTCTTTTTAAGCAGTCCATGTTACCTGTGGAACTCTCCTCTAGCACCACATTTCAAAAACTTTGATTTTCTTCCTGTGATATAATTATACTGGTGAGCTCAAGACAATGTTTGTGGCTCTTCTGTTTGTTTCATCTTCATAACAGTCCTGTGAGGTTGGTCAGATTGAGAGAGAATGACAGAGAGACAAACTGGTTCAGAGTCATCCACTGATGTTTAGAGCTCAGTGGGAAACAGAGCCCTGATCTTTCAAGTGCCAGTCCAGTAAAGCATGCCCTGTGTACCCCCCTTTCTCCTCTTATTCTTTTATTTGCATGTGTCTTCAAGTTGCCAGTCAACTTATGACAACTCTATAAATACCATAGGCTTTTCTTACACAAGGAATACTCAAAGGTAGTTTACTGCTGCCTTCCTCTGAAAAATAGCCTTCAGTAATACAGCCTTCTCAGTCTCCCATCCAAGTACTAACCAGGGCTAACCTTGTTTAGCTTCCAAGGTCACATAGGATCTGGTGTCTTCAAGTACTCAGGCTTGCATACTGGGAAATAAATGGTTTGGAAACAGAAGGCAGAAATCAAAGAGAAGCTATTCTTGTACCCTCATTTACATAAAGGAAGGCCTTTCACAAGCAGTACCAATGACCTAAGACCTAAAGATTCTTGTCAGCAGACCCCCAGTACTTTCATGCACTCATCGGTGGTTGTGCAGGTCTCTTCTGTAGGTGGCTTGCAGCACATCAGATATTACTGCAGATCCGAGAAAGGAGGACCTCCAGCTCAGAATCTGGGTACATCTTTCCTATTTTCTCTTGAAGCCCTTCCCCGCTCGCTTGCCAGAAAGGGATCTTGCTTGCTGTCTTCTGTCACCAATAACAATAATTAATTACAGATAGAGGAAATTCTCCGTCAAGCATATCTTGCTGGTTATGAGCCAAAATACTGGGTGGCAAAGAGCTTTAGTTGGAAATTGTGTTATTGTGGGTGTGCCAATATCCTTGATACCATCCAGCCTGGGGAAGGATTTCCCACCTCTCCACAAATTAAGTTTCCAGCCCCTGCTGCTGCAAAAGATCCTGTCAGTTTTGAGGGCAGATTATCAATAGGCAGTCCCCTCTCAGGAGCCGAGTGTGTGTTACAAGCTCTTTGTAAAAAATATTCAGGAGTACCAGTGTTAGCTGGGCAGCAAAATTAGAACAAAACCCACAAGCAGCAATACCTTTAATTGGGGCCAATTCCAAAGCATAAAATATATTATACAAGCTTTCAAAGCTTTACAAGCTTCTTCATCAGGCAAAAATGTTAAAACCGGTACAGCAGAAAAATGGTGACGATGTTAAGAGTTGCAGACCTACTGACATGTTGTCAGTTAAAACAGTATTGAAGGATTTCAGTACAGACAGAAGCCACTCCCTTTATTGGACTTATGAGGACTAGGAACAAAGAGCAATAAAAGACAGGTAATAAAATTTTAACTTCATTAGCAACAGAAAAGTAACTTCTCTTGAGATCCAGGTGTTCCTGTTCTATATGAAGCTGAGCTCCTTTCTTAGGCAGAGAACATTGAGTCTCTCAAGGAGTCTCGGTACTATTACATCTGGACGAACTTTTAGATACTTTGTATGTAAAACATGTCTAGTCCTCACAAGGTCAGTAAGAGGAGTGACCTCTACTTGCAAATTGAAATCCATCAGTGCCATCTTAACTACAACATCTCAGGATGTAGGCCTGTGACTGTAAGAAGTTCTTTGTGTTTTCCGAAGGGAAGGCTCCAGTATCTTAATAGAGAAAGGATGTTGGAAGTGTTCTGGGACTTACTGGTTCCTGTTAACCTCTGCACATTCTTCTCTGTGGCATTTTTTTTTCTCATATCAGCTAAAATTGGTTGATTTATAACTCCTTTCCACAGTGCTCAAAAGTTAACTTTTTTGGATGACGACTTCCATAATTCTGACTGAGAAATGTAATTTCCAAGCTGATTTGTTTTGTAGGAAAGTTCTTTGTTTCTTTTACAGCATGGCTGCCAAGTTTATAGTCATCCCTCTACATTTGCTAGGGTTAGGGGTGCAGAACCTTTGCAAAAGTGGAAAAATCACAAATACCAAAATGTATATGTGTGTCTATGAGAAAGGGGCTGAGGCACGGTGGGGAGAATGGGCATCCAGGATCCAAACTAGGTCCGGGAAAGTAGAGGGAAAGGGAGTAGGTTGATATAGTGGGCCCCATACTTCCTCTTTCTCGCTTATCTCCTTCCTTGGGTGTAGGGGGAAATTGAGAGAGGGTTTGTGGTGCTGAGAAATCAGGCTGCAAGCAGCTGCTGATTGAGGAGGAGGCCTGGAGGTGGTTTTTTAAAGGGCTGCACTGCCTGATCCAAGCCACCAAGAGAGAAGGTTCCCCTGGAAAAGAAACGTCTGAGTTGCGGAGGGGGGCATGGGTTGGGGAAACTCAAAAATAATCAAATCTGTGAAAGTCAAAATTGCAAATGTAGAGGGTGACTGTATACTCTTGGGTTTTCTGAAACACCAGTGTGCCCGTTCTAAATAAAAATCTTCCAGTTCTTATTGGATACTTCCCAAATAAAAAGACATTCTTCTTGATTGTAGCCATAGAAACGTACTGAATTAAAATTAGGTAGTTTTTTTTTTTGCTGCCTCACAGAGTATGTTATAAATTTCTTAAACATTAAGCTACATATGTTTACTCTTTTAAAGAAAATATGAATCATTGCTTGTTTTTAGATAGTGTTCATGAGTTGAGTTGCATTAGAATGGCAGCACAAGAATTGTATTTCGTATTTATATTTTGATTTGAATTATATTGTCACACCTTTCCTGTCTTACCCTACACGTTCCCCATAGAAAAGTAAATAATAGAAACCAGAAGCAATGGCTCATGGTAGTTAAAAGGCAAATCATGTCCTCCATGGAATGGAAGGAAACCTTCTATATTTTTCAAATGATAGGGAGCCATAAATTCAATGCTGTTGACTCTGAATGAAACAATTGTAGGGAGTTGCATTATACTGAGTCAGACCATTGGTCCATTTAAGTCAGTTATTGTCTACAGCAGAGGTGGGAAAGAATTGCCTGTGAGCTGCATGCTTCCCTCAGGGCTCAAATCTCTGGCTCTTAAAGCCCCCAGACCCCTCCCTCCAATTTAAAAACCAAGCAATTTTTTGCCTCCAGAATTGCCCGAAATGGTCAAAACTGCTGCAAAATGGAGCAGTTTTGACAGTAGAACCTCCAGTCTCCCCACATATCCCGAAATGTAACCCCTCGAATCAGTGCAAAATGAACGCCATGTTGACCAAGCCAGTGCAGTCCAGAAAGTGTCCTCAGCCTCCTCTGCAGTTGCCCACCCTGGGTCTACAGACTGGCTGTAGCTCTTCTCACAAGTGTTATGTGGTCCCACAGCTGGAAAGATCACCAGGGTTTGAACCTTGGACTTTTCACTTTCAAAATGTGTCATCTGGAACCTAAGCTGTTGTTCGTTCCAGAGAGATTTTGAAAGGCCAGACATAGAGCAGGAGTTAAAAGTCTTCAGGTTGGGTCACACACTGTGGCTTGATACTGATGAAAGTACCGTTGTGCCGTATGATTACCGATGGATAGGTTTTCCCCGTAGATGGTTCTTTTTGAGGAAAAGCAGCTTTTGTAATAGAGTCATAAATTCAGTTTTAAGTGATACCAGGAATGAGTTGACTGAGAGTTCTGTACAGTTCTGATACTCAGAACAAATTCCTAGGTTTATAAATCTTTGTTTCTATTTTTTGTAACATCTCTGGGCCGTGTTTTTTAAAAAGTACACTAGGCAAATCAGAAGTGTGCCTATCTCTGGGATAACCCAGTATGCTGGCTCATTTAGGACAGCTTTGCATGTAATCTGTTCCACGTAGAGCATCTGAGGTCTGCAGAGCTGGGCTCTGCCTATATGATTTCTGGATCATTTGTTTAAAAAAAAAACGATTCTGGCTGTTAAAAAGACTTCTTAACACTTGCCATGCTAGGAAATTCCATACCAATATGTCTGGTCTAAAAGCTACAAAGCTGTGCAGTTCTGTATTATCACTATTATTTACAAAATGGGTAAATAAAGAGACAGTTTCCTCTGCCCTAGATGGCACTTTCCTCTGTGGGCATCACTTTCCGACTGTGTGCAGCCATGCTGTGAAAACAGATTTTAAGATTCTCAGGAAGGGTTAACTAATCCAATTAAACTGGAGGATTTTAAGTGGATGGATGAAATGTTTAATCTAGGACTGTGAGATGGGCAGTGTGATTTCTCCCTGTTCCAGGAGAACAGAAATGAGCATGTGAATAAAGTCTGCATTTCTGTAAATGGAAAGCTTGCTACCTTATAGCAGTAATTCCTGTCCCAGTGGATTTATGTGCATCATAAACCTGGCGTTGCACTAAAACAGGGTTTGGAAGCTTCTGGCCCACGGGCCAAATCTGTCCAACAGGAGTTCCCCATATGATCAGCAAGCTGATGCTGAAGGCTCCACCACTTCTCCCCTCCTCCCCCAGTGCTGTGCTCGTCTCTAGTTGCTGATTAGAAATAAGGTTGGGATTTCCCTGTGCTGAGCCCTGAAGAAAGGCAGCCTTTCTTCAGTACACTGCAGGGAAAAGTTGCTGTTATCTTTAATCCATAATCAGAGAAAAAAGGGGATTTCAAGTTATTTGAGCTTAAAAGTACCCTGCTCTTTTAAACATGGCCCTTAGCTGTGTTTAGGGTTTAGGAAAATTGGAGAAGACTCATTTACCTTTAATGGCTGTGTAGAAGAAGGACTTTTCATTAATGTTGCTTGTTACCTGATTGCATGACACCTGCTGAAATTCCTTCTACACAACCATTAAAAGTACAAGAGCCTGTTCTAGTTTTCAGTCTGGCAACCTTAACGGTGTCGCCTGTGAATTTAGCCCTCTCATTGTTGAAATATATTTCTCAAGACACTTTCTAAGCTGTAACTCAGCTCCTGGGCAAAAAGAGAAGTAGCCCTTCATTTCACTAAAAGCATTAGTGAGCACAACATACTTTCAGGACATGGGATGGCAGTATCGGCTTGTTCACAATGCAGGCTCCATAGGAAGAATCAACTCTCAAAGTCAGAGCGATTTGTGTTTTCATAGACTTGGTTGTAGTTTAATATTCCGAATTAGGAAGTGGTATTCATTCTTCTGTATAATGCTTGGGAAAGCATCTAACCACATCCACAAACAACTTCCTCAAAAGAGAGTAGATTTGTTAGAGAAAGAGACATGACGTAATTCTGTCCATCATAAAACAGAAGGTTCAAGTGTAGGTTGGTCCTGGTAGTCCTTGGGCTGTATATATATAGTCTGTAGACACCTGCCAGTTGGTCTGTTGTCCTTTGAAGCCTTTCCCACAGCTGTTTGTTTTTTTTATCTGTCATTTTGGCAGCCTCGTAGCAGATGCGTGACAGGAAAGGAGAAGGCTAGTGAACCACATGGGTAGTTACTGAGGAACAGTTGCCTGCAACTACTTAGTGAAGTGGATGATGCTTTTAACAGCCTATGTAATAAAAAAACGTGTTAGTCTGTTTGGTTCTTCAGGGCAAGTAAACTTTTGACAAATGTTGAAGATTGGGTTTCCAACTGTGAGATGCTATACTTTTATTCTCAGCCAAGTTTTTAAACATTACTTTTAATTACATTGCTATTAATATTTTAATTACACAAGATTATATTTTACTTGAACTTTTCTTAGAACTTTTTGGGGTTTTATTTATACTTGCTTTTAGTCTGAAAAGAAACCAACCGTGAGCAAGATAGTTTATAAATCAAGTAAGTAAATAAAAAGACTTGTTTGGCTCCAACACAGTAGCAAGGCTATGAAATTGTTATTGTCAGTTGGATCAGAAATAATTGCTAGGTTATAACATTTGTTTTTCCTTCAGTTTCCTTTTCTTGAGGATTCCCAGTGCTCAACTAACTTCAGGTAATGGAAGGCTTTGTGCCTGGGGCTGCATCCGTCGGATTAATTTTCATAGCTTTTTTTGTAAGGAACCACGAGAAGCGTCATTTTCACAGTGTGTTTAAATTTGGGAGAATAACACTGATCTACCTTGCACTGTTGTTGTTCTAAGAGTCATGGAGAGAAAGTGTGTGAAGCATTTCAAAGCACTATAGCAGGGAAGAGCAATTTCTGGTGCTGAATGTAGCCCATCCTTATGGCTGTTTCCTAGCCTGTGGCTCTCATAAGTTGCCGTTTTTTGGCAAAAAAGGAAACGTTTAGGAATAGCAGTTCACCTTCTCAATAGGCTACGCCAGTGGTGCTTAACCTTTTTTTTACTGAGCACACCTATAAATATAATTTGTTTCTAGGGACCCCCAAGATTTAACTCAAGATGTAAATATTTAATTCAGATTTAAATATTCAAATATTTATTTATTTATTTATTAGAGGCTTTTGGAGTCTAGGATTCAAATCCCTGCCCCGACATCGGGTGATCTTGCGCAAGTCACATTTTCTCAGGCTCAGAGGAGGGAAAGGCAATCCCCCTCTGAACAAATCTTGCCAAAAAAAAAAAAAAACCCTGTCAGAGATTTACCTTAGGATTGCCATAAGTCAGAAGTGACTTGAAGGCACACAACACCAAAATGCCACTGACAGGGGGAAGTTCTTTCTAGCCATCATGTCTCTCCTCTTTGAAAACTGACTTATGGTAACCCTAAGGTGAACCTATCATGGGGGGTTTCTTGACAAGATTTGTTGCCTTTGATTTTGTCTGAGAAAGTGTGACTTGCCTGAGGACATCCAGTGGGTTTCCATAGCAGAGTGGGGATTCAAACCCTGGTCTCCAGAGTCATGGTATGGGTGTGCACACGTGCTGCTGCCATGTTTCTTGCAAACAAGGGAGCAGTTTGGGCAAGGGCACATGCCTGCTGCCATATCCCTTTCATCAGAGAGGTGGCAGTGGGATGTGTATGTGGGCACTGAAACTGCTCCCTTGTTTGCAAACGAGAGACCACTTTTGGTGCGCACACATGCGTGCCTCTGTGTCCCTTGGTGTCTGCACCCCCTGCTGCCATATCCTTAATGAAAAAGACACAGTAACAGATGTGTGCACACGAACTGCTCCATCATTTGCAAACAAGGGAGCAGTTTCCCCACACACACACACACACACACACACACACTTGTGTCCCTGTTGCTGTCACTGCTTGTGGTGTCCAGAAGTAGGCCTTCGCAGATTAAGAACGCAGGTTAAGAACCACTGGATTACACTACTCTCCCAGCACTATAAAGTTGTGCTTTTTTTTTTAATACCCATTTTGCAAAACCTGAGTGAACTTCTGACTACTTCCAGTTGGGAGTCTGCAAGACCCACAGAAGGACCCTTTTCACACTTAACAGTTATAGCACTTTGATCTCACTTTAATTGCCATGGCCACTCCTTGTGAAATCCCATGCTTTTAATTTGGTGAAGCATTAGATTTATTCTCTGATTGAGAATTCTAAATGCCTGTCACTATCTAAGATCCCATCGGATGTGGCCATGACAGTTAAAGTGGAATCATAGTGCCATGACTATATGATAAGAAAGGCATACAGGCACTTTTCATTCCAAATAAATAAATCCATCCTCTAGGAGATGTGTTAGTGCATTTTGCCCAATCTCCCCCCCACCTCTGCCTATTTCAAATTTTGGTGGGTCCTCCTACCCCCACAAAAGAAAAGTGTTAAGACAGTCTTTTTCAGTTTTGAAGAAAAGCCTTCCACAGTTCTAAAATGGCCAGTGGAAGAATGAAAATGGAGTGAAATGGCCTCGTGCAACTTTTTTGGGGGGGTATAACTGGCCATTCTGAGCTATAAGTGTTACAGGGGAGGGTATGGAAGGTTGAAAAGGAGCAAGCATCTGTGGGCCACAGTGGAGGATGCATTGTGGCTTATAGACCACACTTCACCAAGTAAATCAGTGGTTCTCAACCTTCCTAATGCCGCAGCCTCTTAATACAGTTCCTCATGTTGTGGTGACCCCCAACCATAAAATTATTTTTGTTAGTTAGTTAGTTAGCTATTTATTTATTTATTTATTTGTTAGTTAGTTAGTTAGTTAGTTATTTCCAACATTGAATAGATTGGAAACACTGCCCTAAATCATTGCTCTGGATAGACTTCTAATGCCTAAAAACTGGTAACCCTCCCCCTTTTTTTTAAGCACAGAAAGCGTCCATCAGTGCCAGAATTAAGGCAGTAGTTCTAGTTCTGAATGTTAGGTTTCCACAGTTCAAAAAGCCAGTCACTCCCAAAGGCAACGCCGAAACAGCCCACATTTTACACGAGGCACAGGGAGGAAAGGACAGGGAGAGAGGAAAGATGGCAGCGGCATAAGCAGACGCGTTTTGTTTCACTCCCACCCTCCCACCCTCCCTTCCTTAAAGGGAGCGCGGCTGGTCGGACGCTCTCACTCCCACGTCGCACAGGCGCCGCTTCCTTCCTCCTTTCGTCCCTCTGAGGGCTCGGGAGTGGGGTGCGATACCCGCTGTAGCCCCTCGACCACGCTACACCCGCGAGCCCCTCTCGGTCTCCTCATCTCTGGCCTCCCGCCCGGCAGGGAAAGACGGCAAAACATCCCCACACGCGCTCAGCACGTCTCCTCTCACCTCCTGCCAGCGCGGGGTCTCCTCTCACCACCTCTGCCGCCCCGCCCAGCAGGGAAAGACGGGGAAATGTCCCCACACATGCCCAGCACGCCTCCTTTCCCCTCTTGCCAACGTGGAGTCTCCTCTCGCCACCTCTGCCCCCCCACCCGGCAGGGAAAGACGGGGAAACGCCCAGCACACCTCCTCTCCCCTCCTCCCAGTGTGGGGTCTCAGAAACAGTGCTCCCATTGGCTGTGAGGCCGCCTTCTTTCAAAAGGAGGCAGGGCAGGATAGAGGAGCGGCGACACCTGTGAAATGGTCATTCGCCCCCCAAAGGGGTCGTGACCCAGAGATTGAGAACCGCTGCAGTAAATCATGTTTTAAAACAGTGGAGGTGAAGGAGCTGTAGCAAGATAGAGACACTTTGCAGAACATCTACCTCATTGTTGTCCTTAGGCTTTTCTACCATGCTGATGAACTGATGAGATAGGCAAAGATACCTAGTAAGTTCTAATTAATTAATAGTATTATCAGTTATTGTACTTCTTTCTTTTTAGAAAGAAGGAAGTGCTAAGTGATCTGAATTTCTTAGTCTTTGTAAATGAGCTGTTGAGGCCAGTCTAACCCAGTCTGGTGCCCTGCATACTGGTTGCGGATTATGAGAGGTCTGTTCCATCAAGAGAGCACCAGGTTGGGGAAGGCTGACTGAAGTTAGGTCTGCTTTACAGGCTTCAGGTTGCATTAAAAATGAATGTACTTGAGAGGCCTTCCTCTTTTTGAGAGCTGTGTGAAAGCCTTCTTTAACTCAAATACTTTGACATTATTTTTTTTTTAGACCTGCAGAACCGGAGTCACTTTAATAGCAGAGCAACAGGTAATGATGTCACAGCTTAATTTGAGGCTCTGAATCTTACTTTGTACAGCAGGGAACTGCCAATTAGCTTTATCCTGAACTTATTTTATCATATGAGGATTGCTGTAGTGCATCAGATCACCTAGCTTGCCATTCTGTCTCCAAAACTAGCAGCTCTGGGGGAAGGTCAGAAACAGGGGAAGGCAGGGCTGTCAGTCAGTCCCTTGCTTGACGCGATATGCGATATTCACAGGCATGTATAAGCAAGATGCAGGTGGTAGTTCTGGTTATTATTAATTGGGAGTAGCCTGGTATGCCTTATTCACCTAATGTTTTTCAAAAAGGCATTTATTTTAGACAGTGTAGCAACTGGAATATTCTGTGGTGGTAAGTTTGGGAGGTAGCCCAGTAGTGTTTTTCATTCTGTCTTAAACCTGATCTCTGCCAGCATCACTGTCTGATCCAAAATTCTTGAATTCTGAGAAAATGAATCTTTTTTTTCCCTCGGTCTCCATGTCACACATGAATTTCCTGGCTTTTCCTGTTGGCTGCCTTCCACTTATCCAGGTTCTAAAATGCGGGTTTTTCCAATCCTTCAATCCCCACTAGGTGCTTCTTTTCCATGGAACTTTACCTCTCAACAGCTCCAATCTGATCCTCTTCCTCTTTCATCAGCCACTGCCTGACCAGCTAAGGACAGCTTATACAGGGCCATCAAGCCAATTCTCCTCTTCCTTCTTCTTGAACCCTGGGTGCCCCTTCTCTCCCTGCCTTAACCCCGTTCCCACAGACACACATACACATTTTGGTATTTGCAATTTTTCCACTTTTGCAAGTGTCCTGCACCCCCAACCCTGGCGAATGTGAACTACCAGCTGTAGTTTCTTCTGACTGAAAAGTATAGATGGTCCTTGTTGGCTTTGTTCTCTATAGTGGTTGCTGATCTTGGGCTATACAAGAAGCGTGAATTAAATCCCACTCTCTCTTCAGATGCTAAGACCTACCAAGAAGGAGGCTGAACCTAGAATCCTTCTCTTTGATATGAAAATGTTGGGTGTGAAAGATTTTATTTTTATTTCTTTACATGTGTGGAAGAACATTATATCACAAGGCTCCCTGCCTTGTCCCTACTGGAAGGCAAAGACCTTTCTATTCAGGCAAGCCTTAAGCAACTACCTGTTACAGTCAATAGATGATAAAATGGATGGCCCAGACTTGTAAAAGTTTTTATTTTTTTAATTGCTGTATTTTAAAATTATTTTAATTAGCTTCTCAATAATATAATTTGTGTTTTAGGATATGTGATTTGTTGCTGTTTTTATTGGAACCTTTATAATTATAATCTTGCATCCCATCCCTAGGAGAAAAGCTGAATATAAATCAGATTACAAATACCTCAGAGTCTGTTTTGGGGCTACAACTGCTCGAAATTACATGCTGCCTGAGGGTGGGGTGAGGGTGTTCTGCAACTCAGGAATTCAAAAAAAGTAGCCTTTCCAAGCTCTCCCCTATCTGCAGATAGGTGTGGTAGAGACCAGACTCAAGCTTGCCACCTCAGTGGGCACTTGGCTGAAAAAAATTCTTGGGGTTGCCTGGGTGCACGCGCCACCCTCTCCCACAGTGATCTAGCCTGTGATGAATGAACATTGCTTATTTGTTAGAAGGATTTCTCTAATGAGAAAGCATCCTTCTTCAAGTGTAGTTCCACCTGTGTGTGTGGAGAATAGGGAGTTCCCTGATTGAGTAGAATCCTTCTTCTAGCATAGTTGTCTCTCTCTTTTGTGGAGAATAGAGGGTTCCCAGATTGGACAGCATCCCCCTTGAAGGGTAGTTATCTCTGTATATATGGAGAATCTTTCTTACAAATGTACAACAGATGTTTATGACAGGAAGCAATGCCTGACACCAGTAATGACTGCAGTAGAGTATGGGGCTGGTCTCTGTGGCCCCAGAAGCCTCCTCCATAAACATCCAAATATACAGGAAGATGCACTTCCTGTCAGCACTCCCAAAGCCCTTCCCAGTTTCAGAAACTTGTGTACTGTTTGTATTTTACCTCAATGTGGGAGAGGCAGTTCAGGGAGCCTTAGAAAGGTGAGTGTATCTGTAGTAATCCTGGTCATTAAGAGATCCTGTCATATTTATTAGCTGCTCTTGTTTTTACAGCTGTGGCTCTTGACAAGTCAACAGCATCACTTGCTTGCTAATGCTCCAGTCTCAAAAGGAGAGAAAATAGTTTCATCGCTGCTTTACAGCTTGTGGAGTGGGAGGCAGAGGACAGCAGTTTCCCACAGAAAAAAAAAGGGCTTCAGTCCTGCTTTTGCTCTGTAGATCGAAATAAGCTGCCACACTGGTTCTTTTAATTTGTTAGAATTTCTAAGGCGCTTTATGTCTGCAGGTACCTACTTTCATTACAGCTCCCATTTTGGTGAAATCTCTCACTTTGCAGAGGTTTCCTGAAGCTGTTTATTGACCATGATGAATGCCTGCTTTTTCAAATGTGAGGCTCCCTTATTGCCAGAGCTGAGAAGAGATTACATTTTAGATTACAGTTCCCAGAATTCCCCAGCTAGCATGGCTACTGGCTGGGGGATTCTGGGAGTTGTAGTCAAAAATACCTTTCACAACTGCTTCTTGCTGACATGGTCAAGTATAAGCATCTTTTCAGCTATTTATCTCCTTTGGCAGCAAGTAGGTAAATACCGTGTATCTGGGGTGCCTTGGAGTATCGCTGGACTCAAGCCCTGTATGTTCTTGAAAAGTAAAGCAATTTTTTTTCTTCTGGAGCTGAATTGGAAATACTATTCTCAGCGGTGAAAACTATTCTGCTTTCATGGTTTAACAGCAGCTATTCTTAATTTTTCAAAGGCAGAAGCCTTTAATTTCGATCTGGAACAGTTCAGGTTTCTTTTTTTTTTCCTGTTATCTATAGAAGTGGAAACCTTTTACTTATTTGTATTTGTGCATGCAGGGTCAGCTGGAAGCTTGAAAGTCCCAATATATTCTCTCATTGATATTATCAGTAGGAAAAAGCCACTATATGGTTTGTGTGGCAGGTTTCAAGAGAATGTTTTGCACACTCAGGATGTTTGGATTTTGTGCATGAGTGGGAAACAGATGAAGACAATATTAAGTGAATTGATACTGAGTTCCACTGGGATCTAGTTCCTTTTCTTCAGGCTATAAGAGATTTTTTGCATTGGAGGGGTGGGAATGGGGTCAAAAGTCCCTCCCCAACTTTAAAATGTGGACTAAGTAAATTTCTCAGGAAAGGTGGGGAGTACCTGTGTACAGACTAGGGAGAAATATATCTTTTAAGGTATTGAAATCTTACCCCTGACTGGCCCACATTGATTTCTAAGAATCAAGTAAAAAACTGCTTAGCCCAAATTCCTGTTCTTGGTCCCAGCTAGAACAGACCCTTTGAATTAGTGGTAAAGTGGTAAGTCAACACTTATATAAGTTATTTTTATTCAGTGAACCTGTTTTAGTCAAAGCTCACACTTGGACTCAGGACCATATGAATTTTCATTTTGAAGCTCATCAGTCATACAGAAAGCTAAAAGCAGTCTGAGGAGGCCACTGAGGGGGGAAAAAACAGTTTGTGAGGAAACAAATTCTTAATTCTCTTCATTGAACAAATGATTTGTTATCAGGTGGTGAAGATTTTTCACTATTGAAAATAATCTGTAAATTGTATAGAGAGAGAGTGAAATGGAAGTAAGATCTGGACAGTAGCACAAAACATTTGCTAGGGCCACAGTGCCATTCTTACATGGCCTCTCTGCAAATGCGTTAGCTCTGAGTATGAAACCTAGCTTCTCGTGGTAATGCTTTCTGCTTAGTCGTTGTTGGATGGTGCTATAGCATTCACCTCTTCTCCATGATTTGTCCCAGTAATCCTGAGAGATTCTCTTTCTCAGCAAAGCCCTGTTTGATCATCATGTCTTCTTTTTTCACGTATCTCTTTGTAGATAGCTGCAAGTCTCTGGACCAGCTGAGCCTCACAATCCCCGTGGCAGGACACCCTGTTTCACCTGCCCACCCACTCTCAGGATGTCCGGTACCCAGTGTGCCACCAGCTGCAGAACCCGTTCCTCATTTGCAGACACCGAACTCAGAGCCCCAGACAATGGCCCGTGAATGCCCACAAAGCTCCAAGCCCCCCAGCGGTTCTAAATCTGGCCTCCGTAATACAACTAGCTGTTTACATGTGTCTGACAGCAAAACAGTTGGGGGCCACTCTCATCCAAAGCAACAGCGCATTAATCGGAGGAGAGCCACAAATGGCTGGATTCCCATCGGCGCAGCCTCTGAGAAGGCAGTTTATGTG
The DNA here is from genome assembly GCA_948472985.1 of Iguana delicatissima. Classification (NCBI taxonomy): domain Eukaryota; kingdom Metazoa; phylum Chordata; class Lepidosauria; order Squamata; family Iguanidae; genus Iguana; species Iguana delicatissima. The sequence continues at coordinate 268,624 of CAOKZL010002306.1, read as the reverse complement.
GTGGTGAGTATTCCTGCAAACTGTTATTACCTAAGACGGTTAGATGAATAGGTACATGGGACAGGGCTTTTTCTGTAACAACATCTTGACTGAGGGAAGTTAAACTGGCTTTGTCCATTGGCGAAGTTCCGGTGGACGGTGAGGTGTGTGCTGTTTTGCTTGGCCTTTGGATCTGGTATCTGCTCTGGAGGTTTTCTAAACTGTTTGCCTTAGAGCTGTTGTTAAACAGAAGTTTTAATTGACTTCCAGAGTGTTATAATAACTGGAGCACTTTAGTTATTTATTTTTTTAGTTATATCTTTCATATTTTTAAAATGTTTTTATTCATTATGCATCACTTCGAGTGCCTTTCTGGATCAAGAGGCAATAAATGACTGCTGTAAATAAATAAATAAATAATCACCAGCATCACCAGCATTATTTTTAATACCATTTCCCCAAATTAAGAACTCAGGGCAACTTACAAATTAAAACAAAAAAAGCAGCATTAAAATGTAATTGAATTTTTAATGACATGAAAAACTGTTTCAGACATTCAGTTAGAAATGTTTTAAAAGCAGTTTATAAAACAGGATAATTAAAACACTATAGAATGCTCTTTAACGTCATTTCTTTTAAAACCTTCAGTTCTCAAAAGCCTGTCAGAATTTTAAAAAAGTCTTTGTGCGTGTATGGAATGATAGGAAGGCCAAGACTGTCCCAGCCTCCCTAGGAGGGGTTTTCCAAAGCCTAGAGGCAGCCACTGAGAAAGCCCTACCATGCTTCCCCACTGATTGTACCTGTGGAGGCAATGGAACTGAAAGAAGAATCTCTCATCGGGATCTCAGGGCCTGGGCAGGCACCTATGGGAGGAAAGGGACTGTAGGATAGCCAGAACCTAAACCATATAAGGCTTATGGGTCATAACAAACACTGAGGCCCTTTCCACACGGGTAGTGGTGAAACGGGGGGGGAACGGGGCGTTGCACGTGGGGGCGGAGCTTACCTTGCAGCGGGGCACTCCGTCCCTGCGGGGAGCAGCGTGAATTCGCTGCTCTAAACATTGGCGGTGCTCGGCGGCGCCCAAAATGGCAGCCGGCGGCTTCCGGCGGCGCTCCACCAATCGGGGCAGCGCACCAGCCGGAAAACCGCCCCTGGGCAGCTCTGCAGGGACACACTAGCGCGTCTTTGCAGTTCTAAATGGGGCGCTGTGACAGAGTAGCGCGCGCAAGTTTTAAAAAGACCACTTGAAAAGTGGTCTTTATAAAACACGTAGTGCCACCCCCATGGCCGTGCGAGTTCTAAATGGGGCGCTGTGATGGAGTAGCGCGCACAAGTTTTAAAAAGACCACTTGAAAAGTGGTCTTTATAAAACAGGGAGCGCCACCCCCGCGCGCAAGTTTTAAAAAGACTACTTGAAAAGTGGTCTTTATAAAACGGAGCGCCACCCCCGCGGCCACGCGAGGGCGGTTTGAGGTCTAGAACCTCCCCTTTTTTCACCGCTGTAGCGCACCACACGGTGTAGACGACCTCCGTGTCTGGTCGTCCCAACACGGGGATTTACCCCCGTGTGGAAATGGCCTGAGTTGTGCTGGGGGAACAGCTCAGCAGCTGGTGAAGCTGTTGTAACAAGGGAGTTTTGTGTGCTCCCTGTAACCAGCCCTGGTCATTACGCTGACTACAGTGCTTTGTACTAAATGAAGTTTCCAAAGACTCTTCAGAGGCAAGCCCTACGTATAGCTCATTACAGTAATCCAACTGGCATATAGCTAAGGCATATGTCACTGGGGCCAGATCAGGCATCTCCAGGAAACGGGTGCAGTTGGCACCTTGGCTTTCAGCGGACGACTACTTCTGTCTCATCGTACAGAGCCAAATAAAAGCAAAGCAAAGGAAGCCAAACAAATTTACACTGAGCCAGGATTGTTTCTGACAGAACATTTGGGCTTTGTGCCAAGAATTCCCTGCACCTGCTCCTCAGTGTTGGAAAAATCCTCTGGCTCAGTAATTGCTGAGTCAACCTTGGATACTGAAGGCCCTCATTAGGAAGAAGAGCAGGATGTCTTGTGGCAGTCCTGCAGCTAGGGCAGCAGCGCCAGGGGGGTTGGTTGGCTGTAGCTTGCCTTTGGCTCTGGATGGTCTGTGCAGAAAACGCAGTTCAGCCTAATGGATTTTGAAGGATATTTTACTGGAGGAGGTGTATTGGGATAGCTCAGTGGAAGGTAAAACAGTGATCTCGATGAATTGAAAGTCTCAGAAACAAAACATTTAGAATAACAGAAATCAGATTAGAACTGAGGGAAAATTTGGAGCTTGCATTATTTCTGAAAGAGGAGTAAATACCAGGGGAGGAAAAGGAACACCTGATGGTGCTACTACTGAAAAAATAATGTGTGACAGGAGAGTATCAGTTACATGAAAAAGGAAATCATTACTAAGGCCGTTTCTGTGTTTCCAGTGGTCTAGTGTTTTACTTTTTGAACTGGAAAAAAGAAGAATTGACCTGGGATGTGTTTGCCGCCTAGCATGCCAAACTGTAAATAATTTGTCAGTTTGGTACTTTTGCATGATACCTCCAAATCTGTCCACAAACTAGGCCACTTGCTTCTACGTTCAAATACAGTATAATTTTCCCTCCGTGTTGGGGAGAGTGGAAGTCAAATTGGTTCCCAGCAATTAGCTTAAAATTCTGGTTCATCTTATTTACCCCCTTTTTTGGGAGGAGGACCTCATTATGACAAGTGGCATCAAGGCACACTATTCATAGATAGCACATAATTGAAATATTTACTATATACGCTCATGTATAAATTGACTGCATGGCTTAGTTTAGGGCAGGTTTTAGGGCCACAAGTAGAGATTTTGATGTGACCCATGGAAAACTTGAAGATAAAACTTAGGAGCGCAGTGTGGGGTTCCTTGGTTTCATTCCACAAAGAGGCAGAAGTGCTAGCACTGCATCAAAGGACCAGCTGCCCCTGGCTGCCACAGATTTCCTGCCCAGGACTGCAAGAGGCCTCAGGAGAGAACAGAGGGGGTTGATGCTTAGGCAAGAGCTCAGTCTGTCTGTGAAGAACCTAAGAGAAGCACTGACCCCCTCCACTCTCCAGACCTTTCTGGGGAAGCCAGAGACTGCTGCTGTCCTGGCAGAGAGAGCAGAGTGGATTGGGGCTTATTTTTAGCCTCTCCCAACCTCCTCCACTCTCCCTACCTTGGTGGAGAAGCCCCAAAGAGCTGCCACTGCAGCAGAAAGTGAAGAGTGGATTGGGGGTTTTAAAACCGCTTTCATTCTTCTTGCCTCAGCGGGGAAGCCACAAATAATGGTCACTTCAGTGGAGAGAGCAGAAGGGACTGGTGGTTTATTTTTTTTCCCCAAGTTCTCTCAGGGCAGACTAAGATGAGAGCTCAGTCTGTCCAGGAAGAGCCTAAAAGCACTGATCCTCTCTGCTCTCTGCCATCATGGGGGAGAATGGAGGGCATTAGGGCTTCTTTCAGAGTCTCCTGGGATAAACAAAGGCAAGAGCTTAGTCTGTCTGGGAGCAACCTAAAAGAAGCACCAACTGCAGGAAGCCCTGATCCCCTCCATTCTCTCATCATGATGGCTCTTCGGAGCTTCCCTGCTGCCCTGAATTAAGCTGGATTGATTGCTTCCATTTCCAAGGAACAATACAAACTGATGGAGAAACTGGGAGCAATGTAATACCTTCCCACAGCCCAGGCAAAGAGGGAAGGTCAAGTAAGAGAGAACAGGATCATTGGAGTCTCTTTCGGAAAGATGTGGTTTGGAGAACCAAATTGGGTAGGTGATACGGCGGAGGTGCCTCCCAACATGCAGGCATTGTGGGCAGAACAGCCCTGATAGCATTAGTGGTGGGGTCTCACAGTCCAACCATCTACTGAGCCTATTCCTTCTTTCAAAACAAATCTGATTGACTTCAGTGAGACCAGCTTCCCAGGATTAGACTGCCAGCCTCCGTGCACTAAATTGGAAGCAGGTCCTATTCATCTTAGTGGCTAAGCCACAGTGAACTTCCCAGTAACCGATAGGTAATCACAGGTTTGCTCAGAAGTAAGAGGCACTGAATTGAACAGGGCTTATTTTCAGATAACAGAGCATAGGAACCACACTCTCAGGAAAGGGCAGGGGGGCGGTCCATAAAGGTCCACATCTTAAGAGTCATCCTGAGGGCACGAAGGAGGTGAGAAGCCCTTCCTGAGTACAACGGGTCTAGGTACAGAAGCAAATTCTACTACGGTTGGGGAGGAGTGAAGCAGTTTGAGAGTGTGAAGGAGAAGGTAGCAGTGGGGGCACACTGGTCATCCATTTGAACGAAATGCAGGTAAATGAGAAGCTTTCATGTGGGGAGCTCACTTTGCAGTCTTGCACAGACCCAGACGCTAAAGCAGTGCCTCCTTAAAACTAATGTGAACTAACTGGTGGCCTTTTTTTTCCTTCTGGTATAATCACTGTTGCCTTTCAGCTGAGCAGTGGGGGGGAGGGGTGGGTTTGCTTCTGAAATGAACCCCCTAGGAAGAGAGATGCATCCTGCTGCTTCATATGCTCCAGCTTCTCCATGGGGTTCTCTGGCAGCAAAGGCACACACCCTTACTGGCAGAAAGTGTTTGGCTTGGCGTAGATGGCTTGAAGGAAGCCAGGGGCTGTTTCTCCCACATTGTTTTCCCAGCCTCACTTCTCTTGTTGGTGCTCTCTCTTGTCAATATTTGTAGAATGAACCAGAGCCAGCTGTTCGCAAGAGCTACCAGGCGGTGGAGAGAGATGGCGAGATCATCCGGGTCCGAGACACAGTCCTCTTGAAATCAGGACCACGAAAGAAATCTATGCCTTACGTGGCAAAGATATCTGCCCTTTGGGAAGACCCCAAAACAGGTATTGTAGAAACAAAATGTCTATATATCTATATATGATGATCTCCTGTATAAAATGTTATGAAAAATTGGCTAGAAATGTGTCCAACCATCATTCCCCCCTTCCCTGCAAAAGCCCTAGTTTATGTCAGATTTGTTTATGAGAGAGCTAAGAGGTTGTCCTTTCACACAGCCCAATTATAGTGCAGTATTTCTCCATCAACTTTGGTGACAACACCTTATGGAATTCTGGGATTTGCAGTTTGGGGCTATTTAGAATTCTCAGCCAGAGAACTCTATGCCTCACAGACTGTAAGTCCCAGAATTCCATAGTATGCAGCCATGGCACTTAAAGTGAAATCATAGTGCTAAAGTTGCACAGTGCAAAAAGACCCCTAGGTGACTTAGCTTCTTAGCTTCTACCCCAAATTTCCCTGTTTTATTAATGATGCTGTCCAAATTAAAAGAAAGCAGGTGGAACCTAAAGGTTGCCGTATCAAAGATCTTTGTTGGGCAAAGAATAAGATTAGCAGAATTTATGGAAGTGATTCATTCAAATGAGTTGTACTTGTGATGGTGAAAAACTTCAGGCTTGAGACAGAAGAAAATTTCCTGTTGATCCCAATTTAATGATCAGTTACCAGCAAGGGCAACTGGCCACCTGCATGATGCATCTCTGCCATGATGTTTTATTATTTTGAAGCCTGTGTTTTTTCTGTCCAGAATGATGGTAGATGAGAATATTCCAGAAGTTTCTGCAGTATTTCATCAGTCTTTATTAGGCACTGACCACTTGTGGAGTCAGAAGAGCCATCTAGCAAGGATGATAGCCATGCATGATCACCCCTTTTTCATTCTGCACAACACTTCCTTGAGTGACAGGAGGATGACCCCAACACTTATCCCTTAACACAGATGCCTCTGAAACATCTTGTGGCCCATGGGCCTCATTTCGTCCTGGGGTTGTTGGTTTTTTTTTTGACAGTCTGTGAATCCCGCATGGAAATATTTCTCTTCTGCATTATTTTTAAGCAGGGTGTGGTATACTGATTTCTGTTCCTAGTTGCCTGCAGGAGTAATAATTTTGCATTAAAGCATGGCATTGTTTTGCCCTTTTCCACCCAGCCATTAACAGTTTGGATTTGTAAGGGAGATTGGTGCTAGTTCCAGTGTGCCTTAGGGACTAGAAATTGGCCCCTAGACATCCAGTACTTTCTCATCTCTACTCCAGGTCCAGGGCACAGGAAGTACAACTTTAGGATGTCCCTCACAGTATGACAGCAGCCATCTTCTTGCTGAATGAAAGGCCAGAGACTTCTGTTGTCACTGAGATTTATGTAATACCCTTTCTTAGCTGGGAGTGGGTCAGTCTTCAGCCCTAGTGAACAGACCTCTCCAGACAAGGAACACAAGGGGAGAGGAGCATCCCACACACTTCCCACGTTGGTTGGCGATCCCTGGTGCATCTGCCAGCGTATTTTAGAGAAGTGAATCCAGTCTCCGGATGTCTCTATATTGCAGAGCAGGGAGAGAAAGCTATAGTGTAATCATGATTGAAACTTTTCAGGATAATCCCTGCTTTCAGTTCATTTATCATATTGGTCTCAAGAACTGCAACTTCTGGTTGTTGGCTGAGGTCTACCCTGAAAACACTTGTACCAATTTGCTGATTTGAACTTCTTTGCAGCAGCTGCTCCAACATGATTTTGCAGCAGCCAGAATGTCATGAACCTCTAATTAGGTTAATGTTCTTTATAGCTTGCAGTCTGGAAATAGTACAAAGCTTTGATTTTTGCCACCTTATAATAGTTTTGCTACTAACAGCTAGTCTCATGCTGCAGTGCTAGTGGGAATAAACAGTAAAAGTAATTTGGGAAGGGGAATACTGGACTACTGAGCATTATAACTGCATCCATCAAATATTGTGTTTGGGAGTGAACTTCTTTTTCTCACCAAAGATGGCTCAAGGCATATGTTAAATTTCTAATCCATTATATGCAAGGTACAACGAGCATCCACACTCTATATAGAGTTTCCAAAGGAAAAACATTCTGCCATTCTCCCTGAGTTCCTACAGCTGACCCATCATTGAATTATTTAAAAGGCAGTTTGAAATCCTAGAGTTCAAGCTTTAATTTATGACCATATTGTCCTTTTTTGAAACAGTAGAGCCAAGCCACTGCCATCCTATTTCCACAAGCTGTTTTTGTTTGGTTTTATTATCACCCAGAAAATGTGAACAGCCTGAAAGAGGCCCAAACAAGCTGGTCCAGAATGTACTACAGAAGTAGGCAATTTCTTCGTGAGTAGATGCACATTGAACCTCACCATCCATCAGGGCTGCACTGTTGCCATGATTTCTGCCATGCTGCCAAAATCCCGGAGTATTCCCTGTGACAGAACACCTTGCTGGGCAGGGCAGAACCTTCTCTTTCTTTCCTGTGAGAATAGTAATAATAACGGAGACAATAAGTAGTAGTAATATCAACAACAACAGTAATAATGATAAATACATTGTTGTTATTATTATAGTATTCATTAGGGATGGGACAAATCCAGAATTTTCCTGATCCAGATCCAAATCCCTGGAAGGTTCTGAGAATCCACGAATCTCAAGAATCTTGAATCTTTCAAATCCTTTTTTAAGAAAAGATTTAAAAAGCAAGGGAAAGAAGGATATTCTTGGGCAAGACACACTCTCTCAGCCTTAGCAACAGCCTAGGCAAAGGCAAACCTCACTCTGAAGAAATCTGGCCAAGACAATTGTCATAGTTTTGCCTCAGGATCTCCGCAGACTGAAAATGACATGAAGGCCCTTTCTACATAGGCACGAAAATGTGAATTAATCTCACATTTTCCTGCCTGTGTAATGCTACATTATAGAGAAAATCTAAGTCAAAACTAGATTTTCTTTGCATAGCTCCTTCTAGCATCGTGGGGTTTGTAGTTTGATGATGCACCAGCACACTTTGGCAGAGAAGGCTGTGGCACCTTGTAAAACTCCAAACCCCAGAATTGTGTCTGAAAGAGCGTTGCTGGTGAGCTATGCAAAGGAATATTTCAGCTGTCCCTGAAATCTTAAGCCTGTAGGTTCCAGCCAAGTGCTGAACTTAAATATGAAATGTTCAATTTAAATATCTTAGAATACAACCCCAGATGTAATTTCTGAAATTGTTAGCAAAGCCCATTATTACTCCAAGGCTAAAACTCACCTATTTACCATCTTCCCTTGTATGTCTGGTCTCCCAGCTTTTCAGGCATCCTGGTCTCCAACAATCTGTTTGGTTGGCGGATTCGAACGATTCGGTTTGCCTATTTTGGCACAGGGATTTGGATTTGGGAATCTCGAATCCTTACCCAGAATTTGAGGATTCGGTTGGCCTGTCCCTGGTATTCATGTATATCCTTTCCTTTTCCATTATAGGGACTCAGCTAACAAAATATTGAAATGAGCACAGATTAAGATACTTACAGAAACATCAGTAAGATGGAATTAAACAATCTGTAGATTGAAACCATTTAAAAATACATTAAAAACAGAAGATAAAAATCAACAAGGCAGCACACCATTAAAAGATCATTCCAGTCAATTCCTGAGAGCCTAGAAGAATAGAGAAAGTTTTCAGTTGCCCCCCCCCCAAAAACTCAGTTTTTTGTTGTGGCACTGTCAGTTTTCAGTGGTGAAGTTCAGTGAATGGTGACACGTTTCTGTAGCAGTGCTTTGATAACCTCAAATAAAAGCAGCCAAGGTGTTAGTGTCCCCCAGGCCATGCGTTTCCTCCTTCCACTGTATTATAATCTTGAGCTGCTTAGAATTTCAGCACTGCAGGCCTTCAGAAATAATTTGACTACCTCTCCCTGGCTGGTCATTTTAAGGGTGAAGGTACAGAACAGTGGAGCCACTTGGTGAGCACCTTCACTAAAGGTCATTCTGTTGTACTTAAGTTCCTCTTCAAAGCTGAAGTCTAATGAAGGGGTTGTTTGTTATTGTCATCACATCATGATCACCTCCATCCCCACCATTATTGACTCATTTATTCCTTCATTTGTATAGCCCCATCAGTATACATGGCACTTCAAAGAATAAAACAATAAGGGAAACTAGCCCTGCCAAATACATGCAATCTAATTTTTTTTAATGGGAAGAAAGGAGTAATAGAGATGTAAAACCAATACAGTACTATTGTAAAACAAACTGTCCTAATGCAGATATAAAAACCAATGCAGTACAATACAGAACAAGCTAACAAATACATATGATCAAATTCCAGAAGGTTTTTAATTGAGATTTAACAAGGTAGAAGGAGCAGGCTACAAATAGTCAGGGATACAGTTCCAGGAATCTGGAGCAGCAAGTGAAAAGTGATGTAGCTAAGTCAAAGAAGAAGAAACTCTTGGTTGGGTGAAAAGGAATCTGCAACCAATAAAGTGACATTAAAATTGGAGCGACATCATCAACATGATGAACCAAAAAGATAATCTTGGCAGCAGAATGCTGAATAGAAACCATAGAACTAATGAGTTGAGTTTCTGCAAATTTGGTGTGGGCTGTTCATAGGTCTGATAACGATCATGTGATTTCCTCCATATTTCTGGAGTGGTGCTGAACACTTAAAAGGGGGGGGGGGGGGAGAAGGTTTTTCTAAAGAATGGAGCCAAGGGGCAAATTAGAGCCTGGGTGGGCATACACTACTCCTTAGTCCTTAGTTACATCTCTAATTTTGTTTGTGAAACTGATGTTATTCTGCAGTGGAGCGAGATATTGGGAACACAGTAGTGTTGTCTGTCTGTCTGTTTCCTCTGTTGGATTTATGCAAAAACATGCCTTGTCTCCTTCCAGGGGAACTGATGATGAGCCTCCTGTGGTATTACAGGCCGGAGCACACTCAGGGAGGCCGCAATCCTAGCATGCATCAGGTGAGCTGCGAGTGTCTATATTAGAGCAATATGGACCCTAGGGGCCAATTCTTGCCCTCTTGGGGTCCCAAACTAGCCCAGCAGGGTCCGTCCAGTAGCTTTGCTATTTCCCCCATGACACCACTGTTTGGTGATTTCTCAGCTTGTTCGCAATTTATTTTCCTGTTCCAAAAGTGAAAATACTTCTCCTGAACCTTAGTAACTAGCAGTGAGATTATTAAACTAAAAATAAACACTGGTATTTTGGGTCCTGTCATTTTACATCTCTGAAATTCAATTTGGGCTGGAAAATATTCCCCTCTTTTGGTCTTTGTGGTACTTAAGATGGTTAGCATCACTGCACAGCCACACTTTGCATGGGAAGAGGGGAAGTTAAGCTAGCTGCCTTTCATAGATACATAGCTGTTCAAAAGCTGTGGCTTGTCCTTGGCTTGGTGGCCCAGCATTTCAATCTGTGTAGTCAATTTGGTTTGATTACATAAGCATTTATAGTATTTTGTAGTTTTGGCAAGTAATCTGGATAGGAAACTGGTAAAGTTGGCACTCCAATGCCTTACCCAAATTATTCATGACGTTTAATCAGTTTTGACTATACTGAAAAGACCCTGGGTCTCTATATCAACATTTCAAAAGAATTTGCTAGTAATTGGTACTTGTTTCCATCCCAAGAGAGTGTTTTCCCCAATTTTGTAGGGTTCAAAACCAATAAAACATGAGAGTGTAAGAATGTACAATAGCTGCGGTATTGAGTGCTCTTTATAGGGTAGATTTTTTTTTGTTAAGACCTACACCTGTTACATTGCTGCCTTTCCAAATGATTGCTTTTATTGCATAATAACTACACAGATGGTATTCTGTTATGGAAGAGCTAAAATGTCTTTCCCTCCAGCAACCAAAATATTCTCACCTCTTTTCCACCATCCAGCTAGCAATTTCTTCTATTAAACTAGTTCCATAAACATTGTCCAGCATACAAAATGATCCAGCCACTCTCAGTTCCTTCAGAGCTAAAGTTCTTAAGCTGGCTAAGAGGAAGAGAACCATGATGCCACCTGGCTTTCAGTTCAAAATCGTACATTGAAAAGGTAGAAGGTGTTTGTCAGTATAAGGGGAAGCATTTATTTGCCCTCAAACCATCAGGGTCCCATTGATGAAAAAATCAGTATTCTTGGAGAAGATGGCTTCTGTTGGTCCAGATTATTGAAGCAGATAGTGAAGGTTTCCAAAAAGTTTAATCATGTCTTTGAACTAATAGTTTTCTGTCTTTACTTGTTAGCTGATATTTCCATACGAAGTATAAGAACAAAGAATCTTGTGTCACCTTAAAGACTAGTAAGTTGTTTTGGGCATAAGCTATCATAGATAGCAGTGTCCTTAATCAATCAGTGATGGTACCCATTATTGTGCTCTCTTGCAGAATGAGATCTTTGCATCCCGACATCAGGACGAAAACAGTGTTGCCTGCATTGAGGAGAAGTGCTATGTTCTGACCTTTGCAGAGTACTGCAGGTAGGTGGTGCTCTTTACCTGCTTTTGCTCCTTTCTCTCCTGAGCTGTACAGAGAGTTCCACAGGATGGCTTTGATAACCTGCACGTTGGTCTATAGTCTGCTTGGCTACACATGTCGGTCAGCAGTAGGCTTGCTTCCTTGGGCCTCTCAGCCAATTTTAATGGTTCTTGACTTTTTGCTTCCTCCCTCTTTTTTGTTAAAACTGTCCACTCTGTCCATTTCCTTACTCCAGGGCTTTCCAAACAGTGTGCCGCGACACATTAGTGTGCCACCTAAAGTGTGTAGGTGTATCACCTACAATCCTGGAAATGTATGTTATTATTTATAAATCATATATTTTTAAAAATATATGAAAGGTTTTCATGAGATATGTTGTGTCCCTATACATTTTGTTATTGCAATTTATGTATGTGTCTGTAGTTCTTACAAGAGGTTAATTTAACCTCTGGTTTGCTAGTAAAACTGAATTACTATGTCGTGAAATGATGCATGTCTGAAAAAATGTGTCACCATCATTAAAAGTTTGGAAAGCTCTGCTGTATTCACTCCTTCAGTGTGCACAGAGAGAGAGATGTACATAATATGCACATACATATTTGGTGTTCTGTGCAGTGTATAATTGTGAGTCAGCAAAAATATGCAAACCCGTGAGACTAGAAGCAGCTTAAAGCACAGGATTCTCCCCCACCTCTGACAAAAAGCTAAACTTACACTCCTGAAGGAATGTTTTATGGAATGTTTGTACTTGCCTGTTAGCTGTGGTTAAACTCATATGCATTTGTCAAAGGCTTCCTTGTTTGTCCAAAACGTAGATAGGGATGTTCTATATGGGCAGCATTGCATCTGTCAGATTATTGGTTTCTGGGGTACTTTGTCTTCATTGGGTTGTTTTTTGAATAAAAGGTTCAAAGTCAATATTGATCTTTGCCTACATAGTATTTTTCAGGTAGAATGACTATCATATTGGGGTTGGGGAGCCTGTACCTTATCTGACTTCCATTTACTACTTCTGTTGCTATGAATTGAGTCTAAGTCTGCAGCAGGTAGGATTTCAGAGAACATCACTACAGGAGAGCCAGTTGGACTAGTCTTTTTTTAAAGCACCAGTTGGAATGTTTGTATGATAGCTTTTTGTGTAACCATCTTGTTGTATGTTTCTCTACAGAAAGGCAGGATAATGTGTTTTAAATATACTGGTGCAAACTGGTTTATACTTATACCATAGAGTAAGCATTGAAAGAGCAGAGAGACACTCCAGTTGACATGCCCATGTACTTTCTGTTGCTTAAAAAAAGCCTGTTCTGGGCCTTAAATATCCTGGGATACCTAAAAACATGGCAAAAAAAAAATACCCCCCATGCCTCTTAGAGAGTGTCTAGGCACATTTGCAGAGGAATGTGTGTTTTTTGCAGGGAGTGCGTTAAGAGGAGTGAAACCCTTCCAGGTCTCCCAATATTCCCCCAATATTCCACAGTTAGCCACTCCTACATTAGATGGTGACATGGCGCATCTCTCTCTCTCTCTCTCTCTTTTTTTCTTCTTCTTTGGACCTCTTGTAAGTGGAGGAATGTAATCTACTTCAGGGTCATGATTTTCTTTGTCCCCCGCCCCCAGGAGAAGCTGAGAGAGAAAAATACTTTATTTGGTTTAGAAATGTTTGCAGTAGCAAAAGTGGGAAGGTGTCAGATCCCATGATTTGCTGCAGTGAGCAGTGTTTGTCGAGGAAGCTAGACTGATACTACTGTAGTAATCTAACTCTCTTCCAGATTTTGTGCCTTGGCAAAGCGTCGAATTGAGGGGATCCCAGGCAAGAAAACAGTGATGGTCCCTCCATCAGAAGAGTATTCAACCCCTCCACATCGCAAGGTGCCAGAGGACACCGATCCGGAGCTGGTTTTCCTCTGTCGCCATGTCTATGACTTCAGACACGGGCGCATCTTGAAGAACCCCCAATAATGGAGCTCAGCAACTGTGGGGTTCACAAGTGGCAAAAGAGGGCCAAGGGCAGACTGACCTCATTACCAGTGCATGCTCCTGACTCTTATGGAGCAGTGCCCATAGGCACAGAACAGAATGCCTAAGCACTCTATTCTCTGCACTTGGGAGCAGATTTCCTGTTAAGGCAGATGTTCAAAGCACAGCACTTCATATAAAGAGCATAAATGGAAATATATATCTGTAGAGAAATGTGTGTGTATATAGATATAGGTGCTCGCTTCTGTAATCTATATCTATATGTACAATGAGCTTCTTATATGGGAGGAGGGCGGGAGCTGGGCCAGGGGGATAAAAGCCAGTAAACTGAATCCAGAGAAAAGCCAGCCTTGGTGGGGAAGGTGAGAACAGACAGATGAGAAAGTGCAGTGTAGGAATGAGCCCTGTGACAGCTCCCAGGCTCCCATGTCTTGATATGGCAGGTAAAAACAGGACATTTTTGATTGGTGTAATACTTGAGCTTTGAGATGAATCCCTATTCTGGAGACATTACTGTCTTGGGTGTCCTTTTCACATGCTGACTACATTTCTCTTTGTAAGAAAAGACAGATCACAAACCAAGTATGGTTGTCTAGTCAGACTGGGGTTTTCTAGCTTGCTGTGGACTTCTTCCCTGAAATGGGAAAGACATAATACGATAAATTCACACCATGGTGAGAAAGTTGCATATCTTTCTAAGGCTGTGATCCTAGCAGGAGCTTCTGTTGAGATCAGTGGAACCTGCTTTGAAGTAAAAGTGATTCAGATGAGGATATATGAAAATAAGGCCCATCCTTAAAGGTCGCTCTTCTTGTGGCGGATTTGGAGGTGTGGGCCTGAGAAGCTCTCTGAATATAAAATTGAAATGACAGCTGCCACAGTACAGATCTCTTCCCTCCATAAGCCTGGGGAGGCATCTCTTCTGCCAGTAGAAATAGCTTATATTTTTTCCCACCTCAATTCCATTTCCCTTGCTCTCATTTTCGGTCCTCACAGAACCCAGATTTGCGTACTCCAGTGTACTGGGGAGGGCTAGAAGCCAGAGTTAAAAGAAATGACAGTGTACTGCTTGAGCTGCATTCGTTCAAACAGGCATCATAACCTGACCAGTTCAACCTGGTATACTGTTGCCTGTCTACCTCTCTTCTCTCCCAGCACCCCCACTCCCTCAAATCTCAAACACTGACATCCAAGCATGCCCACCAAGGCGAGACTCTGGCTCCCAAAAGGAACTGACCAATGAGAGGTTTGCATTTTGAGAAACTGCTACCTGATTCCTATGGATACTTCTGCCTCTTGCCTTACATGTATAGCTGTTAGAAATACTTTAGTTTAGCTTTAACACAAAGCTATTTCAGTTAGTTCTAAAGCAAACCAAAGGACAGCATAAGAAGAGTCCACCGAATCAGTTACACAAGGCTGGGATTCCATTTGTAGATTGCACTAATTCTGAAGAATGAGAATCAACACTGTATCAGTCCATGTACCTGCTGATGGCCAGAGTTGCTCACCTGAATTAGGGACCTGCTTGGGGTGGGGGTGGGTGGGAGGGGTGTTTCAAACTAGTGTTAAATGATATAGAAGTGTTCCTATGGCTTTAATATTGTTGTCTTTTTCAAGTAGAAGTAGCACTACCTGTTCTTGCCCACAGGCTAGATCAGAGAGGTTTTCAACCTGTGCTCTATATCTGCCTGCCTGGCCTGGAGAAAGTAGCCCCCCGCCACATTTAGTTCCCTGTGAGTGTGTGCATGTGTGTGTCTACACGAGCTGTCCCTACAGAATTGCTCTGCATACCAAAGAGGGGAGAGTGATAGGGAGACAGAAGAAATGGAGAGATCAGAGCCACAAGGCTTGGTAAGGAGATGGATGATTCCTGCAGTGGTCCAGCTGGAAAGGATTCATTCTTACTATAAGAAGGAAATCTCCTTCAGAGCAAGAATCCATGGTTTATGCATATTTCCTAGTGCCAAATGTGGTGCCATGATTTGTCATAACCATGGCTTGGGCACACAGAGGGGGTTCTTGGAATTAAACTTGTGCTGCAAAGCACACTTTATTTATAGCACAGGAGTGGAATGGCAGTTTCCCTATGACTTTTCACTCAGGCCAGTGAGAGCATCACAGAGGGAAGGTGGGGGATGAGGGAAACTCTCTAGTTGATGGAAAGGTAGAACTGACATCACTCTTGGCAGTCTAAGGGTAAGCGGGAGTGATTTGGGAGCAATATTGTAGGTTCTGTAGCTGCTGCCTGTTCTTCCATTTTCCCGCTGGTTGAGGAGGGAATTGCAGAGAAAAAGAAGCAACTGCAATAGGGTACGTTCCCAGAAATGATATGGGTAAAGATGTGTGTGTTAAGAGGTGGAGAGTCTGATCTATGCAGATTCAGAATTGCTGTGACTGGGTGGGATAAGGGGGAGCAGGGGGAGAAAAGCTAGGTATCTTCTTTTACAAAAAGGGGGAGTGGTGGTGTTCATGGCGTGGTGACAGGAATCCTCAAACTATTCAATCCAGACTAAAAATTCAGGATCCTTCTTTCCTGCTGAGTAGAGGTTTTGACACTTAATTTTCAGGAACCAGGGCAACTTCCTAAAAAACCTGATTTCTACTGCTTCCTTCTTCACCTTTCTCCTGACTCCTCTCCAGGCAGCGGGTTGAAAGGAAAGCAGTTCTCCAGAAGGAAAGAAATCATACTTGCCTGGATTCTGTGGTAGGCTAGCACCCCACCCCCTTTCTGGAAAGGAGAAATCCCAACCCTTCTCTGTTTCTGATAATGTCCGAATCTACTTCAGGCCAAGAAATATTGTTTAAAGACTCGTGTGGTTGTTTTTATGCTGTTTCGCGGACAGCATGTAAATGATTTGAAATGTCTTATCTGAAATGAAAATATTTCATGCTTTTTTAATCTATTAGATATGGAAATATTTTTGAAACCGAAAATGCAGTCAGTAGAATTTAAATTGAAATGTAATACATGTAAAATATATTTTAGTTGATAATTTTGTAAAATGCACTTTTTGTGTCTCTTTCCCTTGTTTCCCAGATCTGTATTTCAGTGTTTACAGATGGAATGAGAACATTCCCTATACCCTCCTTCTGTGAAAAAGATATATTAGAAGTAATTCTTAAAAATAAATTTGAGAAATTGTATTGATTTAGAAAAGAACGCATCAGTTGTCGTGTAGTTTTTATTTCCAGTGTTTAGTGTGTTAGTGGACACTTTTTTTGTAATAGCAAAGGACGTAGTACGTCTTTTATTAATTAAATGGTGAGCCACTTCAAGGGCAAGGGTATCGAAGGTTCATAAGATTTCAGAATGAAATACATCCAGTTCTTATGTTATGATCCACAATGCCAAAATTATATTTAAACTGCTAGAGTACATCTCCGGAAAAGGAACTTCTACATGCACACAGTGCCATACCAATGCCATAACAAAGAAAGCCTGGTCCTTTTAATGTGTGTATCTGCTTTCAAGTTACCTGTCAACTTTCGGTAAGCCAAGAAGAAAATCAGCTTGTGATTTATCATTTATAAGGAAACCTTTGATTGCAGAAAGGTTGATGAAAAACTATGGATCAATGTGAAAGAGAGGTGAGAGTATCACAACATTTGACTGACCTGTTGTGTAACCTGTTCTATGGATAAGTAGCCACTGTCAGAACAGAATATGGAGAAGCAGCATAGTTTTGGTTGGCAAGGAGTCAGATAAAGGTCCCTATCTGGGTTTTTTTTTTAATACACAGAACATATACACAAAGTGGCATTACACTTAGAGGAAGGGGCATTAGACTTAGAGGAAGGGGGCTAAACATTGGAACATTATTTTAAGATATGCAGGTGACACCATGTAACTAGGAGAAAATTGCAAAGACTTTGAATAACTATTGATGAAAGTTGGGGTAGATGATGGTTATATTTTAATGTTAAGGAAACAAAAATAATGACCACATTAAGATTTATATAACTTTAAAGAGGATGATGAAGTCATCAAATGGCTGAAAGTTTTTCGGTACCTTGGATCTGTCATCAATCAAAATGGAGACTTAAGAAATTAGAAAACTAAGCTATTAAAGAACTAAATAAGTTCCTTAAGTATAAACATGTATAATTAAACACTAAAGTCAGAAACATCCATGCCGTAATATTTCTGATTTCTGTGTATGGTTGTGACTAGCTGGACGGTAAGGAAAGCTGGACAGGGAGAAAAACTCATTTGAAATGAGTTGCTGAATGGCAATCCTATGGGTACAATGTACTGCCAAAAAGACAAATAAATGGGTCCAAGAGCAAATCAAGCCAGAGTGTCCCTAGAAGCCATAATGACAAACCTGGGGCTATTATAGTTTGGACATATCATGAGATGACATGGCTTGCTGAAAATGATAATGCTTGGAAAATAAGTACATTAGATATGGATTGATTCAATCATGTAAGCCACAGCTCTGAGTTTGCAAGATCTGAGTAGGGCTATTGAGTTTGGGGGCTCCTGGAGGTCTTTTCACTCTTAAGAGTTGCAGTAAGTTGAACCTGACTTGAAGACACGTAACACCAATAAAACTGCTGTTGGAGCCCTTTGTTAGGGTGGCAGTTGGCTCTTTTTCGATGACTCCTGCAAATGGTGGTTTGGTGACCTTGCCTTAGTGAAAGTAACAATACAATCTTGTCAAAGTTACAGTTACAATAATCACCCTTTCCCTGCCACACCTCACCAAGCATATGGCCACTCACCATCTTTGGAGGCCTGTAAATAGAGGTTAGATGGGCATCGTTAGGAATGCTTTTGTTACATACTTGTGTATGACAGGGATTAGGCTAGATGGCCTTTGTGGTCCCTTCAAGCTCAGAGAATCCATGCTTCTATAAGTGCTGCTGAATTTTATTATATCCTATTATTGGGCTTTGCAGTTGTAACTTTGAATGCAGTGATGATATGAGATGGTTGCAGACTGCTTTAGTGAAAGGATTGCCAATGCCTATGAAAACACAGATCTTCAGGTATTACTTGTTTTTGTTACTAGGAGCCCTGAAGTGTTCAGTTATTTCCAGAGGGGTGGATTATACATCTTAGATAAAAGATATATGTATTTATTTGTAAATAGAGTGCATTTTGAATGGGTGTGGGACTATATAATAAAACAACTGAACTGGTAACTTAGATTTACAATCTTCTCAGGAACTGGTAAGTAAGTGCCATCTGGTGGCAAAAAATAAAGTTCTCAAATATTTGCACTGAAGAAAATGGTGGGTTTATCAAAGCTATTTCTCCCATTCCCCCCCCCCACACACACACACACATTTTCTTGCAGAGGTTAACTTTCAAAGCTTTCAGTCTTTTTAAAGAATTGCAACAATTCCACATAAGGAAAGCATGCTGCAACTGGTTGGTATCCAAGGGACCTAGGTCAGGTCTGCACAGAGTCAGATATTTCTCTCAAAACATTAAAATTAACATTGCTGTGGCTTCTATATGTTGCTTATAATCTGTTTGAATCCACAAATTTTAAAGTATTTCTTGGTTTTTGTTAGAAGCAGAAACTCAATGCCATTCTACGTATGTTTGCTCAGGAAAAAAATCCCATTGAGTTCTATAGAGATACAGGTTTTCAGCCTTACAGAAGTAATGTTCTGAACAATGCATTATCTAGGAAGAGGTCCATTCAGAAGAACTTGCTTTTCTGCAGAGTTGGACTCATGGGTGCTGCTGCAATACCATTCCCAGAACTTGGTAAACTCCCAGTATCCTTATTGGCTATACTGGCTGAGGAATGTTGAGAGATATACTCAAAACAGAGATACTGCTGTGGCTGTTCTGTTAATACGTTTCCAGTTCTGGCTATTCCATCATGATCTGCTAGAGTAATGTGAAAAGCCTGAAAACTCCATGTGGAAGAAGCCTTCCTGGCATATCCTTGCCTTGCCAGCTTTAGTCTCTTTTTGTGAAAGGCTTACAGTAAAGAATTACAGGCAATGTTAGTGGGTATTTGATGACCCATAGAGCTATAGAGAGCAAAATGCATGAAAGATTTGGTTACATTTTGCTGCCAGCTTAGATATGGCTAATTGTAACTGACAGTAATTTGTACCAGAAATTATCCCAATCCAGTGTCGAGGGAAATTGCAGCTGTCATTAAAATGATGGAACACCAATCCAATTAAATGATTTTCTTGTAGCTTTGGGTCCATTAAAATGATTGTACTGATAAATGAGATGCAGACAAAGTGGTTGTAGATGAATATAAATTTTGTTTAATTAAATCTTGCAAAAGGAGGCTCTAAATTTACATTTCAATGTACACAGAAACAAAGTGGTCCAATTAAAAGCCAGTATTGTCCAGTAGTTCACATGTTGCATTTGGAATCTGGATTAAAACACTATTTAACACATGGTGACTGAATAATTGGGCTCGACATTTGTCATTATTTAAGCTGCATCATTTAAAACAAGGAAATAATTATGTCCTACCTTGGAATGAGTTTTTGTTTTGAAGATGCAGAGAGTCTTCAGATACGAAAAGTACTTTCTGTCTAAAAGTGCTCTGTGTCTGAACATAATTCCAAGAAATCAGGCACAACTACATACTTAAATCTTGTAGATTGATGTTCTTTGCTTTTAATACTGGATATTCATAGGCCATAAACTCTCTGTGGGCTAGTAATCCAAGACTGGATATAGCCAAAACAGATGCATTTAGTCAGCTGGAAAACCAATCTGATATTAGGAATACAGAGCCCTGGTGGTGCAGTGGTTAAATGCTGGTACTGCAGCCACAACATTGTGAGTTCGATCTTCGGGCTCCAGGTTGACTCAGCCTTCCACAGGTCAGTAAAATGAATACCCAGCTTGTTGGGGGCAATTAGCTTTAAAAAAAAATGTAAACCGCTTAGGGAATACTTTGCACTGATAAGCTGTATAGAAATGTAACTGCTGTTGCTGTAACTGCTACAGACTATTAAGATGTTAGGATAAAACAGTGGTTCTCAACCTGTGGGTCCCCAGATGTTTTTGGACTTCAGCTCTCAGAAGCCCTGAGCATTGGCCATAGTGGCTGGGGCTTCTGGGAGCTGAAGTCCACAAACATCTGGGGACCCACAGGTTGAGAACCACTGGGATAAAATGTCTCTTGAAGAACCAGGTTTACCACTGAAGAGTGTTCCTTCATCCAGTTTTGCTCCTGGCTGATCAGGTGGCTTCTGTGAACAGGAAAATCTTCACATTTATTTACTTTAAAATTGTCCTGAACTGCTTATGAAAAAAACAAGCTTTAAAGCAATGAAGCATAGGATATAGTGAAAGAACATATTTTTAAGAAGATAAAAATAGATATATTAGTAAACAATTACATGGTTCAATGTCAAGCACTGGAAAAGGCCTGAATAGGTCTTCCAGCAAGTTTGAAGACATCAAAGAAGATGGTTCCCACAAAGCCACAACAGAACTTTGAATGCTATTTTTTAAAATAATTCATTACTTCCTGCTTTCTTCTTTGAAAGTGCTTTGTTGACATTGCCAATTGCTCATTTTAAAAAGAGGAACACATCAGAAAAACATTACCCACCCCTTTTTAAACAAAAAATACACTCATTTTCCATTTAAATATTCTAGATTTTTATGTGATTTATTTTTTACTTTTTTATTTCAGCCCCTTGCTTTGTGTCTGAATCGGCTATGCCCCAAGCAATAAAAAGCTACTACTACCACAAAAATTAAAAATACATCTTAAGAAAACACCAAAATCCCCCCTGCAATATTTGAGGAACAATGTTGTTTCCTATGCTAAAAATAATCGCTTTACCCATCATTGCATTGTTAGTTCTTTTTAAAATAACATTATTTGCCTTCAGCATCTCCCGAAGTAATGGCCAAGATCTGATGTGTATGTTAGTTCCATATGGACAGTTCTGCATCCTCCAACCACCTGGCAACTATCAAGCCCTAGGAGTGGTCCTTGATTCTGTTGCTTACAAGTGTGGAAGGAAGGGACTATTAGGAAATATGACAGATTGTAGGGGATCTCCCAAGCAGAGTGTCTGATGCACTAGGCAGAAGGTGAACAACTGACTAGCCCACTCCAACCTGCACATAACATCTAGCAGAGAAAGAAATCAAGCTTAGTCTTCTTCATAAAGTATGTGAGAGTTGTTTTACTCACCAGTACTTGTGCATAATCAGCACAGGTTCAGCTTCTTGAGGAAAGTAAGAAAAGAAAGAGAACTACATGATACCAAGGAAATTGGTACATCTCAACTAGAGAGAGCTCTTATAAAACATGATTCATGGGGACAGGCAAGAGAGGAAGAGAGAGAGGTGAAAACAGATTAGACCCCAGAGAACAAAGGGAAACCTACCTGATGCAGGAAGAGAGTGGATGTGAACAAACACACAAACAGGAAATAACCATAAACATGCTGTGCTAAGCTCCTTGGGAGTGACATGCAATCTACCAGAGAATATAGGCATGGCAAAGGTTACTAACTCCAGCACAGAGTGGAGAGGCAATTCAGAGTATATAGAAGTAGCTGATCTCAGCTCGGTCAAAGTGTGAAGAAATGAGGGCATGCTCTCAAATAGAGGGTACCCATCTTTTCTTTCTCTTAGGAGCCCAGAGCAGCTCTTCTTGCTCTGAATCACCTCCGTCTCAATCCCAATCCCTTCATCAAGAAGGAATTTGACAGCTGAAGAGAAGGTTGAGAGGGGACATGATAGCCATGTTTAAATATTTGAAGGGATGCCATGAAGAGGAGGGAGTGGGCTTGTTTTCTATTGCTCCAGAGACCAGGAGAAGGAGCAATGGATTCAAGCTGCAGGAAAGGAGATTCCACCTGAACCTCAGGAAGAACTTCCTAACGGTCAGAGCTGTCCGGCAGTGGAATAGGCTGCCTCGAAGTGTAGTGGAGTCTCCTTTTTTGGAGGTTTTTAAGCAGAGGCTGGATGGCAATCTGTCAGGAGTGCTTTGAGGATGTTCCTGCATGGCAGGGGGTTGGACTGGATGGCTCCTGTGGTCTCTTCCAACTTTACATTTCTATGATTCTAACTGCTGGGTTTGAGAGATTTTTGAATAGAATGCAAGGATAAGAGAATAGCCCACTGTGCTGAATCCAAAAGGAGCTTAGACACACATAAACTGCACTTATGCATGCCTTAACTCACTAACAGGATACCTGTCAATGTTACTTGTCACATGTTACTTTCAACCTTTGCGCCAAGGGAAGAATCCAAAGCACAGGGACCCGTTTCAGGGTCGTTAGTATTCGTTCAGCACAGATGTAATATGTAATTACAGTATACATAATACCTGCACCAAGAAGGGAAACCCCCAGATAGAGCACATCACTGCAGTCCAGTTCAGGTATTATCAGTGCCTACCTAACAGTGTATCCAGCTTAAGGATGAGCATGGCCAACGTACCAGCTATGTTTAGTAAAAGACATCCCGCACGGACAGAAGCTGTGTGGGTCTCTTCCTTGGGTAATGATGGATCTAGGAAAGGGAAGGCACAATCCATAACTTGGAGAATCACACGACTCCATTTTCACCTCCTCTGATAGCCTGTACCTTGTCCTTAAGTAAATAAACTGGGCAACTGGAAGTGATGGTGTGCGGTTTCCAATCGCCTTTTAAGTTGTCCTCAGATTTCTCTTTTTGGCTGTTTCAGGGTGGGAAGTTTCTCAAAAAAGCATTGCACAACCTCACAAAAGGGTTTTAGTACTTCTGAGATCTCTTTTCAGATGGTAAAAAAATGGCCTTTTCCTACCTGTTTTGGGTGAGTGGCTGAGCGGGTAAGAGGGCTTTTGGGAATTCAGTGGAGGTCCCAGAAAACACACTGGGGCCTGTCCAAGCTGCACGATCGCAGCCCTAATCCAGGAATATCGCCAGCCTTGGTACCTATTGTTTCACAAGGAGTGTGATGGAGAACAGGTAAACTGCCTGGATGCTGAACTCAGGAGCAACCTAGCCATAGAACCTCAGTATTACTAGAAATCAACATTCATCCCTCACTTGCTCCGCATGCAGCCACTGGTCATAAACAGATGCAACCTCTTCTAATTCAGATGAAATAGAACTAGGGTCACAGCATTCTGGTAGCATCATGCCCCAAATCTCCTCACAATTTGGCTGTTGTCACATATTTAGGAACGATTACCACAGTGCCCTCCCTAGGAAAATGCCTTCAAAGTGTGTTCACAAATTTCTTCTGGTATTTACTGCTGCCATTGGACTTACCCAGGCATAGTTTTCAGAACAAGTTGTTCCAATACTCTTCTATCTTTCCCTGGCTGCTTTGCTGTATCTGGGCAAATTTCCCTACATATGTATTATTGCTAAAAGCAGGGATGTTCCTTAGCAAGGCAGGGAGGAGGCAAAAGGATAATTCTGCCACACAACCCCAATGAAATTTTCCTTCAGTCCCCAAATTTATAGCATTGCAAATAGGGAGACAGAGAAAATTGTTCTTACCTAGAACTCTTATGGGCCAGAGTGGTGTAGTTGCTTGAGCACTGGACTAGGACACTAGAAGATTAGGGTTCAAATTCCTGTTTGACCATGGAAACCCACTGGGTGAACCTGGGTAAGTTACACTCTCTCCATCTCACAGGAAGACAAAGGAAAACTCTCTCTGAACAAATCTTTCCTGGAAAACCCCATGATAAGTTCAACCATCAGTCAGAAATGACCTGAAGGTACACAACAAAAGCTACAACAAATTAAAAATGGGACCCACCCTTGTTGCAAACAGCTCCTCCTTATATACGTATACTTAACTTAAAATCATTACTTAAAATTACCAATAATTTTTTTTGCTCATTATATTTATACTCATTAGCTAATTTAAATTCTGACTTTCTTAGATTTCTGTCTCAAACTATATATCAAAATTATTAATCATTAGAGTATTATTATTATTTAAATAAATAAGCCATTAATTAATTCTCAGTTAATCTGTTATCTCTATTAACACATATCTTCAGAAAAAATTGAAATAGCAACAGTCTATAATCATATTTCATTTTCATAGCCTCAATCTCAAGATAAGAATAGAACTAGAAAAGTAAAAAGGAACAGTAATATGCAAGTTCAGAATCCTAAAATCATCAAATCACCCTTGTTATCCTTTAAGTAACCCATTACAAATCTCCATTCTGAAATAAACTCTTCTTCAGAATTTCCCTTTAATTTGGCTGATGACTTATCCAACTCTACAACTGACATCAATCTATTGAACCATTTGACTATAGTTGAGATTTCCATTTTCTTCCAACACTATGCGTATATATGTCTTGCTGCCAATAGCATATATTGAAGTAATCTCTGTTGTTGCTTGTCAGTATTAGTATCATCACTCCAAACTCCTAGTAGAAACAATTCAGGTTTCTTGGTTATTTGACATTTCAGGATTCTTTGAATCATAATATGTATTTCCATCCAACACATTTTGGCCTTATCACAGGCCCACCACATATGAAACAAAGATCTTGTACGTTCTTGACACTTCCAACAATTATCTTTCATATCTTCATGCATCTTTGACAATCTCCCAAGTGTGAGGTACCATGGTAACATCATCTTATAAAAATTTTCCTAAGGTGACTTCATAACAAAGTATATTTTTAGTTTCAATCCAAAGTCTTTCCCATTGATTCATGGATATGTTATGTCCAAAGTTCTTAGCCCAGTTAATTATATACTCCTTAACTTGTTCATCTTCTTCCAATAAAAGTTTACATAACTTGGCAATCAGATGTTCATCATTTAGTTAAAAATATGCAATAGCATAGCAATAGCATCTATTGCTATACCACCTATCAACTAAGTGTTATCTAAGCGGTTTACAATGTATTTTTAGCTAATTGCCCCCAACAAGCTGGGTACTCATTTTACCGACCTACGAAAGGATGGAAGGCTGAGTCAACCTTGGAGCCTGGCAGGACCGAACTCACAACCTTGTGGTTGCAGTACTGGCATTTAACCACTGCGCCACCAGGGCAAGCCAAATTATATCTATAAAACAAAATTAATCCAACAATTATTAAGAAATAAAAAGAGGGCAGAAACAGAAACCATATGATTTTTAAACTTGCAAGATATGATAGTTTTAAAAAAATGATACTATCCCTCTGACACCTAGAATCATGAGATGAATAAAAAGAGTTAAGACAAAGATCCCAACTGATGCAAAACAAGGGCCTGGTTCATAATAAAGCATTATTTTTTAAATTGAAATATCTATAAGCCAGGGGATCTGGCAAAGCAGAATGTAATGTCCATAGGAAGAATGAGATCTCTCACCTCCTGGCTCTGCCAGAGTTTGTGATGACTTCCACAGCCCAGATTCCGGTCACTGCCACTCTGTTCCTGAATAGCCAATGCCAGTCTCCAATCTGGCTGTTATGCAATCTTCAGATTTCCCATGGATCAGATAACTCCTTCCTCGACAGGAGGGTTCCCTCCTGTCAAATACAAGGCTTCAGGGGACGCAATTGTGCTCATCATTGCTGACAAGCACAAAATCATGTCCTCCACACATCCTGCCATGATTGGAACCCCTTGTACCTAACTCTTGTGTGGTTATTCAACTTTTAGAGTAAAACTTTCTGTTTCTTTTTATTCTTTTCTTTTTTTATTTAGAAAAAAAATACTCATTTTTTTAATTTGAAAGCCATTTAAATTGTCTCTTTTCAGAAGAAGAGCTCTTCAAAAATTACTGGATTTTTAAAGTATGAATACAAAGAAAAGAAACAGAAAAAAAAAATAAAGGAAACAAGCAAGGAAAAAGGAGGAAGGGAAATCATGGGGAATGAACAAGGGCCAGGCATATATAGGAATACTTCAATAGCATTTAAAAACAGTCATATCAAAATCAGCACTGAATTAAAAACAGTTGAAAGCATTTAAGATATAAGAAATGGGGAGCAAGTACAGAATATCCTGTTAGGAAACCCTTCTGCAACAGCCAGTTAATAGCTCAAAGCCTGTCTAAATAAAAAGCCTTTGTTTGGTAGAAAGACAGCAGCGTGGAAGCCAACCTAGCCCCCCATGAGAAGAAAATCCACAGCCTGGGAGCAGCCAGCAAGAACACCCTTGTGTCTTCATTAAAAATCCCTGTGTTGAGACTGACAGTGAACATTGCCCTTAAGATATGAAAACTAAGACTGTTGCTGAGCATACACCCACAGTCCTTTGCTAAATACAGAGCAAAAAATTAATGTATTGTTACCCAGTAATACATTAGCTATTGCTGTACATTTGTACAAGCAAACCATATTTCGTAAACTGCATTCTCTTGAAACTGACATTTATAAACAATACAATTATGTGCAGCTAATGCAGAAATATCTTTTGACCAATTCCCATTTCCAACTACAGTTCCCAGAATCCTCTAGCCTACATGGCATTCTGGGAGTTGTAGTTTACTAGCCCAACTCCTTTCTTTGCCATGACCCTGCCCATTTCCTTAGAATGGCATGATAATCTTCTCTGTTCTGTAAATCAATATCTGTGTATTGTTGCTTTCATGCCCCACAATGAAGCTCTTTGCCTGGGGAGGCTATTTGATGCTTGCTCACACTGGTTAGGTCCTTCAGTGTCTTCTCCTCATATGCTGATTTCAGCTGTGATCACCATTTTTCATTAATTTGATATACTATGTTTATTTTTGGTCTTTTTTTACACAGATTTTTGTGAGTCACTTTGAGGGTTTCTTGTGGAACCTAAAGCAGCACAACAGCTATAAAAATATAAACATACTAGCACAAAGGTGGAAATTACATACCCCTCCAGATGTTTCATCATTTCTAATTCCAGCACTCTTAATTATCATCTGATCTAGCAAATGTTGATAGGAGTTGCAGCCCAACACTATTCGAAGGCATAGGTATAGCTACTGAAAGGCAAAACAAAGGCTGCTGTGGTGTTTTCAATTTATGGCAACCTTAAGATAAAACCATCATAGGGATTTCTTGACAAGATTTGTTAAAGAGGGGGTTTCCATTGCCTTCCTCTGAGGCGAGGAGAGTGTGACTTGCTCAAGGTGACATAGTGGGTTTTCATGGTCGAGCTCAGATTTGAACCCTGGTCTATTCTTTGCCTGTGAAATTCATAATGTCACCATAAGTCAACAGATGACTTGAAAGCATGTGTACGCACACATTCCCTGAGTTTCAAACTGAAACCTTTATTGGGAGCACTACTTCCCAAAAATGAGAATTCTACCCATCCCAATAAAATGCTTCTTCTCTCCTCAAATTTCTAGCATTACAATTGTAATACATTTCAAGCACCCAAAGCAAAGTGACCAAGGGAATATGAACACGCCAAATATATGACTTTTAGGTGTGAATGATTTTCAGCGCCTCTCTCTCTGCCATACTAGATATTTGAGGACTGAAGGAAAACTTCATTTTGGGAGGGCAAAATTCTTATGAGGGGCAATGTCCTCATTCTGTCTCTCAATGTCCTGGGGTCTATCTGGAGGACTGCCTGATTCTTATCATTATACTAAGGCGATTGTTAATAGGTCCCTGCCAATCTCTTTGCTCCACCAAGAAAAGACATCAAGGCATATTTGCTTAGAAAACAGCTGAAATTGTGCAATTTTTCCTCTTTCTGCAGTTAATATCAAAGGTTTTTACACACTGTGAGCAGCAGCAAGCGCTCATTATTTAAATAAATACTTCTTAGCCTGCTATACAAATCCAGGAGAGCCAGCGTAGTTTAGTCATTTGAATGTTGGATTAAGACACTGGGAAGCATAGTATACAAATACAGGCACTTGGCTTTAGGGGAAAGATAATATATTATGAAAGCCTTTTCCTTCTCACATGCAAGTGCACTACAGTCATCATAAAAATGATTACGGTAAGTTGTTTTCTTGGAGTAAATGTCCTAAAATGACAATGGAAAAACATGCTCCAGCCGCTACTAGCCTAAACAATTCAAAAAGCCTTGTAAGACGCTAGCATGGAATTTGCCATTTTTCTGCTGTATATCAACAGCTCCCCAATGGCCTGATGTTGTAAAATGTTTCCGGAATAAAAATGTCCTAACGTGTTGCCTCTCTTCAATATATTAGGACTGAGAGGCCAGATGGTACAAAATGGCATCACAAGCCCTTCCAATTCAGATGAAGAGACAGGAATCTTGGTTGTCTAAAAACACAGTCAGATTGAAGAAAAAACGTTTTAAATTGTAGTTAATTATTTCAGGTTTTTTGTGATGTCATTGCTATGATCTCTAAGAGCCATTGGGCCTATGGCAGCCTATGGTGCTTAATGAACAAACCTACAAGTAAAATCTACTGCCATTTCAAAGAAAATTCCTCATTGAGGCCTTACTTCAATTGCGTAGCGGCTCCAGTTCAACTACAGCAGGCCCACTGAATCAATGGAGTTACATACATGTTGATTTACCATTCACCAAGTCATTAAATGCATTTATTTCAGTTAGTAATAGCAACTGAATTCAGGCTAACGTGTTTAATAGGGGCATACATGATGATAAAACAAGAGCTTGGCTAACAGGCTGCAAGGCCAACAGGAGTTTTACACGGGTGTTTAGTGGGGGAGGCCTGGCGTTCTGTTTCATTGCCTACTTAAGACTATTTAATATGGATGATGAGGGAGCTGCTGCAACAGCTGCGGTATGTTTGTGTTCTTGCCAGAGGATGTGGGTAGCTACGCCTGCAGGAAGTGCAAGTTGGTTGCCATGTCGGAAGAGCCAGTCCAGCAGCCTCTTCAGCATATTAGGGCACGTGAGGTTTTCTTGGACAGAGCAGACAGACCTAGAAGAGGAAGAAGTTGATTCCCAAACACAGGAGGTAGACACTTGGAGGAACAGAAGTGTGAGTGAAGAAAAAAAAGACAAGCTCCATTACAAGCTAGGAGGTGGTCACATACACAGGAGCTCTAGCCCCTCCCGCCTGCTGACTCATGACCTTTTACCTCACCTGAAGCATCTCTCTCTGGACATTGCCTTATTTGGAAGGCAGTTTGTGATTGGAAGAAACCTCATATTACCTGCCCCTCTGGACATTTCCTTATATGGATGGAAGTTTCTGGACCTTACCTAATATGGGGTGGGTGGTCTGTGATTGGTGGAAAAATGCTGCAGTGCGTGTGCATGCTGTTTACCTGGGTAAAAGGTATTTGCCAAGTCTCTGGCCTTCGTCCCGAGCCTCGGCACCCAGCTGCAGCTGTTTTGTATGCTTTTTTTTAATGAATCTGGCCTCTAGCCTCTGAACCAAGAAACGTCTGGTCATTTGCCTGTTTCTCAAAAAAAGCTGTCCTTCTTAAGGGCGTAGAAGGTGACAGAAGTAAAAGGATCAGGGATCTTTCCATTAGTTTGCAGCTACAGGAATTGATTCAAAGCTCTGTCCCTTATCAGTGAAGATGAGGGACAGGAGCAAAAGCAATAGTGTCAGTCCTCAGATAATATGCAGGGACCTTGGAAGATTCAGCACATGGACTGGCTCCTGCCAATCCCCAAAGGAGGTGTGTGGTGGTCATAAGGGTCTCCCTGCTGAGAGGAACAGAAGCATTGTCATTGTTTAGTGAGGAGACAGGTCTATAACTCTTCGTTACTGTCTCATCTGTATCTTCTTTATGAATCACTGTAACATAAATGTTTCTCCAAGAGTCTGGTGCCCAGCTTTTTCCTAATAACTCATCACACACTATCTTTAATGGTTGAAGTAACTCATCTTCAAATTTCTTATAATACACTGCAGATAATCCATCTGGGCTTGAACCTTTCTCAGATTTAACCTTTGTAACTGCTCCAACAAGCTCCATAGCTGTCATGGGCACATTCAAGCTTCACTTTTGTTCCAGATGAAGTTTATCCATTTGGAATCTGTCCAAATAATCTTCCATATCTAAGATTGCTTCATTATCCCTTGCATATATTCCTCTGTAATATTCTGTAAAGGTTTTTAATATTTTCAAGTTGTCTATTGCATACTGATCTCCCTTCCTGATACTTGTGACTGATTTCTTCCTCCTTTCCTCTCTCAAATTTATAAGAGAGACATTTCCAGGGTTTATCTGCAAATTCAAAATTCTTTTGTTTAAGATATAGTAGTTTGGCATCAATTTCTTGGACTGTATACAGTGAACTATTGTTGACAATCTTTTATTGAGTCTCTTAATCAAAATTGTTCTATAGTTTTCCCTCCAGGTTTTGTATTCCATCCATCAGTTTACTACTGTTGTTTTTTTGCTTTTCTTTCTTTTTTCAATCTGGGGCCATATTTTATAAATTGTCCTGTCATATATGCTTTGCTTGAATTTGTTAAAGTGCCAAAAGACATAGATATGCCTTTGCTGATGAAGCCCATTCTATATTTTGGAACAAATCGTGTCAACTGGACCTCAATAAAAATGCAAGAGATTAAAGAGAAACTTGTCCAAGCTTGGTCTGCACTGGCAGCCAGGAGAAGCTGATAACAAACACAGGTCAGAAACTCAGCAATAACCTAAGTGGTCAGTTTACTTAAGCAAGGAAATAGCTTTGCAAATGAGAAGCAATAACGGGTTCCAACAGCATCCACAAATCAGAGGCAGGAAATACAAACACAAGTCAAAGGCACAAACAACAGGCAAGGGCAGTGAATGGGAGCACAGGAGAAGCAGTCAATTAATTACCGACAAAAGCTAGAGGGGGAAAGGCTCCATTCTTACAGGTTCCAAGATCAGCGCAGGTGGTGTTTAATCAATTGCTGTTTGGCATAAATTTGCTGGGAGCAATGCAGGAGACCCTTTTGATTTCTACACTGGGCAAAGATAGGTATGGAGAGGTCACTCTCTGTGTCAGAATGAGCAAAGCTCCCTGCTGGGGCTGGCATAGCTCCCTGCTCTGTCTCTGAGGCAGGTGGTGGTACTTTCTGCTCTGCAGGTGCTGCTGTAACAGTCTCTGTGCCAGGTCTCAGAGCAGGTTCTGCTGTCTCAGACTCTGAGTCTGAGTCTAGGGCCTGGAAGCTCATGACAAAACCTGTGGAGAATGAAAGTGAATGGGCAACACTGTCTACTTCTTATGAATGCTGCAGAACACAAATTCCTACCTGGCATGGCCAGGCCAATATTCTCAACACTGAGAGCAGCTGCACTTCACCTCCTCAAAGACCAAGCAAAGTCTGTGAACCCATAGCAGATGGTAGATCTCCATCACCACTAGATGCATATCTAGAACACTATACACCTACTTTCCTGAAAAAACGAAGTCTGATATGTTACTGAAACATATCTATGTTGCAGAAGCAAGTCAGATGTCTTCCCCAGCGATGCTGTTTCTTGCAACCACAACAGAGAAGTTCCTGCAAGAGGAAGAGAAATGAGCTAAAGACTTTGAACTGATTTTACACACTCACATTGAAGACCCGCAAAAGCAGTCAGCGAACATCCTGAAGAAATACACCAGTCTTGAATAACGCTGACACAGATGAGCCTGAAAAAAAAGTTAA
Organism: Iguana delicatissima; assembly: GCA_948472985.1. Taxonomy (NCBI): domain Eukaryota; kingdom Metazoa; phylum Chordata; class Lepidosauria; order Squamata; family Iguanidae; genus Iguana; species Iguana delicatissima. Next base: position 236,926 of record CAOKZL010002306.1, on the reverse strand, counting down.
AATGTAGTAACAACCTCAGCATCAAGCATCAGCTACTGTTTGTATACAAAAGATTTGCCATTGTGCAAAGAGGTGTTTGTAATGTCCAGATTTTCTATGCTGTTTGGCTGAGGAATTTATTTCAACATAAATTAGAAAAATTATGTATTATAAAGGTTTAAAAAAATCTGGAAATTAAATAAGAAAACTTGGAAAATTTATATATATATATACACACACACACACGCACACACAGAGAGAGAGAGATACATACACACACATAAATAAGCTTTGCTTGCAACCCAAATTACTGTGGGATAATTCTTATTAAAATTCAGCTCAGAAAGTTTCCCCAGCTCTTGTTTACACAGTCATACTATTTCTACTTTTTCTGCAGACTTTCTGCCATGTAAAGAAGCTTGAAGTTACCATGCCACTCATTGACCTAGTCTGAGATTGCAGTCACCACAAAAATAATTTAGCATCTTATTCCTATGGTAGGTAATCAGATCCTCTGGGAAGCCCAAAAGCAGGACATTATGCTGCCTCTTACTAAATTCTAGTAAAACAGATAAATTAAACCCTTTGTTAGTAAAAATTGCCACTTTGTCAGGCAATGCTTAGATTAATCATCATGCTGTTCCACAAGAGTGCTTCCTGTAGCTTGTTGTAATGAATGAATAACAGTTTACGTTCTGTGAATAATACTAAAAAACTAAAAAACATAAGTAGTATATGAGGAAGAAGTGCTTAATTTGGAAATTGAGTTTTAGGATCCCCAAGCTCAAGACATGGATAAAAATTCGACTGTGCAGAAAAACTTAGAATGCTTAACTATTTATGGCATGCTGGTTTACGCTTTTCTTCTCTGGCTAGATCATATGAGGACACTACTATTGGTATTCCTTCCTCCAGCATCTTTAGAAAGATTTTTTTTTAAGGACTACATTCAAAGTAATTCACTTCAATGGATCATTTCAATGTCTCCAAAGCGTTTTGCTCCCCTCCAAATAATGAGACATGGTAAGACATCAGCATTTCCTGTTAAAGAAAAGAAGGAATCGCTTTACCATTTGTGACATTCTTTTGTAAGGGAAATATCATTATGCCCTTATGACCCCAAAAGGTAATACATAACAGGCACTGTCACTACCTGTAATATGTTAGTTCCAAGACTGTCTTTTCTCATTTCATTTCATCTCTTCTTCCACTTGAAGGACATGGCCAAGGAAGGGTGAGAAAAACAGTGGAGGTGAACAACTGGCTTCTCAGGAACAGTTTGATTTCTTGGACTATGGTCTAGGATTTCATGAATATGGACTTCTGGCAAGCGATGGGTTGCATCTCATAGCAGTTGGCAAGAACGTTTTTGTTAAGAATCTCACAAACCTAATTAGGAGGGCTTTAAACTGAGTTATGGGCAGGGGAGGAACAATATTCTTGAGGACAGAAGCTCATCAAGCACTGGAAATAACAATCTGAATGTTGTGGGAAAAACCAGATATATGGTACCAGAACTCAACAGTGGCCATTTCCACATGGGGTATTTAAAACGATGCAGTGCGTCCTCCATGGAGGACATCTGCACCTTGGAGCGGACTGGGTTCAGACTATTTACCGTAGATCAGCCCGCTCCAGAACGACCTGAAGTGGTCCTCTAGCATGCCTTTGAAAGACCTAATTTTTCTGGTCTTTCAAAAGCACGGAGTGCGCCACTGCGAGCCTGCTCCCTTGTGCAGATTCGCAGGCTCACACCAATATGAGCCTGCGATCTGCCGAGGGCGGGCTTTAGGCTGGCGAGCTTCAGCGGTTGGTCAAGACCCACAACCAACCAGAAGCTGCCATTTTGGATGCTGGAGCAGTGCGGAGCAATGACCACACACTGCTCCTCCTCACCCCGGACCAGACCAGACCGCCAGAAGATCCGGTAAGTAGCGGTCCGGGGCGATTCCCTCGCCGCATGCGGAAATGGCCAGTGAAAGTGAAAGAAACTTAAATAACCAAATGGGAGAGTGACCCATGGTTACTCAGACTCTTCTACGCTAATGCACAGAGCATAGGAAATAAACAGGATAAACTTGAACTAATAGCAGAGCAAAGCAAATCTGGTGGGATGAGTCTCATGATAGGAATGTAGCAGTAGAGGGATGTAACCTATTTCAGAGAAATAGACCAAGCAGGAAAGGAGGAGGAGGAGCATTATATGTCAGTGCTGGGACCAGAGGCAAGGGAATGGGAGGAGCTCCAAAGGGAAATGGGAGGGCGATCGCAGGGAAGGAGTTATTAGCAGTTGTTCCACTTCCAGGAGGGTTCTGTGCCTTGAACCCTCACAAATGTGGAAGGGCCATTGTATGTACCTGTGAAGAGATCCATGGTTTAAATCCTGCAAGCCAGGTTAAGGACATCTGGCTAAAAATTAAAGGGGAAAGAAACAACTGTGATGCCTTTGTGGCAGTCTACTGAAGACCCCCAAGCCAGACTGAGGACTTAGCTACTCTGCTACTTTGTATGCCTGATCAGAATATGTTAACATGGGTAAGAATTATATTTGGTTTTCCCAAGTGCCTTGGATCCTGTCCATTACTGGAACTGAGAACCTGAGACACACACACACGGAATTCTGTTCCCAGGCAGAAAATGTTCAGACACAATTATACCATCTTCCCAAGGTGTTAAGTCTAAAATAAAACATTGTATTGTGGGATATCACAAAAACTGAAGCATGATGGGAAGAAAGAAGAAGTAAGCAAAAGGAGACACAAAGAGAAATTTTGTTTTAATCTGCATGCTGCCTTTACAGACAGATGTGACCAAAATGGTTCACAACATAAGGACAAGAATGTAATTCCTGTAATTTCAGTACACATTCTGGAACTGCTTCATTCCAAAACATAATATACAAATTTAAATGAGCCATTCAGTGGTGACATAACAGAAACTATCAATAACTAAAACACAATATAAATAGGTATTATTCATCTGTTCTTAAAAATGTGCAAGCTCAAGTCAGAGATAGTAAAACTCTCCAAGGGAGACAGGCATGACTAAATAACATAACCAGAAACCAGCAAGCTGTTCCTCAGGAAGGCCAGTCTCTACTACAGGGAGCAAAAGAATTCACTCTCCACGGTCATAAAGGAAGTACAGGATTAAAAAGCTGAATAAAAGTTCGTGGTGGCTGTTACAGGCAAGATGGTGTCCATCTGTTTGGAAGAGACCAGAGCTACAACAGGGAGTATTTTCATTGCTTTGTTTGAGTTACCAAATTCCAGAACAAATTAAATTCTTTTCCCAAGGTAGAGTTTTTATTTGAGTAACATTAGTTTATATTTGACAGGCACAAAACAGAGTCACAGCGAAATATCACTTCGACTGATAAACAAGCTAATAAGCTTTTTCCAGCCCCTTCTGCCTCAGTCATATGACTCAGCAGCATTCATACATAAACCCACTTCCCATCCTACACACTACACACCAACAATCCATCAATAAATTCCTTCCATTCCTGTTTTATATGCTCACTTGGTTTTTGATTTGCTTTTTAAACCTGAGGACAATTTAAATTTACCGAATGTCAAAATTGTAATTCTGGTGTCAATTATGTGGGAGAGAATGGAGGCATGTCAGGAAGCCAGTTCTATCATAACAGCGCATTTTTTTGGGAGACAAGGGCCATAAATTAGGGACAAATAGCAACTGATTTATCACAGAGGATTTTACTGTGAAAATCTTAAACATATGTCCATGTAATGCAATGTCCATTTGGCAAATAGTTGCAGAAAGGCAATAGCTGATCGATAGAGTGCAATACAACAGCAAAAAGTAGTTGTAGAGATTATATGCTATCCTGGTCTCATGTTATCTACCAAAGATGCTTGCCTTCACTAGTCAGAATATGGAATAAAATTATAATTAGAATAGAATCATAGAACTGGAAGAGACCACAGGGACCATCGAGTTCAACTCCCTGCTATTCAGGAACACCCATCAAAGTATTCCCAACAGATGGCCATCCAGCCTCTGCTTAAAAACCTCCAAAGAAGGAGACTCCACCACACTCCACTGAGACAGCATATTCCACTGCCAGACAGCTCTGACCGTCAGGAAGTTCTTCCTGAGGTTCAGGTGGAATCTCCTTTCCTGCCGCTTGAATCCATTGCTCCTTGTCCCAGTCTCTGGAGCAGCGGAGCAGTGGAAAACAAGTCTGCTCCCTCCTCAACATGACATCCCTTCAAATATTTAAACATGGCTATCATGTCCCCTCTTAACCTTCTCTTCTGCAGATTAAACATACCCAGCTCCTTAAGCCACTCCTCATAGGGCATGGCTTCCAGACCTTCCACCATTTTGGTCAACCTCCTCTGGACATGGTCCAGCTTGTCAATATCCTTCTTGAATTGAGGTGCCCAGAATTGGACACAATATTCCAAATGAGGTATAACCAAAGCAGAATAGAGTGGTACCATTACCTTCCTCGATCTAGACACCATACTCCTACTGATGCAACCAAAGATTTATAATACATTATAATACATTTTAGTGTTCAAAAATCAAATGTTATACATTACCACACCACAGCCATACTTACTACATTCTTGTGTTGCTGTTTGTTGCCATTGGCTGCAATCCTACATTAGAGGCATACACCCAATATGGTAGCTATGCTCCACCTCCTGCTTTGACCTCTGAAAACCATCTTAAAAACCAGTCAGCTGTCCTGAGCTACAGAGAGGTACAGTCCTGGTGAGTAGGGCACTACAGGATAACATGACCAGTCCCCCTCCACCAAGGAGTGGTGTAACAAAAAGTTGCCACAGGACCCCCTGCTTCTGCTTGTCAGAGTCCAGGGCATAGATGATAAGGATTATCAGCAGGGCTGGGACAGGGAACAGGAACTGGGTTCAGAGGCCAGAGTCCAGCAAGAATCCACAGCAACAGAGGTCTGACCTGGTATCAGGAGACCAAGGAGCCAAGGGCAAGAGGCAGGTCCAGGAAAAAAGCCAAAGGTCAGAATCCATGGGTCAAAAGTCAGCAAGGGCAGAACCACCAAAAGCATCAAGAGAGGCTCTAAGCAGCACAGAAAACCACATTGCTCAAGCCAAGGCTGCAGAGACAACCCAGCCCTTATATAGTTGGCTCCTGGCCACTCCAGCTTCCTTGCATCTGAGCAGCCAGATATGCCTGAGGTACTGGGCAGGATTCTGCAGAGACTGTAGTCAGGGCCAAGATCCTTGCTGGCAGAATCCTGCAAAGACTCAGTCAAGGACCCAGACCCTTACACTGCTTTTCATGCCGCCTCTCATTGGTGGGAGGGGGCTGGTCATGTCATCCTATAGAACAGATCACTTGCCCAATACCATCTTACTATGTTCACCCCAGATACAAAATTTATGCTGAGGAGAATTGCCTAGTTCACTGGAATGCAGGAAGTTACCTTTTATTAAGTCAGACCAATCATCTATCTTGCCAGCATTGTGTACATTGTATGAGAGCATCTCACTTGGACTCAAAAAAGAACCCTATCTCACCCATGTCTGGAGATGTCAGGAAGTGGCATGCAAAGTATATAGTAATTGCCAAACAAAATTCCTTCCTAGTCTACAGATCATTTTCTTTGCTGTCATGCTACGTACAGTAGCTCTTAGAGATTTTACAGCTAATGTTACATGCAAGCCTACACTACATATATAGAAAATATGACCACAGAAGGTATTCCAGGGTCACCTTGAAATCTGTCCTGCTCAGAACTTGGAACATTGTTTCCTGTACCTTCAAGTCAACTCCAACTTTGTTGTTGCAGTTGTGTGCCTTCAAGTTATTTGTGACTTCTGGCAACTCTAAAGGTGAACTTATCATGAGGTTTTCCTGGCAAGATCTGTTCAGAGGTGGTTTGCCCTTGACCTCCTCTGAAACGGAGAGTGTGATTCATCCAAGGTCACCCAGTGGGTTTCTATGGCTGAGTGTGGATGCCAATTCTGGGCTCCCAGAATTCTAGTCTAACACTCAGACCACTATACCACCTTGGCTCTCCGTCTCCAACTTACCACAACCTTATTATAGCAGCCCCTCCACATTCACAAGAGTTAGGGGCACAGAACCCTTGCAACAGTGGAAAAATTGGGAATAACTCCCACCCCCATGATTTCCCTTCAGAGTTCCCCCATCTCATTCCTCTGCCTCTGGCCCCAGCACTGGGGGGGCAGAGGAAGAAAAAGACACAATAAAGGGCTTACCAGTACTCTCCCCTCAAAGGGAGAAGAGCCCAGTTCTTCCCTTCTAGTTACTTCTTGGGGGGGGGGTAGGAGCAAAGAGACACCTGACCAATCTGCAGAAAGCTCAGCTACATGGGTGAGAGGACATCCCTCTAGCAGTGGCACGGGGGCTTTGCTCACCCAAAAAGGAAAAAAGTCCACTTTAAACACAGGCCTCACAAGTCTGGGGGGAGGAATGCAAGGGAATGGGTGGAGGAAAATGGCGAGGGAGGCAAGCCTGTGCCTCATGAATAATCAAATTAATGAAGGTCAAACCTGCAAATGTAGAGGGAGGGCTGTATAGAGTCTTGGCAAGATTTAGTCATAGGAGCTTTGCCATTGCCTTCCTCTAAGACAGAGAGAATGTGACTTGCCCAAGTCACCCAGAGGGTTCCCAAAGTTAAGCCACAGTTAAGACTCTGGCCTCTCAGTGTCGGGCAGCCCTCCATATTTTAGTTATGGAACATGTAGTAGGAGTTAAGTAGCAGCTTGCTTGTAACAAGGTATGAGAACCAGAGACCGTTAGATAAACAAATAGAAAGGTAGTGATAAGCGCTGCCAGGCTAAACCAGAACTCCAAGGTCTATTGTGGGCAGGATGAGAAACTCTTTGCCTTTAATGTTTTGAATTTTGCTAATTGCCTCCAGTTCGCCCACTGAAGTCCTATCTTATGTATCATGCTCCTAATAAATAGTGCATTTGCACTGTTATATTTGTGTGTGTGAATGCAGTTCCTGACACCCAGAGTCTTAGAGCAGAGCTTTCCAAACTGTGTGTCATGACATGTTAGTGTGTTGGCTGCAGTTTGCAGGTGTGTCGTGCGAATGTAATGGGTGGATGGGCTGCCTCTCCCACAGCTGCTGTCCCAGGCTGAGGAAGACCCCGGTGAGGGTGGCAGCAGTGAGCCAGACCTGGGTGAAGAGGCTGCCTCTGCCACCACTGCTGCCACCCCCAAACTGAGGAAGACCCTGGTGAGGGTGGCAGTGGGGGCGAGGCCCGGGTGGAGAGGCTGCCTCCACTTACTGAATCACCCACTGAACTACTTTGTTGCAAAATGATGCATTTCTATAAAGTGTGCCACCAACATGAAAAGTTTGGAAAGCTCTGCCTTAGAGCAACATTCAAAACACCAGAATCCCCTGGCTCTTCTTTGGAATGTTACTTCTGAAAAATAGTTGCCTGAAGATACAATTACAGTCCCCTCAAATAGTTTGTTACTGTTATTGTTATAATGTTAAAGGCAACTCTATACTTACCCATTTCTGAAAATTAAATAAGAGTCTCCCTTTTAATGACTTTTTAAAAAAATCTGCTATACATCTCATTTCCAAGGGCAAAGTAGTAAATTGTGCCCTCCCACGTGCGCATCAGGTGTGTAGTATTCCAAGGCATCCATAGTTTTTGGGCACCTGATGATGAACATCCCATGAACACCTCTCCTCACCCCTGGAGAAAGAAAGTACAAAATAAGAGTTTGTTACCTCTTCCCGATACTATGGCCATTTCCGCACTACATTGTTATAGTGCTATTATTCTACTTTCAACATCCTGTAGAATTCTGGGGTTTGTAGTTTCTTGAGGCTGAAGAGTTTTCTGGCTGAGAATTCTAAAGGCCCTTCCCTAAACTGCAAATCCCAGGATTTCACAGGATGTTGAAAGTAGAATAATAGCACTACAACAGTGTAGTGCGGGAATGGCATATGAATCTGCTTTCTGAGGCAACTGCCTCACCTTGTCTAATGCTAGGGATGGCCCTGCAAGCAAAGTGGGGGAAAAACAGACAGAATGGCATTTTGAATCTTTTGTTTCGGGAACTATGACATCAGTACTCAAAACCTTTTGTGGTACAGTGGAGAACTTGGCTGGCTGCTTGCACAGGCCTGCAGTGCAACCAAGAAGGGAGCAACCCATTGGAATTGCTTTGGATTATGACTAGGCAGCAAGGCAGCTGGATGCAGGAACTGGAAAAACTGTCTTTCCTTCCTCCTTCCTGTGCCAATTTAAAATATCAGTACTGAAGAGCACATCTAATAGTAGCTTCTCTAAACAGACCAAAACTACACCTTCCAATAGTCCTGATTTGACAGGGACAGGCCCAGATAATCCTGTGGCATCCCATTTTTTCAGCTGTTTTTAAAATATCTCAGTCTCTCTCTCTCTTCTTCTCACCGGCCATTTCCACACTAGCCTGTTATAGAGCGATGATTCCATTTTCAGCGTCCTCTGGAATCCTGGGGTTTGCAGTTTCGGGAGGAGCCACCTGGCCCCTCTCGAAACGGCAAACCCCAGGATTCCAGAGGATGTTGAAAGTGGAATCATCGCTCTATAACAGGCTAGTGTGGAAATGGCTACTTTCTCTCTTTGTCCTCAGCTTTCTTCAATTCCTGCAAACTGTTTTCAAAGTTCAGAAATAATTTGTACTCAGTGAAGTCAATGGGAGGGGGAGAGAGGAGTGGAATCTTGCCCTTCATTCTGATGTTGCTTGGCCACATGGATGCCAGTTTTCATTTGTATGCAAGCCCTCCTGGGATTCTGGCAGCCTGGGGCAGGGGAATGCGACATTTAGTAGCCCATGTACTCTGTTGCCTGAGACAGTCCTTTCACTGGGCATCATGGTAGAGCTGGCTTATTCTGGGAATGTAAAACTTGATTGCCTCCACCAGAGGAATATCTAGGGTGGGGCAACTGGCGCTCAAGCCCCAGGTGCCAATGTCAAGGGAATGCAAAAAAGTGGAAACCTCCCCATCCTCCCACTCGGGCCCAGCCCACCGCCACCACTCCCCCCACTGCCAGGGTCCTTTCTGATACGGGTGGCTGCCCCCCGTCTGCTCGCCACCACCCCACTGCTGCTACTGCCCCCACCCCTGCTGACCCCGCCTGCTGACACCCCATCCCACCCATTTCTGCCTGCCACAGCCTCGCCCCACCACCTGCCCCACCCCAACCACATTCACCACGGCTCCGCCCCCATCAGGGGTGGTGGCAGCACGTAGGGGTGCAATTTCCAGGCTTGCCCTAGGTGCTGGTGAGCCTAGATATGCCACTGGCCTCCACTCACAATATACACAAGAAACCTTCTTCACCATCCTTCCTTAAAAGAGCAAAAGAGCCCAGATGCTGAGTTGCAGCCTGCTGCTAACTGAAACAGGAAGCAGTGGCTCTTCTTTTGTCATGTTAATCCTCATCTATATCATCATTAAAATATCACGCAGTATCAATCACTTTTGAGCCTGCCAAAGCTAAGTTCTGAAATATATTCAAAAGTCTTGTCACCAAAAGGCACAAAATAGAGTTCAGAAAGCTATTTTCAAAAGTTATTTATTCCAGTCACAGCTCCAAGGGCACAAAAATTAGTTACCATTAGAACTGCACTTTTAAAAAGTAACTCTCCACTGCCTTCTTTCTCAAAAATAACTAAAATAAAATAGTTGCTTTTAAAAATCACATCTGAATGCAGCAGCATGAAACACAGCAGAAGGCAGTACTTGAACAATGTGACTTATGTGCTCCCTACTCATTTAATGAGGACACACTCTCCAACATTTCACAGGCCATTTCCTATACTGTTATAGTGCTATTATTCCACTTTCATCAGTTAAGGGAAGGGCATTTAGAATTCTCAGCCAGAGAGCTCTTTGGCCTCAGTAAACTACAAACCCCAGAATTCCATAGGATGTTGAAAGTGGAGTAATAGCACTATAACAGTGTAGTGCGGAAATGGTCACAAGTGAAAACTGGCGCAAGTGTAGCTAAGCAACATCGGAGTGTGGTCAAGATGACAAAAGCCGCTAATGAGGAAAAATGTGCAACAACAAAGGGAGGAAGAGAGACAAAGAGGGATGTTTTTAAAACAGCTGGCAAAGTAGGATGACAGAGGATTAAATGGAACTCTCGTTGCTAAATTGGGACATTTGGAAGGTAGGCACTTCCAGATCTATAACTAAAAAGTTACAGTTATACTACAAAAGAACTGACATGACAATCTTTTAACAAAGCAATCTTTTGTAAGTAATGTAACCTAGTAATAATTTGAAAAAGTAACTCATTATAAGTAACTCATCCTTTGTAACTAGTTATTTCCAAGATCTGGTATGGCCTTTCAGTCGTTATACTTTGGCAATCAGTCAATGAAGAATAATATTTTCTTACTTGGCTTCTGTTTGACCAATAAAACACAGGGACTTAATTCTGTGTTTACAGTTATGCCTTGACACACTATACCTTTCTCCTCTGCCAAGGCTGTAGACTCTCAAAACTAAGTGTCCCCTCATAAATCCTTTAGCTTAATCCTTTTAAACCAGCTGTGGGAATGTTCATCACATGGGATCCATTGGCTTTTACCCCCTCAACATTATTTGTGTTACGCTGCAGACTGAAGACTGGAACTTTTATTCAAACTAAGCTTTCTGAGCTTCAGAAAGCAGCTGTGCCACAGGGCCCTTTCACACTGCACAGTTATAGCACTGGGATTCCACCAACTGCCTTGGCAACATCCTATGGAATCCTAAGGTTTGCAGTTTAGGAAGGCGTATTTAGCATTCTCAGCCAAAAAGTTCTAGTGCCTCACCAAACTGCAAATGCCAGGTTACCTCAGACACCATTTCCGCACTAGGCTGTTATAGCCCTTCCCTAAACTGCAAACCCCAGGATTCCATAGGAGGTTGAAAGTGGAATCATTGTGCCATAACAGCCTAGTGCGGAAGTGGCCAGAATATTGCCATGGAAGTTAAAGTGGAATCACAGTGCTATAGTTGTGTAATGCAAAAGGACCCATAGTCCTAATCCCCAGTTTAAACATTCATCCAACACAACACTGGATGATAGGCTGAAAAACCTAGGACTCTTGAAAGCTCAGCTTTGCTGTGGAGAGGTCCCACTTGTGATCCCCATTGTGGTACACTGCAGATAAAAATCAGGACTTCTCCACTCCTTATCACAGTCACAGAGAAGCCCCAATGTTTATCTCAGGCTCCTCACACAAAGTCTGGGACCTCACCACAGCTTCATCCTCAGTGCACCATGATGGTGATAATATCTGGGAACTTTTCTAATTTAAACCTCCTCATCCAGTGTGATCTGGGTGTCCCCCAACACCTTAATCACCTGAGAAGAGGGAGATCTGGAAAGGATGTGCCTCTGGAAATGAATGGTGTATTTCTGTGTATGTGAATGAGAACATTTGTCTGTGGAAGGCATGTAGCCACTGACATTTCAGCTTGGGAAGAGACCATCTTGGGGCCTATTCATCCCATGGGCCAAATATGTTTCTCAACCCTGGTATTAGACTCACCTCCAATCTTTAAAAACATGATATACCTGCAAATCATCCTAATCCTACCCGTTTATTTTCTTTTCCTTTCCTTCCTCTGTTATTTCCCCTGCTATCAAAACAATGGCTGTGAGCTCTTTGAGGCAGGGCCCTCTCTTTTTATGGCTTGCGTTAAATGGCTGAAAAGTGCTGTGTAAGTTGAACATGCTATATAAATAACAATTTGTTTTGCCAATAGTCTTTTTAAAAAGACTGGCATTTTTTGAACAGTTATTATTTTCTAAGGTGTTCTTGTCATACCTTCTTCAATAGTAGTGAACAATTAGAGTTTTATCATCACTATAGAGTAGACAGAGAAGCATCGCGCACTCACCCACTTCAGACAGCCATTGCTATCTAACTTGTCTTTGTGTATTTGAGGACATTATTCCCCAGGAAAATGTAGAAATGGAGATCAGAGGCAGGAAAAGAACAGTGCGTTGCCGTGACCCGTCATTCATTCACTGCACATAATGCAAGGCCTCTGTTTCTGCTTCAAAGAAAGCACACGTTTCCAGGAGGCCCTAAACAAGAGGGACACGTACACTCCCCACAAGGAAGGAGAAGCAGCAGACTTCTGTTGCTAATGGGAACCTATGCTATATTTTCATGTTGAGTGACAATTATGTTGAATGCAAAAATAATTGCTACAGGATGAGGGCAATTTAGCAATTAAAGCTCTATATTTAGCTGCTGGGATGTTAGGGTGAGTGCCTCCCTTTTTGTGCAGGAAAAGCAGTCAAGAGGTGACCGTTTGCTTGTAATGAAGGATGAACTCCCTGACCGTAAACATCCTTTTCTTTCTGTGCCTGTTGGGCTGAAGCAAGTCATAATCAATTGGGCTGCACTAGGAACTGTACAATTAAAGTCTGTGGAAGAAGGATTATGGCCATTTCCGCACTAGACTGTTATAGTCCTATGTGGTGCATTAGACCCATGTTACTGCTTTCCTAAATAGGCACACAAATAAGTGATCTAGGAGTTTTTAGGAAGGTAAAAGGAAAACATTTTGTACATATATCAGTCTCATAAACATAAGGAGAAGATAATTTCAAGCTGATTTAATTTCTGGGCCCCTCAAGGTCCATGGTTTTATTCAGTGGCATAGCTTTGTGCAAGCAGGCTAGGGGTGGGGGCAGAGGTGTGTGAGCAGGGCAATGACACATGTGGGCGGGGCGACGGCACACGGGAGGGGCAACAGAGCATGGGGGCAGGGCAACAGCTTGCAAGGGGGCAGGCAAGGAGCAGCAGTGCTGCCACCCAGGGCACCCTCCCTCCCTCACCCCGCCCCTGTCCCTCCACCACTGGTTTTATTTTACAAACCTGATAACCACACTTAAATGCAGGAAAATGAATATCTAAACCCAGCTTCTTCAACCTGTTGGCCTCCAGATGTGTTAGCCTGTGACTCCCACCATTCCCAGCCAGCATTGTCATTGGCCATCCCCAAACTTGGTCATGCTGGCCAGGAGTAATGTGGGCTGTACTCCAACATATCTGGAGGGCACCATATGGAGGAAAGCAATTTAAAACAAGAGTGCAGGTGTATCTCAGTTAACAAAGTAGATGTGTTCCTCAGCATTACTTCTTTCACCGAAAATTTTGTACCAGAGGTAAAAATGATATGGAAAGAATATGGATAGGTTCCTTCAGCACAAAAAAGAACAATTCAATATGTTTCAGCAAACTTTTCATTCAAAATTAATAATATATATGTGTCAGGCAAGTAAAGAAAAATGTTTCTATTTCAAATGTTTCCATTTGAAAACTTCTTCCAAACTATATGCAGGGATTTTTTTTCTTCCACTAGCTTCTACTTTTCTTATGAATATTTTTTTTTTTTTTTACAGATCTATTTTTTTTAACATGCTGTGGAGAGCTGGTAAAGCAGGCTTATCTGTGTTTTGTTGTTCATACATGCTCAGTAAAGGATTCTGGAAGCAGCTGCTGTTTACCTTGTATTTTGTAGGCAAGTGCACACAGCTGCAGTAGGTCAACTAAGGGACCCCACTTTTTTCCCAGCTCAGTGTTTACTGCAGACATTGCTGAACCCAACACCCAAAAATTTTTATTTTTAACCTCCTTCACAATCCTCCTAATGCCCATGCTGTTAAAAAACTAAGCAACAGCTAGAAAAGTTAACGACAATTAAATTTTGTTAACTTTTCAACTTATATTAAATTAGGGTGCCCCATTTTTGTTCTTTAAGGGTGTGAGATGTGCTTGTGTGAACTGCAAAACATTGAAAACCAACTGCTTAATTTACTTAAAAAAAAATCAATAACTAGTTTGAAGGGGATGAATGAAGCAATAAATTAAATGCTGGGATTACAGTAAGTGAAAGTGCTAATTGTTTATGCGTGTATTATCTCTGCAACCAGCAAGGTGCGACCTTGAAGGCTGCTCTGCAAAAGGCTTGCCTTGTACTTTTATCTAAGAATGGCGGGGAAAATTTTCAGGGGGGAGATGTATGAACCGGCCATGAGTTATAACTTGTATCATCTTCAACAACTTTTTGTTCCTTGTACATGTGTGTGCTAAGTTAATGATGAATGGAAAGTTAACCAAAGATCTTTGTTCTTCTGTGATGGGCTGGCTAGATGATTGATTGCTGACATGGTAGCCCAAAAAGGTATATAGTGATGCTCCCTTTAAATTTTTGGGGGACAGTCCTGGAAACAGCTGTCGTCCTTGCGCAAGTGATTGGTAAAATAAAAAGGCTTTTTTGATTTTTCCCGGGGAAACCTGGTCTTCGTCTTTTTCGGCCACAACATTTCTGGTGCATTGGCCGGGAAAGGGGGGAAGGGGCACGCCCCCCTTGCGGGTTTACATCGGGGATTGCGGCCCCCCCCCTTACAAAACCCAGGGCGCCCTCGACCTTTTGTCGAAGAGGTTTGTTTGGGGGAGTGGTGGCATCCCGGGCGACAGCGATCCAGTCAACGGACCTCGGGTTACAGCTGGAAACCAAGCCTCCCATGGCCCTTTGGTGAGAACCCCTCCTATTTTTGGGAAAGGGGGAAGGGGCCCATGCCCCCCAGTTTGGGCCCATACCTCTCAACAGTAGAGAGCGCCCCCCAAAAACTCTTGGTATGGCAAAAAATAAATGGCATCTAGGTGGTTTAATGGGCCTGATGGGAGGTTGTTCATCTGAATGAAAGATGTGTGTATGAGTTGAGTGGATACCGCAGTTCCTACGTCCATACTGTCGAATGCCCAAATGGCTAGGTCGATATCAAGTGCTGGATTTGCCCCCCTTTGTGTGGGCGCACGGGCCCCCTTCCCGGGGTCAATCTATTCCCATTGTGTCTTGTTTGGAACTTGGGGGGAAAACGGGGGGGGGAAGAGACCCCGCAGACTCCTCTGGGCTGTATGTTAAAGAATTTTAAAAGAGGATTTAGTGGAAACTTTACTATTGCTGCTGTAGTGTGGAAAAAATGGTTTGTTTCCTCTCTAGTTGTCTCTCGGGTTTGAAGTTTTTCCCCTAAGCCCCCCTCCGGGTTTTCCAGTAACCCTTTAGTCATTTGTTGTTTTAAACCAGAAGTTAACTAGAGGGGTTGGGGAAAAGGGAAAATTAAGTCAGTGCAAAATCTCAGGTGTTAATGAGAAATAGTGAGGAAGTAATGCAGAATCTCATTGTTTTCTCTAAGTGTAAAAAAAGCCTATTTTGCAATTCAGGCAGGGGGATTTTATTTGAATAAAGGGTCCAGAGAACTATTACTATGTCAAATGCTACAATTAACTGGAAAAGTCCTTTTGTCCCATGCTAAAGGCAGCGGGAGCAACTCGTTTCAGCCTGACAAAAAGTAAGGTGTTTTCCAGGCCCAAAGTCTGACCTCTTTAATGGAGATTTAATGGGCCGGCAATTAACACTAAAAGGGGTTTCCGAGGAAGAATGAGGAAAAGGCTAGCTCTCATGAATGGTTGCTGTCTCAGAGTAGGAAAGGCGGGAGGAGGAGCTCAAGGCTTACTCTTGCGGCAAGTTGAAAGCCTCCAAGAAAGGGTTTAGAAGAGATGTATTTTAAGCAGTTTTTGCCTGGTTGGAGATAGCGGACATACACTTTTTAGGAATTAATATAAATAGGAAAATTTCAAAGGTTTGTGTCTCTTTTTGTTTTGCTGGAAAAAAGGCCCCCCTGCAACCCCTCCTTCCTCCTCCAATTTTAACCCATAGTTGCTGTTTTCTTTGGGCTAGACTTTATTTAGCCAAAAAGGGTTTTGGGGAATAAAAATAAAGTTAGTAAGTTAGTGAGAAAACAAGTTTTTGCTTGACCGAGGCTCAGCAAATTACATGTTGAATTTCTAAGCAAGATAACAACTCAATGTGCAGAGCTCAGCTTGAGGAGTCCCCTGTTTTTTAAAAAGCTGCATCTAAAAAAAAAAAAAGAGAACTCTGCGTTCACTGGTTCCTCCTCGCCCCTCCCTGTTAAAAGAGGAAAGAAAAAAAACCTCACCCGGGGAAAAGGAACACAAAAAAGGGGGGACAGGCAGCTTCTCCCCCTTTAATGATAAAAAAATCTGGTTTCCTAGTAAATTCTCTCATGTCTCAAAAGGGAGAAAGGAAACTTCAGTGAATATTTAATGAGCTGTCAGTTTGCAAATTCCCATCCTTTACCATCACTTGAGGCTGTGTATGCGGGAGAACAAGACTAGAAGAAATTTGGAAGAGGTCCCAAATTTTTAGATAGTCCCCCTGAGGAACCAGAAAACTACGACACCCCCGCCATATGTTCCAGAATTTTACAACCAGGAGGCACAGGCAGAAGAGGTTCTAGCAGTGCCAGCAGCAGAAGTCCAAGGGGCCCCCAGGTGGCACAAGCCACTGGACCTCCACCTATGCAAAGTAACAGAGGCACTAGTGCTGCTACCAGTGAACCAGCCAACACAATGACCCCAGGGGTGAAGGTATTTTTGGGGAAAGTCAACGAACCCTTCATCAATCAACAGTCTGTGGAAACACAACCCCCCCCCCCCGACCCCTCCCCCTTCGGTGACAAATATCAGGTTCCCCAAGAATCAGGAACTTTGAAAAGCCTACACCCCAATTATCAGCAGGGAAAGGGAAATGACACATCCCCTAAGCCCCACAGATGCCTTCAATTTTGAAATGGGCCCAAGGTGAAAGCAAAAAGGCCAAGAGCCACAGGAAACCCCCCTCTCCAGACTCAGAGTGAAGGGAGTGGAGAGGAAAAAGAGGATGACAGTGGTAAAGAAGAGGGGGCCCCCACTAAACAGATCAGCCAGAGTTGATGTTCAGCAGCCGGGGGGGCTACCAAGGGGTTGAGTTATCAATACACCCCTCATCATATCAGACCTACTAAATTGGAAGACACACTATGCAACTTATACGGAAAAGCCACAAGAAATAATAGAACTTTGCTCCAGATCAGGGCCCCAAAGGACTTTATTGGCAGGATTGTCAATAGTTGTTTTTGACCTTGTAAAAAGAAAAACCCCAGTTTGGAGGCCACCCCTTTTTCTAATACAACAAATAGAAAGAAGGAGGAGAAGGGGAAGTTCAGGAATGAGGGATTAAAGCTGCAAAACTCTATCTGACAATGAGTTTTTGGAGAAGCAGTTAACATAGGAATCTTGAACACATGGGAATTGTATACCTAATAATTTCCCCTAAGAACCCGGGGGATCCAATGCAAAAGAACAGAGAAGTAGAACCCCCACAGAGGCCTTGAAGCTACAGCGGCCCCCAGGAACAGCCACGTTCACCCCCACAGGTTTCTTTGCCTCCCCTTCCCCTGAGGAGACAGATGGGGGGGAGCAATAATACCAGTAATAAGGAGTGAGAGTCGCTGCCAGTTTTAGTATGTGTGGCAGATGAGAAGGGAGAAAGGCTTCCTGGAGGAGAAGCGATGGCTATGGCAGCAGCCCTCCTCCCAGCTGGGGGCCCCGGCCCAAAGGAGGCCAGGCAGGTGACGGGGGGAAAGGGAAGTGGCGGAATGCAGCGGAGGCTGCCCCAGGGATGGAGCAGCAGAGGCTGGGGAATGCAGCCGAGGCTGGGAGAGACAGAGAGGGGAAAGGTGGAGCCCTCCCCTACAAGCGGCAGCGAGATGAAGCCTGGAAGTTATGGGAAAACCCCTTAAGCCCAAAAAAGAGCAGGAAAAGAGGAGTCAGTCCCAAAGGAGGGGGTTCACCCCCTCCCTTCCTTAGTTCGTCTGATGTTTGGAATTTTAGAACCGGGCGGAAGAAAAAAAAATGCAGCAGAGTCAAGAGGCTGACAGAAAAAACTAAAGGGGAGCCAAAAATCCAGGGGCTGCAAGGCGCTGAAGAGGGCAAAAAAGAGGGTCAGCAGCCACGGCCAAACCCCCCCAAACGCCTATCTCGTCTGATCTCGGGAAACTAAGCAGGGTCGGGCCCGGTTGGTACCTGGATGGGGGACCACCTTAATACCGGGAGCTGTAAGTTTTTGTAAAATCCAAAAAAAGGGAGAGGTCAGAAATGAGAAGGTGGTAGGAGCCCCAGAAGAGGATGAGGGTCTCTGGGGGTGTGCCAATGTGCCCAGTGTGGGCAGAAGAGGCATAGGCGAGAAAATTGGACAGATGGTGAAGACAGTCAGAGAAAGGATGTGGATATGTGGTGGATGTGGAAAAAGGGGCAGCAGAAGATGGTCCAACTGGCATATGCAGGGACCAAGGAAGGTGATGTATGGGGAGAAACCTTTTGTGGAAACCAACAGAACTCCATGAATGATGTCAGTGGTCAGCAGTTAAGAGGAAAATTTTTCCTCACCCCATAAACAGCACAGGGCAAGGGTCGGGGTTGTGACATTCTGGTAAAAACGTTGGCAGCAGAAATATGGAAAACGGGAAAGGGCTGAGTCAGAACTGCAAAGAAGCACCCCCTCACCAGTTCCCGAAAAGGTAAAATGGAAAAGGTCCCCGGCGAGTCCCAGCAGGATGGAGGAGGTGATGGACACCCCACGACAAGCTGGGAGAAGAGGTGACGGCGCATTCTGAGTTGGGAGGGAGAAAATAAGGGAGCATTTTAGAGGCGATAGAGCGCCTCTCCAGTTTGGAAAGGGGGAAATTTCAGTTAAGGGACTCTGGCTGAAGAAAGGGGAAAAGAAGGAAAGAGAGATGCAAGCTGTGAGACAGTAAAACCCAAACAGCCCCGAAAAAACCCACACATCATACAATCAAAAAAACCCGCGCACCTGCAGTCCTCAGAACTCAGGAGAAGTGGAGGAGTGGGGTCGAAATCCCGAATAAGTAGTTCAACGTGAATGGCCCAAACGACAGCCCTGGCTATGTTTTTTGGACTGGATGCCAGCACAGGGCAAGTGGCATGATACCACATTACTTCTTAGCCCATTTTATAGAAACCTCTCACTCTCATTCCATTTGAGCCCAAACAAAAAAAGGAGTGTTTTTGTTTTTTCCCAGAGCCCCATTATGATGGGGAAGAAAATGCAGCAACCTCACAGAGTCATAAATTTTCACCTTTCAGCAAAAGCCCTTTTGGATGGATTAAGGGGAAAATAACTCTACAGGAAGGAGTTAGTGCATTAGGGAAACTCTGAGTACAACAAGGGAGGAAATGTTAGAAAGGGGGTTTTTCCCTACAAGCACAGGCACACCCCTCAAACCAGGAGACATGGGTAAAGGGTTGGGGGGAACCTGGTCATGGGTGGAGGAGACCTATCAGGTAATAGTGACAACTCCCACTGTGGTAAAGGTGGCCAGGGGGCTGTGGTTGCAACTCGGGACACATGCATCATTCTATGCATGATCAATCTTAATGTGGAAAAAATAAATGGGTTGAAGCAGGATAGGAGGGGCAGGAAGTTTGGTTTACCTATTTTATCACTAGGGATTGGAAAAATGAATATGGCCCGGATGCCCAGGGAAATGTCCAATGTTAACTTCTTTTAGTTAAGCATTGGTTTTATTGAGTTGTGTGAGAAAAAGGGGGGGTTTGGGCCTCCATAGTCAGTTCTGGGAAAACAACCAGTTTTAAATGGAAATAGGTATATGGTTCATCTTCTGGGATGAATTGATTTGGCCACTGAGGAAATCACTTTTCACTCGGTGCACAAACTGATATAGTTTGACTGGCCAAAAATGAAAAGGATTTACAATAAAAAAACAGGTACAGTACTGACAAAACATGATCCCCATGGAGGGAATTGGTTTTCATGTAAAGGGAGATGCGTTGTTGGCTGTCAGCCCAGCGTGAAAAGGTTTAGACTATCTCTTCAGTTGTGAAGGGGTACTCATATTTTGGTTAAATACAATCTGTTGTCATTATGTAAATGAGTTGAATGCAAAAAGGGAAAATACATTTTGAAGTATACAATATTAGAAGATCATTCTAGTGGTCTGCAGGCATGTGGACATGATTATTGGGTTCCCTAAGTGAGTATGGGTAAAGGCACTGATGCAGAAGTACTTTGTACTAACTAATGGCCTTCCTAAATCTGCCTGTCTTTACTCTGCATGTTAAAGTGTTTTCTAATCTGTAATGTCAAGTCAATGGAAGGAGAAAGCTGTTGTGTATGCCTAAATGGTGATTGCAGAAAAGAGGGGTCAGAAGAATTTTGGGCTAGACAATGCAACTGGACTCCAGGGCTGCCAGGGACGCATGTCAGATCCAGCAACTGCTGAGGAAAAAAAGGTTCTGGGCAATGAACAACGGACTCCGGGGGCTGCCAGGCGTCGTACATCAGACCCAGCAGCTGCTGAGGAAAAGAAGATTGGGGTGATTTTGCTGGGGTTACTCCAGGAAGCTCCTCTCAAAAAAATCAGACCCCCTCCGTTATTGGGAACAGCATGTAATGTGTGTTAGTGAATCCTAATGCTGCTATGTATCACTTGTGCTATAAGGAAATAGGGAAAAAGTGCTTTAAATTGCAAAGTTTTGAATTTAGCATGAAGGGGGGAATAAGGGGATGAATGAAGCAATAAATTAGAATGCTGGGATTGACAGTAAGTGAAAGTGCTAATTGCTTATTTATTATCTCTGCAACCAGCAAGGTGCGACCTTGAAGACTGCTCTGCAAAAGGCTTGCCTTGTTTTTATCTAAGAATGGCTGGGAGAATTTCGGGAGGATCGGTGGGATGTATGAACTGGCCATGAGTTAAATTTTATCATCTTCTAAAACTCTTTGTTCTCTTCTGTACACATTTTGGTAAGTTAATGATGTAATGGAAAGTTAACCAAAAAATTTTTTTTTTTCTGTGATGGGCTGGCTAGATGATTGATTGCTGACATGGTAGACCAAAAGGGATATAGTGATGCTGCCTTAATTAATCAGGGGACAGTCCTGGAAACAGCTGTCGTCCTTGCATAAGTGATTGGTAAAATAAAAAAGGGTTTTTTATTTTTCCCGGGAAAACCCGGTCTTCGTTTTTTTTCGGCGAACAGTTAAGAAAAACATTAAAATTGACTTGCTAAAAACATAACCATTTTCCCAATCAAAAAATTATTTCAAATCGTGCAAAAAAAGTAATGCTGTAATAATGCACAAAAAGAATAGAATAGCAGAAGAAAAACTTTTTTTAACTGGAATGAAAATTTGAATCTTGAAGGCTGTATCAGAATTTCATTTGTGGATAGGGTTTAAAAACATGTCTTGTATTTCCTAACCTCAGTGAGAATTCCAGTACCCCTACCCCACAGAAGAAATTTCAATTTCCCCCAAAAGGAACCAACCTGTTGACAATCAGATAATGATTCTGCTTCAAAACATCAAGGTTAAGCCAAAAAAATTGACAGGGAAATTTTTTTATCACAATTAGTCACATTGATTGGGCAAAAAAAAATACTCCCAAAGTTAAAAGAAAATTTTATTAGACAATTTTTGGGTGGGAGAGGCCCGCCTATTTTCTCTTTGGAAAGAAAAGATAACACTGCACATAACAAGCAGCTGAAATTTGGGACAACGTTTACAGCAGCCCAAGTGACAATGACATAAAATGATGATGTCGTAATCAGTTCAGGAGCAGGAAATGAGAGGGGTCAGGCTGCAGCACTGCATTTCATCATGCTGATCTAATGTCACTTCCAGATCCATTTTTTTTTCCCTTTTCAATTTTTTTATTTTGTTTCAACGGGCAGATCTGGGCATGAGGGATGTAAGACACCACATTTGTGAACAGTTTGGGGTGAAAAAAACTCCAAAAATTGTGGAGTCCGGTGGCTTTGGGAGCTTTTGGAAGGATTCAGGGGCCACACTCTGGTGTCCCAAGGGCTGTCTGAGGACCATGAGCCACATTTTGCCCACCCTTGCTCTAGTTCTGTGTAGATTGTACAATAAAATATGACTCGGGGGTGCGGTGTCTAAAATTCCCATCCTGGAGCATACAGGTTCATGAGCTGTCCTGTCCAAGCTGAGTTTAAAAATTAGTATTGAGAACATAAATAGGGAATTGTGGTGGATCTTGCAGATTTTTCTGCAGGGACTGCACAGTTTGCTGAAAGTGCACCCAGACACCCCCAAACCAACATGTCAAAAAAGCAATGGCTGGAAGTTGACTTCTGGCTTTGAAAAACAGTTTTTTTGTTTTTGTTTTTTGAACAGGGCAGTCTTTCCACCACAACCTGCTCAAAAGGTGAATTACCGCTCCTGTAGATTTCTGTATGAAGCCATTCGTCTTGTTTTTAAAGCCTGAAAAACGCCAGTCTGAGAAATAAGAATGGCCTTGTGTTGCCCCAGGACTGCACTTTGTTTCCCCCAGAGCTTCATTAAGAACTTTGCTTCAGATCTTCATTAAGAGTGAAGAGCAAAGGCCTTGAAACTGTTAGGGTTAGATTTGTCAATAGTTTTCAACGTACATTGCTTCTGTTTCTTAATCCTGGGAATTCCAGTTTCTCCACATGGAAGAAATTTCAGTTTTATCTAAATGGGACCAACCTGTTGACAACCAGAGCGCACTACTCTTCCTTCACAGCAACAGGGCTCATGGCCACAGTTGCCTACCACTGCTTTAAAAAAGTTACTCAGATCCTCTGCAACACCATCACTGTCTTAGTTTTACTGAGTGGAAGAACTCCCTCCATATTTGCAGGTTTGACCTTTGCACACTTGATGATTCACGATGTATGCATGTGCCTCCCACTTCTCCTCCTCCCATGCCCCTGGGTTTTGCCAGGCATGGAAAAGGAAGGCAAGCATGCCTGGAAAAAAAGGCAAGGAATGGGGTGGGAAGGCATGTGGACACCTTCCTTCTCCACCTCTGGTGCTCCCTCTCCCATTCCCTTGCCTTTGGCCCCAGCACAGAGAATGTGCATCAAGGCAAAAGGCAAGGAAAGGGGGGGAAGGCACGTGCATGCCTTTCTTCCCTACCTCTGGTGCTCCCCCCTCCCATTCTTTTTCCTTTTGCCTGGGTGCAGAGGAGGAAGACTCACATGTCAGGGCAAAAGGCAAAGGAATGGGAGAGGAGAGCCTCGGAAGGGAATCAGAGGGGGAGTGCAAGAGGGAGTTATTTGTAGATTTTTCCACTTTCACAAGGGTTCTGTGCCCCGAACACTCATGAAAGTGAAGGGAACACTGTAAATACAGGGATGCCTTATCCATTAGGCACTTTAGGTACAATGACTAGGGCCTATGAAAATGTTTATGTGGCCCTGCATAAACACCCAGCTCCATGTGATATTAGTAAAATAATATTGTTTTCTATGGAAGAGAAATAGTGTTTGTGAGTTGCCCTCAGCCATCCAACCTGTGCTTCTGCTGTCCCCGTTTGCTGCTTTGCTTCATAGAAGCAAGATCAGGTGAGTTCCCCAGGATTTTATTTCCCTCCCTGGGTTTTCTATTATTTCCATCCTTCCCTCTGTTTCAGTGCTCCACTTCCCAGAAGTCTATTTGCCTCATGAGCCAACAACTTGATTGTATTTCCTTTTGTCTTTTCCTGCACAGTGCTCTGCTGGTAATCATAAAAACAGACAAATGTATTCTTCATAAATAGTACAATATGCAGCAAACAAATGTGTACTTTACATATAATACAATATTATTTCATTGATGGAAAAAAGAAGCAAACAGAAGCAGGAAAATATGTGTGTATGTGACCTGAACACATAGAAGGTCCCTCTGGAAGGCAGAAATAGGTGCTTGGTAATTTTCTGAAGTGCTCTTTGAGTTATATTTTCTGTTTTGAATAAATAGACAATTTTGTTGATGTGGTATTTTATTATATTATTATGTTTTAAAAGAAGCAAGTGCAGCCAGACATTATTAATAACTTGGCAAGAGTCTCCCTTTGAAAGCAATCATTCCACTGGCTGTAGAATACCACTGTTAAATATAAGGACAACGGCAGAGACTAGGGTCAGCAACAGTCTTGAGGATCTTTTCCGGTAAAACACAGCTCTTTGGAGTTCACAGGAAGAGGCCTTCTAAAAATAATCTTTGTGAAAGTATCCTTGAGAGAAATATTTATTTTCATTGGACACTTGACCTCAATACAGGCCAATGTTCAACCTGTGTAACTTTTAAAAAACTGTGTTTTAGGTGCATAATTCTTCAGGGGGGACAGTAAGTCCAGTCAGAGAACCAATTAATTTAGGAAGGATGTCCTGAGACTCTCAGAAAATTTTAGCACAGACACAAGCTGTCTAAAAATGCTATTGGGTATAATTCCTTAAATATTTTCAAGAAAAGCTGGGATGCTTTGTATCTGGGATGGACAACATATGCCCTGATGTGCCTGCCCCCCCCACACTGCCAGCCTCAACTTTGCCAGTGTGACAACAAAAAGGCTGCAGTTCGACTTCAAAGAAAGTATAGACTTCAAATTTCAGTGGCATAGCAAAAACTCTTGGCAGCAGAAGCTGCAAAAATTGGCAGAGAGAGTCTGCTGGAGTGTGTCTTACCCACTCCAGTCTAAAGCATTCCTGATCTCATCTTCTCTTGGAAAGGTTTAAGAAATGATAGCCTACAGGATTTTTAGGGCAACTTGCCCCAGAGCTAAAATCCTTTCTGATTAGCACATCCTTCCTGATTGCTCAAGTGATATTAAAAGCTCATTTTATAGCAGGAGCATATCTGCCATGCTGGTAGAGCAGACACTGCATGACTCAAATCACTTGCCAAATGACAGGGCAGACATCCTACCACCATCACCAAAAACAAATCTGTCTGGCTGCCAATTCACTTCCGCTCTGAATTCAAGGTGCTGGAAATGACATCTGAAGTGTGAAGGCCTTGGGACCGTGTTACTTTAAGGAATGTGTGCGCATGCATGCTCTCAAGTCATCTGTTGACTTAGGGCAACCCCATGACTTTCCACAGGTTTTTCTTAGGCAAGAAATACTCAGAGGTGGTTTTGCCACTTCCTTCCTCTGAAATATAGCTTACAGCACCTGGTATATGTTGGTGGTCTCCCATCCAAGTTTCCAAGATCAGGGTTGAGTATCTTTAAAGTATTGCCTCTTCCAATATACACCTGCCTAAGAATTGAAGTCTGCAAGAGGGGCTCTCCTCCGCCTCCCACCAGTGCAGTCAACGCACTGTGTGAAGATGTGGGAGAGGGCCTTTCCCAGCGACAGTCCCTCATTGGTGGAATACCTTCCTCTTGGAGGACCAGCTGGTGCCAATGCTAGTTTCTTTGGCCATTTCCACACTAGACTGTTATAGTAAAAAGAGCCCTGGTGGGACTGTGGTTAAATATCACTACCGCAGCCACAACATTGTAAGTTGGATCCTGCAGGGCTCCAGGTTGACTCAGCCTTCCATCCTTCCGTAGTTCGGTAAAATGAGTACCCAGTTTGTTGGGGGCAATTAGCTAACACACTGTAAACCACTTAGAGAGTGCTTAGCACTGATAAGCAGTATAGAAATATGACGGCTATTGCCATTGTTAGTGCTAGTAGTCTGCTTTCAATGTCCTATGGAGTCCTGGGGTTTGCAGTTTAGGGAGGGGCCTCAAGGCTATACTGCTATAACAGTTTAGTGTGGAAATGGCTTCCTGGCACCAACTCAAAACAAGTTTGTTTTTTTAATTAAAACTTTCAGAGACTGATTTCTTTCAAAGTGTACATGTACAACTTTTTAAGTTGTTGTGAATCTATTACTTTGTTTAAATTATTTATGGTCAATTTGCACATGTTTTAAATTGTTCATACTGTATGTTGCCCTAAGATCCTATGATGAAAGGTACATTTGAAGTGTATAAATAAAATAAAATTGGATAGTCCAATAAAATTTTATTAAAGACATATTTTTGGCCCGAAATGTCATTAATTTGGAAAATTATGTCACCAAGTTGTGAATAACAAACTTTGAAATTTTAACAAGCTTTGAATATTTTAATATTACATCTTTTTGACTGTAAACCTATACAGGAATAAATCCCAATAAATTCAGCGGACTTTACTTATCTGTAGGCATACATAGTATATCTCAGTAATATAACTTATATTTCGTATTTTAAAATAACAAAGGTCCTGTAGTACCTTAAACACTAACAAATTTAATGGACCACAAAATTCCTTTTTGGCTGACCAGCGTAGTTGTCCCTTTGGATATTTTGCATCTTGCAAAAATAAAATGGAGAAAAAAATCAGGAAGGAGAGGAAGTAGAACAGGAATCTAGCTGATGAAGACTAACTGATTTATATTTTAGCGTGAGCATTTGTGGATATCAATCCATTTCCTCGGGTGCAATGACTGAGGAACTGAATTGATATCCACGAAAGCTTATGGTAAACTATAAACCAGTCTTTCATTTTTGAAAAAAAGAAATGTCTGGAAGCAGAGATAGCCTTTAGAAAATGAGGTCTCTCTAGTCTTGTGGGGAGAGAAAGAGTTATTTTGTTATCCAAAGTTTCCCAGGTGAATGTTGCAATTTCACAGTCTGTGGTCTGTGCAAAGAGCAGAACTGCTTTCTTTTGCTTTCTTTTTTTGTTCTTTGTTCTTTATTTTTTTATTTACAAAGCTGTAAACATACAAGCACACAGTGCAAAGACATGCAATCATAGGATTTTATTAATGACTTCGATGAAGGAATAGAGGGCGCGCTGATCAAATTCGCAGATGACACCAAATTGGGAGAGGTTGCTAATATGCCTGATGACAGGATCAAAATTCAAAAGGACCTGGACAGATTGGAGAGCTGGGCCAAGGCTAACAAAATGAATTTCAACAGAGAGAAATGTAAGGTCCTACACTTAGGCAGAAAAAATGGTATGCAGAAATATAGGATGGGGGACACGTGGCTGGATAGCAGTACGTGTGAAAGGGACCTAGGAGTCTTAATAGACTACAAGCTGAACACGAGTCAGTGTTGTAGCCAGAAAAGTGGAGACGACCAGGTTTCAGGGAAAAATCAAAAAGCCACTTTTATTGTTAACAATACCTTGCACAAGGGCAACAGTTATCCCAGAACTGTTGTGTCAATTAATTGAGGTAGCATCACTATATACCTTTTGCCTTCTATGTCAGCAATCAATCATTTACTTAGCCCGCCCATCACTGGAGAAAAAGATCTTTAGTTAATTTTTCCATTACATCATTGACTGGCATACATGTGTACAGAAGAGAACAAAGAGTTAGTTTAGAAGATGATACAAAATAATGGTAGGGAGTATAGTGCCTCCCTGTGAATTCCCAGACCTTTTGTTGCAAGGCCATTCTCTAAAATTTGAGATAAGACAGACATCTGCAATTTACTCAGAGGCACAATTCAATTCGCTTATTTTTCCTATTCAAGTGGCATTGGATTTAACCCCTTCATTCCCCCTTCATGCTAAATTCAAAACTTTGCAATTTCAAGCATGTACTATTTCCTTCTTCCTTTAGTACAAGTGATACATAGCAGCATTAGAATTCATTAACATACATTACACTTACACGCTGTTCCCAGTAACGGAGGGGGTCTGATTTGTGCGTAGAGAGGTTAGCTTCCTGGTGTAACCGCAGCAGAAATCTAGCCCCAATCTTCTCTCCTCAGGAGTTGCTGGGTCTGGTGTACATTTTGGCGGCTTCCGGAGCGTCAAATGTATCACCTAGCCCAGAATTCTTCTGACCCCTCTTTTCTGCAACCACCAGTTAGGCATACACAACAACTTCCTTCTTCCATTGACTTGAGCATTACAGATTAAAAAACAACACTTTTAACATGCAGAGTAAAGACTGGCAGATTTAGGAAAGCCATTATGTTAGTACAAAGTACTCTTGCTTACTGTGCCTTTTCCCATACTTACTTAGGGAACTCAATTTTGTCCACATGCCTGCAGACCATTAGAATGATCTTCTAATATTGTATACTTCAAAATGCATTTTCCTTTCTTTTGCATTCAACTCATTTACATAATAACAACAGGTTCCGTTTTACCAAAATGCTGAGTACCCCTTCACAACTGAAGAGATAGTTTCATGCTGGGCTGACAGCCAACAACCCACCTGCCTTACATGAAAACCAATTCCCTCCATGGGGATCATGTGTTGTCATGTACCTGTTGCTTTTATTGTGAATCCTTTTCATTTTTGGCCAGCCACACTATATCAATTTGTGCACTGAGTGAAAAGTGATAATCCCAGGAGATGAACCATATACCTATTTGCCATTGTAAAAACTGGTTGCTTTCTAGAATTGACTATGGAGGACCAACCCCCCTTTTCTCACACAACTCAATAAAACCAATACTATAACTGAAAAGAAGTTAACATTGAGACATTTCCCTGGGCATACCTGTTTGCCATATACACATATCTTCCAATCCCTAGTGATAAAATAGGTAAACCAAACTTCCTGCCCTTCCTATACCTGTCTCAATCTATTGTTTTCCACATTCAAGATCTGATCATGCATGTGTCCCGAATTTAGCATCTTGGTCACCTTTACCACAGTGGGGGTTGTCACTACCACCTGATAGGTCTCCTCCACCCATGTCCAGGTTGCCCCCAATCCTTCACCCATGTCTCCTGGTTTGAGAGGGTGTGCCTGTGCTTGTGGGGAAAAAAAGCCCTATTTTAACATTTTCTCCCTTGTCGTACTCAGAGCTTTCCCTAACACACTAACTCTTTCCTGTAGAGTTATGTTCCCTTAATCCATCCAAAAGGGCTTTTGCTGAAAGGTGACAACATTATGACTCTGTGAAGTATATATTGCATCTTCCTTCCCATCATAATGGGGCTTTGGGAAAAAACAAAAACACTCCTGGTTTCTCTGTTGTGGGCTGCACATGGAATGAGAATGAAAGGTTTCTATAAAATGGGCTCAGAAGATGAATGTGGTATCATGCCGCTTGTCCTGTGCTGGCATCCAGTCCAAAAACATAGCCAGGGCTGTTATTTGGACCATACACGTTGAACTCCTGTGTCTCCAGGATTTTGTTTCATCTTCTCCAGTTTCCTTAAATTCCGAGGTCTGCAGATACAATGTGACTCCTCTGGGTGATTCCTAGAACAGTGTTTAATCTTTGATGATCTTGTGGACAAATGCAGGTCTGTTGTTTGAGCCTGTATGATGTGTGGGCTTTTTCAGGGCTGTTGTCAGTCTGTTAGCTGTCTCACAGCTTGCATCTCTTTTCCTCCTCTGCCTTCTTCAGCCAGAGTCCCTCAACTGCAACTCCACTTCCAAACTGGAGAGGCGCTCTATCGCCTCTCAGAAATGCTCCCTTATTTTCTCCCTCCCAACTCAGAGGTGCACCGTCACCTCTTCTCCCAGCTTGCTCGTAGGGGTGCTCCATCACCTCCTCCATCCTGCTGGGACTGCGCCAGGGAGCCTTTCCAGTTTCCACCTTATCGGGAACTGGTGAGGGGGCACTACTTTGCAGTTCTGACTCGGCCCTTTCCCGTATTCTCCATGCTTCTGCTGCCAACGTTTCTCACCAGAATGGCACAACTCCGAGTCCTTGCCCTGTGCTGTTTATGGGGTGAGGAACAAAACTTTTCCTCTTAACTGCTGACCACTGACATTATTCATGGAGTTCTGCTGTTGTCTTCCACAAAAGGATTCTCACCATACATCACCTCTCATTTGGTCCCTGCTGTCTTCTTCCACATATCCACCACATATCCACATCCTTCTCTGACTGTCTTCACCATCTGTCCAGATTTTTCTCACCTATGCCTCTTCTGCCCACACTGGGCACATTGGCACACACCCAGAGACTCTCTTCCTCTTCTGGGTTTTCCTACCACCTTCTCATCTTCCAACCTCTACTCATTTTGGATTTTTTTACAAAAACTTACAGCTCCCAGTATTCACAAGCGGTCTCCCGTCCAAGTACTAACCAGGCCAGACCCTGCTTAGCTTCCGAGATCAGACGAGATCGGGCGTGTTCAGGGTGGTATGGCCGTGGGCAGTTAAGCCACTCCCCTTCGCCCTCTTCAGCCCCTTGCAGCTCCTGGACTCTTGGCTGCCCTGCTAGCTTTTTCTGTCAGCCACTTAACTCTGCTGCATTTTATTTCCTCTTCCGCCTGGTTCTAAAATTCCAAACATCAGACGAACTAGGAAGGGAGGGGGTGAACCCCCCCTTTTCGAAGCTGACTCCTCTGTTCCTGCTACTTATTGTCGGCTGCATCCTCTCAGCCTCCGCTGCATCCGCCGCTTCCATTCTCCCCCCATCTGTCCCCTCAGGGGAAGGACAGGCAAACAGGCATGCAGAAAGGATCCGGTGGGGGTGGAGCGTGGTTGTCTCCTAAAGAGCTGCAGCTTCAAGGCCTCTGTGGGGGCTCTACCTCTCTGTTCTTTTGCATTGGAATTCCCAAGGGTTCTTGGGGAAAACTTATTCAGGTACTACAATTCCCATGTGTTCAAGATTCCTGTGTCAACTGCTTCTCCAAAAACTCATTGTCAGATAGAGTTTTTACAGCTTTTAAGTCCATCATTCCTGAACTTTCCCAACTTCGTCCTTTCTATTTATTGACTTAGAAAGGACTGGCCTTTTCCTGCTTGCAAATTGCACACTGATTTCTTCCCAATCTAGGCCTCTGCCTTCTTTCTCTCCACTTGCCTCTTCCTCCTGCCTGGCTCGCCATTCCTCATGTTGGATTTATTCTCCTCCACTCCTCAGTAGTTAACAAGGTCAAAAGCAACTATTGACAATCCTGCCAGTTAGAGACATGTGAGGCCATGATTCTGGAGCAAAGTTCTATTACTTAGTAGGTCTGACATGGTGAAGGGTGTATATTGATAACTCTGAACTCACTGGTAGCCCCCCCTGACTGCTGAGCATCAACTACCAGCTGATCTTCTTGATTCTTGGGGAACCTGCATATTTATCTCCGAAGGGGAGGAAGTACCGGGGGGGCCTTGTGTTTCCACAGACTGTTGATTGATGAAGGGATTCATTGAGCTTCCCAGTAATATCTTTCCCCCTTGGGTCGTTTGTGTTGAGCTGACAGCTCATTAAATATTCACTGAAGTTTTCGTTCTCCCTTTTCTGAGACATGAGAGATTTTTACTAGGAAACAGACTTTGCTTCTATCTTTAAAAGGGGAGAAACTGCCTGTCCCCCTGTGTTACAGTCTCCAGGCTGTCAGGTTTGCTTTTCTCTTTTTTTTTCTTTTTTTTCCTCTTCTTTCAACAGGGAGGGGTGAGGGGGAATTCCTGGTGGGCGCAGAGTTCCTCTTTTTTTCTTTTCTTTTCCTCTTCTTTCTTTCCTTTTCAAATGCAGCTTTTTTAAACAATAGACTCTGCGCTAAGCTCTGCCCCTTGTGTTATCTTGCTGTAGAAGTGTTGCAAAAGTACTAGAGGAGAATCTTTTCCAACTCCTGGCATGTCTCCATGCAACACCTTAAAGGCTTATTATTTTTTTCATTAACTCTCTAACTTTATTTCTGCTATTCCAAAACCTCTTGGCTAAATAAATGTCTAGCCCAAAATCAGTGTCCCGCTATCACCAACCAGGCAAAAAAACTGCTTAAAATACATCCCTTCTAAACCCTTTTGAATGTTAATTGCCGGCCCATTACATCTCCATCAAGGGGGTCAGACTTGGTCCTAGAAAATCCCCTTATTTCCTTTTAACATGGAACAAAGGGATCCCTTTCCAGTTAATTGTAACATTTTCCCACTGCCTGAATGGCAAAATCAGGCTTCTTCTTTACACCTAAGAGAAAACAATGAGACTCTGCATTGCTTCCTCACTATTTCTCATTAACACCTGAGGTTTTTGCACTGACTTTTATTTCTACCATTTCCCAGCCTCTGGCTGAGTTAACTTCTCTGGCTTAAAACAACAGAGAGCCCAAGAAGGAGGGGCTTCAGGAAATGGCTTCAAACACTGAGAGAGGAAACAAACCATTTTTTTTTCTCTTTACACTACAACGGCAATAGTAAGTTTCCACTGAATCCTCCTTTAAATTCTTTTTGAAATTCTTTATCATACACTCTAAGGGAGTTTGCCGACTTTCTCCCCCTCCCATTTCCTCCCGAGTTCCAGACAAGACACAATAGGAATGGGATTGATGCACGGGTAAAGGGGGTCCCATGCGCCCACACAAAGGGGTTTTTTTTACTCCAGTCACTCCAGCACTGACTTAGCCATCCGGACGATCACGGCATGATGTAAGAACTGCAATGCTGCAAGCATTTCACACACACATCTTTCATTCAGACAAACAACCTCCCATCTGGCCCATTAAACCACAACTGAGACGTCTCATTTATTATTCCGCCATACCAAGAGTTTTCGGGGTTTCTCTCTCCACCGCTGAGAGGTACTTGGCCGAACTCGGGGAGTGATCAGTTCCCTCTTCCCCCTCCCAAACATGAGGGGGGTCTATTCACCAGAGGGCCATGGGAGGCTTGGTTTCCAGCTGTAACCCGAGGTCCGTTGACTGGAATGCTGTCGCCAGGGATGCCACCGCTCCCCTAACCAAACCTCTTCGACAAAAGGTCGAGGGCGCCCTGGGTTTTGTCAAGGGGGGGCCACAATCCCCGCCGTCCAAACGTCCGTCAAGGGGGACAGAATAGTCCCTTCCCCCGTTTCCCGGCCAATGCACCAGAACTGTTGTAGCCAGAAAAGTGGAGACGACCAGGTTTCAGGGAAAAATCAAAAAGCCATTTTTATTGTTAACAATACCTTGCACAAGGGCAACAGTTATCCCAGAACTGTTGTGTCAATTAATTGAGGTAGCATCACTATATACCTTTTGCCTTCTATGTCAGCAATCAATCATTTACTTAGCCCGCCCATCACTGGAGAAAAAGATCTTTAGTTAATTTTTCCATTACATCATTGACTGGCATACATGTGTACAGAAGAGAACAAAGAGTTAGTTTAGAAGATGATACAAAATAATGGTAGGGAGTATAGTGCCTCCCTGTGAATTCCCAGACCTTTTGTTGCAAGGCCATTCTCTAAAATTTGAGATAAGACAGACATCTGCAATTTACTCAGAGGCACAATTCAATTCGCTTATTTTTCCTATTCAAGTGGCATTGGATTTAACCCCTTCATCAGCAGTGTGATGCGGCAGCCAAGAAAACCAACACAATTCTTGGTTGCATCAATAGGAGTATGGTGTCTAGATCGAGGGAGGTATGGGTACCACTTTATTCTGCTTTGGTTAGACCTCATCTTGAACACTGTGTCCAATTCTGGGCACCCCAATTCAAGAAGGATATGGATTAGCTGGAGCAGGTCCAGAGGAGGGCAACCAAAATGGTGAGGGGCCTGGAAGCCATGACCTATGAGGACAGACTTAGAGAGCTGGATATGTTTAGTCTGCAGAAGAGAAGGTTGAGAGGGGACATGATAGCCATGTTTAAATATTTGAAGGGATGTCATGTCGAGGAGGGAGTGGGCTTGTTTTCTCCTGCTCTTGAGACCAGGACAAGGAGCAATGGATACAAGCTGCAGGAAAGGAGATTCCGCCTGAACCTCAGGAAGAATTTCCTGATGGTCAGGGCTGTTCGGCAGTGGAATGTGCTGCCACGGAGTATGGTGGAGTCTCCTTCGTTGGAGGTTTTTAAGCGGAGGCTGGATAGCCACTTGTCGGGAGTGCTTTGAGGGTTTTCCTGCATGGCAGGGGGTTGGACTGGATGGCCGTTGTGGTCTCTTCCAACTCTACATTTCTATGATTCTATGATTTCCAGAAAAATGTAAGTTTGATGGTATTTTCCTCTGGCTCCTTGAGAGCTGAACTAGATGCTCCCAGATGGAAAGGAGATGAGAGAAAGCCAGACGGAGGTTAGATAAATGCATAGGTAGGTAGATGTTCGTTGAGGAAAGGTAGATGTTTACTGTGAATTTTAGATTTCTCGTAAGTAATTTCAAATAATATATTAAGTCTTTGGAGAAAGGCTAATTCCACATTTCCTTGTCTTTGGTGTATGGTATAGTCTTTTTGAACCCTTAATTCTGGCATATCAACCCCTAAGTTAAATGTGTCTTTAAAGTAAATATTGATTATATATTTGTATTTATCAGGATACCATTCCATTCTCTACTGCAGTGTATTTCATAGCAGGGAAACAAAACAGAAGCTATAAGGTAAATAAGGGAGTAGGACTGGAGGAATTTATTTAGAAAGTGGAAATAAAATGTAGGGATGGTGTTAATGGTGAAAAAGTTGTGCCACACTGGATTGTTACTTGCTCTGAGTGTGTGCATGTATTCTTGCACAAAGGAAAACAGACTTTTCAGCAACTCAACAAAAAGTTGTATTAATCTTTTGCAGGAAAAATGACAAAAGAGTCCTGTGGTAGCTTGAACATTAGAAAATCTTATTATCTTTCATTGATGGCATTGCCTCCAGCTGTCCAAAAGCCCAGAAGATTCACCAGCCACACAAGACTAGGTAGGAAAGAGATGCAGCGAGCCACAAAAATTCCATAGAAACTACCTTTTTCAACCATTCCAGGCAAAATATCCAGAAAATGGCCAGGGATGCCAACTTTTCAAGAGCCCAAGGACACCAAATTCATCATACCTACAAGACTAGATGGGAAGTGAGAGAAATAAAATATATTTCAGTTTCTGCAGTATTATTAACATGGATGTATTAGCTTATAAGTGTGACACATTTTAGATATGCTTACACACATATGCTTTGGTATATTTTGTATTTGAGCTTTTCTAATACAATGAAGTCTAAGAACTGGCAGCTGAAGAAAGGAGACCTTGGTGCAAAAGGAACCAGACATATAGAGATAAGGTACTCAATAGTGGGGTGTTGGGAAGATACTCCCTTCTGAGCTTCTGAACTTTTGAAGATCAGCCTAGCTGTAATAAGTCAAAGGTTGATAAGAAAGACAAGGCAGGAATTTGGCACTACTTAGCAAAATGGGAGGTTAAGATCTGTTTGATGGGCATTTTGGAATTACTAATGAGAATTAAGAGACCACGAGGGAAAAGCATGATTATGTGCGTGATCATATATATTGTAAATATGGGGAAGGGGGCATGTAACTTCTTAGGCAATTCTGATAGGTTGTGACCTCTAGGGATCCTGGCCAATTAGGTCCCAGGGGATGGAAGCTTGCGTCGAGAATAAAATGTGTGCTGTTTCGTGGAGGGGGGGTTCCTTCTCTCTGGGAGGCACCCGGTTTTGCAGAAATGTATATTTTTTTTAATAAACATCTGATGCTTCAGCCAATCCTGTGTTAAATTGTTTTATGGGTCTTATCAGCTATTTCTGACAGATGGATGCCACAAGTCACAGAAATTGCTCAGGAATCTACTAGCCAGTCCAGGAAACATCTGTGCACAACACCAACATTTCAGATAGCCGCAGAAGAATAAGTGAGAGTGATGCAACAAGAAGAAATAATAAGATGATGGAAACAATAAACTGAAGAACTATAATACAAAACATGAATAGATAATGGATTCATTCAAGGAAGAGCCCTTTGAATATGAACCCATGATTTTAGAAAGTGAAGTGGAAGCTGCACTCGAAGCACTTGGGAGAAATTAATCACCAGGAACAGATGGCATGCTAATGGAGTTTTTCAAACTATAGAGACCAAATCTGCTCAAATTATAACTAAAATCTGCCAACAAATATGGAAAACAAAAAATGGCTTACAGATTGGAAACTTTAATATACATTCCAGTCCCCAGGAAACAGGACACCAGCGACTGCAATCACCATTGGACCACTGGATTAATCTCCTGTGTAAGCAAAGTGATGCTCAGAGTTTTACAACAAAGACTTTCAACATATGTGGAGCAAGAAATTTCCAGTTGTCCAAGCTGGGGTCAGAAAAGAAAGAAGCACTAGTGAACATACTGCAAACATATGTTGGATAAGTTTCCCCCTTTTTTTCAAAAAAATACATTAATGTATCTTAAGTGTATTAATTTGTTACTTTATTTTCCCTTTTTGTATTGTAATACTTCTTTCATTCTTTCATTTACTTTGTGT
Organism: Iguana delicatissima; assembly: GCA_948472985.1. NCBI lineage: Eukaryota > Metazoa > Chordata > Lepidosauria > Squamata > Iguanidae > Iguana > Iguana delicatissima. The sequence goes on along the minus strand of CAOKZL010002306.1, from coordinate 201,114 downwards.
ACTTACTATTTTATTGATTATTTTTACTGATAGGATCACATATATAGGGATCAGCAGAAGAGAATTTTCACTATCAATGTTGCTTTTCTGGCAATTATTGTTATTTGTTTCCTTTTGGGATATTACTGAAAATAATTTGAGGGAGGTATTTTAAAAAAATGATCTGTACCAGGTATCAAATTTTTAAGTATGCCACTGCATATGCATATTGTTAGTTCTGAATGATAAAGTCTGCTGAAACATATTGAACTGCTTCCTTTTTGTGCATTGTAGGAACCTATCCCTACTCTTTCCATATTATTTCTTCCTTGAGATACAGATTTTCTGTTAAAGAAGTAATGTCTAAGAACACATCTACTTCGTTAACTGAGGTGTACTTGTATGAACACAGCATTGTGTAGTGGTTTGAACATTGGACTAAGAAGACCAGGGTTCAATTTCCCACTCAGCCATGGAAACTCACTGGGTGACCTGGGGCATGTCACACACTCTCAGACCCAGAAAACTCCATGATAGGGTTGCCTTAGGGTTGCCATAAATCAGAAACAACTTGAAGGCATACAGCAACAACAACAATCTGTATGAACATCTGCAAGGCATTTATATAATGCTGTGCATGGATTCCATAACCATGTTTTTTTGTTCAGCAATGTTGTTAGGAAAAGAGCCAATGAAGCAGGAAGGAAAACTTTGTGCAAATTATCAAGGTCCAGATCAGGCCTAGGGCTCAAATATGTTGCAGATGCTTTTGTCTTTCTCAATAGTATCATTGTTTGTCTATTGCTTATTAACATCCCTTATAAAACTGCTGACTTTCAAAGACAAAAATCTAATATTTAAAAGTCAAAGTTTGTTTGTCTGTGTCAGACGGAGACCTCATATGTTTGGCTGCCTAAGAAGATTCTATGGAGTCCTGGGGTTTGCAGTTTAGAGAGGAACCTTTAGGATTCTCAGCCAGAGAGCTCTTGGACCTCAATCAACTGTGTCTGTTTTGAATAGGCTGGTTGCTATGGAGACAAGCCCTAGCAGCAAGGAGGAGGGCCGTATATTCCCTCAGGAACCCAACCTCTGTATGTTAATAACTCTGAACACAGATTGGATTGGGGAATGTGGGGAAAAGTTACAGGTACTGGACAAGACAAGTGTGGCAAAGGTCTAGCAGGCCACCTTCCATCGGATAACTATATCAGCAGGTGGTCTAAATACATAGCCCAAAAAGAGGTCACTATCGACCTCTCTCCATCCTTGCTCCTTAACTTGGGTCATGAGACAGCACTAAAATCTATTAAGCAAAGTCTATGGGATAGCGCTTTTGGTAATCTTCGGGCAAATTCCATCTCATCCTGCTCACCCAGTGCTTTAAATATTCAGTGTGTGGGACCCTTCCATAAGGCTACTTATTTAAATAACTTGACTGTGCCAAACTATTGCATATCATTTACTAAGGCCAGATGCAATGCTTTCCCCTCAGAATTACTTTTCGGCAGATTTACTGGGTTACCTACTTCCTCAAGACTTTGTCTTTGTAGGTCACAAGATGTTGAATAAATGTTGCATATTTTGCTATCTTGTATTTTCTATACAGTTCTCCCTCCACATTCACAAGTTTCACTTTCGCGAATTTGATTATTTGCGAGGTGCCCGCTTGCCCCCCTTCTCCCCTCCCATTCCCTGGCCTGGGGAGGGGCAGGAGAGCACAGGGAGGGCGATCAACCCTTCCCTGCGCTCCTTTGGCCACCATCTCTGGTGCGAGTGCAATCTCGGCGGGCAGCAGAAGTGGGGGGGTGCAGAAGACAGCAAGTGGGGCAAGAGCTCTTTCCCTGCTTGGTTTCTCCTGCACCCACCCCCCACTCGCCCTGTCATATGGGTGGGTGCCAGGAGAAAGCCAAGCAGGGAAGTTCTTTCCTTCTTGGCTCTCTCCTGCGACTTTCTCAATGACGCGGGTGGGGGCCCACAGTTATCCGCATTTTTTCACTTTCGCGGCGGTTCTTTTTTCCTATCCCTCATGAAAGTGAAGGGCCTACTGTAGTCAGAGCCACCATCATTTGATCTCTCCCTTATTGAGCTGTATGCAGGGCCATTCGGAAAAATTCTATGTAAAAGTCCTGTTGGGAGGACATATATCCGAACGTAATCCTATCAGTTGCTAAATTTCTGTCATCAGCTGTTAAAATCAGAGAGAGAGAGAAGTATCAAAAATATGCCGGGATACTGGCAATGCACTTGAAGATCAACCTAATTCTATTGTTCTAACGAGAGGGACTTGATAAACACCTATTTATATTTTACCTAATAATCCATATTATCTATGATATTAATTTACTTCATTTACTTTTTAATACTATTTTATATTATTTTATGCATTTGTATCCTATTTTTATGCTTTTATATCCTGGTCTATAGTCTATCCTATTTATATATTTGTATACTATTTTTAGTAGGTGTATTTTATCTATACCGTACCATTGGATGGTTTTGCTATGCTGGGTCTATGGACCGTAAAATAAAGTTTGATTATTATTTACTTTGATTATTTACTGGACAAGACAGCTTGGGGAATTAGAGACAGAGGATCTCAAATCTTCTAAGAAGTATTACCTATTTTTAGCCAGTCCATCTTTATTAGGAGGATGAAACATTTCATGTTTCTGAGTTTGGTAGGGGCAATCCCAGTTAATCCTCTGCCATCCCACTTTCTCAGCTGCTTTTAAAATATTGTAGTTTCCTCCTCCCACTTTCCCCCTCTACCTTCAGTTGACTGCACTTGCTACAAATGGAGTTTATCTGCTGAGTTTGAGCTTGCACTCAATTAACTCAGCAGGGAAAGAGGAGGGACAACATCCTGTCCTTCCCTATAAATTCAGGCAAAAGCAAACTGCAGTAGCCTTTCCTAGGTTGTGTGTTCATCATTGATCACTTTTTGCCTTCTTGACCAGGCCCTGATGCTGCTTGGTCACGTGAGCCGGTTTTCATCTGTGAAATATTGGAAGATACAGGCGGGACTGCATACTGTGGATTCTGTATCCACGGATTCAACCAACCACGGTGGGAAAATAGTTTTTAAAAAATCCAATTTTATTTTTTTTTTTTTTTAAGAAATGCCATTTTATTACAGCATTGTACCTAATGGGACTTGAGTATCTGTGAATTTTGGTATCCATGGAGGGTGGTATTGGTCCTGGAACCAAACCCTAGCAGATACCAAGGGCCCACTGTATAGATATATTTTATCACCAGGGCCTGAACCCATCTTAGCAGCCCTGATAAGGAGAGAGAGTACAGAAAGGAGAAGAAGGTGGGATAAATGGGAGGAAAACACTTAAGCCATTTCCGCACTAGACTGTTATAGTGCTACAATTCCGCTTTCAACATCTTATGGAATCCTGGGGTTTGCAGTTTAGGGAGGGGCCTCAAAGGGAGAGGCCTCAAAACTGGAAACCCCAAGATTCCATAGGATGTTGAAAGTGGAATAATAGCACTATAACAGTTTAGTGTGGAAATGACCTTAATTATGCCTAATTGGAAGAGGATTTGGGACTGTAGTGCAAAAGTTTCATGGAAAAAGAAGCGAGAAAATTAAGCGAGAGTTTAAATTATACAGCTGCTTAGTAGCTTCTGTATTCCCTTGCTCCCTTGTTACTTGATTCCTTTCCAATGATTGTCTTTTCCGAACTCACAAACAGCCATAAGGCTGGAGGTGAATTAAGACCCCAGATGCACAGCACTAGGAACTGAAAGCAAGGGACACTAACTCTGCAGGCAAGCACAAACAAAGCCCTGTGAATGATTCACTTGGCTTGCATGAATTCCAGGAGGTAAAGCAGACCATACTGAAGCATCCGTGAGAAAAGGTCAGATGGAAAGGAAATTGATTCATTGTTCCAAGGAACGCACTGAATCTTTTCTGTCATGAAGTCATGATGTAGCGCAGTGGTTCTCAACCTGTGGGTCCCCAGATGTTTGTGGACTTCAGCTCCCAGAAGCCCCAGCCACGATGATCAATGCTCAGGGCTTCTGGGAGCTGAAGTCCAAACAACCTGGGGACCCACAGGTTGAGAACCACTGATGTAGCGGGAACATAGAGACAGTGAGACCAGAAGGTAAAAAAAAAAGAGTTTATTTTTTAAGAAGCGACCGGGCTGCTTGGCTGGCCAATAGTGCCAAGAGCCATGAGCACAATTAACAGAGTGATTTTATAGCATTTCTGACACACAAAGACATTTCCTCTTGCCCCTCCTTCACAGAGGTTTTGCTGTAGCTTTCACTTCCCAGTTGTTTACATTCCAGAAGAAGCAACGATGCACACTGTGACCTAACCTTGTAATGGAGACAGGAACTGTGCTGACCCTTCACCGTTATCTTACTAGCAGAGCAGAGCATCTTGCAAGAGAAACATACTCTGACTTGCCTGACGCACACTTTTGGAGGATTTCTTTTAACACTTTTATAGAGTCTTAAGGCTACCTAGACTGACCCTCCTTCAAAGTCCACTTCATTCCCCCCCTTAAATGCATAATTTTCCACAATTATAGCATTTCATAACAAATTATACCTTACTTAACATCATGTTGAGCCATGAGAGCGTATAGTGCTGCTGTTCTACTAGCTGAGGTCTGAAACAGACTACTTATCCATCAAGCAAAGCAAGGAATACAAAAGCCCAACAGCAACAGCATAAGCACTACAGATATCATCAATACAACTATCCCAGGTTTGGCAGCCAATCCAGCCAGTGGTGCTGACCTATAGGAATATCTGATAATATATTATGCAACTTGTTAATTTGTGCTTCTACAGTGTTACTATTGTCTGTTAGATTAAAACAGCAAAGATTTTGATGAACTTCTCAAGATTACAACATACAGCATACAACATACAATTATCAGTATAACCCACATGTTAGTATTATTTATTCTTCGGAATCTGGCTGTACGCTGTACTTTTCCGGTCAGTAGTGGTAAAGCCTAGCCCCTTCTTCGCTCCTCTCCAGTTGCAGGTCTGACTGTATGTAGAATTACTGGCTTCTGGGGGCGGTAGTAGTAGAGTCTAGCCTGATCTTGTTTCTGCCTCTTCAAGACGATTTTGAATGGGTTAGTAGGGTTCCCAGCCACAATCCACCCCCGTTTTCTGCTGAACTCTTAGCAATTGCCATTAAGATATACACCACAGCTTTTTCCTCCATTGACATGAGCATTACAGATTGAAAACACTTTAACATGCAGAGTACAGACAGGCAGATTTAGGAAGGACATTACTTAAGTACAAAGCAATTCTATAAACAGTGCTTTTACCCATGCTTACTTAGGACACCAGATAACCATGTCCACATCTGCAGACTACAAAAATGATTTTTCTAACATTGAATACTTCAGGATGCATTTCCCTTTTCACATTAAAACTCATTTACATTATAAAAGAGAGTCCACCCAATTTCATGCTGGGATGACAGCCAACAATGCATCTGCCTCTCATGAAAATACTCCCAGCCTTTTAGATACATGTTGTCAGGATCATACCCATAGCTTTTCACCTCTAGCTCTTTTCATTCTCACCCAGCCAAACTGTTTATCCTATATTGACTGGTGTACTGAATGAAAGGTGATACCCTTAACAGCCAAACCAATTCATCTCAGAAGACAAACCATGTATCCATTTTCCATTGTAAAAGCTAGTTTCTTTCTAAAACTTATTCAGGGAGGACCAGCCTCCCTCATTCTCATATGACACAATGAACCCACTTCTATAACCACAGGAGAGATCAATATTGGGATACCTTCCTGGGCATTCCTATGGAAAGACAAGGATTTCAAACTTTACATTACAGTTGTGGCAGTCTTCCAAGCTTAGTCCATAACATAACATACCCAGCCATTACTGGCATTCTCATCTCCCAGCATCATCCTCATCTTCACACATAATTGCCACATACACATACACATACACATCTGTAATGATAAAACAGGCAGGCCAGGCCTCCTGCCCCTCCTATGCCTGCCACAACCATACACTGTCTCCAACCTTCACCCATATCTCCTGGTTGGAAGGGGAAGGGGTGTGCTTGTAGAAAGGGGAGTCCCTATTCTAACATTTACTTCCTTGTTTTACTCATAGCTCTCCCTAATGCACTAACTCCTACCTGTAGAGTTATTTTTCCTAAATCCACCCAAAATGGCTTCATGCTTGGGCTAAAAAAAAGGGGACAACCTTATGATTCCGTGAGGTGTGCTATGCCTATCGTGTGGAGTTCTGGGAAGAACAAAACACACTTCTGGTATTTCTGTTGTGGGCTGCACATGAAGTAAAAGTGAAAAGCCTCTGTATACTGGGCTGGGTAGGTGGTATCATACTACTTGCCCTGTGGTGGTATTCAGTCCAAAAACATAGCCAGGGCTGTTGTCTGGGCCATACATGTTGAATTACTGTGTCATCAGGATTTTGTTTCATCCTCTCCACTTCTCTTGAGTTCTGAGGTCTTCAGGCACAATGTGACTCTCCCAGGTGATTCCTTGAACAGTGGCTTAATCTTGGATGATCTTGGGGACAAATGCAGATCTGTTGTTTGAGCCTATATGATGTGGGCCTTTTAGGGCTGCCGTTGTCCTCTTAGTTTTCTCCTTTTTCTCTGTCCTCTCAGTCAGAGTCCTTCAGCTACAGTTTCACTTCCAGCCTGGAGGGATGCACCGTCATCTCTTCCCCAGCTTCCCCAGCTCCGCTTGTAGGGGTGCTCCTTTCACCCCCCCTTAGCCCACTGGGGGTGCTCCTGGGAGCCTTTCCAGTTGCCGCTCTGGTGGGGGCACTCCTTCACAGTTTTGGACTGCCTCGCATCCGGGGACTCTTCATGCTCTTGCTGCCAACTGCCTCCAGGATTTCACAACCTTCTCTGCCCTTCTCTGTCTGTGAGATGAGGGACAAAACCTTTTTCCTCAGTCTGCCCTTGTCAGCTGGCCTTAGTTCGGAGAACCTTAACAGTCAGATAGTCAGATTCCTATCTCTCAGCCCTGCTTCTCTCTCCTTCAGTGCCTTTATAGAAGCTAGCAAGGAATCCTGCTGCTTTGCAAATCTCAGCTTTTTGTCGCTGGAACTTTGGCTTTATTTGTCTGCCCACTTCTAAAATCCTAAACATCAAATGAACTAAGGAAGGGGGGGTGGATCCCCTTCGGGTCTGACAAGCTGAAATTAAGAGCAGTGATTGCATGGGGGGAGTAGCCTCCTTTGTGCTCCCTGCTTCCGCCGCCCCCCACCCCGCTGCTTCTCACACCTTCACTCTCCAGGCTACCGTCATTTCCATCCTCCCCTGGAGGCGAGGAGGCTGGCTGTTTTCCTGAAGGGTCACCACTGGAAGCATATTCAGACAAGGTGTGCCTTTTTAAAAAATCTGTCTCCTCCTCCAAAAAAGAAAGAAAGAAAGAAAGAAAGAAAGAAAGAAAGAAAGAAAAGAAATCCAAAAATCATCCATTTCTAAAGTTCCCCCCTCTTTCTGTTTATAACTTCCAAAATCAGGCTTTTCCCAGCATAGGAGAGAGGGGGTGAATGAATGGAAGTTGCAAATTGCCAGCCCATGAAATCTTCACTAAGGCAGAATTTCCTTTCTTCCCTTTTCTAAGACATGGGAGAGTCTTACTAAAAAATCAGACTGGGGTGGAATGATTTTTTAATCTTATATTGTGTCGTGCCCTTTCAGTGCCTTGCACTCCCTTCAGCCTGGTCTAAAAATTCATTTTCTCGTTTACACACTAACAGGATTCTTATTCTTATTTTGCCAAGCCTCCTGGCTTAATTAGTTTGCCAATTCATTGAAAACAGGAATCTTCCTCGCTACTCTCTTTCCCTAGCTCCTCAAGGGTTAACCTAAACCTCAGGCCTTTTAGGAAGGGGAGGGGCCGCGGGGATAAAAGACAAGAACAGGAGTTGCATCGGTGTCTTACAAGGGAAGAAAGCTGAACAGCCAATTTTCAATTACCAAAAGATTTTGTAGTGTTCATCAGTCATTTATCCATACCTCTTTCCTTTTAAATTTTCCTTTTTACAAGGAAATATTGAGCACACTTATTATTGTTGTTGTTACTGCTGCTACAAGGCTCTTTATCATCCCTGAAAAAAACCTAAACATCCTCACTCCTCATGCTGAGTGAACTCACCCTGAAACAGCCCCCCACCTTTTAACACTTCTCTTTCCCATTTCTTCACTTACACAGACTTTCTGCAACATGCCTTAAACCACCTTTACTTTCCCCATTAATCTCAGTAATCAACATTCTTTACTTTTCTTGACTTTCCTTGTCCTTTCTGTACATAATATCTCTATTCTATTAACTCTTCACTTATCACATCTCTTCAAAAACTCAACATGCATACACATCACCAACAAAGTTTCCCTGGGGCTGCGGGGAAATGGAGCAGCTTAAGGAATGTCTGATGTTTCTTGGATTCAAACTCCCACTGCCACCCCGGCTTCTCACTCCCTCCACCTCAAGAGGGGGAAGGAGGCGGCGGTGGCGGCATTGTTTCTCAAAGTTTTTCCATTTCTCCTTTCAGCAGGGAGGGGATTTCTGGCACTTCCAAAGTTCTGTGTGCATTTACTTAGAGCTCAGAGGGAAGAGTCTAATTTTACATTGTCTTCTCACTATTTCTCATTAACATCTAAGGTCTGCTTCCTTATTAACATACTGACTTAATTTCTGCCAGTCTCTTTGTCACCTTCTTGCCCTGTTGAAGGACAGCTTTTCTGAGAAACAGGCAAATCGGCCAGACGTTTCTTGATTCAAAGGCTAGAGGTCAGATTTATTGGATACAAAAAGATTCTGTTATAACAGGGTGCCGATAGAGGTTCGGAACCCTGAACAAAAGGCTAGGACATGCTTTTATAATCTGGGATCCAGGTGATCAGGGTGCACGCCCACTGCAGCATTTTTCACCAATCACAATATTCAGGTAAACATTATACACACTCATTGCAGCCACCCACCCCATATTAGGTAAATGCCTAGAAACTTCTGACCATATAAGGGTAAAGGTCCAGAGACTTCTGACCATGTAAGGAAATCTCCAGAGGGGCAGGTAGTACGAAGTTCCTTCCAATCACTAGTGACCTTCCAAACATGGCCAGATTCCGGTGAGGTGGTGATAGACATGAGTCAGCAGACGGGAGGGGCTGGGGTCTCCTGTGTACGTGACAACTCCTTAATCTGTGATGGTGATTGTCTTTCCCCCACTCACATCTTAGCTAAATAAACTTCTGGTTCAAGAACAGCAACTATAGAGTTAGATTTGGGAGCCTGAGTGGCTTTGAACACAGGAGAAAGGAAAAACAGCAAAGAGGAGCCAGATACCAGGCGAAATGTCGCTTTGCTTACACACAAACCTTAGAATTTTCCTACATACATATATTCCTATATACATTACATTACATTACAGCAGTGTTCCTTTGTTACCCCAAACCAGTACATCTCTACTTAACCCTTCCTTGGAAGTTTTCAACATAAATTGAAGCACAAAGTTCACACCAAGTTTGCAACTGCTGGGGATTCATGGGGGGGGTCACCTTAATCTCCACTAAAGCCCTTTTTGAAATTCTTCAGCATACACTGTAAGGGGGTGCAAGGTTTGTTTCCCCCCACCACCCATTTCCTCCCCAGCTAAGATCAAAACAGACACAAAAGGAAAAGGGGTGGTGGCTAGTGAGTAGAGGGGTCTCACTAGCCGACACAAAGGGGATTAAACACCACACACACAGATTCTCTGGCCTGGACCCCCAGATGCTCAATGGTGAGTATGCAGGAACCACAAAGGCCACACAGACAGAAGACGACTTTCACACCACACTCACACGTCCCTACCTCCCACCGTCCCTTCAACTAGAACAAGGCGGTTTCCCCAGCCAGCTGGGCCAGGTACTCAGGCCTGCTCAAGATTGGGGAGTGATCAGGTCTCCCTTCCACTCTGAAGCGAGTGGGGCTACCTTCTCTGGACTTGAACCAGAGCTGGACTCGAACCAGGGTTTACTTGCTTAGGTCTTCTCTCTTCTGACAGCGCACTTCTTCAGTTGTACTCAAACTGCTGGACTCATACCAATTTCTGTCTCCCTCTGGACTCAAACCAGAGGGTCTGGACTCTAACCAGACTGGTGGCAACTGGGCTCAAACCAGCTGCGGAAGCAGGACTGGGCTCAGTTTCCTAGTTTCCTTCCTTCTTTCTATGGTTCCCTGGTCACTCTTGCCATTCAGGTGGTCTCAGTACTGGCTTCCCCATTCTTCCGACTAAACAGCCAGTGGTGCCAAGAAGGGGGGCGTGTGCCAAGCCTCCCTCCAGGCAAGGCGATCTAGAGCAGGCTAACTGCCACCTCTCTGTCTCAGCAGCCGCAGATCCGAGTCACGGCAGTTCCACTTCCTTGGTTTTCTGCCAACATGGATTAGCTCAGACATGACCATTCACAATCCTACCCATAAATTGGGAACTTGCTTCTTGCTTTAGGGCAGGTTTGGGAATCACATGGCCTTCCAAATGTTACTGGACCACACCTCACAGCTTTCCTCATCATGGGTTGTGCTGGGTAGGAATGCTTGGAGCTGGAGTCTGACAACATCTGGCCAGCTGGACAATTGTCACTCCTACTTTATGGGTTGGGTCCAGACTATCTGACAGACTGTAACTTCTCATATGAGTCTGCCCAGACCCTGAGATCCCACCACCTTCTCATGATGGGAACATGAGAGAGGACCTTCTTGGTGGCTGTCCCTATACTTTGGAATGCCTTTCCTGGGGAAGCTAGAATCCTTTCTTTCCCTTCCTACTCTTCTTCCATTGGTAGGCTAAGACTTTTCATTTTGATGGGCTTTTAAGAACTAGGAAAGAGTTGTAATGAATGGGCTGTACTGTTTTAAATTGTCCTGTTTTAACTGTTTTCCCTCCTTATTTTTAAGTGTATATATTAAATTGTTTTAATATGGTTAATAGTTTAATCCTGTTTTAATGCTGACTTTTTGTATGTTTTTAATTATAATCATTTTCATTTGTAAGCCCCTGAGTCCCAATTTGGAAAAAAGGCGGGATATAAAGATGATGACTGTAATTCACAATCTGTTACAAATGTGTAACCCCCACATCTGTTATTGGTTCATATTCACAATCCCTACCTATTCAATAGTGTAGGAAATATGTAGGGATCGAAAAATCTCCCAATCTGTACTTATCAGGCAGCAGCTGCTGCAAAGAACAATCTGTTCACCTGTTGGTCGGGATGCAGCATACTGATGTTTTCATTCCTGCCTCCTATGAGTGATACGCAGTGCAGGGAGAAATTACGACAGGGATCCTGCTTCTGACTTGTTACCCCAAAACGTGGGTGCCACAGAGGATCACCAGTGATGCCAGTACCTCCATTCAAAAATGGAAAATAACTAGCTCAAAATCAAGAGGCTTGCAAGCGGGGGGGGGGGGTAAATTAGCAGGATCTACCACCTATGTTTACAGGGTCTTTGCAGAAAAGAACCAGCCAGAGAGTTTAAACTGCAAGCTAAAACTATGTTTTACTGAGATAAATCCACACAAGCACGCAAAGATCCAAGCAGTCACACAAGCATACAAGGACTAGCTGAAAGTGAAAGGAGGAACGTGGTGATAGAAGACTTTTGGGGATGAGGTGATAGTTACTGGTCTGGAGAGCAGCGAGGAAAGCAGCAACGTGGCTTAGGCAGGCACTCAAGGACAGTTCTCGTTTGGGAATCAAATGGACAGCATGGCATTCAAAAAGGAAAGAGACTGCATTAGACAGCCTGAAACCAGGGGGTTTTATACCTGAAAAATACCCTGCGGGTATGGTGTGAATTGCTCTGCCAGCCAAGTAGGCAATGGGAGTTGCAACACAAACAATGAAGTCCAGATGGAGCTAATGGTTTTAGTGTTTGGGTGACAAAAGGGTAATGGCTGTTATAATAGCCCTGTGTTCTGGAGAGGTGAGGAAACAATAGGGAAATGTCCAGGTGTTTGGGGTCAGAGTTAAGGCAATCACAATCGGTGGGGATTTCCACTTTCAGTTCTGAGATGTCCAGCTCATTATCTTTAAGCCTATTGTCTCAAGAGGGTATGCGCTATTAGTCTGAAAAGGACTTGGTTCCTGCCTAAGAGGTAGGTGCGGCTGACCTGCCTTGCAATCTCATGTATACAGGCTGTAATATGCCTCTTTCAATGTGACCTCCCGGTCACCTCAGGTATTATTTATATCAATGCCAATTAATAGTGCCAATTAAATAATTTTTGCCAATTAAACCATACAAATCATGGAGAGTGCACAGTGCCATAACAGACTGTTCCACCAGAGATTGCTTGTGGGAAAGGGGTGGAAATGTCAGTCTACTGCATCCTGATTGACAGGAGAACAGACTACTGGTGCTCACAGAGGTTACTGCACAGTACATCTGGACTGGGAAGGGGTGAGACAATACTTAGCTACATAACTAAGGTAGTTATGTAACTGAATAGCTGATCTAAAGTCAGGGCAAACAAGAATAATAACATTTCTTTATGACTTAGTTTTTCTGGCATCAAACCTTGAGACACATTAAAGCTTCTAAATCTACCTAAGTTGGTTTTGTGATGAAGGACGAAGCACAAATTTACCTGTTCATTTATTCATTACAGTTATATCTCATTCTTTCTGCAAAAATAGTGCTCATGAATTTAAAGTAACAATTAAAGAGGCAATCATTATGGGTAAAAGGTGTACATTTCCTGTACATTGGAATCTACCATAGATTAGCAGTTCATGGTATTTCTTCATGTTTGTGACTCCAACACACATTCAGGAATGTTTAACTAGTATCTAGCCAGATGAATCTTAATTTAATGCCTACATAATTTTGGAGGTCAAATAAAGGGCTATCATGCTACCTTGGAGGTTTTAAAGAAAGGATTAAGAGAAATGTGGTGGTTACCAAAGTCACTGTTTCCTTATATGTAAACAAGGTGCCTAAGGAGACAAATCACACTTCTTGGAGGTTCCAGGAGCATGATTTTCTTTAACAACACAGTGTCATTCCCATGTGCTTTGCTTATGTGTTGTTAGTCAGTTAAGTCTTTCAAAGGACAAGAGAACAGTATTTTGAAAATACCTGCGATGTAGCAATGACAGCAACACCAGTTTCTTCATTTCAGTGATCCACTTTGAAAGAAAGCAGACTTGCCTGATTTATCATTCCAGACAGAGAACCAGCATGAATCTGCTCTGGGTTTTAGGCCATTTCCACACTAGACTGTTATAGTGCTATTATTCTACTTTCAACATCCTTTGAGGCCCCTCCCTAAACTGCAAACCCCAGGATTCCACAGGATGTTGAAAGTAGAATAGTGGCACTATAACAGTCTAGTGTGGAAATGGCCTTAGTCTGAGCTTTCATGGAGATTTCCAAGGTTCTGAAACTGCTTTGGGGACAGTGAATAGATCCTTCAAAGTTCAGATTAAAACCCAGAACTGATTCGCTACCGCACCAACATGGAAACCACTGATAACCAGTGACTGAAACATCTTCCAGGCATTGAGAATGAAGTAAAGAATTTGATTCCCAGAATATTTTCTGCTCTTTTGAGTGTCTTCTTTTACTTTATTCTCAGTGGGGTCCAGTGGCAGGCCACTGCTAAATAAGCTGGACTGGGGCGGAGTGGACAAAGTAGAGGAAAGTCTGCAGCATCCAAAGCCTTGCCAGTATTGAAGTGGTTGCATCTTTTTTTAAAATCACAGTTCTCTTCTTAAAATTCCTCCCTTGGTTTCAGTGAGAGGGGAAAATCCCTCTATCAGCTTCAGGATGACATAGGTTAGGGCACTGATCCGGGAGCTCTTAGATCCAGTGGATTAAAGGCTATCCTTCAGACACCCCAGTACATTCTGTTTCAGTGCCTACTGTTAATGGGATGCCAGCAGTGCTGTATCTACTCCTGCAGAGTTTTCTACAAGGTACTAGTGGCTACCATAGCTACCTGTACCCTAAGGGTGGAGGGAGATGTGGGCATTGTACCCTAATGAGAATTCTGCCCCTCATGAATTTTTCCTTCAGTCCTGTATTTCTAAATGCTCAATTGAAGTTTTAAGTTACTACAATGGTAGAAATTTGGGAGCTGAAGGAAAATTTCATGGTGTGGCAGCATTCTTTGTGGATAGACCCAGTGTGGTGTAGTAGTCTGAGCATTCGACTACGACTCTGGAGACCAGAGTTCAATTCCCTGCTTGCCATGGAAACTCACTGGGTGGCCTTGGGCACATCACACACTCAGGGACCCAGAAAACCTTGTGATAGATTCACCTTAGGGACACCAAAAATCAGAAACAACTTAAAGGCACACAACAACAACAACAACAACAAAATGTCCTCATTTTATCCCCCCTGTAGCTACACACTTGCTGTCCTTCCACTTTGACAGAGCTCTTCTCCTCTGGCACAGGAGCTGATCTACCCCACTTGACAGCCCCCAAATTCACTCCTGTGAATTAGAGTTGCACTCTTACACTTAGGACAGGTAGCTGCTTTTAGGGTGAATCCACAAGCGGATTTTCTCCACCTCTTGACACTGTACTGACATGCCTGGATGCTCGTCCTGCAAACTGGAACTAAAAACTTGAAGGAGATGGAGAAAACCATTAAGAAAGTTAAATTTAACTTCTTGCAACAGATGTGTAATCTCCCTATCTTCCTTCTTTACATATAGTTTTTGGAATACTGTGTTGTACGAAGACCATAGACTCCATGAACGCCTATTTTCATTCACTCAAGCTTCATTTTCCTACCAAAAGGGGATTCAGAAATTTCTTTTATGTGGATACCATCATCAAAAATCAATCTACTCCATGCTTCAGAAGCAAAAAAGAGGCTGTATTATACTGGGTGACTAAGTAATCCATACATACTATAGCACTATCAATTCTCTGCTCCCCAAAAGGATTGCAGACTTGTATTTTGATTTGAAAGAAAAAGCATCAGCCTAAGGGAAGAATTAAAATTTGACTGGAATCCTGCTTGTGTCTATATTTTGTATTAGCATATTTACCTGGCGTTGCCGGGGATTTTATTTTCTCGTAGGTAAAACTTGTTAGAAATACTTTAGGAATTACCTTACCTTACCTTAGGAATTAGATGCGGTTGAAATACAAAAATTTGATGTCCTGTGTCTGTAATTCCCCAAACTGCCTTGTCCAGTATCTGTAACTTTTCCCCATAGTCCCCAATCCAATCTGTATTCAGAGATGTTAACATACAGAGGTTGGGTTCCTGAGGGAATACGCTGTCCTCCTCCTTGTTGTTAGGTCTTGTCTCCATAGTAACTGGCCTATTCCAGTACCTGTAATTTATCCTCATATTCCCCAATCTAATTTGTACTCGGAGTTGTTAACATAACAGAGGTTTGGTTTCTGAGGGAATACTCTGTCCTTCTTCTTGCTGGTAGGCCTCGTCTTGATAGCAACTGGTCTATTCAGAGCTCTCTGGCTGAGAATTCAAAAGGCCCCTCCCTAAACTGCCAGCCCTAGGATTCCATAGAATCTTCACAGCCAGCCAATCATATGAGGTCTTGTCGCCTCACACAGCCAATTGTACGAGATCTTGG
Organism: Iguana delicatissima; assembly: GCA_948472985.1. Classification (NCBI taxonomy): domain Eukaryota; kingdom Metazoa; phylum Chordata; class Lepidosauria; order Squamata; family Iguanidae; genus Iguana; species Iguana delicatissima. The sequence goes on along the minus strand of CAOKZL010002306.1, from coordinate 185,526 downwards.
CCTGCCTGATGCAGACAAATAGACAAACTCACAGACAAACTTTGATTTTTATATAGTAGATGATGTGGAATGTCTGTATTCAGTTCAAGACTGTGGAAGTGGGGTTGTGCATAGCACTATAGCTCACATCTACTTTTAATTGTGCCTTCAGTTGCACTTTCAACTGTACCTTCAGTTGCACAATGCTGCCATTTTACATAGGCCTTCTATACCCCTATCAATGTGTGGCTCTACATGCAAAGATTTATGCTGTGCAACACTGGTAGAAATCTTAGCCCTTGTCTTTGGTAAATGCGTGCTAACAAGTTTGCATGTGCTGAGAAAACAATATAGCAAAGATTGGAGGACACCTGTGGTAAAGCAGCAGGAGATGGAGCAGATCCTGGAAAAGTTACCTTTTTGGACTATAGCTGAAAAAGAGTCTAGAAAAGCAACTGGGTAAGAAAGAAGGCTGCCAAATCTTTCTACAGTAGTTCCTTTCCTGCTTCATTGCAACAAAGTAGCCCAACCTACTGTGTTTCCCATAGCCAAGCCTATTTCTAGTTTCAGAATCTGGCTGTTAAGACAAGATAAATAATATACAGAGATGGAGCACTTGGAGGATTTGGCAGCACATATGCACATGCACACACAATTTTCTCCTGCAGGCCCTTTGGGAACTGTGTTGTTTCCTTGCAACATCCAGTTCTCCTTTCTAAGGTCGCTTCCGCACTAGAGTGTTATAGCACTATGATTCCACTTTCAACATCCTATGGAATCCTGGGGTTTGCAGTTTTGGGAGGGGCCAGTCGGCTCTAGTGCGGAAACGGCCTAAGCCTCCATTGCTTTGGAGTTAGAAGATTCATCTGTTCTCGCACAGTCCATTGTATGCTGCAGCTTGAATACAAAACTCATTTTAAAAGTTGGCCTCACAAGTACTTATAGACAGCCAATGCACCTTCTCAAAGCACAGTATTTTTCATATTTTTATTTTTGGCATTTCCAAGACAGCTAGTTCTGACTTTAGTGAAATATTGACCTGGTCATGGTATCTGTAAGTGCATCCTTTAGCTTTTTGACACTGAGAGAGTACCTCTCTGATTCCTGATAAATTAATGGAACATATTCCATCAATTTAGCCAGCATCAAAGTTTAGGCCTGAAAATATGAGGAGAGTGCCTTAAAACATGTATGGCATGCTTTTCTCCTCCACTGAGCAACAGCAGCAATCCATACATCTACAATTCCCTTGGTAGCTTTGTCTGCCCATTTTCTTTAGATGCCTCAACTGTATTTCTAGATGCCCAGTGTACTGCAATGCTAGAAATTTCGGTACTGAAGAAAAATTTCCCTGGAAAGGGGTTGAAATTCTTATTTGGTGACAATGCCTTATTTTGCTCTCTCCTCCATAGCTGGGCCCAGCCCTCTCACAACAGTGCTTAAAAAAACCTTCTGAAACAAAAATGCTAGGAATCATCCCTATTCAGATGTTCATAGAACCAAAGGCCATTTGATTCTGTGAACATAGAATCTACACTACACTGTTACAGCTGTATGTTCCACTTTAACTGCCATGGTTCGAATCCCCACTTGGCCACGGAACCCCCCCCCCCGAGTGACCGTGACCAGAGGAAGGCAAAGGCAACCCCCCTCTGAGCCAATCTTGTCAAGAAAACCCTGTGATACTTTCACCTTAGGATTGCCATAGGTCAGAAATGACACGAAGGCACCCAACAAGATTGCCCTATCGCAGTGTTACTGCAGTTTAGATCTCCTTGGGGACACCCCTAGATATCATTTTGATATCAAACCATTTGGCTTTCTTCCACCACCCCGCTACACATGTTTGCAAGGCCACCGGACAAGCATGCAAACAGGCACGGCCAATAATTGCTGGACATTCCATTCTCCACCCAGGCAGGCCAGACACAGCCGGTTCGTCGCTTCAGGGACCTCTCCAGCAAACACCTTATTACATATGCGTGATACTAACAAAAGCTTCCTGCCCCAAGCAGGCTACTGGACAAAGGTTGTGCTGTCCACTGGTAAGCGCTGCGCATTTGCATACTGGCCACACTATTGTTAATTCAGCTCTGATTCCATCATGCAAAGTTGTGACCTTTCCGAGACATTGTCTCGCACCCAAAACTCATTGTTGTTCCCTGAGTAAGGCATAGCCTGCAGTCACAATTCACCCTACAAAACCCCCTGATTCTGAGACCTTCCTCAGATCGCTCGACCCACTCCAGGGTTCCATCCCACCTTGCTGCCGTTTCGAGCTCCCCTCAGTTAATCGAGCTGAGCTTCTTCTCCACATCCCCGGCTTCTCTCCTGAGGTCCAGGACTACGAGACAGGCGTTGTATCACCATTTCCCTCTGAAAACCTCTCTCTCTTATTCAATTTCTGATTCCTTAGTTAGCTGTGTGACTGTGGTGTCTTTAACATTTACCTGTATTCAATAAAATATTATTTTTATTACTTTAAACCGTCTGGCTGCTCAACTGACTTGACCCCGTAAACGCTGGGTTGCAAGATCCTGCTAAATTACCCTGCCTCTCGCTAGCTTAAGTGAGTGCTCCAGCTAATTTTCCCCAAGGTTGTGTTTTATGATTTTGGTTATTTAGGAGTCCCTCCTGGGACCCCCAGAGAACAGGGTAACAGCAGGGGTTTCTTGGCAAGATTTGTTCAGATAGGGATTTGTTACTGTCTTCCTTTGAGACTGAGGGCTTTTCTGCACTGCACTGATATAGTGCTATTATTCCACTTTCAACATCCTGTGGAGTTCTGGGGTTTGTAGTTTACTGAGGCCAAAGAGCTCTCTGGCTGAGAATTCTAAATGCTGTTCCCTAAACTGCAAACCACAGGATTCCACAAGATGTTGAAAGTGGAATAATAGCCCTATAACAGTGTAGTGTGGAAATTAGTCAAAGAATCCATCATACTCTATTCCACTACCAAACTGCTCTTACTGTAAAGAAGTTCTTCCTAATTTCAATCCACTGGTTTGTTGTTCCAGAATCTAGTCTCTGGAGCAACAGAAAACAAGCCCATTCTATCATCTACATGCCATCCTTTCAGATAATTAAAGATGGCTATCATGTCACCTCTCAGTCTTCTTTTCTCCAAATTAAACACACAGCATACCTAAGCTGTTGTTCACAGTGCTTGGTTTCCAGACCTTTGATCATCTTGCATGCCCTCCTCTGGACATGCTCCAACTTGTCAATATCTTGAGCTGTGGTGCCCAGAACTGGACACAGTTATTCTAGGTGAGATCTGACCAAAGCAGAACAGAGTGGCACTACTACTTCCTTTGATCTGTTCTCCTGCTGATGCAGCCTAGAACTGCATTGGCTTTTTTGGCTGCCACATCACACTGTTTACTTATGTTTAGTTTATGGTTTACTAAGAACCCCTAGATCACTTGTGTGGCTTTTAAGACAGGTGTCAGTCATCTGATATTTATGCATTTTATTTTTCCTGCCTAGATGTAGTACTTTATATTTATCCCTGTTCAAATTCATTGTGTTAGTTTTGGCCCACCTCTCTGATCTGTCAAAATCATCACGAATTCTTTCTTTTTTTTTTCTGAAGAAATTGGAAGAAGCTTCGGGATTAAAAATAAATGAAAACAAATCAAATATTTTGACTAAGAACATAAGTAAAGATGAAGAAAAAAGCTTGGGAGCATATTTAGGTTTTACAACGACTACTAAAGTGGAATATTTGGGAATATACCTAACAAAGAAAAATTCTGATTTGTTTAAAAATAATTACGAGAATGTTTGGAAAGAAATTAATAAAAATCTTCAGATATGGAAAAAATTGAAATTATCTCTTCTCGGGAGGATATCGTCTATAAAAATGTCAGTACTCCCTAAGCTACTATTTTTGTTTCAAACTATCCCCGTAATTAGTAATGAATCTGTGTTTAAAAAATGGCAAAGAGATATCTCTCATTTCATATGGGATGAAAAGAAACCAAGAGTCAAATATAAAATATTATGCAACGCTAATGAGAGAGGGGGATTATCACTTCCCAATTTGAGACTATACTTTCATGCAAGTTGTTTAGAGTGGTTTCGAGAATGGGCGAAGTTATCCAATAGTAGACTTTTGGCATTAGAGGGCATCGATTTAGCTTTTGGCTTGCATGATTATGTTGGATATAACAAAGATATAATTCATAGCGAATTTAACAATCATTTTATATGTCGCCCAATATTAAAGATGTGGAAAAAATACAGACTGAGAATATACCCAAAAACCCCTTTGTGGCTGTCACCGCAAGAAGCATTTTATAAAAGAGAGAACATACTACAAAATAGATGGCTAACATACAAAGATTTAATAAAAACTCATGATGGCCCTATTAAGATAAAATCACAGGAAGAATTAAGAAAAGAAGGCATCAACTGTCATTGGCTACTACATAGACAATTAAATGAAAAAATAAAAATGAAACTGAAAACAAATGGTTTTCAAATAGAAAAGATACCTTTTGATCAGGTATTATTGGAGAAAAAATCCCAGATAATATCTGAAATATATAAAACTTTGCTAAAATGGGATACGGAAGAAGAGGTCATCAAAGAGCCAATGATATGATGGGCACAAAACCTAGGCCATTCAATTGAATTAACAAACAGGGAGAAGACTTGGAAGAAAAGAATGAAATATACAGCATGCCAGAGTCTAAAAGAAAATGTCTATAAAATGCATCTGCGGTGATACCTTCCCCCTGAGAGATTGGCAAAGATATACAAATGTTCCGATAAATGCTGGAAATGCAAAAATGAAAAGGGCATGTTCTATCACATGTGGTGGACATGCCCAAAAGCCAGAAAATACTGGAAACAAATACATATGAAGATAGAAAAAATTTTGGGACTACAATTCAGTATGCTACCACAAATATATCTGTTGGGAATACCAGAAAATAAACTGGGAAAAAAAATGATGAAATTTTATTCTATGTGACTGCTGCGGCAAGAAACAACTATGCTAAGTTTGTACGATATGGCAATCATGGATAAGATGACAACATGGATAAGAAGAATCTCTCTTGAGAAGTTTGTTAAAAAATGGGACCCTCTTATCCAATTTTTTAAAAACAAATGGTGAGATTCGATGGTAGCAAGCTTTTTGGATTAGGGAAAGATATGTTGAAAGGAAAAAGAAAGGAAATATATCTTAATGTATTCTTTAAGTATATTAGATATTGACAAGAATAAAGATATTGGCATTTTGTATAAAGCTTTAGACGAATATTATATAAAGGACTATATCAGTAGAGTCCTGATGTAAGTAATCAAGAAAGTGGATCCTCAAGTATATAGCTTATGTGTTATATAAGCACAACTAGTCAGGAAGCCAGTGAGGAAGAAGATTGAATGGATTTGGAAAGAAGAAGCAAGAAAGTGGGTAGGTGGACTCTAAGAATGTTAAGATAAATAGCATATATATTATCTGTATACTAAGGGTTTAATATGATATATTATAAGTTTATTTTGTTTCTATGTCTATATTTAAAGCTTTATTAGAGATCTCCCTATTTTTATGAAAAGCAACTGGAATAGATATGTATGTATGTATGTTCCTTATTTTCTGTTTTCTGTTTTTTAAAAAAAATCATTGTGAATTCTGATCCTGTCTTCTCCTCCCCCCATTTTGTGTCATCTGCAGATCTGACAAGTATCTTTGAGAAGTATGTTGATTGTCCCCCTTCCTGTGATGTCATCTTTCTAAGTGGTAGAGGTGCTGTTAGAGTCAGATAAGGTAGACCCTGCATTAAAAAGAAATGCTGCCTTGGTATTTCAATAACAGTCATGCATGGTTTATCTGTTCTGTTCATTTTTTTAAATTTCCTTTTTACTAAAAGTTTCAATATTTTCAAAAGAAAAAAATCTATTCTCAAAGACATTACATTATATGTTATATTACTGTTCTTATTTCATTCATGAGACCTATTGTGCCAAAAATTTTATGTTAAAATTGGCTTCCCGCCCTACCCTACATACATTAAAGTTAATAATATCCTGCTATTACTGCTCTTACATTAATCATCTTTTCTAGTTTTCTTTCCAGCATTTTATTATCCTGTTATCATTCACACTGCATACTGTAAAAGAATTCTCTATTCTAATCAAAACCAATAGTCACAGTTTCTCCTCTTTCTTTTTTCACATAGTCTACGAAAGGTTGCCATATAGCCAAAAATACAGTCATCCCTCCACATTCACTAGGGTTAGGGGCACAGGACCCCCATGAAAGTGGAAAAACTGTGAATAACTCTAGGCTCTCCCAAACCATATTTAACACACACATACAAGTATGATCACTGTATTCAACCCACTGTGGATTCATTTGAGGCACGAGGTTCCTTCACAAGGCAGAAGTGGCTGGCTGGTGGGGCTTACTGCCTCCTCGACTGCACTCCACACCGTTTTTAATAGGGACTTACAAGCCTCATTCGCAGTTTCTCAGTCTCATGAGGCTTGCAGTCCCTATTAAAAATGGCATAAGGAGGCAGCAGAGGTGACAGCAAATAATCTGTGAATAATTGAATCCACAAAAGTGAAACCCCCAGACGTGGAGGGCTGACTGTAAATCTAAACTTTTACAAGTGATGTATTTAAGTCCTTTTCTCTAAGTCTTAAGTCAAGTCTCAAGTCCTTGAAGATACTTTCAAGTCAAGTCTCAAGTCAAGTCTCAAGTCTGGAAGCCAACTTTACACCCCAACCAAAATGTCAGAATTAATGGATAGAGTGAAATAAATTCAGTTTTAACAATTTAAGTAGAGTCGGCTGTCCACATTTGCAATTTTGCCATCTGCAGCTTTGGAAGTGGGGAATAGGGTCCCATCTTACTCCCCATTACTGAAGATTCAAAAGGTTTAGAAGGAAAGATCCTTCTTCCTCAAGCCCACTGCCTAACCTGTTTGCTGTTCCCCTCTGAGAAATGCACCCACGCTTTGGGCTCGAGAGAGATTGTCATGTGACTAGTAGGCAAAGAGAGATGGAGGCATTGTTCAAAGCCGTATGGTTTCTGGATTAATGTGTTATGTTACTGAACCAAGGGCATCAAGTCAATCATTAAAAATATACAAGTGTTGAGTTGAGTCAGTGCCTCATTTATTGCTGAGTCAAGTCCGAGTCGAGTCACTGAAGCGACTTAAGTCTGACTTGAGTCCGAGTCTATCAACTCGAGTCTTGTTGGGCCCGAGGCCCTCTGGGGAGGCCTTGTGTTATACACTCACACATTTTAGTTCAGCTTGCCGTCACATTAACGAGCGTATTTGGGGGGTTAGCTCATGCTATTGCGTTGCTAGGTCAGGCAGCCCTGTATATTGCAGACCTGTGAGAATAGTCAAGGAATGTTAACGAGGGGTACTTCACTCCCTGCGCCATCCAGTACGGGGAGGGGAAAGTGAAGCCTGATTAGGGACCGTCCGCCACCATCGCAGGCAGGTAATGAGACTTGGCCACGAGCCTATCATGCACCTGGCCTATGGATGCCTCCGTAATTGGCATTCGAGGTGGGATAGCCCCCCTTCTGCCCGCCTCAGCACGGCAGGTTGATGGATGGACAACCTGTTTTGCTACTTGCGTACGAAAAGCCTATATAATCTGTTGAGACAAAGAGAACGCTGCTCCGTTGCCTGCTTTGCCTTTCCAACAAAGTCAAAGTATATGTATGCTTGTGTGCCTTTCATTTTTCTTTTCGCTTCTTTGCTTAATAAACTGCATCCTCAAAGACCAGAACTGGCTTGGTTCTTGCCTCCCAGCATCTTGTACTTCGAACCTTGCACAGCCACCCAATCCAGGGAGGGTCGTGTGTGCTACAAGTCTACATCACTGACTTTTACCTTTTAACAAAAATGTTAATTTATCTAATTCAGCTGATCCCATTAATCTCTCTGTCCATTCACTTATCATAGGGCTTTTCTTGTTAAATATTTGTATCTTAAGTTTCCTCCAATGAGCTCAAGGCAGTGTACATAGGTTTCCTCCTCCTCACTTCTCCTTTACAGCAATCCAGTAAGGGAAGTCAGGTTGAGAAAGAGTTTCCCAGTGCCATCCAGTGGGTGTCATGTCTGAATGGAGACTTGAACCTCGATCTCTCAAATCACAGACTACACTGCCTCTTATTAATATTGTCAGATATCTGTATTCTAATTATTTATGTGGTCCAATATGACAGAAAACCAATCAAAGAATCAAAATGTTAGGGTACATAGTATACAATATAAATACAAGGTGGACTGTGCTTTACTGCACTCCCTAGAGTAACTCTTTGATCTACTTTTCACAGAAGTAGCCATGTTATTCTTCTGCAGCATAAAAAGAAGAAAAGAAAGATACTCTTTTCATCTACTGCAACATTTTTCAGAATGTTCAGTGACTGCTAAACAGGTCCCCCTCCCCATCATTGGATTATTCAAACAGTGTTAGTTTGCACACCCAGCTGGTTGCAGCAAAATTTGTGTGAATGTTAAATGAGTCACTTCAAACTCCGACTACAACATTTTTGTCAGGCTCTGTAGACAAAATGCTTGTGGCTTTTGATCAAAGAGTATCACCCAGTTGAAATGGTTTCCCCTTGATGTTGAGAAAGCTTTTAAAATAGGTGATCCAAGGAACACAAGTTGGGATACACATGTTCCAGGAACAGGTTGCATGGGGACTGCAGAGCAGTTCAAAGACAGTGCCTGTCAGGAACCTTTTGAAACTAGTCCTTGTTTCTTCTCAACCCACACACTTTTTTTGTTATTGTTTGTTAAAATATTTCAAATAGAACATCCATTAACGCACAAGGTATACAACATTCAGAACTGAGAAAAATTACCTTTTTGGACTACCAGAATACCCCCTGTGTTTTGAGGGTTCTGGAAATCGCACTCAAAAATGATGATGGCACTGATCTAAACCACTGAGGCCATTTTTGCACACCACCTCCAATGCAAAATGGTCACAAGATGGCCACGGGATCGCGATGACGGTCCTGCATGATGTCGTCACAATCCTGTAGCCATCCTATGGCCATCCTGTTGCAATCACAGATTAAATCATGTTCAGATTTCTCCTGAACGTGACTCGCGATTGCGGAGTCCTCCTGCGTCCCTCCCGCATTTTTCTGTTATGCGGAACATCAGGAAGCACAATGGCTGCGCTTCCTCCCCCACCGCGCCTGGGAAACTGCCAGGCTGCTCTGCAGAAGGGAGGAGCCGAGCCATCACGCTTCCTCCCATCCAGCAGGCAGCCAGTACAGAGGGAGAGAGCAGCAGAAGTGATTTCCTCCTGGGAGAGGCTTTTCCGGGATCACCAGGCGATGGCTCCAGGAGAAAGGTAACATGTGAAAAGGGTCTGAGTTACCTGGTAGTATGGTGTACTTTTCCTGTTTCCTTCAATATTTCTTTGCCTTTCTTGCTTTTGCTGAAGAGGGAGAAAACAATGAATTCCTTGCCAGTGAATCATGCCAGTGAAAAGGCATTAATCCTGCCAGTGGACCTGCTGGCTGTTGGGTGTATTCCAGTTTCTAAATGGCACAAGGATTGCAGGAGCATCAAGAATAGAATCTGTACCAAAGAGCATGCTTGCGATTGCTGTATTGTGTATTAAAAGCTCTACCGTTCAGCCCACTGCACGATGGATGTGTGTTAAGAAATGGAAATTTGATGTGGAAATTTTCTCTTCCCTCTTTAATTGATCAGTGCTTTCACATCAAGTATAACACACCAAGGACACTCCCTTCCCACTGCGGCTAATGGTCTGGAATTATCAAGGATGGAACTGTGCTCAAAGTCCTACTGAGAAATGTCAACAACACACAACAGGAAAGGCCCATCATCATTCTTGAGAGTTCTTCAACTTAAGGAGATGCCTGTGGTTAAGGGCAGAATGTCAGGCCTTACACTATAGCTTGTTAATGATAATGAAATCATTTCTCCGGGGAAACATTTTGTCAATTACAGCCTTTTGTTCTTAGAGTGGATTCTGTCCGATGAGGCCAGTGATGCAATTCAAATTAGTGCTGATCAAGGCCATTTCCGCACTAGACTGTTATAGTGCTATGATTCCACTTTCAACATCCTATGGAATCCTGAGGTTTGCAATTTAGAGAGGGGCTCTGTTGGCTGGTGGTTTATGGGACCCAAAGCCCCAAAATGTAACTTTACTAAGTAGCACCCTATTGTATGTAAAATGTGGTTCAAAGATACATTGTGCCATAAGTATACATGTTGGACAGCCAGGGTAAGGGCTCAGTTTTTGATACTGTGGTGATAACCTATATGAAGGAAAAATACCTTGTGTGAAGTGGCTAACTGAAGCCATTTCCTCATTACACTGTTATACTGCTATTATTCCACTTTCAACATCTTGTGGAATTCTGGGGTTTGTAGTTTACAGACCAAAGAGCTCTCTAGATGAGAATTCAAAATACCCTTTCCTAAACTGCAAATCCCAGGATTCCATAGGATGTTGAAAGTGGAATAATAGCAGTATAACAAAGCAGTGTGGAAATGGCCTGAGTTTGAGATATCACAAAAGTGTGTTGCCATGGGAACCCCAGAAGTTGCCCATTAAGCATGATTAATGAGAGAGCAGGGGGGAGGAAGTTAAAATAAGCTGCCTCAAGAGCCTATTGAACAAAATATCAGAATCTGGTTCAGTGAAAACTGTGGAAATGAAATAATACTTAACATTTTGAATGCTCAAAGAGCTCTTTAACATTAAAAAAAATGAGTCGGGGGGCAGCTATGACCGAATATGGTGCAGAGAAAGTGGAAAGAGATATGTTTTTTCTTGCTTTCTTCATAATATAAGGACCTAGGGATATCTGTTGAAGCTGAATGGCAGGAGATTCAGAACAGATGAAAAGAAAGACTTCTTCACACAAAGCATAAACCAGGGGAATTCGCTACTACAGAGTGTAATGATGGCTGTCAGCTTGGCTGTCTTTCACAGGGATGATAAGGATAAGGTTAGCAATGGGTACGATCTGCATATTACCTCCAGTATCAGAAGCAGTCTCTCAGTACCCCTCCGTGGGAACATGAGCAGGAAGATCATCTTGCCCTTACACGCTGCTCATGGGTTCATACAATAAATAGGCCAAGTATTTTAAGTGCATGTATGAAAGAATGCTTGCTTGTTGTTGTCATTATGACAAGCTCCCTGGATATCTCAGTTCAATACTTCACAAAAACTGAAGGAACAATATTTTATTCCTTACAGAAGGAAGCTGAAAATAACCCTTTACCCTGTTAGATACCTGTCTTATAATGTTCACTATAAATCATCCATCCAGAAGAAATTCCTTGGATGTGGTTTATTACTCCCCAGAGAAGTCCAATATGGAAAACACAGAAATCATCATCAGGGCTCAAGTTTCACTCACTCAGAGCTGCTGTCCTGAACTCCTTAACTGTCCTAAAGATTCTTATGATTTCCACATTGAACATTGAGGGCGATCTGGCTGTGACATCTGTCACCCCATTGATCGCCAGGGTTGATTCGGCTGATCTGGCTGGCTAGGCAGGTGTCCCCTTCCTCCCTCACCGCTCCATGTGTGTCTCTCCCAAAGCTGTGCGCTCGGCGGAAGAGGACGACCATCACAGATAGAAGGAGTGTACTGTTCTTCGGTCAAGGGTATACGATAGCTGCGCTCCCCTGCTAGAACCTCCAAACAAGCTCAAGGTCCATTTAGTAGTCTTTTGAGCATGCTTATTTGTTGCAAAACTTCTAAACACTTTTGAAAATAGGAAAGAAGAGTAATGTTTTTAAAATTTGTACCTACTTTGAGGCCTCAGAACTGTGACTATTTTTCAAAATAATGTTGTAAATTCTATATAAAAATGATATGACTTCATTGTCTAGATAGGCTCTCATTTTAGCACCTATTTTGACATTTAAAAGATATGTTTTGGTTTATTTCTCCCACTTTATTACATATGTCAAAGAAGATGAATGCAAAGAAGATAACTATCATATGAGTCATCCCTTAGCCTAGATCCATGGATTCCAGCTGCTTTAAGTACTGTGAATTCCAAACATGTTTTTTTTCTGGCAATTAGGATTATTTTAAAACTGGTCAAGATCTCTTTATGAACTTCTTCTGCAAAGCAAGCAATGATACCTGTGTTTGTACTAGACAGACTGTATAAAATAGCAAGATCAAGTTAAATGCAGGTATAGGCATGTTTGAGTCTTTTGCTTGCAAGCCACTTGTCAACATGGCTTTTCTTAGGCAAGGAGTACTCAGAAGTGGCTTTGTCAGTTCCTTCCTTTAAAATTAGCCTGTAGCACCCAGTATTCATTGGTGGCTTCCCATCCAAATACTGACCAGGGCTAATCCTGCTTAGCTTTCAAGATCAAACCGGATCTGGTGCCTTTAGGCTATTTTGGCCCCAGTTCAGAACCAAACTTGTTTCAATGAAGTTCAGGGTTTGTCTGGGGGCAAAGCAGAGCTTTTATTAAATGGTCTCATCCAGAGCAATTGAGCTGGTCCTGAAGATTTGGACTCCTGGAAGTTTTTTTCCCCCTGCAGATACCAAGTCCCCAACTTACATTCAGCAAATCTGTTACCACTCCCCAAACTTAGGATCTCCTTACACAGAAGCCTTGTGTCTGTCTACTTGGTATTTGATAGGCTTGATTGCTTCAGAAGCAGCAACACAGCCTGCAAATGTAGTTCATTTGTCCCAAGAAAAATCAAAGTTACAAAGTATTTGTGCAAAATCTCCTGTACTCAATTTGGCTGGAATTTATTGGACTTCATCCCCTTCAAACCAACTGTTGTTGTTGCTGCTGTTGTGTGCCTTCAAGCAACTAGCACGTTACAAACTCCATCCAATTCTGCCCCCCAACCTATACCTTTTTAAAAAGGTTATAGCCGTTTGTTGATTTCCCTATTACAGTAAGAGACAGTTACAAAGGTTTGAATTCTCTGCTTCAGACCCAAGGCAAAGTCATTCTTATTTGAAGTAACTGACATGCTGTTTGGTACTGATTGCAGACTGACTCATGTCTTCTGTGCCCACCATTGTTAAATGGCTTGCTATTCATCTAGACTTCCTGGTTTTCTCTAGAGACCAAGAAATTGATCCCTCACAGTTTTCCATTTGCAGTTATTTGTACTGAATCTCTTTTAGAACTATGGAGGTTTTTGGCTTCCCAATCATGTTGTGACTGAGTGAAAGTGGCAGTTTTTATTGACGTTCCTTTTTAGAGGTTTCTTTTTCTTTGTTTCAGTGATTTCAGCACTTGCCTACCACGATTAAAACAAACATTTGCTACCAAATGAAGGAACTGATAAGCAAATTGTTCCCTTGACAGTGGTTGCTGGAACACACAAAACAAGCTACAGTCCCCTGTGAGGTTGATGAAAGTTTAATCTAAAACTTAGGCTTGCTCCATGGCAGTAAGCAACACAGGTCTACGGGTCAAGTGAAGAAAGCAAAGAAATAAGCAGATAGTTATAAGTAAGCTCATTGATTTTACTCATCCTTTTCGCCCTCTGTGCAGTAAAAGCTTTCCTCCGGAGCATAATCTATAAGGCTGGGATAGGAAGCTTTGGAGATTTCAGACCTTTGGGACTTCATCTTCAGTTAATCCCTCATGATTGACAGTGCTCGGTGGGACTGATGAAACTCCACACGTCTGAAGGGTCAACAGTTCTCTATCCCTGGTCTAGCAACATGTGATGTAGCCATCTTAGGCCACTTCCGCAGTAAACTCTTATAGCATGATTGTTCCACTTTCAACATCCTGTGAAATCCTGGGGTTTGCAGTTTTGGGAGGGGGCCGGCTGGCTCTCGCGTCCCAGTTCCTTCAGCTCCGCAGCTGCTGCTCGCTCACCAGAAAGCCCCTCCTCTTCCTTCCACAATGCAGCCTGGGATTTTCCCAGGCTGCGCTGGGGTAGGAGGCGCAAGCACTGCGGCTCCAGAGCTCCGCACGCATGGCAGGTGTGTGCAGGGCCCTGGAGTGATGTGCAACTGTGCACCATTTTTGGCTTACAGCTGAAAATGAAAAAGTGTGCGATCGGCACCTGCCAGACCCTGGAGCATCACACGATTGTGAGTGCATCGTGTGGACCGCTCCTCACAGCCATGCGACGCTCAAGGGGTCCTTTTGCATGGCAAATACCGTGCAAAAAGGGCCTAAATGGTGGTGTTTACCAGAGGATGAAAAAAATGTTATACACAGGTGTACATTGGACTTGCATTTGCATATGTCTCTGAAAAGGATGCCCACCAACATAAGCATATGCCAGTTTGTTGGTTTTATATATTAGCCCAGGTCATGGTACCTTCCCAATATAGATTTCATTGAAGATATAAGTGATGGTGACTATAAGTTGTTAATTGCTGGTCAGTGTTGACAGAACTGAGCTAGAAGGACTAGTATAAAACTCCAATGTGTGCTCGTATCAAAGTTGCTTTTTGGACAACCAGAATTACCCTGTCAGCATAGCTAGCATGCAACACTGGGGGGGAAAATCACCTAACTGAGTAAGAAGAGTCCAATTTAAATCTACCTTGTTTCATTTAATGAGGCAGTTTGCAAATTTCGTACTTTACAGCCAATTTAGGCTTCAAAATAGGCATAAAAGTAGAGATAATGGTTTAATTTTCTCTTTCACCAATGCACTCAGCATCAGTCAAGACTGTGATTCATGCTGCACTGATAGCACATGAAACTGTTCCTGCGGTTCACTTCCTCACAATATGAATAAGCAAAGGCTTGATGTTATGAACTACTGCTATGAATCTGGTGGCTCTTTCTCATGAGATCTGGAGTACTCCCTTACACATAAACTTAATCCTTTTAGACATAGAAAAGCGTGAGGACTTTCTGTAGCCTTCCCTTCTTATTATGGGGAGCAGCCACATTTTTAAGTGGGGCACTGGGCATCTTAGGTATGTTCTGTGCCTTTAACTTGCTCCCTACTTGTGGCAACACTAAGGTGAACCTATCATGGGGTGTGGGATTGGCCAGATTTGTACATAGGGGGTTTTCCATCACTTTCCCTTGAGGCTAAGATAATGTGAATTGCCCAGTGAGTATCCATGGCCTTTGCACCCTGATCTCCCATAGTCCAACACTCAAACGATTACACCACACTGGCTCTCACACTGGTTTTCTTAGGCAAGGAATTCTTAGAGGTGCCAGTATAAAACAGCAGGTTTAAGTGCAGAGTAAGAGCGCATTACAATGGAAACACAGTCAAGCACTTAGAGAGAATGGTGCTGAGAACATGTTAAGTCAATGAGATTTCAGTTCTTAACTTTGTAAAATTTTCAATGCATAGTACATTTTCTCTGGTATATTTTTAAAATGGCTTGGTAAATATGCAAGAAAACTTTCTGAACTGTCAGTTTGCAATTCAAATTTTCAGAGAAATAGAGAAATGCATAGAACCTAAATAAATACTTTAGAATGGTTTCAGTTTACAGATTTAATATAATGTCATAATTGATCACAGTTAAATCCACCAGTCCTTCAAATGCAAAAAAAAAAAAAAACTTTGCTGATTACTTGTTAATCATGGAAAGTGTTTATGACCACTACATCAGAGTTAAAATTGCGAATGTCTCCTCACAGATGGTTGTGCTCCAGGCAAAATGTTTTTTTGCCGCATCCTGAGGTTGATACATATCTGTAAAAGCATTTCATTGCTGATAAATTTCTTGAAACACATTTGGAATGCTTTGGTTTTAAAAAAAAAGATAAAAAGAGAGGTAAGTGGATTTTCTTGCTCAAAATTCAAGTCATCAACAAATGCCATTGCTGTCATTATTTCATCATTTGCAGAATATCTCCTCATTTCAATCAAAATAATATCTATGCTTTAAAAATAATGGCTGGCATGCCGTTATTTACATGACTGTAAGCTGGACTTACACTCTTGTAATTTTTGAGACTCACATTTATGGTCATTAATGACTGAAAAGGACCCTAAAAACCTACCTCTTAAACCAGGCATGATCCCAACCAAAGGGTTTCTGCAGTGTTTCAGATCAGAGCACTGTGGAATGACGACTGTAGCATTCTCCAAGTCACAGGGCTCGTTGAGACAAACAGCTTTGGCAGACTGTGGTGGGTCTGGCCGACTGTCCATCTCAATGTGCCCCATAACTGGGTCAGTGTTGCAGATCATTTCCTAGCACCCTGATCTGCAGCATCACAGAAACCCTTCAGCTGGGTCTTTACCTGGCTTAAGTGGTAGGTTTTTGAGAGGTGGCACTGACAAAAGCAGCTGTGATGAGGGAGCTCTGTCATTTTAGCTATATCTGATTATGCAGGATATTGACCAAAATTCTTTCACTTATTTGTTTTCTGTCTCACTTTTTTCACCAATCTTTTCTGTGAAAACACACTCTGCTAGGGTTACACTTCTTTTCTGAACTCTTTTGGGTCAAATTTCTTCTTCACTGATGAGCTCCTGCAGCATTTTGGGTAGAATCCTGTTGGGATAAATGCATAAGTCTAAGTCTGTTTCCGCACCAGCCTGTTACAGTTCTATTATTCCACCTTCAACATCCTATGGAATCTGGGGGTTTACAGTTTAGGGAGGGGCCTTTGAGTTGTTTGCTGTTCACAATCCCTATGTATTCTCTAGTTTAGAAGACACATAGGTACTGCGAAAGTCCCCCAGTCCCACTTCCTGGGAAGCAGTCATCATGACTGACAGAGGTCTGCTTCTTTGTCTCTCAGGAAGCAGCTGACTGACATTCCCACCCGTGTTCGCTTGAGCAGTCTCCAGCGTGAAGGTGAATTCTGACAGGGATTGCTCACAAGAGTGGGTGGGAATGTCAGTCAACTGTTTCCTGAGTAACAGGGGAACGGAGCCCAGCCAACTGCAGCAGCTGCTTCCCAGTAAGTGGAGATTGGGAGCTGTGGGGAGGGGGGAGCAGTCAGGCCAGGATTCACTGTGTAGCTGTGAAACTGTGGTGGTTATATATTCATAAGTCTCCAACAGGATTCTGACCAAAATACTGCACGAACTGTTTAGGACATCTGTCAGAGCAAATCTGTGAATCCTGGGAGTGGGGAGTGGGGAGTTCTAGTGGAGTTCCAGCTACATAAATCTTATGCTACACTAGGGGAAAATAGGATCTTTGCCTAATGTTATACTATATGCTATTGCTTTCTTGACTTTCTTTGTTTTTTTTGATTTGTTAGATTTGGAGTCAAGCTTTACTTTTGTTTTCTTGCCTTTGAGTTTACAATTTACTCAAGACAAGATCCAAAACAGACAATGAGAGAATGCTACTAAACTACTATTCTCATCCACAGCTCCCACCCAGCTGAGAACACTAAAATGCATTATTAGTGAGGTCTTATGCCTTCTGGACAATAACAGTGGCCTCTCACAGGTTCTGGGTGACAGGCCTGTACTTACATACAGAGAGTCTCCCAAACCACTGCTCACCTTCAAGAAGCCACATAACATGGACAGAAAGACAGAGCCAAACTCTGCCACAAATCAAGATGCTGTCCCTGTTCCCACATATGCTTTGGCAACACAATAATATCATCCATAATAGAAGTGATTCATTTTGTTGCACATACATCCCATTATCTGCCGCCAGTGCCCTGCCGCAGGACAATTTCTACGCCAGGGAATAAATGGACACAAATCTGTCATCAGTGTCAGAATACTTCCATCTCCCAGGACATTCTGACAATCCTCTCAAATGGGTTGTGGAACAAAGGAATTTCAAAGGAAGCTGGGAAAGGGAGACCGCTGAATAGCACATTCCATGTATTAATGGGCTGCCTTTTATTACTGCCGTGTGTATAACTCCCCACAAATCTTCCGCACTACACTCTTGTAGCGCAATTATTCCACTTTCAACAGCCTATGGAATCCTGGAGTTTGCAGTTTCTGCAAACTGCAAACCCCAGGATTCCATAGGATGTTGAAAGTGAAATAATCGTGCTATAAAAGTGTAGTGTGGAAATGACCTCTGCCTTCAAGCTACCTGAAAGCAGAACACATGCTTTAACACTTCAGGGACAATGAGAAACCCTCAACCTAGCAGATCTGTGTATTAGCTCACAAATTAGCTAACAAATGCCACCCCCTAGTAAGTGATGACCAGTGTTACAAATGGCATTTTCTGTATCCCATTTCACTTTGATTTAACCTCACGGCAATGTAACTGTGCTTGAGATGTGAACATTGTCAGTGGCAGCCAGTAGCTTCCATGTCATTGGGGCAGTGAAGCCACTCTAGGTTTTAGTACAAATTTTAAATTAGTTTTCTAAGGTGCTGAAGTCTTTATAGATTCACTATCTACCCATCTGGGAGTCACCTGCTGCCACTGGATATTGTATTTCATCTGTGCACATGAGTGGAATGTAATCTCAGATACTCCCTTTTTTCCTTTCCTTCTTTCTTTTATACCTAACTAGCATATTTGCCTGGTTTGCCAGGGATTTTATTTTCTCATAGGTAACACTTGTTAGAAATACTTTAGGAATTACTTTACCTTACCTTAATAGTTAGATGCAGTTGAAATACACAGATTTGAGATCCAGTGTCTCTAATTCCCCAAACTGTGTTGTTCAGTACCTATAACTTTTGCCCATATTCCCTAATCCAATCTGTATTCAGAGTTGTTAACATACAGAGACTGGGTTCGTAAAAGGGATTGCTGCTAGGCCTCATCTCCATAGCAACCAGCCCAGAGCTCTCTGGCTGAGAATTCTAAAGGTGCTTTCCTGAACTGCCAACTCCAGGATTCCATAGGATCTTCACAGCCAGCCAGTCTTCACCTGCCTGACACAGAGAAACTCATTCACAAACTTTGACTTTTATATAGTAGATAAAATAGTAGTTAAAAGCTAAGCGCATAGAACAAAATCAGATCTTGGTTGTGCGAGGCACCACTACCAGTAGTGTAGTGTTAAATATTTGAAGGGCGGGCCTTCATTATGATAGTCTTTATAACATCATCTCAAAGGAGAGTCCAAACATGCAAACATGCAAACAGCCATATTGATCTACCTATGTATGAACACTGTATGAAGTTTTTCTCTCTACCAAGAGCAGGACTTTTGTAAAGCTAATGGGTCTTGCTCACTCTATGACCAAGCCACCCTGAAATACTTTGGATTACAACAAGAATAGCTCATAACAGTACACTGTCAGCTAGGGCAATCCATTTCTCCTTCACAACTGTGGAGATCCCATTTAACTCAGCAAGAAATCTAAAAGGAGCTGGAAGATGATGGTGTAGTCTTTATTAATATAAAGGTCTAAGGCTTTCAAGCCAGTGAGCCTTGGCTCCAGTACAACACTGCATCTAACATATATTTGGTGTGGGCAGGTTTCAGACCTGCCAAGCTTCCTTCACCAGACCACTGAGAAGAACTTAGAAGTAATGCTTTACAAATAACAGAGTGTTATGGGGGGGGGGCAAGATGATGAAACCAACACGATAACAGCATTATTTTTGCAGAGTAATGTGTCAACCTCCAGAGTTACTTGAGCGCAACAACTTGTTATTTCTACAATTTTGAGAAGCTATTTGGAGCCATATATATCACCATTTTTCTATTTTAAAGTATATTTTTGTAATAAAAAATAAATATCCTGAAGGCACAGCTCCTCTCTGACCTTGGAAGCTAAGCAAGGTCAGGCCCAGCTAGTACTTGGACAGGAGATGCTCAACGAATACCAGGTGCTGTAGGCTCTATTTCAGAGGAAGGAACTGGCACAATCACCTCTGAGTATTACTTGCCTAAGAAAACTCTATAGCCATTTCTGCACACACTGTTATAGTGCTATTATTCTACTTTCCCCTCTCTAAACTGCAAATCCCAGGATTCCATAGGATGTTGAAAGTGGAATAATAGCACTATAACAGTGTAGTGAGGAAATGGCCTATGAAATCTATGAGGTTATCGTAGATCAACAGGCAACTTGAAAGTGTATACTTTACTTTTTCAATAAAAAAAACTATGGTAAATATATTTGTAAATATGTGCTGTAAATATATTTCACTTAAAGTAACTGGTAGGTTTTCTTTAAAGAAGCTGGTGATGCAACCAACTGAACCATGCAACCTTTATTAAGTTGCAATGAAGTACAGGCATTCATCATGACAGTTTCTAGAGTACAAAGAGAATCCAAAAATACAGGCACCTGGCACCTGATATGATCTGTATACACAAACTAGTTGTCCCAGTTTTCATTTCCACTAGTGACTGATCTTTAGTAAAGCTAACGAGTTTTAATTTGCCATTCAAGACCAAACAATTCCCAAATAAGTGTGCATGACAACAGGAATAGCTTAGAACAATATGGCATTGCTGGGGAAGCCCGTTCACTCTCAAGATGGCAGGTGAAACTCTGAAAGAACAGGGAAGCCCAAGGGTGATAATATAACCCTATGAATTAATAGTTTGGACCAATGAGTGGGGAAATCTGACAGAAGGGGCTGTACTTGCCAGTTCAGTTTGGCATGGGAGAGAGGGTGAGAGTGAGAGCACTGCAGGGAAGAAGAGCTGCGTTTGCCAGGAACAATTAGGCCCTGGGGTTTAGTAATATAGTTTTAACATATGGATTTAGGAGGGAATGAAAGCCTAAACTCCTTATGGTGGACTCCATATTATTTGTTTATATGCATTTATTTTCTATATTTGTTTTCTATTTTTACTTACTGCTTTAAGCCCTGGAGCCCTGGTGGCGCAGTGGTTAAATGCCAGTACTGCAGCCACAAGGTTGTGAGTTCGATCCTGCCAGGCTCCAAGGTTGACTCAGCCTTCCATCCTTTCGTAGGTCGGTAAAATGAGTACCCAGCTGGTTGGGGGCAATTAGCTAAAAAAATACATTGTAAACCGCTTAGATAACACTTAGTTGATAGGCGGTATAGAAATAAATGCTACAGTAAGTGCTGTGCAGCAAAATGACCTTGACAGATTGGAGAGCTGGGCCAAAGCTAACAAAATGAATTTCAACAGAGAGAATTGTGAGGTCCTACATTTAGGCAGAAAAAATGGAATATACAAATATAGGATGGGGGATGCATGGCTGGATAGCAGTCCGTGTGAAAGGGATCTAGGAGTCTTGGTAGATCACAAGCTGAACATGAGTCAGCAGTGTGATGCGGCAGCCAAGAAAGCCAATGCGATTCTTGGATGGATCCATAGGAGTATGGTTGGAATACTTTGTCCAGTTCTGGGCACCTCAATTCAAGAAGGATATCAACAAGCTGGAATGTGTCCAGAGGAGGGCGACCAAAATGGTGAAGGGTCTGGAGGCCATGCCCTAAGAGGAACAGCTTAGGGACCTGGGTTTGTTTAGTCTGCAGAAGAGAAGGTTAAGAGGGGACATGATAGTCATGCTTAAATATTTGAAGGGATGCCATGTAGAGGAGGGAGCAAGCTTGTTTTCCACTGCTCCAGAGACCAGGACAAGGAGCAATGGATTCAAGCGGCAGGAAAGGAGATTCCACCTGAACCTCAGGAAGAACTTCCTGACGGTCAGAGCTGTCTGGCAGTGGAATAGGCTGCCTTGGAGTGTGGTGAAGTCTCCTTCTTTGGAGGCTTTTAAGCAGAGGCTGGATGGCCATCTGTTGGGAGTGCTTTGATGTGCGTTCCTGCATAGCAGGGGGTTGGACTGGATGGCCCCTGGGGTCTCTTCCAACTCTATGATTCTACGGCCCTTTCCGCAGCTTACCTTCTCACACTGCTGGAGTGTGGGCCTTGCGTGAAAAGCCTGGGCGGGCAGGCTCTTGCAAGCCTCCTGCTTCCCCGCTGCTTGGGCTCCGCAGCTCCTTCCTGCTCGCGCAAGAGCCCCGCCCGCGCCCTGCCCCTTCCTTCCGCAGTGCAGCCTGGGAGCTGTAGGCTGCACTGAGGAGAGGACGTGCAGCAGGCCCGGCTCCAGAGGCTCCGCACTGCAGGTGAGTGCAGCCCAGGCCCATGAGCCTTGCGCAAGCACGGCTTATTTTCGGCTAAAAGCCGAAAATAAGAAAGTGCGTATTTGCTGCGCTTGTGGGCCTTGAGCGTGGTGGAAATGGGAGTGCGTCATGCAGACCACTCCTGACATTTATGCGACACTCAAGGGGCCCGTTCGCTGATACACTGCCATGCGAAATGGGAATTAGACTTCTGCAAATGAGTCCTTGTGGGGGTGTCTGGAACTTTGGGAGACTGTATATCTGCTGGATTCAGTATAAAATACACAACACCATTGCTAGTTTTATGGTTTGAAGAAAAACGCTGACATACATCTGGAAGTGTTTCCAACTTTTGTAATTGCCTCTGCAAAGTTCATTTATAAGTGGCCTCCTAAAACCCCAGGATGCGTTATAATGGCAAATGCTTAAATGCTATTTCTTTTTTTCTTTTTTTTTTACCAAAAAACCTGTTGGCATTCTGAACCTGAGACTCCTGGCTGACTATACCACTTGTACCCCTTTACTCAGGAAGAGGTACCACTTCAGAAGGATGTGACTTGGAACACGAAAGTAGCAGGTGAGGGGAAGAGCCTATCAGATTTTGGTTGCATGTTTGTGCAGTTGCTTAGGGATGTGGGCGCGTGATTCACCCTGGGCAGCAATGTTTCTGGGGCGCCCCAGCCTGTAGCCATGCCCCTGCATACCCTGGCCACGCCCCCACACACCGCAGCCCCCCTCCCCACACTCCAAGCTCCGCCACTGTGTTTGTGTGCCCCATGGACTGAGGCTCTGCACTTTTGACAAGTAGCTTTATTTTGGCTTAGCCCTATACATCTCTCTCTCATTCCCACTTTCTTTCCCTCCCTCTCAAAATCTTCTCTGCTGAGGTACCCGCCTTGAGAGTGATGATGGGAGTGCTGCTTCTGATGCCCAGAAAACAGAACTGTCCAGAAGCAGCTTTTGCATTCAAACAGACCTATTAGTCTAGCTTCCTGTTTTCCTCTGTTTATGTGTTTCTATAGCAACAGGACATTATTAATGTCAGCACCTACCTACGTGTAATAATAATAATATGCCTATCCTCATTTCCTGAGATTAAGGTTGATTATTCTGAGTGTTGGGATCTTTATGGTGTTTGATCAACACATCATTATGGTAAGCAGCAATAACCACACTGTTCTATTTTTCTGTCAACAGATGTTTCATTTATGTTTTTGCTTAAGCATGACACAAAAGATGCAGTGACAAATGTCCCTATCCAAAAAACCCTCACTATGATTTCATTCTTCCCTCCCCTCTCTTTTCTTCCTGGTCCTGGCCATGTTCACTCTTTAGAGGAGTTCACAAACCAATAAACAAACAAACAAACCAGCGATAAGAGGAATATTTGCCAGCTCTTCAGGTGCACAATGTTCAGCATTCTCTTTCTAGATACCCACTGAGCGCCTCCAGCCCTTCTGGGCTAGTCTAATCATTTATCTACAATTACTGTGAGTTGGGGATAGGAAAGTTAAATGGTAAGAATATACACCCTCCAGAATTTTCCCAGATGAAAACCAAGATGCATGGTGAAGCAACATCAGAGTGTGATCAAGATGGCAAATGCCTTATTGTTGTTGTGTGCAACTATCAAAATGTCTCCTCAAAACTTACCTTTTAAGCTGTGCAGCCCTTCTGTCATTTCCATGTTGCCAAAGAGCAGCGGGCTGCACAGGGACACATCCAACTCTTTTTCTATACTTGAATGCACTGTGATAGGCCCTTACCTCACCATACCTCAATAGAACATTGTTCCATTTCAATTCCAGCATGCCATTTCCGTGACAGTATCAGGTCCTGAACACTCTCTACTGCACCCTGTCAACTTCAGTGGATAAATAGCATTATTACCCCCGGTGTTCCCACTGCGTTACAGCATCATTGGCAAATCCTTTTCTCCACCCCACAGCCATGATTGGTCTTTTTTTGGTTTTTGTATAAGCTGTACTAGTGCAGCAATATTGTAACATCATGACATACCAGTACACTATTGTGTTTTTGCGCTATAACACTAAAAAATGTATTTAAAAAAAACCTCAAAGGAGAAATCTAAAATAAACACAGAGGGGTGATAGATTTTAAACTTACCACACCATGGGAGTAACTGAGGGAGGAATAACATGGGAACACCCATACCATGCCCAGTTCTGGATCAGCTATGGAAGGAAGCACTATCAAGAGGTATTGAGAAACTGCACTCCCACAGCTGATGGGATTGTTGCAGGAAAGGGGTCATTACCGGATTATTTCCAACATTGGAAAAGGGCAGATTTCACACAGATCACAACGCTGGTTAGCAATGATGTCATGTGATAGCACAGATCCTGAATCTGGAATAATGCGTTGCTCTGGCAGTATGACACCTTCGTACTGTAAGGCCCATATAGCATGCTCAGCTACAGGAAAGCGTTTGACATATATCTGCTCCTCCCCCAATAGAAACGCCATGTTGGGAGGGGCTGCAATGCTTAAAAAGTAGGTTTTAGGGAACTGCATTGGAAAAAACAGCTGTAGGTTCTGATGCCAGATCTCAGCCACAATCTTTCAGAAAGTCTGGAACCAAGCTATATATCATAACTGGCATTTTGAATTGTGCTTGGAAGCAGACAGGTAGCCAGTGAACAAAGTGTCTGAGAGTTATACATTCCTTGCAACTAGCCCCAAACAACAATTTGGCCACACTGTTTTGCACCCATTGAAGTTTCCAGTTTCCAAAGGAAGCCCCAGAGCATGTTATGTTGATCTAAATTGCAAGCAATCAAAGCTTTTGAAGTGCAGAAACAGACACAATATTTCAAGTGCATTCATACCATGTTTATGAATATTATATTGGCAGTTTAATTTTTGATTCTTTTCCTAATGATCCTTTAGATACTCTAGCTTAACATTTTCATTTTCATTTTCATTTTCATTTCCATATCAAAACCTGTTTCTTGCTCAACCGCTACCCACTCAGATCCCGTCAAGACAGACTTACAGTTAGGTTTTATTCATTTATTGTCCAAGGGTGCATTATTTTTCATTGGTTTACATTGTGAACCACATCTGTTATTTTTATGCCCTATCTCCAGTTCATAAGGATCTTCTTGGGGCTCTTCATGGTCCATTTTTGTAATCTGATGTCCACAGAAAACCTGGGCACCCTATAACTCATCTCTAACTCCAGATCGTGTATTTAGAACATGCCGGTCCCAATACAGATCCTTGGAAGGTGGTTGATTATGTATGGTGTGTAAAAAAATAAATCCTTCTGCCTGTCTTGAAATGAAATTTGCCCTTTACATCACAGAATTGGCCTTTTCTCACCTTTTGTCACTTTCTCACCCAGCAGGTTGGCATTTTCATCCAGCTGTCTGCTGCAATCCCAGTATCTATTTCCTGGTTAGCCACCATCACCTTAGAATGTGTCTGAAATTAGTGGGGGAATTTCTCAAATGTGCATTTCTTTACACTTAAACTGAAATGCACTGCTAGGTCATCTCTATCTACCTGCTTATCCACACTGTCAGTGAATATTCGCAGGAACAAAGGGGGTTCTTTTTTCTAAATGCGTCCTTATTTTAACTTTAGTATCTTTATTAAATATCTTTATATTTTATCATGCTTTCTACCAGTTCACTCAGAAAATATGTTAAGGCTCCCAACATGCAACTTCTTCCATTCCTCTTTCAACAAGTGTTTTAAAAATTGTGTGTTTTACTCATTTTCCAGCCCTGACAAATTGCGTTTTATTTTTTTACAAGATCAACTCTTTCACATTTGTGTTTTTCAACAGCTCTCAAGTAGATACCACCCTCATCTGGTGATTTTTTAATATTCTTAAATTGTCAATAAGCCCTCAAAATTCATCTTTTGTTCCTCCGTTTTGCCTGAGTTCTTCAGACTTCCTTACTAAAAAGGTCACATTCAGGGACATGTATCTTCTGAAGTTTACATCAGTAGGCTTTTATATGAACAAACTGTGAGCTCTGTTTAGTTCTGCTACTCAGAAATTTCTGGGTTCAGAATTCTTTAACTCCAAGTGTCTATCTTTTGAATCAGTTGATGGATTTCTGCATTCTGTTTTTTTAAAAAATAACCAAAATATACCTGACAAGCCTGACATCTAGTTTCCCCAGCTTTAAGCAACATGTCTCAGAGTTCAAGCATTACCAACAACATTAGTCATGAATACCAGCCATTGCTGAAGGTTTTCTTTCATAGTGTCACAAGGCTGTGAGTCACCAAAGAATAATGCAATACTTTCTTGATTCTTAAAGTGAAGAAAATTCATCCTGAAATCTAATATGGGAGACTAAAAAGTAAGGAAAAAGAACTGTAAATAAGGGCTTATAGACCTACATCAATTTGTTCCAGCAGGAAGATGCTGTATCCAAGGAGTAATCAAAGTTGGTGAGATCCGAAAATCAGCTTGCTGTGTGCTAATGAACAAAAAGCTCTTATGGAACTCAACCACTAGGATGAAATTTCCCAGGGTGCATTAATGCATCTGGAACAACAATTTGATCAGCATGGCCTCCTCATTTAATTCAATATTTAGAGAGTGACAGAAAGAAAGAGAAATCCTGAAAATCTTATCTTCACAGGCCACAAAGGACATGGGAACAAGAATCCATTTTGGGAGCTAGTCAACTTGTCATTAGCTTACAGCCAGCACTGCCTCCTACCTTGCTCCTGTCCTACAAACTGTCATTTCATTACTCGTTGGCTGAAATCAGAGTAAGCAGGACACATTTTATCCCTGCAAGTTATGCCATATTCTTGTACTGTCTACAAGGATACTAACACTGCAATACAAGCCAGAAGAAGAGTGGAGATGGGCGTTAGTTACACAAAGCATGAGATTACTATGGTAAAGAAAACAACTATAGTTTCATCAGATGAAGTTCTACAGGCTCAATACAAATATTTTCCCAGTTGAATGAATTTCTATTAAGCCCTCGCTCAACAATATTTGCAATGTGCATTCAGTGGAACAAATTTTCATATGAAAATGAGCATTATTCTGCATCACCAAGATCATATGCCAGCATGATGTGATGTGAAAGTATATGCAAAACAGATGCTTATTTCAATGTGCAAGGAACTTGATATTTAAAAAAAAATACCTTAACAATATTTATGACATAGAGACATAGGCCATTTCCACACAATGGGGCTATGCTGCTTTTGGGATAGGATGGCAGCAGTCAGCAGGTCATGCTTCCACACAACGTCATTGGTGGCCCATTGCCATCCTGCTCTCAAGTGTCATGCTTGCACAGTTTTCTCAAGATGGAAAAAATCTGTTTTGTATCTGCAACTGCACGGTACTCCCATTGCTCTTGGCTGTGTGGAAGCCATGGAAGCATAATGGCAATGCTTCCTTCTGTAGCATGGCAATAGAAAGTGTCTGGCTATGCTGCAAAAGGAAGAGGTGGCACTATCATGCTCCCTTACACAGGGAAACGGTGAGGTACGGAGAGGAGAGCTGCTGACGCATTCTCTTCTGCACCCAGCATTACGGCAGAATGACACAGAAGAACATCATCATGAGGAAATGGCCAAAGTCTGAGGATTCCAGAATGACTACTCATTTACAAAAGAGTTACAGTGACACTTCATAGCCAAGGGTCTCAGAAATTGCTCGGAGAAGTTTACCTCCTTGCAGTATACAGCATAGACAATTTGGCAGCTGCTTCAGATTCAAAAGAAAAGGAGTACTATGGACAACAGACGTGAATCACACTGACCCACCACATGCAGGCACTCAAGAACTGTTTCTAAGGTGGGGAGGGCTCAAGACTGGCAGGCAGGTCATTGTGAATTTTGCATAACTCATATCTTTTTACAAAACAGTAAAAACACAGAATACAGTGAATGATGATGCTGATGTTAATAATACCACCAACTAAAGCAGTTAACCATGTGACTGTTATGAACATAATGACAAAATAATAAATGCAATAATGTATAGCAAAATTGTTTAAAGCATAAAATTAATATCACAAGGAAAGAAAAAATATATAAAACCCTATTAAACAAATGAAAAGATGGCAATAAATGATGACATTTCTGGTAGTAGTTTTTTGGGGAGCTCAATTACACGGGAATCCTGATGGTCCTTGGTGCCTGATTATTGGGGAGGGGGCTTAGTTCTCCTAGCCTAGCCTGGGGGGCTCAAGCTCCCCTGCTCCTCTGTTCTGGAGTCCTTGACCCCTTATAAACTTGACCCTTGCTAATCTTGGCTGATAAGATTAGTTGGGATGGATTGACTGGGTGGGACTTTTGTAGCTGTTTGCCTTCAAGTCATTTCTGAATTATGGTGACCCTAAGGCAAACCTATCATGGGGTTTTCTGGGGCTGAGAGTATGTGATGCACCCAAGGTCACCCAGTGCATTTCCATAGCCAAGCAGGGAATTGAATCCTGGTCTCCAGGGTCATAATCCAGTGCTCAAACCACTACACCCCCGGTGGGACTAGAAGTTGGTAAATGCCTTACTTTGTCAGGGCATGGTACGTGCTATTTGAAAGAAGCTGTAGCTTTCCATCTCCTGAAGAGGACCTCCCTGGTCCCAGAGGTATGCAAGAACTACCACTTCATCACGAATAGTTCCTTTTTGGGCAACATGCTTGAGATAGACAATTTTAGACATCTTTAGAGAAAGCTGATCATTGGGACCCTTTTCAGCCTGATTTCAGCCCAGAGTGTGATACAACCTACTCTGGATGAAGGACAGGGGAGTGCTACCCTGCTGATCTTTCTGGATCTCTCAGCAGCCTTTGATACCATTGATCATGGTATCCTATGTGGCCAGCTCTAGGGGATGAGAGTAAGGGTACTGATGCTGGTACTTCTAACTGAAGTAGACCAGCTGAATCAATTGTATTTACAAATATGTTGAATTATCATTCAATAATTGATTTAATGGGCTTACTCCAGTTGGGACTGCCAAGAGGATTCCAGATGCTGTGTTAGAATGGTTCCACTCCTCTCTACAGGACCAATTCCAGAAAGTGGCATTGAGAACTTACAGTTCAGTCCCATGGCTATTACACCATTGGGTCCCATAATATTCCCCATGCTATTTAGCATCAATATGAAGCCTTTTGAGGTCATTAGGAGTTCGAGGGTGGGGTGCCATCTATACAGGTGCTGGATAAGTGCCTAGATGCTGTAATGGGCTGGATCTGAATCCTGATAAGATGAAGAGTTTGTGAGTTGGATATTCTCAGGTCTGAGAACTGGATGAACCAGAAGCCACAGGTGGGGTTGCACTCCCTCTGAGGGGGAAGGTATGTAGCTTGGCAGCATTCTTAGCTTCATTTTTGTCACTGGAGGCTTATGCGGACTTCATAGCATGGATTGTGGGGGACAGTTTCAGCCAGTTTTCCAGCAGCAGTTTGTTCTGAATGAGAATACCCTAATCGGAGTGGTCAATGTATTGGTAATTTCCTGACTATAATACTGCAATGAGCTCTATGCAGGCAGAGGAGTATCTATGGTGGGACAAGTAGGACATGTGCCCCAGGCACCAATGTCAGGGGCAATGCCTGTAAGGGTGGGAGTGGGGACAGGGGTAAGAAGGTAGGGGCGCAACTTCCACACTTGCCCTGGATGCTGTTTACACTAGATATGCCATTGTATGTGGGGGCTGCCCTTGAAAACAGCTAGTGCAAAATGCAGAAGCTAGACTGCTGACCAAAACCATGTAACACCCGTTTAAAGGAATTGCTCTCTGCCAATATGCTCCTGAACACAAGGTGCTGGTGATAACATTTAAAACCATAAATGATTTGGGATCTTGACACTTAAATGAATGCCTCTCCCTATATATACCTGACTGAGGTATGAGGTCTGCTGGGAGAACATTTGCTGCTCCCTTACCAATGGAGCAATACACTGTGGGAGGTTGAGGGACAAGGTCTTCTCTGCTCTGGAATGACTTCCACTTGGAGAACTAATTGGTAATGACAATGCCTCAATTCTGGCTCCTATTTGAGAGCCAGCATGGTGTAGTGGTTTGAACATTGGAATTGCACTCTGGAAACCAGGGTTGAACTCCCCACTCAGCCATGGAAATCAACCAGATGACTTCAGGCAAGTCACACTCTCTCAGCCTCAGAGGAAAGCAAAGACAAACCTGCTCTGAACAAATCTTGCACCAAGAAAACCCTATGATAAGTTCACCTTAGAGTCCCCATCAGCTGGAAATGGCTTGAAGGCACACAACAACAATGCAACTATTTGTCAATGCTTTCAAGATACCATTTGATTCACTGGGATTGCAGAAACAGTCACTGTGCATTCCTCATTTCAGAATGGGATGATAAGCAAGCACACTGTGCAACCAAATGTGCACCTGCCAAGATCAGTATTCTACAGAAACGTGGTGTAGCACAGTCCCTGCCTAACTGCCTGAGTGTAGATTTACACTACACAAAGTAGGATCCTAGAAACTAGGGGAAACTGCATTTTACTCTTTTGTAGCAGTGTTCAGACTCCATAGATTTCTTCTTGCCCCACTGAATGTATTCAAAGAATTCCACTCACCATATGATTCTAACTGTCCAGGTGCAAGTGGGTTTCTAGTCATAGACATCACTGAATCTATTTGTGTCTTTACAAGCCCTTGCAAGTCTAGAAATGGTCAAGGATCTTGCCTGTTCTATTTCTGTTTCGGTTAGATGGATGCCATGCTCAACACAACAGGATCTTTTCAACAACTTAATTCCAGCTAAAAGCCTGACTGTGATAGACAAAAACACTGTGCACTTTGAAAGCCCCAGCTAGAGAAACTGGCTAAATGTAGGCTAGGAGTACTAAGTGGCTTTCTAAAGTCTGGTGGCAGAATAATTGGAAGCAATAAGCACTTGGGCTCTCTGGGAAGACATTCTTCTGAAAGCCATGGTACTCTAGCAAAGCTTGAGCCTACAGCAGTCATCAGGGGGGCATTTCTACAAACAACCACATTGACTAAGAATAGCATAATGTAACAGCAAACAACAACTGCAAGCAACATAGTTTTTCAAAGAAGCATTAGATGAAAAAAGTATGCAGGCATACAGCTGCTTGAATAAAGAAAGATCATGTCTTTCGTCTTCATGAGAAAGCATTTTTTAAAATGTCTGAAAACTGTTTAAAAATTCCAATTTCTTCCCACAATGCTTTATAGAATGGGACCTGGCTAGTTCTTTTATAATTCAAGTGTAGGGCCAATATGAATACAGGTCCAGCCATTCAGCAATATTGTGATTTGCTGGCTAGATTACTGACTTTAGAAATGGAGAGTACTGCACTATTGGACAGAATAGCACTCTGACTGTCCTTAGAGACTGTTTTATTGATCTCAAATTTTGACATTCATATGACATCCATCAGGGTATTCCTAACAACATCTGTTTATGAGAACAGAGAAGTTCTCATTCTTCCTTAGATCATACTCTACATGAGGCACTCAGCATATGTTCTGAGAATCTACTCTCATAAGCAAATTGTAACAAACAAAAGTAGATTGATTTCTTTGGTTTTACTTGGAAAGTCTCTGCGTACAATATTGTCGTCTCTTGTTTTTCCTGGTTTTTGCTTTTCGTAAATGAAGTTTTTTTATATATCTGGGCTGTATTATTTTAAAACAAAATTTCATGCTAAAACCATTCCCTTGTGCAAACATGTATGGGGCAAGTTATCCCACTATTCTTAGGATATTCCATAATACAAGGGGTTTTTTAATTTCTGTGCTGTGAGGGGGGAACTTTGGATAAGTAAATTCCATAGCTTGGGAAGTTACTTTCTATAAGTAACTTGTTTCTTAATGATTACAACACACATGCATGCCTCAAACTAATTGACTATGGTTATAGAGCACAATTTTATACTAATATTTTACATTACTCTGTCCTTTTCCATTATTTGTTGTTCTTGGTGAATAAATCAACTTAAAAATGAAGTGGTCTGAAATGGGAGGCAGAATTCTTCCAAAATATGCTCCCCAGAGCATTTTTGCCCATAAAAGGTAACAGGAAAAGTAATGTGTAAACATTGTTAATTACACACACAAAAATGTAATGCTGTTGCTAGCTGTCAACATTATTCTGAAAAAGGAATTTGTCTTTGCCTCAGTGTTAAACACAAAAGCAAAAACTAACAGGAATCCCCTGAACCAATATTCTGGAAACCATGTGATCAGCAATCAGGTGGTATTATAGTATTAAGCCTATTAAGATACTCATGCGCAATACATGTAATAAAAAAAAACAGTAAATAGTTAAACATAGTTAAACATAGCAACAGTAACTTGCAATATATTACTTACAAGCTCTGATCGATCCAAAGTTAAGGTTGTTATATTACCTAACTGGCTGAATGAGGCATTTCTCATGCATTGACTAGCGCTCCACTAACAGGACAGTGTAGATGCCATCGTCAGCCCCTTTTTGGGGAGCACATTTCCCAGTCAAAAAGAAGATTTCAAAAATAGAGAACACATACACACACACACACCCCAATCACCATCGCCAAAAACAGCAGCTGCAAGGTTATTGCATTTCAGGAAGTTTTTCAGGGCTATTTGGTTATGAAATACATATACAATTTTTCTGTACCAAAAAAAAAAGGAATTCCATAGAAAATACTGTGTTTTGTGGTAGAAAAATGTGTAGAAAAACCACATGTATTTCTGTACAAAATAATTCCCCCAAAGACTTTCTGAAGTATAAATAGCCATCAAACACAATATAGAAGTCATTGTGTTCTCATGCAGCAAGGAGGAAACTACAGAAATTATGGGAGCCTGCGGGTGAGAACAAATTAAATGAAGATCTACCCCACCAGCTAATGATGTTCTCTGTATCTTAGGATAATCAAGAATAAGTGAGCAACTTGAGTTATGCCTGTATAAGGGTGAGACAATTTTTTTAAAAAAAACCTGCAGTAATGATACTGATTGCTTCAGAATCAAGATTCTTAAGAATGAGACATTATAGGTAATTTGGAGATTCGTAACAATCATTTCATTTTATTTCCCTGCAGGTCAGAGGAGGCCAGATTTTCCTCCCTGAAAGCTGTTTCTCTTGCTCTCTTCTGTCAGTAATCTCTACTATTTCATGCTAATAGACCTTGAAGTGTTTTACAAACAAAGCTCAGAAATTTTACTTTTTTGCACTACCAGAACCACCCAGCCAGAATGATCTGCAATTATATTAGCTGGGAGGATTCTAGGAGGTGAAATCCACCTCCTAGAATATTTCCAAGTTCTGCTTACAATCAAATAGGAAGAACAAAATTAAATAAATTCATAAAGCAGAAACAGCCATTAAAACAATAAATGCATGGAGGGCTAGGGGATTTTGGGAACTGAAGACAACAACAGTAACTTTTTCAAGCTCTGTTACCTGGTGAACTGGGGGTCCCAGGGGGGTGCCCAAATGACCAAACAAACCAAAGATGGGGAAATTAGCTGGAGCACTCTCTTAAGCTAGCGAGAGGCAGGGTAACTTAGCGGGAATCTTTTACCCTATGTATACAGGTTCAGGTCAGTGAGCAGTCAGACCGTTTAAAATAGCAACAATAATGTTTATTAACAAGCAGACAAATTATTACAAAAATACAACCACACAGCTAACTAGAAATAGGAAATGAGAGTTTGGGGGAAAATGGGTGATACGGCACCTTTCTCGTAGTCCTGAAGAAGTCCAATTGAAGAGAAGAAACTCAGCGCAGCGGCTGAGGGGAGCTCGCAGAACGAAGCGATGGCAAGGCAGGATGGCACTCCGAGGCGGTTCGAGGAAGCTCTCGGAACTGGGGGTTTTTATTAGGGAAAGAATGACCATGGGCTAGTCTAGTCTTGGGCGAAAACAATGAGTTTTGGGCTTGAGACAATGTCTCCGAAAGGTCAGAATTTGCATGATTGAGTTAAGGTCCGAATTGACAATAGTATAGCTGGTATGCAGATGCGGCTAGCTTGGCAGTTGAGCGTCTCAGCTCGCCAGGGTGCCCACTCAGGGTAGAGGTCTCTTTGTGTGAGCGTGCACTTGTAATGAAGGTGTTTTTTTCGGGAGGTCTCCTAAAGCAAATCTGGCATTTTCTGGCTTGCCTTGGTGTAAACAAGTATGAGTCAGCAAATAATAGCCATGCCTAGCTCGGTGCTTGTTTGGAGGCCTTACAAACATGTAGTTGAGGGTGGCAGAACAGGGCCGAATTGTGATATCAAAATGATATCTAAAGTTTACAAAAGGCCAGGCCAGTTCACGGTGGTAACAGCTCTACAAATGTAGTCCTGGCTACAACCAAAACCTGGTCCTACTGATCAGCGGAAGATGTCAAGATTGTTGCCGGGCAGGCAAAGTTTTCCTATGAGTGGATGGCAGAGAGAAGAGGCGGTGTGGCCAGACAGCCAGATGCAAGGCCAGCAGGATTGTTATGGCTATGTCTTGTGTATTAGAGAAGGCCACATGCCAGAGCACTGATTGGGTCACCCCACTTGTTGCAGGGTGACAAGGTAACATAAAAAGGCTGGTGTTTGGCTTGACCAGCTGCCAGTTAGAAACCCTAGCTGGACCTGCCATGCTGTTGGCAATATACTGTCTGTAAGGGGAGATGCTGCCCGATTTTTCTCCGTTATCTTCTGTTATTCCTGTTTGTAATTGCTGGAATGCTAGCATGTTTTTGCTAAGCCTTATCTTAGAGTGCGGCAATAAATCAACCTCTAAGTCTTACTTAATGAGCCTCTGGAATTCTTTCTGCTTCACTTGGACCCTCTGCTGCGATGAAGCCTTGCTTCACAGATTGAACTCTGCTCATGCTCAGAGGAGCCGAATTCTGCCAACCCTGACAGAAGAATGCATCCAAACTGCAGATCAGAGACTTCCAAAGGATTGCAACCCCATCCAGAATACATGGAATACCTATTTGGAGTACATTACTTATTGCATAGATTAAGTTTGAACCCCTTTACTTTCATTTAGTCGCTTGCCAACACCAGACAGCTAAGGTTTCTAGATCTTAGGGTCTGAGCCTTGGACTCAGGGCCTGACACTTTTCCAGTTCATGTGACAATGAGAAGAAACATCAGGGTGAGAGGGCTGCCTTGTTTAAATTGTGCTGCTGGGTCTCACAACTACAGGCTGCTGTGGAGCACCAGTTGTAGACTCTGCAGAGGATTTACAGGCCCCCTCTCCTCCCCTACCCCTCAAAGCTGCTTGAATCACAGACAGCAGCAGGGCTCAGTGGGAAAGAGTGGTCAATGTGGAGAAATACGGAACTGCCTCAAGAGTTGCTGAAAGTGGGGCAACAGAATTTTTCCTTTGGTACTTTTGTTCTCTTATTGTTAACTTTCCCAGCTCCTGTTGGGAGTGGCAACCTTTGCATGCTTTAATTAACTGGCCAGTTACTTTGCATGTCTATTGTAGGCATAGAGGGGATTGTCTAGAGTAAACTTCCTGTTGTTTGGTCACCTCCTACTTTCCTTTGTATATTCTCCCCTTTTGTTCTTCAGCTTCCCTGCAAGCATGTGGTATTCGATCTTCCAGCAAGCATAGTCTCTTGTAAGCATGTGAGTTCTTATTTTCATCTTAACTTTTTTCAAGAATTTGAATCTGTGTAAACTATGCACAAGATTATGTGAGTAAATCCTTTTTACATATTTTTAACCAAACAAGTGTGTCTAGGGTGGAGATGAAAAGTGGGACTGGTAATTTGTTCAACTTCTACCTGTGCATTACAAAATACTCTGCTGATTAGGAGACTTGTTACTAAAAATCTCTCAGTTCTCAACAGTTCCACCTTTCTCACACAACCTTAAATATCTGAAAAGGAACTGAAATTTCCTTTCTTGTTATGAGATAACCATGCAGGGCAGAATTGTCATCAAAAAGGACAGTATGAATGTCTTTCTTCTTTAGCTCTGCTTAGGCATTTGATTTCTTTTTCCTTCATTTCTTGACTTCACTTCTTTCTCTGCCTCTCTTAACTTCTGGCACAATATTTCCTCTTTCTTTCCTCTTTCTCTCTTTCACACATCCACTGCTTATTTTTCCCCTACCACCACAACTACCTACACTCATCTGTCCCCTCATTCCCTAATCCCTGTCAGGAATCTCTCCCTGTCGAGCTGCGGCCAGCAATGGAGGAGAGAGGTCAGGAATACTTTCAGGGAGAGTCTGAATATACCAAACACCAGGAAAACATAAGCTGAGCCAGGTCAAGGTCCAGTCCAAGAGTTCAGGAGGCAGAGATCCATCTGGAGGGTTTCAGGGAGCAGGAGACACAAAGGTTGTGAGGGCTTGCTAATAATTTGCTGCAAACAAGGAGCAGCCATGCCGGCAGACTTAAATAGCCCCTGTGAGCAGGTGCTGCTTGTTATTGTTTCCTCAGCCTAGTCCATGCAGCCTCCCTCCGAGCGGCCCGTTTCAGCCTTCTGTGTGATTGAGGGCTGGTAGGCACAACTGACTTCAACTCCTCTGCATCACTGCTGGTTCCCTCTCCATCATGAGCTGGCTGGGGCAACTCTGTCTCTGTTTGACCTTCCAGTGCAGGGGATGTTTGCAAGTTGACTTGCTCACTCACGGGCCCAGTCCTTGGCACAGTCAGTTGGTCCTCGATCTTAGAGGCATCATCTACGCCACTCACTGGCTTGGCCCCATGCACAATCAGCCGCTCCTCAATCACAGCAGCAGCATCTATCACAATCCCCTGCTCTCTAATTTTTCTTTCTTTTTTTGCAGTTCCTGGCAAAATGTCTCCCTGCCACATCCTTATTTATTTATTTAGACTTATCTCTCACCTTTATCACAATATGGGACCAAGAACAGCTTACAATGTAAGTCTTGCTGCTTCTTCGTCCTTTACAGTTCTGGTTATATGTCTCTTCTCTTTTCTTCCCCATTCCTTTATTTCTCAACCCTACCCTCTTTAGTTTTGTTTCTAGTTGATTTTTGGATGAGGGAAAAGTTAGGGTTTAGGAAATAGTTGGTGCTGTGTTCTATGCAAAACCAAGAGCAGTAAATGGCTGGAAGATTCTCCATCTTTCCTTTCCAAGGACTCCAAGCCAGGTGAAATAACAGCACTATATCAGTTCAAATTTGAAACTCTAACAATTGTAGAAACCAGCATACACAGTTATAGCACTGTGACTCCACTTTAACTGCTATGGTGGCATCCTATGGAATGCCATATTTTGTCATTTGATGAGGTACTAGAGCTCTATGGCTAAATGCCCTCTACTAGACTGCAGATTCCAGGAATCCATATGATGGAGCCATGAAAGTTAAAGCAGAATCATAGAGTTTTAATTTTGTAGTATGAAAGGGCTCTAGTGGCGGGGGGACAGAATGGTTTGGCTGAAATTTCACCTGAATTCTTACAAACAATGAAAAGGGCAAATGGTATCAATAGCAGAAGGAAAAGAAAGGTAAATACAGGGGTAAGGTGTATGTGATTGTCCAGATTTCATTGGTCTGCAACTTCCATCTGCCCTAACCAGCACAGGTAATGGTGAAGGACCACAGAAGTTACAGTTCAATAGCACTTGGAAGTGCAGATGTCCCCATCCTTGGTTTAATGTGACAGTACCTCATGATGGGATTGTTTGCTTCTGTGAGGCAAGAGGCTACCTTGCTGGTAGTACTGCTGCTCGTAGAGCCAGACAGGCTTTTGCTGAGGGGCCAGATTAAATGTGCCAAACAGCTACTGTGCAGCAGCAATAGTGGGAAGTGAGTGATACTGGTGGAGGATCTCTCAGAGAAAACAACAGTGGCACCATAGCTAACACTTGTTAGTACTGCACAGAAGGAGGCATGGTAAACCCCTTTTGAAAGTCTTTTACCATGAAAACACTGTGATGAGACAATTCGAAATGAAATAAATGGTAGCGCCAGAAGATGAAACTTCCAGGTTGGATGGCACTCAGCAAGCTATTGGGGTACAGCAGAGGACAACTATGTGTAATTCTATGGCTAATGATGCAACTGGACTCAAGCTGAAAGGATGTTCAGCTATTGATGTGCTCAGAGATGAAAGGAAAGTCTGAAGCTGCATAACACATTTTATAAGAGCATGGAATGTGAGAAGCATGAATCAGAGGGAGCTAGACATAGTAAAACAAAAAATGGAATGTATAAACATTTCAATAATTTTATTGAGTGAGTTAAAGGAGACAGGAATGGGACATGTCAAACAGATACTTACAGGTAACTTTTTACTCAGGAAATGAAAATCTAAGAAGAAATGGGATGGCATTAATGGTGAGAAGAGATGTAGCAAAGACAGTTAGGGGATATAATGCAAACTCTGACTAATACCAATAAGACTTCAGGGAAAACCCATCAGTGTAAACATAATCCAAGTTTATGTTCCAGCTCCAGTGGCAGAAGAGGGGAAAAAAAGAAAGTTTCTGTGCCAGAGTCTGGGGAAAACTGATTACACGCCAAATTAGAACATGTTGATAACCATAGGCTTTTAGAGCACAAAAGCATGAAACTGAGAACCAAACAGTGTTGGAGAATTTGACTTAGCATAAAGAAATGAAGCAAGAGATTGATTGATTTAATTTTGTGAGACCAGCAGCTTGTTCATTGCAAACACATTCTTCAGGCAACCAAAGAGACAACTGTATACATTGATATCACCTGATCAGTATAGACCAGGTCTAATACTCTGGACCAAAGCCAGGGACGTTGTCGGGGGATAATGCAAAAAGACTCTATCTGCAGTCAAAAAGAAAGAAAAGCCCATTGGATGACAGATGCAACACTTCAAGCAGTAAAGGACAGACAAAAAACACCAATAAAGAGGGGCTAGAAACAGAGTCAGAACTCTGAATGCAACTGTTCATTGACATGTGAGCAGGGATAATGAGAATTACAACAATAACCAATGCAGAGAAATAGCAAATGACAATAAAAAAGGTAGAACATGAGACTTCTTCCACAAAATCCAAGAAATCACAGGGAAATTTAAACCCAAGAGTAGAGATGCTATAAACCAGCAGAAGAATACACTGCATGATTAAGAAGTATTAAAAAGAAAATGGAAGTGATATACTGGAAAACTATATAAAAGAGATGAAAGGATGACAGATTCCTTCAAGAAAGAACCCTTTGAACATGAACCTACAATTTTAGGAAGTGAAGTGGAAGCTGCCTTCAGAACACTTGAGGAAGCTGCCTTCAGAACACCAGGAACAGATGGCATACCTGTCATGCCCTGCTTCCAGAGCATGGACTCTGACTCAGAGTCTGAAACAGAGGGCATGCCAGGGGCTGAAACAGAAGGCATGCCTGGGCCTGCTGTATAGAGAGAGGGTACAGTACCAGAAACAGAGCAGGGGATGCTGCCAGCTCCAATAGAGAGTCCTGTCTCTTCAGATACAGAGGAACACTTACCTCAACCCAGCTTTGAAGTGCACAGGCAGCAAATAAAGAGCTGGCATCACTCTCTCAAGATTTATAACCGGCAACAATCAATAAAGTCTCAGCTGCACTAGGCACGGGACCTATTTAGCAGGTGTCCTTCCCCTCCAGGAGTTGTCAGAGTTTATCTGACCTGCTACCTTGCTGGATGCCTTGACAAATGCACAGATTGACCTTGGACATTCTCTTGGACTTTGTTTATGTTGGACTTTATTTATGACTCCTTGCTTACTACCTGAAAGTAATTAACAAGCTGAGAGATAGTCAGTTTGTTTTGTTTGATTTATCAGCTGTGCCAGGACTGAGACAGGTCAATACCAATGAAGTTGCTTCAAGTTGCAGAGACAGAATCCACTCAAGTGCTAACTAAAATCTGCCAACAAATATAGAAAACAAAACAATGGCTCACCAATTAGAAACACTCAGTATACATTTCAGTCCCCAAGAAAGGGGGACACCAGTGATTGCAGTGACCATCAGATGATTGCATGAATTTCCCATACAAGCAAAGTGATTCTCAAAATTTTACAATGAAAACTTTGGCCATATATGGGGAAAGAAATGCCAGATATTGAAGCTGGGTTCAGAAAAAGAAGAGGCTCTAGGGATCATATTGCAAGCACACATGGGATAATGAAACCCACCAAAAAAATTCAGAATCAGCCTGTGTTCTATAAACTATAGCAAAGTCCCTAACTATGTATATCAAGGAAAACTATGGCTTGCTCTTAAAGAGATTGATGTGATTGTCCTCATGTGTAACCTATACTCAGGAGAAAAGGCCACTGTAAGGACAGAATATGGAGAAACAGAATAGTGGTCAGGCAAGGCTGCATTTTATCACCTTAGCTGTTTAACATGTGTGCTGAATGTATGATACATAAAGCTGGATTAGACTATGAGGAAGGAGATGTGAAAACTGGAGGAAGGAACACCAACAATTAAAGGATACCATACAACTAGCAGAAAATAGCAAAAATTTGGAATGATTACTGAAGAAAGTCAAGGAAGAAAGTGCAAAAGCAGGTTTACAGTTGAACATTAAGAAAACAAAAATAATGAAGACATTGAAATGGTTAAAGATTTTCTCTACTTTGGCTCAGTCATTAATCAGAATGGAGAGTGAAGTTGAGAAATCAGAAAACTAGGGCCCTTTTTGCACAGCATTTTCCATGCGAAAGAGGGCCTGGAGTGTCACGCGATTGCAAGGAGCGATCTGCATGAGGCACTCACAATCGCGTGACGCTCCAGGGGCCGGCAGGGGCGGATTGCACACCTTTTCATTTTCGGCTACAAGCCAAAAATGGTGCCCGATTGTGCATTGCTCCCGGGCCCCGCGTGCACTTAACTGGCATGCGGAGCCTCTGGAGCCAGGCCAGTCACGCTTCCTGCCCCAGTGCAACCCAAGAAGGTCCCAGGCTGCACTGCGGAAGGAAGAGGTGGGGCTCTCACGCGAGCAGGCAGCTCATGAAGAGCTGAAGCAACAGGGAAGGGAGAGCCTCTTGGCAGAGGCTGCTCGTGCGATCCCCACACCCCAGCGCCGGAACAAGGTAAGGTGCGGAAAGGGCCTAGGACTTGGAAGGGTACCTATGAAGAAACTAGACAAGATTCTCAGGTATAGATGTGTGATTCAATACCAATGTCAAGATTGTCCATGCCATCATATTTCTGATTTCTATGTGTGGTTGTGAAAGCCAGACAGTGAAGAAAATTGATAGGAAGAAAATTAACTCATTTGAAATGTGGAAGAAAGTACTAGAGATAGCAGAGACAACCAACAAAGACAAATGAATGGGTCCAAGAGCAAATTAATCCTGAACCCTCCCTAGAAGCCAAGATGACTAAACTGAAACTGTCAAATTTTGGAAATATCACGAAAAGACATGATTCGCTAGAAAAGACAGTGATGCATGGCAAGGTTGAAGACAGTAGGAAATGAAGAAGACAGCATCACAAGTGGATAGACAAGATCAAGGAAGCCACATCACTGAATCTGGAAAATCATAGAATTGCCATATGTCAAAGTCAATTTTACAGCAAGTAACAATGACATCTCAACTGTATCCACCATATCACACACTATCGATTAACATGCACTGGCTCTTATCAAGCTTGGCTTAAAAGACATCCTAAAAATTCACCATCCTCCCATGCCTTGAACATATTTCGTCTGTTTAAAGGTTTCAGCCAGGATGAAGCCACTTGCCCTATGTATTTTGTTGACTGAATAGCTTGTATTTAGCTTTCCTTTGTGTTTCAGCCTTTCCTCTTTCTACTTCTTTCATTGCACATATTCTACCCCTCCACCCTCCATTCTGTGCCTCCTGACACTCCTTATGCCACTGCCTATGCTTCTGGCTGCCAACATGGGGGAATTATTGTCACACCAGATGGTTCCCTCCTTGGAGCATCTGCACAGGGAATGAAAGCAGTTCAGGAAATAATTTTCAGCCACCACAAAGAATGTTTTCCAAATCTGAAACAAGGGTCTTTCCAAAAAAATTGTCACAGGTGCTTTCTCAAACCAAACATTTAAAAAAATGTGTGTGTATGTATATATAAATAACACAAAATGGGCTTCCTAAGCAGTAAGAGAATGGAAAGTGGGGGAGCACAGCTCTGGGACTTTTTATCCAGACCATAAGCTGAGACTGCATGTGAATTCTCCTTGCTCTCGCAAGTGAGTGAGTGATAACAAGCAGTAGCAGTGGGTGGTTCCCATGTCAGTGAGGTGGCAAATCCATGTTTGAGTCCAAACTCTAATTGACCTATCCAAGGCACTGGATATATTTTGAGAATAGGGCCTAACATCTTGAATAGTTCCTTTAAAGGTCAGACTAAAACCCGTAGAGGATTTACTGCCCCACTGACATGGAAGCCACCAGCCACCTCTGATAATGAGACTTTTCATGTTTTACTGTGGTTGCAATACAGCAGCATAGAGGAGGTTAGAGAAATGGAACATGATTAAGCAAAGAATTCAGAGTTCTTTTTGTTGACAGCTTTCCTACTTCATACTTGCAATTCACCTGATAACTCTTCTTTGGAAAATTGGCTGAAATCTTGTGGATATGTAGCATAAAAGTTGTGCAGATGGAATTATGCCATGTCTCTTGTCTCTTTCCCCTGAAATGCTACCTTTTTCATGCTGCCTGCTTTGAACATGACCTGGTAATGGCCAGTGGAGAAAGAGGGATGTCTGAGAAGCATTTGGCAATGTCTCTATAGCCAGACACATGACAATGAAGGAATCCTCCAGATATCCCAAGGTTGCTCTGAAGATCCTGGAAGACGATGCCATTGTCATGCATTTAGCTATAGAGATGAAGCGTTATGCTTTTCAGAAGTGGTTCATTCTCCCACAGCCATTCTATGACCATGTTGGCAGGGGACAGCATGCAAAAGTGGCTTTTCAGGGGTTTTTAGTCATTGTATGAGGAAGATAGAGAATTCCAGCCTCCAGACAACCAACAAGTAAATTATGCAAACATAACCTATGTCTATCTAACTTACTAGTAGGATGTCGGCCATTGTTTTCATTTCTGTTTGAAAGCAAGCGGCTTTTCCTGACCTGCCTGAAGACAGATGTGTGGTCCAAGCTGAACAGATGCCTGCAGTGGAGCTTACTTCCAGGTAACCATGCATCATTTTGCAGTCCTGTTGAGACTAATAACTTAGGCACTAGATTGCTCTTTGCTGTTTGACTGTGTATGTCCAACTGTGTGCACACTGAATAGGGATCCCTGTTACCTTAAAAGGTGGGTGACTTTGCGGTCCACCAGCAGTGCCAGCATCTCCTTCTGGGAGATTATTAGCTCACAGGAGGCCTGAGAGGAGGGTAACGCCAGGATCTTTTCATCTGTGTATACGAGTACTAACTGTAGAGATGACTCCAGTTAAAAGGTAAAAGAATACTTTATTGGAAATTAATAGACACACACAAGAAATCAAGCAGTCTTACAAACCATACAAGGCTACTGAAGGAAAAGGCGAGAAAGGTTAGATAGAGAGATATTTGGGGTGGAAGGGGTACTGGTCCTGAAGCAGAAGATCTAAGAAGAGTGGCTCAAAGAAGTTTGATGGCAGCATGTAGGAATGGGAGTCTGGGGTGCAGTATGATGCCTAAAATGCTAGCAAATTACCTGGCCTAGAGCTGGGGTTTTTATACTCTATGTCCCATCCTGAAAGGATGAGAGTTAATGGCTCTCTGGCAGAGT
The DNA here is from genome assembly GCA_948472985.1 of Iguana delicatissima. Lineage (NCBI taxonomy): Eukaryota > Metazoa > Chordata > Lepidosauria > Squamata > Iguanidae > Iguana > Iguana delicatissima. Next base: position 141,988 of record CAOKZL010002306.1, on the reverse strand, counting down.
AAACAAAGGGGGTCCAGAAGGGGCTGATTGTCTTACTTTTAGGTGACAAAACACTGATGGGAGTCCTGTCAGCCTCTTAATGTCTTGATTGGGTAATGTGAATGGGGAAGGTCTCTGTAGGAAAGGCAGGAGTGCTTGCCTGCCATACCTGGGCAGTTTCATTTGCTATTGTCTTGGTTGCCTGTGCTATTGAAAGGATTATTGGAAGCCCATTAACACCAAGCTTTCCCACCTAATCTTCTTGAACTTATAACTTGGCCATGCTGAGGTCATCGTGACCTAGCCTACGCTTACAGCCAGTGTCCTGCTTCCGCATGCCTTTACAGTCATAAATGATATTTCTTGCCAATTTTGCCATCCCACAGGATGCGGGCGGGGGTAAGGTGTGATAACATCTCAGTCTGTGGATAAGACAATTCTGTAGGAAGGGAAAGATTGGATTTACTAGGCACTGGGACAAATGAATCTGAAAGGGATGAGATCCATTTGAACCAGGATGGAACGAGGTGCTGGTGTTTCATAACTGTGGAATTAAAGTAACACTTAATATTTAGAGTGTATACAATTATGTGGAGAAAGCTGAGAGAGAAATGTCTTTCTCCCTCTCTTAGAATTTTATTTATTTACCAGCATATATACCCAGCATTGCCTGGGATTTTATTTTCTCGTAGGTAATACTTGTCAGAAAGATTTGAGATCCTATGCCTCTAATTCCCCAAACTGTCTTGGCAGTACCTGTAACTTTTCCCCATATTCTCCAATCCAATCTGTATTCAGAGTTATTAACATACACAGGTTGGGTTCCTGAGGGAATACACTGTCCTCCTCCTTGCTGCTAGGCCTTGTCTCCATAGCAACCAGCCTATTCAAGATGGTCATAGTTGACTGAGGACCAAGAGCTATCTGGCTGAGAATTCTAAAGGCCCTTCCCTAAACTGCAAACTCTAGGATTCCATAGAATCTTCTTAGGCAGCCAATCATATCAAGTCTTTGCCTGACACAAACAAACTCACAAACTTTGACTTTTATATATTAGATTGTATGCTGGCGTGTAGGACTGGTATGGTGGTCTTGTGCTCATGTTGTGCTATGGGATTGCCTTAAGCATTTGTTTCACTAATGTGCAAAGAGCGTGTAAATAAGAAGGCTTGAACGGAAAAAAGGTTAGAGGGGAAGGATAGAAATGTTGAAATAAGTTTACTTTCAAGAATGGGGATTTGAAAGAGTTGATCAAGAAGATGCAGAAGCCACGATTTACTCTTTCCTCACTCCACCAAAGCTTTCAAAATCCTCCTAAAATAAGAAAGAACTAACAAAGAGCAGAGGGCAATGAACATTTTGTAAACCTCAACATCTTTCCCCCAAAGCATTGTGATTGGAGAGTTGTGATAAAATGTTTCCAGTGATTACAAGACAGACCTCATCTCACCTCCCCACCCCCACCATGGTGTTTCCCATTCAGAGAAAGGTAACCATTCACTGCAGACACTGGCCCTTTCTGCACGGCATTTTCCATGCGAAAGGGCGCATGGAGTGTCGTGCAATTGTGGGAGGCGATCTGCACGACGCACTCACAATCGCGTGACGTTCCAGGGGCTGGCAGGCACCGATCATGCACTTTTTCATTTTCCGCTAGAAGCTGAAAATGGTGCATGATCGTGCATTGCTCCTGGGCCCCACGCACACTTACCTGGTGTGCGGAGCCTCCGGAGCCGCACCAGTCGCGCTTCCTGCCCCAGCACAGCCTGGGAAAGTCTCAGGCTGTGCTGCGGAAGGAAGAGGCAGGACTTTCATGTGAGCAGGCAGCTTGTGCGGAGCTGAAGGACCTCAGACACGAGTGCCTCTTGCTGGAGGCTGCTCGCGCGATCCCTGCACCCCAGCGCCAGAAGAAGGTAAGGTGCAGAAAGGGCCATTGTCTACATTCTGTAAAAGTGCCCAATTGCTCCCAGTGCTTCAAGAATGTCCAGATTCTTACTTCAGAAGAAGTTCTCCATTAAGTCAGAAGCCCAGAGAAGTCTGATTTGACTCAGGATTTGAGACTGGGCTGAATAAAATAAAATATTCAGTACTGTTTTGCACTGAGGATGTGGCCACTATTCTGCATTAACTGTGGCCATTTCCTCACTACAGTGTTATAGTGCTATTATTCCACTTTCAACATCCCATGGAATCCTGGGGTTTGCACTTTATGGAGGGGCATTTAGAATTCTCAGCCAGAAAGCTCTTTAGACTCAGTAAACTACAGACCCCAGAATTGCACAGGATGTTGAAAGCGTTATAATAGTACTGGAACAGTGTAGTGCAGAAATGGCCTGTGATTTAAGTCAGGAGTGGCAACTCAGGGCCTTTCTGCACTATACTGTTATAGTGCTGTTATTCCACTTTCAACATCTTATGGAATCCTGGGGTTTGCAGTTTAGGGAGGGGCATTTAGAATTCTCAGCTAGAAAGCTCTTTGGCCTCAGTAAATTACAAACTCGAGAATTTCACAGGATGCTGAAAGTGGAGTCATAGCACTATAACAGTGTAGTGCGGAAATGGCCACACACACCTGTATAAGTGAGAAAAAATTGTGTAAATAGTGAAAAAGCAACATATTTTCCATACTTCATTGTGGCTTTTTAAAAAGAGGGCACATTGATGGCCACTCAGCAAAACAATGAGCATTAAGGACATAGGAAGGACTGTGTTGGGTCAGACCAAAGGCTTATCTAATTCAGCATTTTTTTCCCAGAGTGGTCAACTGTGGAAGCCCACAAGCCAGATGCTAAGGGAACAGCACCCTCCTGCTGGAGAGTTTCACCCAGTTCTTTTGTGACTGGTTGAAGAGATTCATTGTGAAATACAAAAATGTGTGCACCAGGAAGACTTTGACATGATGAGTAAGACTGGATTGCATCCAAAACGAGCAAAGCTAATTTTTCTAGAATTGTTCAAGTGAGGCACAAGTACAATTATTAAAAGGTTGGGCCTCAGAACAGAAAAAATTAACACTTGTAGATAGGAATACATCCATTTACCAGAAGAAGGACGACGTGTCTAAGGCCCTTTTCGCATAGCATTTTCCATGCGAAAGAGGGCCTGGAGCATTGCACGATTGTGAGGAGCGATCTGCATGATGCACTCACAATCATGCAATGCTCCAGGGGCTGGCAGGCGCCGATCGCGCACCTTTTCATTTTCGGCTAGAAGCCGAAAATGGTACACAATCACACATTACTCCCGGGCCCTGCATGCACTTACCTGGCGTGCAGAGCCTCCGGAGCCACACCAGTCACGCTTTCTGCCCCAGCGCAGCCTGGAAAACTCCCAGGCTGCACTGTGGAAGGGAGAGGCAGGGCTCTCATGCGAGCAGGCAGTTTGTGCGGAGCCAAAGGACCCTGGACGCAAGAGCCTCTCACCGGGAGCTGTTCGTGCAATCCCCGCACCCCAGCGCCGGAAAAAGGTAAGGTGCAGAAAGGGCCTTAAAGAATTATCTGGGTGGTAGAAAATGCATAGTGCTAAACAATGCCTTCTATTTACGTAACATCTTCCAACCAGTTATTCTGAAATGTTTTAGAGAAACAGTGAAATGAAAAATAAATTGTCCTTTAATTTCTTTTCCAAAATAATTACAAAATGAGACTATAATCTATTTATTTAAAAACCTATTGAATGGCATTGAAAAGATTTAAACATACTTTTAAACTACCACCTCTTTTTCAAATAAATGGAATAGAACAGTGTTTAACTTTGTTGGGACTGAGCTGCATAATGACTATAACCTAATTACCAGATACACAAAATTACTAAACAGCCAAAGCCAATGAATTAAACAAAAATCTGTTGAAACAGAGGGGGCTCAATTGTGCTGCTGCTGTTATTGCTGTTTCACATTTGTTTTCTTTAAAAAAACATTCAAAGCATTTTTTTTACCATCAAAATGTACGATTTTTTTTTAAATGGCTGAAATCCTGTTGGGGCATTGCATCTTCACAAGTGGACCTAGTGCCTGTGGGAACTAGAATTACACAGTTGCACAACATCTGTATCCAGTCGAGGACTGCTGTGACATTACTATGCGGCATTGCTGGCAAAGTGCCTGATTCACAACAGGACTGATGTGTGTCACTTCTGTTCCAATGAGCATTGGGCACCTATGCACATTTTGGGATACTCTTGCTGATGTCCCGTTATGTATCTTTGCAATTCAGTAACTGAGTTTCTTAGAGCCTCTGCTACTTAGCTAGGGCCATTCCCGCACTGGACTGTTACAGTGCTATTATTCCACTTTCAACATCCTATGGAATCCTGGGGTTTGCAGTTTAAGGAGGGGCCTTTGAGATCCTCCCTAAACTGCAACGCCCAGGATTCCATAGGATGTTGAAAGTGGCACAATAGCACTATGGCAGCCCAGTGTGGAAATGGCCTAAGTATATGCAAAGTTACAGTATGTAAAAGGTGATATAGGATTCTGGTGCTTACCTAGCAAGAACACACATTGTGGTTTTGTAGTATAAATCTATACTCACATGATCATCTAATAGTTGCACCATACACCACTTCCTTCTGACCTTGTGCAATTGACTGTGAATCTGCCAGTTTGTCTCCTTATTGTCCCATTGTGCACAGTGCACAGTGTGTATTTTTGCATCCCAGTGAATAAAGTAGTGCATTGGAAGCACTGATCACTTGTTGTTGTTATGTGCCTTCAAGGCATTTCCCGGTTAAGAAGACCTTTGGTTAACCTGGCTCTCATGTTTTACCTATTTAAAAATTAAGACAGAAATCTTAGCTAAAGGGGCTGTTTCCCAATCAAGGTGAAAGGAGTGAATTTTTCCTTCTCACCACCTCAGTAATAAGAAAACTTTAATCTGGCTTACTTGCTTCTAGCCAGAATGTAGATGAAGAGCAGAATGGAGGGTGAGCCCAGGGACCAGAATAACTGGGAGGGAACAAAGAAGAGAATTATGTAAATACACAGACTTTACCCCTGCTGCTGCAAGTTGCAGCAACAAATCAATTAAGTATAGGAAATTATAACAATCTGTTGCTATGCTAGTTGAGCTGCAAATTTTCACCCTGAGATCCACAAAACTGGAGAATTTGTACCCTTGTCTCTCCTGAAGATGACCCATGAAAACTGGAGTCTAAGGGCTAAGCCTTGAGATCTGGCAATTCTAAGTACCACAGACTTTGTGGGAACACTACATGCACTATGTTGTTGTGATTTCTGTGAGAGACAGACAAATCCTTTGCACAGAGAGGTGAGCAGATAAGGCCTCCCCTCCCACTTCCAGCTACAGATCATGAGAGATGAGGCTTGGCCCTCTCTTTAGCAGGACTTGAGTCAGCAGCCTCATGCACCAAAGATGCTGAGGGGCAGGAAGCAGCCAGAGCTAAATATGTTAGCTGTGTGTATTTTTATTATCCTGGTTTCTGGGGTCCCCTGGGGGACACCTTGATGTGCTCCAAATCAGAAAAGGGTGGGGAATTTAACGGAGTACAACCGATAGCAGAACGAGAGGCAGGGTAACCTAGTGAGATCTTTTACCCAGTTTTTACGGGGTCAGGCCAAGCCAAGAACCAGACAATGTATCAAATAAATGGTTTTACTGAATGAAAATGTTCTCACGCCTCAACGCAATCACTCACTCACTCACACAAGAGCTATTGAGAAATAAAAGAGAGGAAAGTTGGATAGGGGGATGTAGAGAGGGATTTCAGATGGGGTGATACTGCACCTTTCCTGAAGTCCTTAATACAGGAAACAGCAAACAAACATGAACTCAGTGAAGAAATGGCTGAGGGGATTACTTGACTAGCAGAGTGACAGTCTGCTAGCATGGCAGGGAGTTCTCCGAAGGAATTCTTGAAAACTAGGACTACTTGTAGGGGAAAACGTACCCTGAGGGTGAATCCTCTTCCAGGGAGAGCAATAGGCACTGCAACAGAAAGGAAGCTCCTCAATGGCAACTCATTTTGCATGATGGTTTTATGATGCATTGCCAATGTTTCAGGATCTTCGGTTGCAATGGGTTGTACTGTAAATTTATGTAGATGGTCCTTGCCTTGGAAGATTTTTCCAGAATCATAAGTGCTCAACTTGGGAAAAACACCCTAATTCCCTCAAGTTGGCTCCTCTGTGGCTGACAACCATTTGTTTACCATGAGTATGCACAGCTTGAAGTATCCTTGGGCTAAGTGACTGGGGATTTTACTGGCCTGATTTAGGCCCTTTCCACACAAGGCGAGGGAATTGCTCCGTGCCATTACCTACTGCTTCTTCTGGGTCCGAAGCAATATGGATTGTCCCTGAAGCCCTTCTGCAGGCCTCCTCCTTGATCCAGGGCAAATCGGAGCAGTGCAAGGTCTGTAGATCTGCACTGTTTTGGCTTCCAAAATGGCGACTCCGGCTTCCAAAATGGCGACTCCAGCTTCCAAAATGGTGGCTTCCGGTTGGTCGTGGATCCCGACCAACCGCAGAAGCTTGCCATGCCTAAAGCCCGCCCTCTGCAGATCGCAGGCTTGCATTGGTGCAAGCCTGCAAATCTGCACAAGGGAGCAGGAACTCAATGGTGCATTCCAGGAAAATAAAGACCTGTTTTTTCCGGTCTTTCAAAAACATGCTGGAGGACCACTTGGGGTCATTTTGGAGCGGACTGAGGTGCGGAAATCCGGTAAGTAGTCCACTCCTGGTCCACTCCAACGTGCAGATGACCTCCGTGAGAGGATGCACTGCCCCGTTCTAATTGCCTGGTGTGGAAAGGGCCTTAGTTCTCGGTCATTTGACCATTGCTGCCTACGTGCTCATCCAGGCAACCTCTCTGGCATGATGAACTATATTTGATATTAAAAATTGTGGACCCCGGGATAGAGTTTACCAGTGGAGTAACACTTTGAAATAGCCAGCTGTCCTCAAGCGCAGTGGAAGAAGATAACCCATCACCAATGCTGAGGTCAGATCCCTCTGTCAGTCTGGTTAGCTTTCCTACACAGTATTTGCAAAGGGGACCCCTCCTATTCTTTGCCTCAGGCCACAGAATGTGTTGGGTCAGTCATGTGCCAGATTTGATTAAAGCAAACAGAACTGCTGTCAGTTAGTTCAGAAGTGCATGAGAGCTCTGGCTGAGACAGAGGGGCCAGAGAACATAGCATGTTTATTTCTCAGCGGCTTTTCCTTTTCTTCATGTTCCTTTGCTATAGGACAAAAATAACACTGTGGTTCTTTAAGTTGAAAGTACCTCTTTTCTTCAAGTCACAAAAACAAATTGCTTCATATTGGTGCTGTCAGAAAAGACATAATCTGTGGGTAATAGCTTCTTTTTCGTTTTCAGCTGGAAGCTGAAATTATAGACTGCTGTTGCCAAGTGAATTTTTTTTAAAAAAAAACGACACAAAATCAGCATAGAAGTCATCTGGACTGGAGAGATATGCTCTGCAGACATCTTACTCTGATCAGTGAGCTTGAAGGTAACTACAATTGGCCCTCCATATCTGCAGATTCTGTATCCATGGATTCAATCAACCACAACTTGAAAATATTAAAAAAAAAACAATCCAAAAATTGATTTTGCCATTTTATATAAGGGACACCATTTTAGCACACCATTGTACATAGTGGGACTTGAGTATCCATGAATTTTGGTATCCATGAGGGGTCCTGGAACCAAACCTTAATGGATACTGAGGACCCACTGTAGTTACAAATAACATTTTACTTGTGATTAATTCTTCTTTGCAATCAGTAGGTTATATTATGGACAAAGGATAACACAACTTTCTCTTTTGCAGGGTAAATACTACTTTTAAAAGTTAATTTTATGCCTTCAGGGTGTGCTGTGTCTTTCGTACCACAGGCCAGCAGCTTGTGGAATTCTGACTTTTTAAAAACCCTCAGTCTATCAAGATGGCACATTGTTAGTCTACTGAAGTCATGTTTGGTACAGAATACACATAGAACTAGATTTACAAAGCAGGCATTTAATAGCATTATCGCCTGAAGTGTAGTAGACAATTTCTCTAAATTTTAGCCACTTGGCATGTACAGCTTTTTTAAAGGCAAAAAATGCTCAGGACAAAATACATCCCAACAGAACTACTGATGTTTGCTGCTGAAGTACTTTTTTTGGATCTAACCCCTGTATCATATGGCTACAAAAAAGTCCCATGCCATTTTTTAAAAACAAACTATGATGTGACAGAGCATAAACCATGTGCTCTGATTGTCAATAGTTTGGCCCAGGGAAGACATTTTTCTGCTCCTGATGGGATGTGTGACCAATTAGTACCTCTCATTAGGCCTGTTAAACAATCTGAAGAAGTGGATTAATCTCCATGAAAGTACATGCTGGAATAAAGCAGTTAGTTTCAAAAGTGCTGATAGCTGTTTTCCTCTCAGCACCCCCTTTTCCTTTTTATGCTGATAATCTTTTGCTGATTATCTGGAGGGAACTCTTGCCTTATATTACAAGTAAAATCCTGTTGGTATCATGCACACTATAAGTTCAATTACACATGTGGTTGTATTCTTTGGCAATTGTTCCAGAACTGTAACCACTTCTCATGAGCCTACATCCTATTGTAGACAGAGTAGAGCCATTGAGTCAGTTGGCAAAGGGATCTTGTAGCACCTTTGAGACTGAGGTCATTTCTGCACTACACTGTTATAGTGCTATTGTTCCACTTTCAACATTCTATGGAATCCTGTGGTTTGCAGTTTAGGGAGGGGCATTTAGAATTCTCAGCCAGACTGCTCTTTGGCCTCAGTAAACTACAAACCCCAGAAATTCACAGGATGTTGAAAATGGAATAATAGCAGTATAACAGTGTGGTGCAGAAATGGCCTGAGATAAAGAAGTCAGTCAGTTGGATTCATCCATATGTTAAATCACTGTTCAGCATTTGATTCTATGGTTCTACCTTAACTGGGATGAACCAATAGGATTCCAGCTATGCAATTATACATTCTTGGAGAGCCAGCATGGTGTAGTGGTATGAACGTTTGACTACGACCCTGAACACCAGGGTTTGATTCCCCACTAGGCCATGGAAACCCATTGAGTGACCTTGAGTATATCACACATTCCCAGCCCCAAAAAACCCCATGACAGGTTCACCTTAGGGACGCCATAAGTTGGAAACGATTTGAAGGCACAGAACAACAGCAAAACATGTAAATACATTCTCTCTCTGTGTGTGTACATTTTAATGGCAAGCTGTGAGAAACCATGGCTTGTACTTAGTGCATAACATTTAACGATGTCACCAGAGGCCACACCTACATCTCAGGATTTGGCCCAAAAACGTCAGGGCCTGGGATGATCCTGAACTGGCAACTCTATCTACCATTGTTGCTACAGCATGACTTCCAGCCCTCTCGTGGACCACTGTGGCCTTTGGATTCTACATGGTCTCCTCTCCCTCTGTTGGCTGACTGTTCTCCTGGGGATGCTCTAAATCAAACCTTGGGAAAGTTAGTTGTTGGACTATAACTGCCAGAACCAGCCAGCCAGCATGAACACTGCGCCATTGGGGATTATAGGATTTCCCAAGCTGTGGTGTGACATATCATGGCTGGAGCACAGCTTCTAGGGATGCTGTAGGAATAGCTTCAAGCATTATCACTCTTTTTGTTTTTACAACCATTGCTGTACTGCTGACTTTCCTACTGAGCATATATAGGTTATGACTATAAGACTGATAAGCCAGGATACCCAACAAGGCATGATTGTACACCATGGCAATGTAATTCATGTCAAAAGAAGCAAAAGTAATTTTACATAATAATAATTTAAATTGTTTACATAAATCATTTTAATTAAGCACATCTTTTGGTATTTGTTTATTCTGCATTACTTAGTTTGCTTCCGCTAATCATGGGAGAGTAGCTGTTTGAAAGATTGCTTTGCCTTTTCATGAGGCAATGCTCCCTGCAGACTCTGAGAGCTCTGACACCAGAATCTCTCCAGTATCCTGCTAGGCTCATGCTAGAAGCTGGAAAAGATCAACATTTCCACTCCTTGTGCCCTTTCATGGCCTCTCCTTGTTTCCTTTACAAAACAATTCCCCCCTTCCCCCTGCCTGAAACTAATGGGAGTTTATTTACATTAGCTCCAGGACTGGCACATTATTTCTTGTGGGAGGTAGTCAGAAGGAAGGAGAGTTGTGGGCACAAGGAATCCACAGCTTCTTCCCACATCCTGCAGCATGTCCCCTCTTCTTCCTTTTTAGCATTAGTGGTTGATGCCTGTGGGCCTTATCGTACCACACTACACAGGGCTGTTATTCCACTTTAACTGTCATGGCAATATCGTGTGGAATCATGGGATTTGCGGTTTAGGGAGAAGCAATTAGAATTCTCAGCCAGAGAGCTCCAGTGCCCATGGCCTCTTGGAACCAAAAGATGACACCATAGCAGTGCAAACTTAAACCCAAGATCAGTTGGTTGTAGGGATTAGGGACACATTTCTCCTGCTGGATGATTTCACGAGCTCTGCTAACAGAGCGTAAGATCTGCCAGCAGCTGGTCCTTAGTCATTCTGGCCAGTTAGGACTGGTCTCTTAGCCTCCCTTTCTCACTTCTGCAGGTTCATCATGCATTATGTGACCATACATTTGCACTCCTGCCAATGGCAGATTTTCCAAGGATGCTGAGTTCTGTGCTCAGCATCAAATTTAGCACTATAGCAATTGGAAAATAAACTCACCCTGATTATATGGCTCAGCAGAGATCAAAACATTAATTTTGTATTGCAGAATGACCATCTTTAGTTTGTCTGTCAATGCTTAGCTTTTAATTGTTGAAAATAACTTCATTGTTATGCAAGCTATAACTTAGCTTATTTAAAAATCATGTGATTACATCAGCCCAAATGGAAATTTACATCTGAATAGGCTACAGCTGGGGTGAATGAAATCAGCTCTCCAAAACAGCTAGTTAGCAAACATCTGAAAACTACCCGCAGTCTATAAGACCATCTTTGTATTAACACTGGGCTTCTTTGCATTAACACTGCGGTGTTGTTTATGGATTATTTCAATCATTTGATGATGCCAGCAGTGTTCAAAACAGAAGTTAGAAATTGTGGCTTTCAGTTTATGTGTATTTCAAACTTGAATGTTGTTGTGTGCTGTCACAGTCATTTCTAACTCATGGTGACCCTAAGGTGAACTTATCATGAGATTTTCTGGGGGCTGAGAGTGTCAAACCTTGGTCTGCAGATTTGTAGTCCAGCACTCAAACTACACCATGCTGGCTGTCCATAAACTTGAATACAACTACAGTTGATCCTCCACATTTGCTAGCGTTGGGGCACAGGACCCCCACAAAAGTGTGAAAATTGCAAATATCAAAAAGTGTGTGTGTGTGTGTGTGTGTGTGTGCTTGTGGAAAGGGAGCTGAGGCATGGTGGGGAGGATGAGCATCCAGGATCCAAATCAGGTCAGGGAAAGAAGAGGGAAGGGGTGGGTGGATCCAATAGTTGCTCTCTTCACCTATTTCCTTTTGGATGTGGCGGGGGGTATCAGGAGAGGATTTGCGGTGCTGAGAAATCAGGATGTGAGCCATCCTTAGCTGGCCAGGCAAGCAGCTGGTGGAGAAGGAAGAAGACCAGAGATGAGTTTTTAAAAGGCTACACAGTCTGATTGGAGCCATTGAGAAGGAAGATTTCCCTTGAAAAGGAGCACCCAATGTGGGAAGAGGAGGAGTTGAAGAAACTCGCAAAAAATCAAATCCATAAAAACCAAACCGACAAATGTGGAGAGCCAACTGTACATAAATTCAGGTAATCCAACTAAAAGTCTCAGGAGGATGATTTATTTATTTATTTATTTTAGTTATATACTTTTTAAAATCAAAAGTAGGGATGGGCCAAACAAATCCTCGAATCCTGGCCAAGGATTCGAGAGTCGGGAATCCAAATCCCGGCACCTAAACAGCAAATTGAATCTTTTGAATCCAGCAACCAAGTTTGTCTGTTTGTTTTCAAAATTGGCACCTCTGGAGCCCACCAAAAGCCTGATCAGCCAGCGGGCCCCTGGACACATAAAAATCACGTGCCCCAGAGGCTGCCAGTGGTCACTTGTGCTATGTGCTCAGCCACTCGGGCTGCCTGTGCTCGCCCACTCAGCCTGTGTGCTCGCCTGCTCATGCTGCCTGCCTGTGCCCACTTGTGCTACCTCCCTCTGCAAAGTAATTATTCTCTTCTTCTCTATTCTTTTGACTTGAGACTGGACGTCAGGGTAGAGCAGGGCTTTCCAAACGGTGTGTCGTGACACATTAGTGTGTCGCCTGTAGTGTGTTGGTGTGTTGCCTCCTTGGCGGAGAAAGACCCACACCCCCAGGCCTGACCCACTGCCGTTGCTCTCATTTTGGCCTTTCCCCGGCGAGAGCGACATCAGTGAGCCAGGACTGGGTAGGAGGGGGCTGCCTTTCTCCCTGCATTGCTCTCATTGGAGCCTTTCTCCAGCAAGAGCGATGGCAGCTATCAGGACCGGGTAGGAGGGGGCTGCCTTTCCCCACCCTAGCTAGGCCTCTGGGTACTGCGCATGCCTGATCAGTTGGAAAGATTTGAAGTGAATGTGAACAGGCACAGGAGCTCTGTAGGTGTGTACTATGAGGGATTGTTCTCTCACTTTATCACTGAGAGAGTGGAGTGCTGTTATTTTCTTATTTAGTTACTTACACTGCAGTTGAATTACCCCTAAAATGGATAAATTTCTCATTAAGAAACGAAAAGCTGGTGAAGATGACATTTGCAATGAACAAAATGTAGCAGCTGTAGAGAAAACTGCTCAAGAATCAAATGCTAAACGGTCTGTATTTGTACGTAAGTTAGTTTAGCCTCCAGTTTGCTAATAAAACTGAAATTACTGTGTCGCGAAATTATGCATGTCTGAAAAGTGTGTCACCAATGTGAAAAGTCTGGAAAGCTCTGGAGTAGAGAATTGGGACTGGACTAGAGGCTGATGTTTTGTTTTTTTTTAAGTGCCTTCCTTGTTGCAGGACTTGAGACTTGACTGGAAGGTGCAGTCTTCTTGAGATTTCAAGGACAGCTGAAAGATTCCTTTGCCAAGTTCCAACATGAAGACAGTACTGACACAGATGATACAGCTTTTATTGGGACTCTCGCATCAGTTCCTTTAAGTCCTAGTCCAAGCTCAGCAGCTTCCTCCTTTGGAGAGCCAAGCCCTTTAGAATCACCCTCAGTGAAATGCAAGACAGCATCTTCTTACCAATTGACTCTGAAAGCCTTAATGTACACCATTCAAAGTTTCAAGCCTGGAGACAGAAGAGCTAAAACCATCACAAGGTTGGTTGCCAAAATGATCTGCAAAGATAACCAGCCATTGTCCATGGTGGACAATGGCTTCAGAAAGTTGATAAGAAAGTTGAAAGCTGATAATGGACAATGGCTTCAGAAAGTTGATAAGCCACCCTGAGCCACAGTACAGCATCCCAAGCATGAAACACTTTGCCCAAAAGGTGATCCCAGAGGTGTATGAAGACGAAAAAAGAAACATGGAGACTCTTTTAGAGAACACTGACTTTGTTGCAGTGACAACTGACATGTGGGCCTCCACAAGTTGTGACAATTACTTCAGTTTAACAGTTCACTTCATAGATGACAACTTTGAGTACCATCACTTGTGCTTAGAATGCATTCCCTTTGCAGAGGTTTCCCACACAGCATCTGCAATACAAGCTTTCATCACTACCACTATGAAAGAATGGAATCTCTTGCACAAAGTTGTGTGTGTCATGAGAAACAATGGGCTGAATATGGCTGCAGCTTTGGAACACAGTACCTTTGACCATTTGCTCTGCCTTACTCACACCTTTCAGTTAGTTGTCAAAGATGGCTTACTGAACAAGACTGAAATTAAAGGGATCATGTCTGCCTGCCAGAGTATTATGGGACATTTCCAGCACTCCTCCAAAACCATGAAAGTGTTACAAGCTTTTCAAGCCAAGCTAGGTGTGAAACCCCATCGGTTGATACAATATGAACTGACTAGATGAAATTCTCAGCATCACATGCTCAGTCATCTCATGGAACAAAAGCAAGCTGTTTTACTATCTGCTTCAGAGTTGAATTTTCAGGTGGATCTGACCACTCGACAATGGACCACTATAGAAGAAGTGATACAACTCCTAGATGTGTTTGATAGCGCAACATTTGTGGCCAGTTCCAGTGAAGTGACCATCTCAGAAACAATTTCTTTAGTGAATAGCACCACTTTTACTCTCCAAAACTTCAAATCAACCTTCGGTTCCATCCAGGGTTTCCAAAATGACTTGCTAACATCTCTGAAGAGGTGCTATCAGTCTGTGGAGTCAGAAAAACTGTATGCTTTTTGAACTCTCCTGGACCCCCACTTCAGAGCCAGTGTCTTTTTGAACAAAGAACATCTTGATCAAGTGAAATCAACACTGGTATCTGATCTTCATTTGCAAACAGATGCCACTGAGCTGCAGTCATCACAAGAAAGAGAAAGAGACAACACTCCAGCATTGTCAAACAAACCAGAAGGAGTTCATAGCTAGTGGAGACACTATGCTCAGTTGATGACCCCATCCAGCAGCAGTAAGGACAGTTGCACTTTGTCTCCTGAAGATGAAATCAATGCCTACTTGCCAGAACCACTGTTTCCGCCATCTGCGGACATCTTCAAGTACTGGAAGGACAACAAAAATTTCCCAATTTGAAGAAACTGTCCAAAAAGTTCCTAATTACACCACCATTGACAGTAATGTCAGAAAGACTCTTCAGCACATCAGGTGTCATAGCTGATAAAAAATGCAGTAGGCTAGATCCAGAGCAAGTTAGAATCCTGGTGTTTTTGAACAAAAATCTGCATTAGAGGTTTCAGCTATGTTTTTTTGTTTGTTTGTTTGTTTGTTTACATTGCCCTGAAAGTCAGGCAGGAACTCTTATAAGTTTAAAAGTAATATGTTTTTGATTGTTCTTAATTTTGTGGAAAGAATCAAGACTCAGGAGTTTATTACTTCCTGTAGTAGATGAACATGTTAAATTGCATTTGTATCTTCTTAAGAAGTATATGGATATGTTTCCTGAAAATGAAAACTATATTTAATTTGTTTTTCAGTAAACAAAGATGTTAAATTGTGCTTCAAAACACTTTTCATTAGAAGTGCTTTCTTTGCTTTGCTTTTTAAATCCTTTTTTAAAAAATTATTCAAAAGATTCGAGATTTGTGAGATTTGTGGATTCGCAGAACCTTCCAGGGATTCGGATTCAGAAAATTCTGGATTTGTCCCATCCCTAATTAAAAGAAACATTGTTCTCAACATAGTTTCGACATAGCAAGAAAAAATAAAAATATCTTCCCAGGCTGATTTAATATGCCAGTTTTTAGATGACATAATTGGACCAAGTATGAACTTGCAGCATGGAGCCCTTTCACACTACACAGTTGTAGCATTGTGATTCCATTTTAATGGCCACGCTTCCACCCTGTGGAATCCTAGGATCTGCACTTTTTGAGAAGGGCATTTAGAATCCTCAGCCAGAAAGCTTTAGTGGCTTCCCAAACTACAAGTCTGAAAGAATTTTGTGGGATGCAGCCATGGCAGCAAAAGTAGAATCATAATGGTGTAAAACAGCCCATGACTCCCTCCTGCATATAAACAATGATTTCATCCCTATTTCATCACATATATGCAATTGAAACAATCATTTTCAAAAAGTTTATCTTTTTCCATGTGTCTGAAATTATGTTATACCATGTCCTAACATACACCCATGCCTGAAGAAGAGTACTACAAAGCCTGCTGGATATTTTGTAACTTTTTGATTGATCCTACTAAAAATAATTTTCTGTTAGGGTTTTGATTCTTTTACTGAAATGGAGTAACACAGCTGCCTGCAAGGAATTGATAAAAGAGAGAAACTTCCTTTAAAACAGAGTTTGAAGATGTTACTTTGGGGAACTACAACTCACAGAAAATGGCAACCAACATAGTGAATAACAGAGTATTTAACCAGAGAGAGAGAGAGCTAAATCATAGAGCTGGGCAATGGCTGTGTTTTTAACCAGAGAATGAACTCTTTCAAAGACTTTAGAAAAGCAACATTTTGAACTACAACTCCAAGCAACTGCCAGCTAGCATGGCCAATAAGACAGCATGTCACCCAGGAAAACACAGATCTCTGCTTCTTCATCCTAGGCCATTTGTGCACGACGATGCTCCCATGCGTCGTCTTGTCACAGTCCTGGCAGCATCCTGCGGGGAGGAAGCGTACCAGGAAGGCTCCCCTCCATACCTCATGGGCTCCCTGCGGAAGGGAGCACGCTGCCCTCACCTCTTCCTTCTATAGTGCATCCAGGCAGCTTCCATTGCTACGCTGGGGAAGGAAGCATTGCCAGCGCACTTCCAGCCCTTCCACATGTCTGGGAAGGGCGAGAGCACCGCGTGATGGCAGCTGCAAAATGGATTTTTTTTCGTTTTGCAAATGCTACACATCCGCATCTCTTGGGGACAAGATGGTGGTGGGACGATGACGATGTCATACAGAAGCACGACCAGCCAACCGTTGCCATCCTGGCCTCACAGCAGCACAGCCCCATCGGGCAGAAATGGCCCTAGACTGAAAATGGAGCTTATTCTGCTGTCAGATGGCTTGTGTCAGGAAGTAACTTGTTACCCTGCACAAAGGAATTACCTGTTAGTCAATTTCTTTTTACAACAGCTAAAACAAAAATACAATTATGATTGTAATCTATTGAGAGATAGCTTACTTCTTTTGCAGTGTGCCTAGTTACTTTCATAGTTACAAAGGGTGATTCCCCACTGTTTAGGTATGATTTTTACCACAGGCCAGCAGCTTGTAGTACGTTAGTGTTGTCAGGGTAATGTGAGGTATGCACCTCAGAGCATGCGCTGAGTGCTTATCAGGGAGCAACGTTCAGCTGCAACCAGTTGCTCCAGACAGGAAAAAGAAGTCTCGCAGACTCAAAACAATAAGTCTTAGTGCTGTTTATTCAACAGAGTACATGAGATAAAAGTTAGGGCTTCTGGTAACATGCACAAAACAGTCCGGCACAATAAGCAGCAGAACAGATGCATGTTTAGATGCAAGCCAAAAAATAGCCCTTACAGCAGCATGACCAGAGGCAATTGAACCTAAGGTAAATTACATTGTCACCCCTAAGCCTTTTTAAGGTCTTAACCACTTCCCAGTCCAAATAGGGTGACCCAATTGCATTTATAGCATGCAAAGTCCTCATATTGAGTACTCTATGATGATGTAAGACCTTTCAAGGCAGGCTAGCCAAAACATTTCTTCACAGCTGCCTTCGAGGTCACATCATCTCATTCTTTTGTCCACTTAGAAAAACCTTTCCTGGCCACACTGCACTCACACTCTGAATGCCCTGACAGGTGTGTGTTTCTAAGTAACTGAACGTAAGTGTGTTAGTTGCATTAATATTTCCCGCATAAACTAAAAAGTGCTGTTTTCATCTACTAGCTAAGTACTGCAGGTATCACTAAGTGACAGGAATAATCTTTAAATTACACCATATTAATGCAAAAACCCAAAGTGCTAATTACAACTGTAACAATTAATGACTATAGAGAATATTTCAGAACTGTAAAGCATCTAATTACTTTTTTAAAGTAACATTCAAATCTGCTCCTGTGTCCAGGAAATCTTAGAAGAGCTGGACAGTAAGTACAAAAAAAACCACAAATAATTACAGTGCATGGAAATTAAATTTCCATAAATAACCTCAAGTGTGTTCTACAATGCAACCTAATTTCCACTTCATGGTAGTAAGTCAGCATCCCGAGCCAAGCAAAACACTCTGGCCAAAATCCTGGATCAGGGAAACACAGCATAAACGTCTGCTCAGCAGAACTATTCTGAGCCTCCTTTTCTACCCACCCCACACCTGCTGCAGTTCCCCCCTCTCAATTCAGCCATTTAGTGGCTGCTGAAGAGCAGTGGGCAGCAGAGCAGTGTCCAGCTACACACCTACTGTTGGGTATATAGTGATATGTATCTCCCAGTATCTCCCAGGATTCCTTTGGCGGTCCCTGTGTGTGTGTGTGTGTGTGTGTGCCTGTGTGTGTGTGCCTGTGTGTGTGTGCCTGTGTGTGCCTTCAAGTTGCCTGTTGCCTTATGACAACCCCTTGAATTTCATAGAGTTTTCTTAGGCAAGGAATATTCAGAGGTGGTTTTGCCAGTTCCTTCCTCTGAAATATGGCCAATAACACGTGGTATTCATTGGGGGTCTCACATTCAATACTAACCAGAGCTGACCTTGCTTAGCTTCCAAGATCAGACAGGATCTGGTGCCTTTAAGGTATTTAGGCTCTTGAGGATGTCATTATTGCTGTGCATCCAGCTATAAAAAACATAGCTGGATTCTTCTGCAGTAAATGGCCATTTGGGAAGAGGTTCAGCAGGTAAAACACGAGAAGAGAGAAGTTGGTTGCTGCACAAACTTAGTATATAATTCCAGCCTCTGCAACAATCAAAAAATGACTTATGCAGGTATAAGTTGGGCTTAGACCTTTGGAAGCCCCTAGCAGGATGCCAGCCACTCTTTCTAGAGCTTACAGAAGACACTTTTCAAGACTATAGTTCAGGACTACCATTTCCAGAATCCACCAGCCAGCTTTCAAGTCATTTCTTACTTTATGGCAAAGCTAAGGTGAACCTGTCACAGGGTTTTCTTGGCAATTTTTATTCAGAGGGAGTTTGCCTTTGGCTTCCTCTGAGGCTGAGAGAGTATGGCCTGCCCAAGTCACCTAGTGGGTATTCAGATCCTGGTTTCCAGAATCATAGTCCAATGTTCAAACCCTTATACCACGCTAGTTCTCTTTGAAAGTTGTAACACCCCACCAAAAAAGGTGGTTTTTCCCAACTGTAACTTTTTCCTTCATTCCATCCTTAAGCCTTACTTGCTGTTCATTGCCCCAGCACTTGAAGACTTGGTTTTGGGAAGTTAGGGTCTAAAGCCAAGTAAGGGCAATTAGAAGCGCATGCTTTACCCTTCCCTTACTGCTCCCAAAGTGCTTTTGTCCTTCAGGATTCTAGATGTATGTTTCTGAGAATGAATACACATGAAGAATCTTGGTGGGAGGAGGAGCTCAGGTGATTTTTGAACACCTTTCCTGTTCACTCCAAGCTTCAGCCTCTAAGGCTGCTTCATTGAAGTTGAAACATCAGGGCTTAATTTAAATTGGTATAAATTCTGCAGCTTACTGTCAAGTCCAACATTTTGTTCACTTCACCACATTTCTCTGGATTAACTCCCTTCACATAAAACCAGTAATTATGAGCAGCTGACAACCTGACCATGACAGAGTATGTAGATTGAATTCAGTTTTGATAAATCAGAGTTTACTAATCTAATTGGTTTTGCCTGTGCTGTGGCTATGCCAAGTTCTAACAGGATTTGTGGAGTCCACTTTCTATTATTTTTTCCCATAGAAATGATCTTTCATCAAGAAAGTCAGGACCAATAAAGCTGACTAGGACTTAGTATATCTTCATAAAAATGCCAGGAGACAAAAATATCAAGACAACCATACACCATCTCACCATATCTTTCACAATGACAAGGGCAATGAATCATATATGTATGGTTCCCCTCTTAGTCCCAGCTGACATGGTAAATTGTATGCTGGAAAGTTGACCTAAAGGTGGATTTGTAAGTGGTTGACTGACCGTACCCAAAGGGTGGTCACCAATAGCAGATTCTCATCCTGGAGAGAAGTGACTAGCAGGGTGCCACAGGGTTCTGTCCTGGGTCCGGTGCTGTTCAATATCTTCATTAATGACTTGGATGAAGGAATAGAGGGCGCGCTGATCAAATTTGCAGATGACACCAAATTGGGAGGGGTTGCTAATACGCCTGATGACAGGATCAAAATTCAAAAGGACCTGGACAGATTGGAGAGCTGGGCCAAGGCTAACAAAATGAATTTCAACAGAGAGAAATGTAAAGTCCTACACTTAGGAAGGAAAAATGGTATGCAGAAATATAGGATGGGGGACACGTGGCTGGCTAACAGTACACGTGAAAGGGATCTAGGAGTCTTAATAGACTACAAGCTGAACATGAGTCAGAAGTGTGATGCGGCAGCCAAGAAAGCCAACGCAATTCTTGGTTGCATCAATAGGAGTATGGTGTCTAGATCGAGGGAGGTATTGGTACCACTTTATTCTGCTTTGGTTAGACCTCATCTTGAATACTGTGTCCAGTTCTGGGCACCCCAATTCAAGAAGGATATGGATAAACTGGAGCAGGTCCAGAGGAGGGCAACCAAAATGGTGAGGGGCCTGGAAGCCATGCCCTATGATGACAGACGTAGAGAGCTGGGTATGTTTAGTCTGCAGAAGAGAAGGTTGAGAGGGGACATGATAGCCATGTTTAAATATTTGAAGGGATGTCATGTCGAGGAGGGAGTGGGCTCGTTTTCTCCTGCTCTTGAGACCAGGATAAGGAGCAATGGATACAAGCTGCAGGAGGGGAGATTCCACCTGAACATCAGGAAGAATTTCCTGATGGTCAGGGCTGTCCGGCAGTGGAATGTGCTGCCAAGGAGTGTGGTGGAGTCTCCTTCTTTGGAGGTTTTTAAGCAGAGGCTGGATGGCCACTTGTCGGGAGTGCTTTGAGGGTTTTCCTGCATGGCAGGGGGTTGGACTGGATGGCCCTTGTGGTCTCTTCCAACTCTACATTTCTATGATTCTATGATTCTATGAAATCAGTGCCATTCATTGTAGGTAAATTGACTATCACCCTTTTGCATCCTAAAGGGCTAGCGACTATTGACCTTGATGTCTTCTTCTGTGCAGCAAAGAATAGAATACTGTACTTCTAGCTATTTTTCAACATTTGTTACTCTTGACTTTGTCAGGACAGCCATGAAAAAACATACTAATACAGTTGTTTTTAAAAAAGATGACTTCTGATATTGAGGGGAACACTGTGAAACCCAAACCTTTGCATCCTGTTTATTCAAAAGAGTGGATCCATACATAATAAAGGATGTCACTGTGTCTGTTTGAAACCTCAGAGAATTGTCTCAATACAAAATTCATTGTAAATGCATAATGGGGATTCCAATCGCTCACTGAAATGATTGGAGGCATTTAATGACAGAATCAGAGAACTGGAATGGGCCCCATGGGCCATTGGGTCCAACCCCCTGCTCAGTTCAAGATTTCCAGCTAGAGCATCCCCAGCAGGGAGCTCTCCAGCTTCTTTTTGAAAACATCCAGAGAAGGAGACCTTTCTAGGCAACTGGTTCCACTGCTGAACCACTCTTACTGTCAAGAAGTTCCTTCTAACGTTCACTTGAAATCTACTCTCCCATATTTTAAAATCATTAGACCTAGTTCTATTGTCTGAGGCAGCAGAGAACAAGGCTGCACTCTCCCCAATTTGTGGCAGCCCTTGAGTGCGCAATCATGTCACCCCCCCCAATCTTCTCTTCACCAAGCTGAACATACCCAGCTCCTTCAACCTGTTTTCCTCTCCATATATCTGATCATCTTCATTGCTCTTCCCTGAACCTGCTCCAACTTGCCTAGTTTTTGTTGTTAATTGTCATCAATTTGACTTCAATATATGATGACCCTATGAATGAGATACCTTTTCATCAACAGTCCTCAAGTCTTGCAGACTCAAGGTTGTGGATTCCTGGATTGAGTCTAACCATCTGTAATGCAATCTTCCTCTTTCCTTACTGCTTTCTGCTTTATAAGTATTATTGTTGCTTCTAATGAGTCATGTCTTCTCATGATATGTCCAAAGTACAACAGTCTCAGTTTAGTTATTGTGGCTTGTAGGATGAGTTAAGGCTTGATTTGCCCTAGCACCCATTTATTTGTCATTTTAGCAGTCCTTGGTATCCATAGAACTCTTCTTCAGCATCACATTTCAAGGGAGTTGATTTTCTTCCTGTCAGCTTTCTTCAGTGTCCAGCTTTCACAACCATATACAGAAATTCAAAATACGATGGCATCCTAACTATAGCATTCAATGATATATCTTTATACTTGAGGATTTTGTCTGGTTGCTTCATAGCTGCCCGTCTAAGTCCCAGTCTTCTTCTGATTTCTTGACTGAAGTCTCCATTCTGATTAATGACTGAGTCAAGGCATGAAAAATCTTGAACTATTCAATGTTTTCATTGACTATTTTAAAGTTATATAAATCGTCTGAGTCATTTTGTTGTTGTTGTTTTCTTAATGCCTTTGCACTTTCTTTCTTGACTTTCTTCAGTAATCATTCCAAGTCTTTGTTATTTTCTGCTAGTAGTATGATGTCATCTGCACATCTTAAATTGTTGATGTTGCTTCCCTAAGTTTAATCCTGCTTTACGTGTGTTATAGTCACTATACAAGTTAAACAGGGTGATAAAATGCAGCCTTGCCTGGCCCCTTTGCCAATTGGAAACTATTCTTGTTTTAACACATTCTGTCCTCACACTAGCCTCTTCACCTGAGTACAGCTTATGCATCAGGACAATTAAATGTTGGGACACATCCATTTGTTTAAGAGCAATTGATAGTTTTTCATGATCTACACAATCAAAAGCTTTGCTATAATCTATAAAGCACAGGCTGGGTTTTTTTAAAAAAAAAATCTTGGGTACACTCCATTATCCAATACGTGTTTGTAATATGCTCTGTAGTGCCTCTTTTTTTTCTGAACACATCTTAGACATCAGACATTTCTTATCCAATATTTGGTAAAAGTCTTTGTTGTAGAATTTTGAGCATTGCTTTGCTTGCATAGGGAATTAATGCAGTGCCCTTGTGGTTACTGCATTCCCTGATATCCCCTTTCTTGGGAACTGGAATATATATTTAGCATTTCCAATCTGTTAGCCATTCTTTTGCTTTCCATATTTGCTGACAGATTTTAGTGAGAACTAAGCTAACTAAGCTAGTTAGAACTGTCTTTGTAGCTTGAAACATCTCTGTTGGTATGCCATCTGTTCCTGGTGATTTATTTGTTCCAACTGCTCTGAGTGCAGCTTCCACTTCACTTTCTAAAATTGTAGGTTCATCTTTGAATGGTTCTTCCATGAATGAATCTGTCATCTTTTCATCTGTTTTCTATAGTTCTTCAGTGTATTGTTTGCATCATTTTTAATTTGTTTTCTCTTGTCCTTTGTATTTGTTTTCATCTTCTGTATCTCTGCATTGATTGTTATAGAGCAGTGGTTCTCAACCTGTGGGTCCCCAGATGTTTATGGACTTCAGCTCCCAGAAGCCCCAGCCACTATGGTCAATGCTCAGGGCTTCTGGGAGCTGAAGTCCAAAAACATCTGGGGACCCACAGGTTGAGAACCACTGTTATAGAGATTCCTTGTCCCTGCTTGCAAGTTGCCGAATAGCTGCATTCAGGATTCTATCAGTAATGACAGCCTGAATACTTATCCAAAAGCAAACTCTAAACACTAAGATATGAATTCTAGAGGAAAAGCTGAGGGATAAGATGGGAGCCACAGCAAAACTCACAGTAAAATTAAAGGTGAGAACAAACAAAGCTTTAGACATCCACATACAGATCCTTCTTCTTCCATCCCTGCATTTTTTTACCCCTTTCAGACTGTAATATGTCTTATTGATAGATCTATACATGCCACAAGGCACACATTGCTGGCCCTCAAAGACTGATCTCCAGAGACTAAGGCAGCAGTTATATAGAGCTAGTGGCTGCTAGCTCCACCCACAAGCAGATCAGTGACCCAGCAGAAGCCCCTCCCTTTAGACCATGTGCTCAGGGAGTACACATGGCCAAAACCAAACAGAAGCCCCCCCCCCCCAAAAAAAAACTTTATTCTTATTACAGTGTTAACAACTAAAGTTGAGAGATCTTTTTTGGAGTCCAGTTCCCAGTACTTGTCAAGGAAATTCTACGACATGGGAATTAAAAAAGGAACTTTTTCAAGTCCCACAAATGTTGGGACTTTTATACATAAATAAAAGTGATACAGTTCTGCCTCCAGATAGAGCAACAGAATTTGCCAGCTAAGATCAGGAAGTAAAAATGCTACAAAACACTGGTCCTTAGTTGTAATTTTGAAACATTTCTTACTGTTCCCATGGAATTTAAAAATCAAGGTTTAGCTTAGATGGACTTAGTTAACTGCTGATCTTAAGGAATGCAAGAAATGTCAGAGTAGAGGACCACACACAACATAATTTTAAGGTTAGAACAGCTAGTTGTTTTAAATGTAAATTGATGCCTGGAACAACATACCTTAAAGCATCTTTGAAATATTGTCAGTGAAAGTCTTAGTTGGATGATGGATAATACGACTTGTTTCTTGGTGCTGAAACTTCTAGTTTCTTGTGAATCTGGGCTGCCTATTATATAGAAACTATCTCTGTCTTCCAAAAGAATACAAATTATTTAACTTGATTAAAAGGTTTGTGGTCCTGTAGGAGCCAGTTAGGATTGCTAATATGTTTTCTGTAAACATAAATTCAAATTGCAAATGATATGCATGGCCTATTTTGTCCCTGCTATGATAATGAGAGCTTTTAATTAGTCTGGAGAGAAAATCCACAAGGAGATAGATGAAGAAGCTAATTAATGGTCAGTTTCTTCTGAGAGGTTTTTAGTGAGTGGATGTCAACGTATTCCCAATGGCTGTAATTCTACTTTGGCATGTCACCACCCCCGTACTAATTAGGGGCCTGCTGGTTGCATACCAATGATATAGATGATTGTGTGAGCATATGCCTTCATGTTGCTTGTCAATTTATGGTGACCCCATGAATTTCATAGGGTTTTCATAGGAAAGGAATATTCAGAGGTAGTTTTGCCGGTTCCTTCATCTAAGATCTGAGCCATTTCTGCACTAGACTTTTATAGCGCTATGATTCCACTTGAAACATCTTATGGAATCTTGGGGTTTGCAGTTTCGGGAGGGGCTGGCTGGCCCCTCCCAAAACTGCAAACCCCAGGATTCCATAGGATGTTTCAAGTGGAATGATAGTGCTATAAAAGTCTAGTGCGGAAATGGCCATAGTCTACAGCACCTGGTATTCATTGACAGTCTCTCATGCAAGTACTAACCAGAGTTGATTTTGCCTAGCTTCCAAGAGAAGAAGGGATTTGGGGTATTTAGGCCATATAGATGATTACTCTTCATCAAAAACATCTTTTCACACTCACAATTGATAATGCACTTTTCCTACATTCTTAGTATTACTGGGAAAGATCTAGGGAAGACAGAATGGCCAAAAGGAGGAAAAGGATTGGGGTCTTTATACACAATTTTAGCCCTATGATTCCACTTTGACTGCGATGTCTGAATCCCATGGAATCCTGAGGTTTGTAGTTTGGTAAGGTACTAGACTACTCTGACTGACAATTCTAAATTTCCTTCAAAAAACCGCAAATACAAGTATTCCAGAGAATGCAGGCATTACAGAGCTATAATGGCTTAATAAGAAAGGTCCTTGGGCCTACATGGAAATCACTGAGTGATCTGCAGTGGTTTGCTGATTTCCACTCATTTTAACAACAGCAGCAACAAAATGTGACAAATGGAGAGATGATATGTAACTATGGGAGTGGGGCCTTAGCTCTTTAAATACCTCAAGGGCCTTTAAAGAAAGGAAGGAACTGGCTTGTTCTTTGCTGCCCCAGTAAGTCTAAGGTTTTGAATTATAGGAGAATACATTTCAATTGTACAGTAGAAGAAATTTCTTTATGGTGAGAGTGGTTCAGCAAAGGAACCAATTGCCTAGAGAGATAGCAGAGTCTCCTTTTCTAGACATCTTCAAAAGAGGCTGGACAGCTACTTGCTGGGGATGCTTTAGCTGGAGATCCTGCATTGATCAGGGAAGCCACATCCAACTCCATAATTCTATTATTCTGTGATTCTTCTTTCCCTGGTAATAACTGTCTCTACAACATCACCCATGCATTCCATGCTGCAATGAGGCTTTTAAAAACAATTTTTGGTATCAATAGTTTAAAACAGCATAGGGAACATTTGACTATATACATGGTTTGGACTTCAGGTCCCAGGAGCCCCGTCCATAGTGACTGATGAAAAACGATTGTGGGATTTATAAACCAAAACTCTAGAGGGTCACACATTTCCTGGACCTGGTTTACGAACAGTGTGGTAGTTCCCAAATCAGTAGGAAGATAACAAGAACTTCAAAGGAAGTATTCAAAGTGCTGAACCTGCTTGGGGGATTCCATGACTTCCATGTCAGTGGGCTGGTGACTGACACATCAGTCAAATTTCACAGACCAGACTTCGCAGAAGCTCACCTGAAATCAGAAAACATCTTGAACCATTTATGAAGTCCAGTAGTCCCAGTGGTCTAATCATGATAGTAAACAGTCACACTTACAAGTGGAAAAAATGCATGATGTCATGTTACAGAATGCATGAGAAATATGCCCAAGGAAGCACATTTTCAGGTAAATGGACATGCTATGGATATTGAAATGTCAATATCACCCTAGAAGATGGAGAAGACAGGTTAGATCCAAGAGATCCAGAAGTTGTGTTCTGCAAAGGCCTGGCTGCAGAGCTACAAGAGCAAGATGCATATTAGTCTTCTTTGAAATTGTTTTTGTTCAGTATCACTTCCTAAAGGTACCTGTTTCGACTGAGCACTTTTGAAGTACTTAGATGAGTCACACAGTGGTGATTTGCAGTGAGGCAGCTTATTATGATAGCTCCTTTGGCCATGACACCAAGGAGAACTCATATAGAAATGTCCTGTGGCCATCCCTGGAAATGTCTGACCTGACCACAGTGACACGTACTTTAGTTATATCCCATTTGGATTACTTTAGGGGAGAGCATCAGGAAATACCAGGTACTGTAGGCTATATTCAGATTAAGGCAATGGCAAGCAATCTCTAAATATTCATTGCCTAACGAAAAAAAATATGAAATTCTTGGGAATGCCATAAGTCAACTAGTGTCTATGTAAGGGGCTCTGGGTGGGCTCCTTCTGAAAACTGCTCAGAAACTTCAGTTGACCCAAAGAGTTTCAGTCAGATGGTTAACTGAGGCTGGTTACAAGGAGCACACAAAGAACACTGGCTACCAGTCTGTTTCTGGGCACTATTCAGAGTGGTGGTTATGACCCATAAAGCCCTATATAGCTGGAGTCCAGGCTATCTGAAGGACTGTGTCTTCCTATATGAGCCTGCCTGGGCTCTAAGATGTTCAGGGAAGGCCCGTCTCTTGGTCCCACCAGCTTCCCAAGCTTGTTTGGTTGGAACACAAGAGAGGCCCTTCTCAGTTGCTGTACTTGCTTACTTCTGAGTGGATAGGTTCAGTTTGGAAAACACACTGAAACTGAACAACTGAAATGGAATCTTCAGAAGTTCATTAAAATTGCAAGCAATATTGCAAAGAAGCATTAACAATGAAATTAGCAAGAACTAGAAACTCCCTTGTTTTTTGAGATCTTCTGACCTTGTGAGTGCAAAGATACTCAGTTCAGCCTGTTCATTTCAGATGTCTCATTAATTTCTTTGAGCTAGAAATTAGCCATTTCCCCCCCGATAGTTTTTTAAAATTATTTGCTTTTTGTTTACAGTCAGATAGTTATTGTGGCTATCAATATACCATACACATTTGAAAATTCATCTTTTGTTTCTGAACATCTGGGTCAAATGCTAATTTCAGTGGAACAACAGTGTTAAAATATCAATTTAACATTATGTCTAAACAATGTTTTTAAGACTAATTCTCTGCAAAGCTTCCCGTGGAGACTTTATTAATGCTTCCCATGGAGACTTCCCATGACTTTATTAATACAGATCCTTTTCAAACTGCAGGGCTCCCATTTTGGCTTGAAGCATAGTTTGTCTAACCTAGACAAATTTTGTTTGAAAATTATCCTAAATTATCCTAAAGGAGAATAGCCAGGAGTCTGCCAGAAAAAGCAAAATCTCTGCTCATTGCAGTTTGTGTGGAATTGCTTTACTTAAAACGGGGCTAGGGAACCTTTGGCTCTTCAAATGTTGCTAGACTGCAACTCCGATTAGTCTTAGCTGGCACAGCCAATGATGGGAGTTGCACTTCAGCAACATTTGGGGAGCAATTTGTTCCCAATCCCTGTCTTAAAAAGAACGTGATTTGCAAGCTGAAGGAAAAGGGAAGTTTAGAGGGGAAAATGTTACATTATTCCAGATTAGAAATGATTAAGTAAAAAAACTAATTGTTTGTAATTGGCGTCTTTCCCAAAAGTGGTGATATACTTGAATTGCTTTATTATTGTAATTTAATGACAGATAACTTCATTCCTTTCAAACTGGAACTTGTGACTTTTACAGTTTTATAGTCATGGTAGTATAGTCTCTCCATATGGTAGAGAAGGATATCGCAAGGTTCAAGGGATGTCTCATGTGTGCTTTCCTTTGTATCTCCATGCTCTGTTGTGAATGTTGTGGTGATGACAAGGTGGCCAGTTGGATACTAGGTGTGGCTTCTGTCATTTTAATCCTGATCATGGAGCAACATGAGATACTGTAAAACCTTGTCAAGCAAGACAGAAGTGCCTGTCCCCTCTTGCCATCCAAATTCCAGCTTTCAGTCACAGCCATTCCCCCACCTAACATGGCTGTGGCCTTTCCAGCAAAGGGCAGGAGGGCAGGGCACAGGGGAAGCACCCAGCTCTGTTCTTGTTGTGGATACCTTCACAAACCCACCTCCTGTTCTCCATAGACCATATCGGCAGGGGGTAGCTGTGACTGAAAGGTGGAGCTTAAAAGGTGAGAGAGGAACACTGCTATCATCTTGCTTGACAGAGTTTTATGGTAACTTGCACTGCTCAATCATCTGTTCAGGACTAAAGTTACAGGAGTCCCTGGCCATTTCCACACTAGACTGTTATAGCGCTATTATCCCACTTTCAACATCCTATGGAATCCTGGGGTTTGCAGTTTTGGGAGAGGCCAGAGGCTAACTGCAAACCCCAGGATTTCATAGGATGTTGAAAGTGGGACAATAGCGCTATAACAGTCTAGTGTGGAAATGGCCCCTGTCATGTATCCAGTCTGGTAACACTACCCCAAATTCAATCTTCCATTGACTTCCTGTCTTTGAAAGGGCTTTTGAAAAGTTCCTTTGAAGCTCTGAGTGCAGGATCCTTCAGAGCTGCCTTTGTCTAGAATAAAAGTAGATTGCAGTTGGAAAAAATTCTACTTTGAAAGAAAAAAAAATCCAGAATGCACATGCACACAGATAGACAGAGAGGCACATGTACACAGAGAGAGAGAGAGAGAAAGAGAGAGATTTTGAATACGATAATTGAATATAAAAATGTCTTACTTTCTCTTTGCGCATTATGCAGAGTATTGTAATGCAGACTGGATAGCAGAATGGTTGAAAGCCAGTTTATTTCATTTTGTATAAAATTAATAATCACTCACCTCCTATTACGTTGCTTTTAACAAGTTCTTATCCTCAACTGGTTGAGCATGGTTGGCAATAATACTCTTCTTACAGAACCATTATTAGAGGACACAATGCTCTTCTAAATTTTCAGCCTGAAAGAAATGGATAAGGGATCCCACTGTGCTTGTTAAAGCTAAATAATCTGAGTTTTCACAGGTGAGTGGTGTGCTGTATTTGAGCTTCTGTATTTGAAACAATCCCAGCCACACAAATGAATTAAGAAACAGTTGAGACTTCGCTGTGGGCCTGGAGCCGCAGGAAGTTGTAGATCTCACACCACCATCTCCTACTTGTGTGAAATAAAGCAGTAGAAACAGGCTTGCATTCCGTTGCCTTGAAATGGATTCATCAGACAAAGAGAGCAGATTTCAATAGGTATCCAGGTTAGAAAAACAGAGACAGACTTTCACACCCTCCAGCTGTCCTGATTCAGCAGAGATAGTCCCAATTAACCTTCTCCCATCCCCCTTTTTCAGCTGCTTTTAAAATGACACAGTTTCTCTCTTCTACTTTCCCCCTTTTTCTTTAGCTTACTTTCCTTGATGTAAACTAATTTCTAAGTGCAAAAGTATCCCCAGGATTCCATAGGATGTTGAAAGTGGAATAATAGCACTATAACAGTCTAGTGCAGAAATGGCCTAGGAAAGGAAGCTTTGTGAGTCGTTCCCACACCCTGCCAGATAGAGCAACCTGACTATGGGGAAAAAAGGACTAAAGCTCAGAAGAGAGTAGAGAAGACTTTGGCCATTTCCACACTAGACTGTTATAGTGCTATGATTCCACTTTCAACATCCTATGGAATCCTGGGGATTGCAATTT
Organism: Iguana delicatissima; assembly: GCA_948472985.1. NCBI lineage: Eukaryota > Metazoa > Chordata > Lepidosauria > Squamata > Iguanidae > Iguana > Iguana delicatissima. The sequence goes on along the minus strand of CAOKZL010002306.1, from coordinate 111,750 downwards.
CGGGAGGCACCAACTGGCCCCTCCCGAAACTGCAAACCTCAGGATTCCATAGGATGTTGAAAGTGGAATCATAGCACTATAACAGTCTAGTGTGGAAGTGGCCAAAGTCTTCTCTACTCTCTCCTCAGCCTGACTCCAGATTGTTCCAGGTGCTAGAGACGCTGTCCCAATTTGCCCATCATTACTGTATCAAATATCCCTTTGCGTTCCATCCCGGGGCCATTGGTACTTTCTGGTGAGGAGAGGAGGGAGGCATTTCAGATGCTGAAGATGCATCTGCTCTGGGTTCTGAGGGGAAAGAAAAGGAAGAAGGACTACCCCCTCATTTCTTCTCCTCTCCCAGCTGACACCATCAGCTTCTTCTTTACCTGCATTGCCTCCCTTATCCCTCATTCTCCACTGGTAAGCAGCAACATCAAGAGTCCCTTCTTGGGTTTGACAGTTGCCAGGGTCGGGTGCACATGGACCTGTGTGAACAGAGCACTGCACTATACTGTCCTGTAACTCAGTGGTTTGGTGCATTGTTCGCATCTGTTTTTCTGCCACTCACTTTAATTACAGAGTGTTTTTATTCAATTCCTCTGGGCATCTATAAGCTGATGGGAAAATTTTACCTACATTCACAAATGCCTAATGCTGAGCTGGGGATTGTTCTGTTAAAGGGATTTGTCATACCTGCTGAGTAGACCTCAGAGGATGGTAATCAGAAATTGCTACAGATTTTCTTGATATTTTTAGAGTTTTAATGCTTCGGTGATAGATGGGCACACAGAATAGGAAGGCATACATACAATGTGCATGATTTTAGAATAGTAGTGATGAGAGAATTAAAAATATTTTAGGTAGATGTACAAAAAACAGCAAGAAAACTTGGAATTATGATCTGGCAGGTAAGTATATTTCCCCTTATCTACCATCGATTAGTAAGTGAAGTACTTTCCTTTCTGATGTATCTCTCAATGCCACAATTTGTTCTTTCTTTCAGAGCTGATTTTTTTTATTCCATCTGTTTTCTCATGAAAAATAGTTTCAATGTGTCCACTGTTGTACATTTGACTGTATTGTAATACAGTTAAAGTTATAAATGTTATGCATGAAAATGCAATATGTACAGCCACACCTAACTTTCAGCTGTGGTGCACTAAAAAACAAGAGAACACGGAAAGTGCAGGCAAGTCATTTGTAGAAATTTTGTCCCATAAACCTGGTAGTTGAATTCAGCTTTTGTAAGATATACTGCTCCACTGTGGAAGACGAAAAGCTGTTTTATGTGCCTTTAAATTGTTCAAATGTTGATTTTTTTTTTTGAATTAATACAGAGCAACTCATTTCTCAGTTTTGCTGACTTTGCTCATTTCATCCCATTGCCACGTGCTTGTTATGATACTTTCAAAGAGATTCTGTTATTTTATTTTCTTGTGATCAGCATATCTTAGCTATACAGGAGACAGGACAACAACTTATATCACACAAAATAAAAGCTTAGTAGAAAGATGCCCAAAATGACTACAAGAACACATAATATTTGAAAGGATGCTGCATTAAGATAGAAGGAAATTCTCTTTCCATCAGCACTTGGGCACAGGGAAGGGAAGCTTGGAAGTCATGAATTACAAGTAACATACTTACCTGCAACAAATTGCTTTTGGTCTGCTTTTTTTAATAATGAGGGCATAATGAAGTAATTCAAGAGTATCATGTAATGTGTGGGGAAGATACAAAAAACAGGGAGTAATATTTCCAGTTACTTTTTAAAATTATCCTGTTAGGGCATTTATAGACATTTTTATAGGTGTTTTATTTAGAAATGTACATGTTTTATGCTGTTCTTTTTTCTATACTTGGTTTAAGAAACCTTAATTTTAAAAAATTCAATGAGGAAAGCAGCAATCATATGATGAAGTAGCTTTTAAAAATGTAACACTAATGGTTACACATTGCTTTGGTGGACTGTGTAGTGAGTTACACAGATAATTTCTTTTAAAAAGTTACTTTCCAAGCTCTATTAATTTATTTTATTTATTTATTTTATACCTCGCTTTTCTCCCTGCACGGGATCCAAGAGAACATGGGATCCAAGGCATATAGTAGAGGACAGAAAATACACAGTTTGCTTACGACTGGAGATTTTTTTCCCCTCACCTCCAACACTGACTGCAGCCCCATCACTCAAGCAGGGATGGAGGAAACTGAAGTAAATAGTAGGCTTTACAAAATACTGCCAGTGTAGTGTAGCAGTTTGTGTGTTGGATTAGCAGACTAGGAAACCATGGTTCAAGTTCCTGTTAGCCAAGAAAGCTTTCTAGGCAATCTTGAGCAAAATCACACTCTCAGCCTGAAAGGAAAGCAATGGCAAATCTCCTTAGATTAGATGCTGCCAAGAAATCTGTAGGATAGGATTGCCGGAGGTCAGAGTTAACTTGAATGCACACAACACAACAATAACAACAACAACCACTACCACCAATACATGAGTCAGAAAGCTCTGTAGGACTCTTTCTTAGCCTCGTTGTTTTGTTAACTCAAAATAGATATAATATTTTAAAAAGAACTCAGTGTGAGTCACAGAAATGTACAACATGCTTTAACAGAATTAAAACAGTAAATTTTCTTTCATGAATCATGAAACTGTGCATGTGGGTTGGAACTGATTCATGGTTATGTGTGTAGGCAGGGGCCCATCTTACAAGTTTGTACTGGCTCCCCCAAAATGATGCTTGGGCCCAGCTTGCAGTGCTATCTTCTCTGATAGGACCACAGGGTTATCTGCCAAAGTGGAGCAGGTGTTCAGCCGGGAGACCTTGCAGGACATGACACTCGACCTCTTCCTGTGATAAAAATAGTTACTGATGTGGAGTCGGAACTTGTCATGGAGGGAGGCGTAGATGAATGGATTGAAGCATGCAGAACTCATTGCAACAACATGGCAGGATACTTGGATGACATTCACATACCTCTTGTCAAGGATAGCAAATTCCTCATCAATATCTCTGATCAGGTTAACCACTTGAAGGGGGAGCCAGCAAAAAGCAAAACACATGACAGAGATAACCAGGATTCGGAAAGTCTTCTGCTTTTTTTTAGTCCATTTCTCCTGACTGTGGCACGCAGCTCCTGGGACATTTCTCTTCCGGAGGTGATAAGAAACAGCACAGTAGGAAACCGACACAGCTGACAGTGGGAGCATGTAGGACAACAGGAGCATCAGACAAGAGTACAGGCGCCTCTCTGTCTTGTGGTGTTTCCAGAACTCTTCACAGATGATCATGTTGTGACCAATGCTGTTTAGATCCAGGTAGTGGGTGTGTATGGAGGTGGGTATGGAGATCAGAATAGAGAGTAACCAAATGAAAGCCACTATATAGACACAGGTCTTGCATCTGATCCTTTTGCGGATGGGGTAAGCGACAACAATATATCGGTCCACAGCGATTGCTGTGAGGGACAGGACAGACACAAACACAGTTGCCACTTGCATAAGAGTGACAAAGTAACACATGAACATCCCAAAGAGCCATCCACGGATTTCAAATGCATAGGAAGCAGTTAGCGGGACACAAAAAATGCACATGATCAAGTCAGCTGCTGCCAAGTTTCCAAGCAGGAAATTTGTGGTGCTATGCAACTTTTTGGTGAAGCCAATAAGAACAATGAGGAGAACATTGCCTGTGCAGGCCACAAGTACTAGTATGGCATAGAGAGGGATGAAAAGAGGCTTCAGTTCGAAGAGGAGATCCAGGCCTGTGAAAATGGGAGCTGAACTGTTTGCACAGGAGTCATTCGGTAGCAGGCAGTGAGTGGCCATCTTGAAGTTTAGCTGTGATGATGCTTACGTCATCTTTTTCATCTGTTTCCTTTTTTTTTAAGTATAAAAAGGAAAGCGGAATTTGGTTAGACAGGAAATAAATTACTGAAAAAGAGGGGTATTACATTCAGTAGGGGGACACCCATTCTTCCAGTTCTACATGTTTTTTCACGTCACTAGGGGCCTCTTTACCCTACACAGTGATAGCCTTATGATTCCACTTTAGCAGCCATGGCAACATCCTATGGAATCCTGGAATTTATAGTTCAGTTATGCACTACAGCTCTTTGGCTGAGGAGTCTAAATGCCCCTCTCCGAACTGCAACTCCCAGGGTCACTCAGTATAGATGGATCAGTGGAAAAGGATGTGGACAAAAGATTTGAAATTTATCTTAAGTTACAATTTGAAAGAATTTTTTTGAAAGAATTTTTTTATAAGATGATGTATAGATGGTATCTAACACCTGAAAGATCCTCTAAAATGTATAATGGCTCTTCAAATAATTGTTATAAATGTAATCAAGTTGAAGACTATGCTATATTTAAGGTTCCTACAACTTTTGGTGCATATTTGTATTGCCCTTGGAATTCTTACTCCTTATATTGCATTGGGGTCTCTTGCCAGAGCCCATTCCATCATGCCTCTTCTGATCCTATTTTCCCTCCAAATGTCTTTCCTGTAATCCCTCTTTCTGCCAAGTGTGTCTAGCCTGTTATGAGTTTGTCTTTTTAATGATAAATATATTTTTAACCTCTACCTTTCCCTGTGCCTCCATTCTGCTGTTTACCATTTCCCTTGACTAATCCTAGATTCCAAATCAATTTGGAATTGAGACTTGTTTTCTAGTTAATGTTTGCACAGTGTTGGGACTACTGCTGGCCCTATAAATAGTATACTGCAAGATTATAAATCATGATGTGAGGCCCTTTTCTTTACGGTCATTTAATCCTTTTATCATATGTCATTTTAGCCAGAGGGTAATATTTGCCAGTAATGATAGTGTTTCAACACTCCTAACATCTATTCTTTATTCTTTTAAAAATCTCAGTGCTTATCCCTGTAAGCTTAACATCCTTTATGCCATTCAGAATATGAGAGTGTTCTTCTGTTTGACTATGTATTATCTGGACATTTAACAGTCCCATCTCTCTTATTCCTGGGATCAGACAAATGAACACAAGCTATTTTGATACCATTTGAGTTTGACAATGACTTACATTTCTTGATAAGGTAGATTATGATAGGATTTTGTGGTCCTCCCAATATTACTGGATGTACAGATTACTGACAGTACAGATTATTGGCCAAACTAAGTACGGTTGATGGGAATTGTAGTCAGCAGTATCTGCCCTGTCTTTGATGTACAGCAGATGTTTTCAGTTACCACCTGGAAGAGAGCCTCTGTTGATATCTGGCCTTCTCAGGTATGATGGATTGTTGTCACCTAAGAGAGCTTTCACATTGGTACCCTCCACCAAAATTTTGGAAAGACCACCTCAGGTAGCGCCCATGCTACTCACTCTCATGCTGCCTGGGGATGTCTGTTCTCAACAAAATACGTGCATTGTGCCAGAGCTTGGGAAAGTTACTTTTTTTTACTACGTCTTCCAGAATCTTCCAGTCAGCGTCACTATACTGATTGCCTTCGTCAAAAAAAATTAGCTTCTTTAAGTTCTATTTATATGGTGTTACCTCCTTCCCCCTTCCTTAAAACATACCTCTTCCATGAAGTCTTCTGATTCGCTCCCCAGTCCACATTTAACTTTGTATCCGTCTATCCCAACCTGTGCAAACATACACAGCAACAGACATTACTCATTCTAAGAGTCATATTTTAAATTATTTAATCCAAATCACTGTGTATTTACAAAGGCTGCTTTTCCTAGAATGCCATCTTCAATTCTGCGTTAATGTGAATGGCTATTTTATTGTGTTATGCCACTCCACTGTAAAAGAAAGACTACAGTATGTAAAACACACACATACATATCATCTTCATCTGGGTAACCTCTTAAACACTTTTACACATTTTTGCTGCAGTTCACTGTGCAGTTATATCTATCTTACTTCACAGAAGAATAGGATTTTTCCACACTACACTGTTACAGTGCTATTATTCCACTTTTGGCATCCTATGGAATTCTGGGGTTTTCAGTTTAGGGAGGCGAATTTAGAATTATCAGAAAGAGAGCTCTTTGGCCTCAGTAAACTACAAACCCCAGAATTCCACAGAATATTGAAAGTGGAATAATAGCGTTATAACAGCGTAGTGTGGAAATGGCCTGTGCGAGCAACCCAGAGAAAAGATTCATCACAGCAGCCTAATAAAAACATGATGCCCTGAACATAAGAAGCACTGACAATCTACCATTGTGGAAGATGAAAGCTGGGGGTGGGGGAGACCATGGCCTGGAGGTGACAAGAAGCAATCCTGACTTTGTAAGTGCTTGCTTCTTATTTTACAGGAATGACACAGAAATGGTCTCTGATGATCCCGGATTCAAATTTAAATTCTGATTAATGGCCAGGTTTGAAAATAAAAATCAGCTGCAGCCAGGTTTTCCTATTTCATATATATTCTCTTCCTACCCTAGGCTCTTTACTTTGATCATCGTAGTCTCCAATGCTTGGTATTATTTTTCAAAGTAAGTGGTTTGGATTCAAAGAGATTCTCCTTTTTGCCTGGCTTTTATTTTCTTCTCTCGGAAGATAAGGTTATTATTTTGACACTGCAAACTACTTAGCGTTTCTCTTTTATATCAAAGATGGAGTTATCTGCCTTCCATTCAGATGTGATTGCAAGAAATATGCAGTTATCATTTCTAGCAAACAGATGAAACATCCACACCTTTAAGGCAAGCTGTTCAAACTGCAGATAATACTACACTCCATTGCTGGATTTGAGAGCACACCTGTATTTATATAATGGTATATATTTTAGGTAAGGAAAATGTTAAGTGCAGGGCAAGTTTTCACATCTAGAAAAATACAGCAATATGATGACTTTCTCCTCTTTGTCCAAAACATGTTTATCAGTGCCAAATATTTGAAGAAGAATCTGTAAACAGAAGTGGGCAGTTGTGTGGGCATGTGGAGGCCTACCTACTACCAGACACCAGTATTGCTATTTGATTCTCCTCCAGCACAGAGCTAAGGACCCTTTCACATCACACATTTATAGCACTATGATTCCACTTTAATTGTCGTGGCTATATCCTATGTAAGGCTAAAGTTCATCATTTGTTGAGTCTCTAGAGGAGTTCTCTAGCAGAGAATTCTAAATGCTTCTCCCTAAACTACAAATCCCAAGAGTCTATAGGATGCAGTCATGGCAGTTAAAATGGAATCATAGTGCCATAATTGTGTAGTACAGTTGTGGGCAAAGTGCAGCCCATGGAACACACTTGGCCCTTGAGCCATCAAAGTGTGGCTTGTAAAGCTTGCAGACTACCTATTAAAAAAAAAATCTGGGTGATTTTCTCCCACAAGCCCCTCCAGGCTCAAAACCACCACAAAGCACATTGTTTTTTCTACTCCTAGACCCCTGACTTACAGTGACCCTAAGAAAAATTTTTCATAGGGTTTTCTGTGTGGGTTTCCATGGCTGAGTGGGGAAGGATCATAGGCCGTTTCCACACTAGCCTGTTATAGCACTATTATTCCAGTTTCAACATCCTATGGAATCCTGGGGTTTGCAGTTACGAGAGGGGCCGGCCAGCCCCTCTCGTTACTGCAAACCCCAGGATTCCATAGGATGTTGAAAGTGGAATAATAGCGCTATAACAGGCTAGTGCGGAAACAGCCATAGTCCAATGCTCACACCACTATACCATGCTGGCTCAATGTCTCCAAAAAAACTAGTTGAAAATTGGTTGAAATAAAGACAAAAAGTGATGTTGCTGCATTTTGCAAAGGTTTTGAGCCATTTTGAAGGAAAGGGAACATCCAGAAAGACCTTTTTAAAAAATTGAGATGGTCTGGGGAGTTTTGTGTATCAATGTGGCTTGCTAGGGAGTGGGGAAGATCAAAAATTGTCCCTTCCCCCTCTGGAATTTCTCACTCCTTTTACAGTATGAAAGGCTTCATATTCTCTGTTCTAGCCTTAACTAGAAGAGAGAATTTGAGTATTATGTGAGTCCAAGTGCCTGAAGGCCAGAGTCTGGGAAAGTTACTTGTTTGGCCAGCCAACATGGATAGATCTGCATATTTGAACAAATAACTTTACTAAGTTCTGGTTAAACACATGCTGCATATACTGGAACCAGGGGGTCTTGGATGGTGCAGAAGATATTTTTTGCCATGACTCTTTTGGTGCTTCCCAGCAGAAGAGAAACTAGACAACTTTCTTCTGTCTTTCTCTATCCCTTGAAAAACCTATCCCCAAGGACTCTAGCCAAGATGGCTGACCATTAGCAGCACAATCTGTGTGCTGCTCTAGCTTTGCAGGAGATATTATTATCTTGAAGCCTGTTATAATATGGAAAGGTTCCACAAGGACAGAAAAACAGTCTCCTGAATACCGCTCCCAGCTCAGCAGCAGGCTGGGGAGCTGCCTGGTAGAGACATGCACCTTGAACTCTGTAACATTCCCCACTACAAAGCTGAAGAATCACAAAAATTTATTAAGGTTAGCTAGACAGAAGTTTCTCCAAATAAAGATTTACAATACTATTAAAGGATGATCCATCCCAAACAGGGAAGGAGAAACCTCCCACTTGGTTGGTGTTTTATTATGCTTGTGCGAGTACAAAAATTTGCATTATAAATATTCAAAATCCAGTCTCTGTTGACAAAGTACTAGAAAATGAAACTAAGGCCATTTCCGCATGGGGCGAGGGAATCGCCCCATGCCGCTACTTACCGGATCTTCTGGCTCCCTGGTCTGGTCCAGGCTGCTCCGGAGTAGTGCATGGTCATCGATCCACTCTACTCCAGCATCCAAAATGGCAGCTTCCAGTTGGTCACAGGCCTCAACCAACCGCTGAAGCTCACCAGCCTAAAGCCCGCCCTTGGCAGATCGCAGGCTCGCATTGGTGCGAGCCTGCAAATCTGCACAAGGGAGCAGGCTTGCAGTGGCGTCCTCTGTGCTTTTGAAAGACCAGAAAAATCAAGTCTTTCAAAAGCACGCAGGAGGACCACTTGGGGTCGTTCTGGAGCGGACTGAGGTGCAGATCTACACTAAGTAGTCTGGACCCAGTCGCTCCAAGGTGCAGACATCCTCCGTGGAGGACGCACTGCACAGTTTTTATTACCCCGTGTGGAAATGGCCTAAGTGTCAAGAGAGAGAGATAGCATAGCATGCAAAAACTGAAGATAAAACTAAGTGGCAATTTGGGCTGGAAATAAGAAATAGATTTGGGAACTCCAAAATTCAAAAATTAAGAAGTCTATTTGGAAAGCGTACTTTAGAAAAGGGGAAATAAATATTGGGCCTTTCCGCACTATATTGTTATAGAGTTATTACTCCACTTTCAGCGTCCTGTGGAATTCTGGGGTTTGTAGTTCACTGAGACCAAAAAACTCTCTGGCTGAGAATTCTAAATTCTAAACTGCAAACCCCAGGATTCCATAGGATGTTGAAAGTGGAATAATAGCACTATAACATTGTAATGCAGAAAGGCCCAATTGTCTCTGATGCCAGAATTTAGAAGAACTTGAGAAGAAGTCTGAAGCAATATATAGGCAAAATTCTTCTTGTGCACAAAGAAAAAAGCATCCAAGAGATGTGATATTTCACTTCACACATAAAATCATCAGAGGTGAAACGTTGAGAGAAAAAGTGTAAAATAAATGAGAATGAAATAGCTATTTTTAAAGACATTCCTGAAAGAATGCTGAAGAAATGTAGAAAATATAAGTCCTTGGTGGGGGTGCTCAAAAAAGAAAAGAAAGATATAACCTTTCATTGGATAGTCCCAGAGGATTTTTCTTCACAATGTACAATGTATTTATTGATTGATTTCGAACACTAACAATTTAATATACAATTAAAATAATTTATATTCAAAAAAAGAAAAAAGAAACAGAAGAAAACGAAAGGGGGAGGGAAGAAAAAAAAGGCTTATAACTAATACAGAGTAGGATTCTGACCTCTGCATTCTGACTAATGCAAATAAAAGAAAAGAAATGAACAAAAATATTTTCTATCATTACAGATCCAACTAAAAAATCCTGCTAAAATTACTAATAACCATAACCTCAAATTACTACATTGTTGATTTCTTTTTGGTCAAAAAATTCATGAAATTCCATCTTTCCAAAAGTCTTCAGTTGGCTTATCCTTTAGAACCTACATTAATCTGGCCATTTGGGCCAACTCAGCAACCTTAATAATCCATTCTTCCACCATTGGTGCTTCAGTCTGTTTCCAGGTTTGAGCAAACAATATTCTTGCTGCTGTTGATTGAAGTAGTAATCCACGTTTACTCTTCAGTTCTTTCTCCATAATGCCCTTTCTAATACAATGATTTTTAAATTCAGCATTTTGTCATCCTTTCTTTTACTTGAGAACCACTACTATAGGATGCATCTACAATACAATTATATCAGTTTATAGCTACAGAGGCTCTTTCTGCACCTTACCTTCTTCCAATGCTGGGTTGTGAGGATCGTGCGAGCAGCCTCCAGTGAGAGGCTCTCGCGTCCAGGGTCCTTCAGCTCTGCATGAACTGCCTGCTTGCGTGAGAGCCCTGCCTTCTCCTTCCGCAGCTCAACCTGGGAGTTTCCCAGGCTGTGCTGGGGCAGAAAGCACAACTGGCATGGCTCTGGAGGCTCTGCATGCCAGGTAAGTGCGCGTGGGGCCCGGGAGCAATGCGTGATTGCGCACCATTTTCGGTTCCTAGGGCCCTTTTGGCATGGTATTTTCCATGCGAAAGGGCGCCTGCAGTGTCACACAATTGTGAGGAGCAATCTACACAACACTTACAATCGCGCGACGCCCCAGGGGCCGGAAGGCACCAATCGCGCACCTTTTCATTTTCAGCTAGAAACCGAAAATGGTGCACGATCGCGCATTGCTCCTTGGCCCCGCGCGCACTTACCTGGCGTGCAGAGCCTCTGGAGCTCCACCGGTTGCATTTCCTGCACTCCCAGGCTGCACTGCAGAAAGAAGAGGCGGGGCTCTCACGCAAGCAAGCAGCTCGTGCGGAGCTAAAGCAGCAGGGACGTGAGAGCCTCTCACCAGAGGCTGCTTGTGCAATCCCCGCACCCCAGCGCTGGAAAAAGGTGAGGTGCGGAAAGGGCCTAGCTGAAAAATGAAAAGGTGCGCGATCAGCGCCTGCTGGCCCCTGGAGCATCATGCGATTGTGAGTGCATCATGCAGATTGCTCCTCACAATCACACAACTCTCCAGGCGCCCTTTCGCATGGAAAATGCCATGCAAAAAGGACCAGAGTCGTGGGATTTACATCTTAGCAAGGAGCTTAGAATTCTCTGAGAGAGCTCTTGTGCTGTAGTTGAGAAGAATGAACTACAGCTTTCTAGCAGATAATTTTAAGCGTCTCACCAGACTACAAATTTCAGGATTCCACAGTATGGAGCCAGGATTGTTAAAGTGATATCCAACTATTATAACAGTATAGCACAAAGGTATGTCTATTGTTCTGCTACAATTGGCCAGAATCTTTTACCTCACAGCAATTGGCTGAGTGTTCTAGTGTGACAGAAGATAGGATCAAATTCAGGCTGTCTTCTTCCTGACTCTGTCAACATGGGCCACCATTTTATTCAGCTGCAGCAAAAACAACAAACAATTGTTAAGAGATAATTGGGTAAACTCATTTAAACTCAATGGGACTGCCTTCTGAACAGATACATATATAATTGCACTGTCATTATAGCGCAAGTAGTCAATGTCTGAGAAAACTGATTTATCACATGTCCTAGAGCCAGCGTGGTATAATGATTTGAGCATTGGATTACAAGCCTGGAGACCACAGTTCAATTCCCTCCTTGGCATGGAAACCCACCAGGTGACCTTGGGTGTGTCTCACACACACTTAGCCCCAGAAAACCCATGATAAGTTTGCCATGTCAGAAACAACTTGAAGATACACAACAGCAGCAGCAGCAGCAGCAACAATAACAACAGCAACCAAATGAAAGGTATGCTAGTCCACATGAAATCTTGGGCTGAAGTTAGACCATTTCCGCATGACATCATTATACTGCCATTGCAGCAGGTTGTTTCCAGATCAGGAGCTGTGCTACCGCATAAAGTTGTTGCTATCTAGCTGCTATCCCACCCCAAATGTTGCCAAACCAAAAATCCATTAAGCACCTCCTATAGTGCTTCAATCCCATCAGTTGGCTAAGTACAGTACTGTTATAGTGCTTGATAGCGCGCCTAGCCATTGCAAATCCAACAGTGGGTGGTCTGTGGGCATGCCCAGCTTATCCCTCCCTCCATGACTGCCATGGCATGGTAACTTCAAAATCTATCACCACTCCATGTTTATTTCAAAGTTCTTCTTTGAGTTAAATGTTTTTATTTATTTTTTTAAATACATTTTTAGGCATTGTAGCGTGAAAATGCAGAAGCGTACTGCCGTATTCAGTACTGCTCCCAAAAGGAAAAAATATCCTGACCCATCGGGGCGGTGGGGTGGGGTGAAGGCAAGGACAAAGAGTGACCAAGGACACTGTGGTGCAGAAGGAACACTCGTGGCAATATCCTACTCATTCGCCAAGGGAGGAAGAGTACAGAAAACAGCATTCCTAACCCGACAGCACTGTGTGAATGGCAATACCGCAATTGTAATGGCATATCATGTTAATGGCCTCTAGTGTGGGAATGGCCTAAAATTGGTTTTCTGTGCCCACTTGCCAGAAATTCAGCCTCACTCCATTCAGAGGGATTTGTGGTAGAATATCTACCTATGTCTATCTATCTGACTGTCTGCCTGCCTGTCTTGCATTTCACTATAAATTGATTGATTTCTAAGATGCCACAAGACATTGTGATTGTGACATTTGTGGCTGTTAGAGGAAGATGGTTTGCACAATTATTTTCTGCTACCAACAGTCATTGTGTGGTATGCTTAGTATCTTAGCCTCAGGTGATTTCCCTGTTGTTTAGCAATTCTGTCTACAAAACCATGTGGAAAGCTACCTTATGAGCACTGATATACACGAACGCATGGCCTGCAACACCGTGGTCTGCAAACACTGACTCCAGAAGTACACAAAAATCTCAATAGTGATTTTCTACTTACAAAGTATTGCAATATGAGTGTTGCCATATACAATCCACAGAGCTTGCTGTAGAAGCAAAGTTAAGCACCAGATTGAAGACAACTGAGAACCAGTGTGGTGTAGTGCTTTAAGCATTGGACTATGACCCTGGAGATCAGAGTGTGATTCCCCCCACTCAGCCATGGAAATCCATTGGGTGACCTTGGGCATGTCACATACTCTCAGCCCCAGAAAACCTTGTGATAGCCTTGCCGTGGGTTTGCTATAAGTGAGAAGTGACTTGAAGGCACACAACAACAACGACAACAACGACAACAACTTGAAGACAACCGTGACTTTATTTGTAGGGTTGGATTTGTGGGTTGGATCCAGAACTTTGTGTCTGCATGTACAAGCCTTCAAGTCAGCTTAGGGCAACTCCATTATTATCTATTTATTTGTTACATTTATATCCTGTTTTTTCTCCAAGGAAACGAAACTTGCATACATTGCTCAAGTTATTCAGTTATCTGGACACATGAGTGAAGAACTGAACCAGGATTTCCCAGTTCTATGGGAACATTTGAACTGTTTGGCATGCTGTCTCTTTAGGCTTGTGCATCTGGACTGATAGAAGAGAACATTCTACCATTCTTCCATACAGCAGATCTTAAAGCCTCTGAAAATGTTATGCAGAGACTTAGGAGGATGCTGATAAATGGAATGAGCTGTAACACAGATGAGAAAGGAAACTCCCACTAGTTGGGTGGAGGCATCTCACATGAGTGGAGCCCCCCCCCCGGACCCTGCCACACCGCATGATTCTAATGTATGTGCCATGGCAATATGCTGTAGAATTCTGGGATTTCTAATTGGGCAAGGCACTAGAGCACTCTGCAGACAATTCTAAATACGCTTCCCTAAATTGCAAATCCCAGTATTCCATGAGATGCAATCACGGCAGTTAACATGCCATGACATCTTGATTTATATATGTGTATAAAGCTCAAAAGATATTTCCCTCAAGAAAATAGCCAAATGTGAAAGAGGTTCCTGCTCTTTCAATAGTTACATAAAAGGAATTTCAAGCAATTCTCCAGGAGAACTGGTCCTTGTGGTCTCTTCCAATTCTATGATTCTGTGATTCTAGAATTGCTTTCTTCATATAGCCACTTTTCATCTAAGACTTTTCATCATTTGGCACACTCTGGATTAAACTCTAGAACTGTTTAGGATTCTTGTGGCATTCAGAGTAGTGGCTTGAGCATTGGACAATGACTTTGGAGACCAAGGTTCGAATCTTTGTTTGGACATGGAAATCCAGTGGGTGACCTTATGTAAGTCATACTCTCTCAGCCACAGAGGAGGGCAAAGGCAACCTCCCTCTGAACAAATGTGGCCAAGAAAGCCCTGTGATAGGTTTGGCTTGGGATCATCGTAAATCACAACAATAATAAGCATTCTGCCAAGTCTGGAGAGTAGTGCACTACAGTTTTGAAACAAAGGTCTTTGGCTAGTCCACATTTCACCATGAGGGGGAGCAAAATGTCTGCTAAAGGAGGGCAGGAGTAATTGATCCCTTTTGTAAGGAATAGCCACTGAAATGATTCCTGTCTAAAGCAGAGGTGGGAAGAGTGTGACCTACCTTCCAGATATTGTTGATGTGCTACTCTGAGAGTTCTTCACAAATTGAGACTATTGGGAAAGTCTGCTGCAACTGGCAGTCCAAGAACAGCCCAGTGTTTCTCAACCCAGTCTAAAGCTTTGCTGAGAAAGAACTCCTTCAGTGTATACTAATCCATTATGTAGCACACCTAACATCTTCTACTGAAAAAATGCATGGGAGGGGGAGTTATGTGCATATTTTGTGTTACCAGACAATCATGGAGAGCTTGAATCTCACGATGGAGCTGCTCTGCAGCCCCTACCATGACACTCCAATTCCCAGTCCTGTTAATAGCAATACAGTATTCCTTATGTGGTGACAGTAGAACCTGAAAATGGATTGAGCCAGGCTGTACGGTGAAGATTGAGAAGTGCCGGCTGAAAGAGTGGGAATGAGATGTTACAAAGGGAAGGGCTTCCAGAAAAGAAATGGGTTCAGTTACGTGGGGATGTGGGGGGGGATTTGCCCCGGGCAGCAATGTTTCTGGGGCATCCTGGCCTGCGGTCACGCCCCCGCACGCCCTGGCCATGTCCCCACGTACCGCAGCCACACCCCCGTGCACAGTGGCCTCGCCCCTTGCTCCATAGCACTGCCTCCTCCCACTCCCCCTCCACACACTCCAAGTTCTGCCACTGAATGGGTTGGTACAGGACACTGACTGCAGAGAAGGATTGTGCAAGGCCAAAAGGCAGAGCATCAAATGCTCTCCTCTTTCCCACCCTCCCTCCAAATGGTGCTGCACTGTAGCTATAACCAGCCCAGCTGTTTTGGCACCTGAGGCAGAAAACCCCACGAGTGCCTCTCCTCAACCCCTTCAGTGAAGCAAGGAACTTATCACTAACATTTTGCTGTTGTTTCATGGCACCAGAAATCTGCTGCCTGAGATAGCTACCTCATCCTGTCTAATGGCTGAGCCAGTCCTTGATCATGGTAGACATAGGGAAAGTGAAAGTTTTTGTGCATTTGAGCAAGACGCTTGAAACCATTGCTGTCTTCACCATAACACTTTTATTATTTATCAGTGCCTTTCCTCACTCTTTCCTCCAGCCAGACTGATTTTGTTCAACAATGAATCTGAGCAAACCGTTCAAATAAGGAGTGTACGAATGTATGTAATCCTCTGCATGTTTACTCTGGAGTAACTTCCACTGACATTAATGCATTGATAGGAAGTATGGATCCTTTCAGATATTGACTTCAGAGTTGTACACCAGACTTCGGCTCGTCTCACATTGGCTGTGTTGGCTAGAGCTAATGAGAATTGTAGTTCCACAATATGTGAAGAAGCACACAGCCCTGGGTTAACAGGATCAGCGTAGACCCACTGAATCAATGAGAGATGCATAAGCATTGATTCACTACTTAAAAACTGATTCGCTGTCTCTGCTGCTGGGACTGCAGATACGATTCAGGCCTGAGTCTTTCTCAAATATGTTTTCAATTTCGGCACAAAATGCTTCCAGACAGAAGGTTTCAAGCTACCAGTCAAAAAACAGTAAACAGCTACTCTGTCTTTTCCTCTCAGTCATATTTGCTTTTGGGATTTTGGAGAAGTAAAAAAAACATAGAAGCCACATTGGGGAAATGAAAGGGAATTATAAATGGAAGAGAATGCTGTCTGGATTCACCCCCATAAAAGTCTGCATTGACAATTGCACAGCAAGTACAAATCTTGTCTGGAAGCACCCTTAAGGTGTTTCTTACACGTGTTTTTGCTTAAATTAGATTTTTTAAAAATATATATATACTGAATGTAATGTGCATCCAGTTGTAATTCCATTCCTTGTCAGTAGTAATCAGTAAAATTATAAGAGTGTGTGTGTGTGTGTGCGCACATGTGCATGTAGCTGGGAAGAAACAAGTTAAAGGATTACACCCAGTTCTCTGAGTGTGCATTCCTATGCGTATCTGCTCAGATGTAAGCTGGACTATGTTCAATGGGAGTTATGCCCAGGTAAATGTATATAGGATTATAACTGGACAGCCCATCTCTATTAGTCCTGTTGAATTCAGTAGCATTGGTTCCCTGGTGTGTAAGACTTGCAGCCCAAGCTGCCTAGATCATTGCATTTCCTTTTCTACTCCAACACATATGCTCCCCTACATTAAGCTGGGGGTTGATCTGTGCAGCCGCTCCACCTCCTACCTGCATCAAATGGAACTAATACAACATGTGTGCTGCAACTGCTTCCTTTGTCTTGTGTGCCCTCAAATCTACAAAGTATTATTGGACCTGTCACAGCCAGTCTGCTTCACACTTTAGTCTAAGTATATCCATTCTGGTTGTCCCAAGCAGGAATTAGCATCAAAACTGCATATCTTTTAATTGATGATATTCCTACACAGGCACTGGGACAAGGGTTCATACAGCAGAAAAGGACCTAAAGGGCCATCTAATCCAAGCCAGGCCAGTGCAGGGATCTAACACTACAGAACCCCTATTGTTGTTTCAGTGCACATATACTAAAAGCTACAGCCACTCATATCTACCCAGCAGGCATATGAAACACAGAGCCCAAAATAGGATTGTCAGATGGGAAGATCTACAAGACTCTTCTCCAAGATACATTCTCCCATATATTGCTCTATAACTCCCATCATCTTGCCCATGCTGTTTGGGAGTGATGGGTTTTGTAGTTCCCACATCTCTGGAGTGTGGCAGGTGGGGGAAGGCTCATTTACACCTTTGTTCTTTGGCATATTTACATGAATTTTGTAACTTGTGGAGTGATTCTATAATCTCTAAAGTATTTGCTCACACCTTAGATTATTACCACAGATCCTGAAGCACGAACCAACTTTCCATGACCAAATGCTAGCATAGCCTATTTCTGCACTAGACTGTTATAGCACTATTATTCCACTTTCAACATCCTATGGATCTTGGAGTTTGCAGTTTAGGAAAGGGCCTCTGAGGTCCCTCCCTAAACTGCAAACCCCAGGATTCCATAGGATGTTGAAAGTGGAATAATAGCGCTATAATAGTCTAGTGTGGAAATGGCCCTAGTCTATGCATGTTCTTTACTCTTAAGGCACTCACTAGCTAAGATGAAAGCTCTTCATCATGGAAGCTGTGTTTCCCTCTCATTCTGATAGCACTGAAATTGTAACTGGGCCATCTTGCATCCCAGTCATGAGAGAAAAGATGGAACTAAATACTTAAGAGGTCTTGCTTGGCCAACAAAAAAAACCTGGAGACTCCTTTTTCTGCTCCTTGTAGAGGTAAGCCAGCACCTTCTTTCATGTGGTAAGTGGGCAAGAACCAAGCAACATTTGCTTCCAACATAACCATGGAAGAGTTAGCTCTGCCCTTTGTCAGTAATACCCAGTCTTGTATCCTTCCCATGCTGTCACTTGGCACATTTCAAAGATGTTTACACTGGAGGCTGTGCAGTCAGATGATAGAGCCTGAAATGGAGCTTTTGGACTGGGGATATTGCTGCTTGTCTCTTTTTACTGAACTGGCCAAAAGTAGCCTTACGTCATTCACCTTTCTTCTCTGTAGGGTCTAGAAAGCTGCCTGGCATCTACCCTCCCCTTTCCTGAAGAGAGTATGTTAACTGCATGACAGATGAGGGCACAAATCCTTAAACTCTGCTGCTGAATGTTAACTAACACACACAGGGCTTCTTTTCTGCAGATATCCTTCAGTTAAGGGGAAAGCAGGAACTCCACAAATAGATTGGCCAGTTTCACCTTGCTAGCATATGCAATGCAGCAGGACATTTCAGTGTGATCGCTGCAGAAGATGGCAGATTTGAGGATTTCATGTTCCCTACCCATCCAGAAAGGGTTGGGTGTGCTATTGTTACTTTGGAGGAATTCAAAATTGTTCTATTTCTTTGTTTTCTTTCATTTAGTAAAGCTCTATACTATCCAGTAATCAAGGTCCCCCAGATGGCATACAGTGAAATTAAAAACATAAAATACAAAACAGCCCACCATAATAATATTAAAATGCATTAAAAACAAGATGAAGAGTTAAAAATATTGCAGCACACAACAACACTAAAGCAGTAACAACTTAAATGTTGTGTATAACTAGATAGCACAATGGTTAATACAGGAGGAGATGTAGCATTGTAGCAGTCAAGCTAGGAATAGGATGTCTGTGGTTTGAATTTTACTCCTGTCTGAACTCAATAGGCACATCACTCTCTCTCAGATGCAAATTCCCTTTCTTCCCCACCCTGTGGTAATATGAGGTTTAATGTAAAAAGCAGGGGTAGCTGTTTTTGGTCATTCTGTTAAAAAATCCCCAACTCCAATTTAGAGTAATATGTTTATTAGGTCAACTCAAAGGCACAAAAATGCATGCAAGCTTTCAGACTCTCCAGATCTTTTCAACTGGCAAGATACCTTCCCAAAAATAGCCGGGTAGGAGATGGGGGAGGAAACACTCTTGGTGTTGGAATCCTGGTGGCTGATTGATATCCTGAGATACAAATTACTCAGTTTTGACATGTCATGTTGCATCATGGCCATCTGCCTTTTGTGAAATCTTACCTAATAAAAAGAGCTACAGATCTCAAAAACTCGCACATGTTTTTGTACCTTTTGTGTATCCACCTAACAAAAGTATGTCCTCAGTATAGATACACAATTATAATATCGATCTTGCAGAATTCTTGTAAGAATCTCAGCTTTAGGCTGGGATCCTGCTGGTGTAACACACTAGCAACGCCACCTCATCCAGGGTTAGACACTGGAGGCAAGGGAAGGCAGTTAGCTTTACATAGCGTCTTTCTTCAGTGCTTTACTTCCTTTGTGGTGACTGCACTTACGATCATTTTCTTTCTGCAATCACTGCAAGCATCTACACCAGTGCAGGTAGTCCACCAACAGCATTCCAGACAGATAAAGCAAAATAATGTTTTGAACTCTTGGATGTCTATATAGGTGTTAGGTATTATTATAAAAAGCAGTGGAACCAATGCTATGAAGAATGGCTCAAGATTCTGGTTATGTTTAGCTTGGAGAAGAGAAGACTGAGAGGTTATATGATAGCCAGATATCTGTAGGAATGTCATTTAGAAAATGGAGCAAGCTTATTTTCTGCTACTCTGGAGACTAGGACACAAACTAGTAAAATTTGGGTTGCAAGAGAAGAGATTCCATCTTGGCAAAGTGCAGCGTATCAATCACAATGGCCCTCAGGGCCATTTTTGTGGCCCCCAGGGCCCCCCAGGGTTCAATTTGTTTTATTTCAGAATGTCCCCCAAATGCACTCTAGTGGGTGTGGAGGTCACTCTCCAAAATGCTCCAAAATGTGGGGTGCATTTCCAACACATTTTGCACCCCCAAGGGTCAGGTTAACTCTTTTAAAAAACGGTGAAAATGATTTGAACATTAAGAAGAACTTCCTGGAAGTAAGAGGTGTTCTGCCGCAGAACTGACTGCCTCCGAGTATGACAGACTCTCCCAGTTTGGAGATCTTGAAACAGAGGCTGAATGACCCTCTCACACAGTCACTTGAGTGATCTATTCCTGCATGATGGGGGTTGGACTAGATGGCCACTGGGGTCCATTCCGATTCTATGATTCTGTGGTACCTGCCGGGGAAGAACTTCGGAGCTTCACCTGAACTTCCTCTTTTGGTCTTCCCTGCACCACCAATAAATAGGCACAGAAGCTGAAAGAATTAGCAAAAAGAGCGGATACGAAATTCGGGGTTTGAAAAAGTTCCCCTTTAGACTGCAACCCTCAGAATCCCCAACGCACGCTTTGGTTGGTGACTATGAGAATTGTTAAAAGAGAAACTTTCCCAAGCTCTGCAAGTGCTGCAGAAAGCTCCGGGAGCTTCCTCGGCCCGGAGCCGCTCTCGGTCTTTTGAATCTACTTCCATTCTCATTCGCTTCCTCGCCCGCGCAACCCGGGTTCGCACTTACCGCTCGTGGAATCTTTGCCGGGTGGCCGACCGGGCTTTCCTGCAGGCAGAGGACCCAAGAAATCTGCCAACCCCCTTTTCCTCTTCCTCTTGGGTTCCCTGAAACAGCCGAGTGTTCACTTGAGCGGGTCTTCCTGCCCGGCGAAGAAACACACTCCCGGATCCCTTCCCTTCTTTGGCCCGATGGGGAAGGAAAGCCACAGGTGGTTTCCGGCGGGGAAAAGCCCCTTCTGTCGGCTAGCGGGTTTCTTTCAAAGGGTCGCGTCGAGCAGGAGGGCCGCGGCGAAGACGCGCTTCTCAAGGGGGTCTTCAGGGGCGCAGCAGCCGCGTCTCGCCGCCGGCGGGAGGGAAAAAGAAACTCGCGGGGGAGCTGTCCACGGCTTACGGTGCTGAAGAGCCGCGGTCGTTCCCCCTACCTTGTCTCGGCCAGCCGCCTCCTCAGTCTGAAATCCAATTGTATGACCTCCTCCCCTTCCATCCCCTGGCGTCAGATTTCATTTTCCCTGTCTTGGGAAGAAGCGGGCGCGGGCGCGCCTGTGTGAAAGAGAGAGAGAGAGAGAGAGAGCGCGCGCCCAGCTGTGGTTCCAAGAGAGAGAGCTTGGGGGCTGATGAACCCGCTGTGGTAACCTCTTCATTCTGCCATATCACTTGCTGCTAGCCTACAGGTGTCCGTTTCATTTGCTTTAAACAGCCTCCCTGGATATCCATCTCCGCAGCGTTTGGAAAATGAAGGTTTTTAAAAGAGTTTCTAAATCATCCAGATTTTAAACCCCACACAGCTGGAGGTTATTCAGATGCAACCAACCAAAAGTTCATGGTTTCCCTTCTAACACTGAATTGCGAAAGGAATACTGACAAAAATATAAATAAAAGAATTGCACTTGATTTTGTGGAAAAGAAGAGTAAGAATGACTTCCACCACTGTGGAAGTCTTTGTGTTTTATCTTGCTGTCTGGATATGGCAGAGGGATAAACAGACAGATGGATCTTAGTGAGCTGAACTGTTGGACTGACACAAAATGGCTTTTGGACTGGTATGTGAATCCTCCAACCATTCAGCACACTTCAGATTAGTCTAAGAGCCACCTTCACCCTCATGATCTTCCATACACTATGATCAGGTTTGAGTCCTGTTGTATCTCTACCAATAAGATCAATTAGACTGGCAATAGGAGACAGGACTTTCTTGGTGTTAGTATCATGAATGTGGTATGCCCTTCCAAGTAAAGTATGCTTGGCCTCCACAGTACAAATTTCAAATGGACCTTAAAGTGCATCTCTTCCAGGAAGACTTTTCTTAAGAATGCTTTCAAGCAGCTACTTCCATATGATTCTGACCTATGTATAGGAATCCTTCTAAATGGTAGTATTCAGATCTTCAGTGCTTAGCTTTGCTTCATAGTCGTGTACATCAATTTGATGTTTCTAATATATCTGTTTATCATTCTTTCTTTGAACTATACTACTTTGTGAGAGTGTGACTCTGAAAGACAGATTAGAAATACCATAAATAATAAATACAATAGAATAGAGTAGAATGAAAAGTAATGTTATCTACTTCTGTGGTATCCTGCCAGTGCCTAAGGCAGTGGTTCTTAACCGGGGTCCAGGTGACTCAGGGGGTCCACAAAGGGGGTCCAGGAAGCCCTGCTCCTGGAAACCAATAGCTGCAGCAGCAACAGGGACTTGTCCAAGGTCACCCAGTGTCTGAGCAGGGATTTGAATCCTAGTCTTCAGAAGCCATGAATAAATAAATATTTGAATATTTAAATACATATTTGAATATTTAAATCTTGTGTTAAGTCTTAGGGGTCCCTGGCAATAAATTATATTTCTAGGAGGTCCTTGGTAAAGAAAAGGTTAAGAAACACTGCTCTACAGTATTTATCCCTGACCAATCCATCTGTTTCTCAAATCCAGACAAGAAGGTACTTGAAAAGCCATTAGCTGGCCTTCTGCATCCTTCTGCATTGGGCTAGACTTATGACTTACATCTTAAGTCAAACCTAAGACATTGTCAACATTAGAGTTCACATTTGTGGTTATGCATCATAGCAATAATAGCAAATGCCTACCAAAACCCACCTCAAAAGTCAGGCAGCAGTACCATCTGGAGGAGTTCTGAGGTGATGGAGAGCAGAGTGCTGAATGATGATGCTTCCATCTCTCTTTTGCCAGCAAAGCACAGTGTGACAAGCAGTGGGAGGAACCCCTGCAGTTCATGCAGTTGCTTGTCTTCTAAAGTGGTTTTGGGGGGGTTGAATCAGAAGACACAGCTACAGTGACAGAGCTCCATCCGCCATTGCAGAAGCTAGGCCGTCATTTGTACCCTCTCAGCATCAGATCTGCTGCTACTGAGAACTGAAACTGCCCGTCTCCTACTTCTGCTTCTCTCTGTTTCACAGAATGATGCCTTCTCTTCCCAGGAAACTTCCACTCCTTGAATCAGTCTTTTTTTAAAAAAAGACTCCATCATTTCCTAATCTGCTGATTGATATAAGCTGCAACCCTCTCATTACTTATGTGAGAGTAAGTAAGATGACCTTGGCTCAGACATCTATCAAAATCATTAAGATTTTATCATCAAGAAATCAGAAGAAAACCAAGACTGATTTCTGTATACGGATCTTAAAGCTGGATGGAGAAGAAAGCTGGCAGGGAAAAAAATCAGCTTATTTGAAATATGTACTCCAGGAGAGTTCTCTGGGTACCATGGACTGCCAAAAAGACCAATGAATGGATATGAAAGCAAATCAAGCCTGCCCTCTGCCTAAAAGCCAAAATGATTAAAATGAGGCTTTCTTACTTGAGACATATTGTAAGATGACGTGATTAGTTGGAAAAGACAATTGTGATGGGTTAGGTTGATATCAATAGGGAAAAAGGAAGGCCACATTATAAAGGGATTGAATCAATCAAGGAAGTCACAGCCTAAGTTTGCAAGACTGTAGCATGGCTGTTAATAATAGAACCTTTGGGAGGTTTCTTATTCATAGAGTCACTATATATTAAAGCTGACTTGACTGCACATAGAAACAGGGAGACTGGTTGTATTCAGACAGACTTTCTTCTCAGCAGGCATGTATGCAAACAGATCTTTGCAGTAGAAAGAAGTTGGTAACACAGTCCTTCATAAATTAAATCTACTTCATCAGATGCTACATCTTAGGCCATTTCCACACTAGACTGTTGTAGTGCAATTATTCCACTTTCAACATCCTATGGAAACCTGGGGCTTGCAGCTTAGGGAGGGGCCTCAAAGGCCCCTCAAAGGCCCCTCTCTAAACTGCAAACCCCAGGCTTCCATAGGATGTTGAAAGTGGAATAATCGCACTACAACAGTCTAGTGCAGAAATGGTGGTAGTCTACAAAAGCTTGTACTAGCAACTTAGTTCTCTCCGTCTCAAAGGTGCTAGAAGATTGCTTTGCATGCTGATCCAAACTAAGACAGCTGTGTCTTTAAAATCTCATCAGATATGTATCGGATGACACTAGTAATTTTTATCCAGATATCGAGTTTAGATAAGCAAAATCTTTCAGGTATAGAGTGAGGGCCCATTTTACACTACACAATCATAGCAGTTTAGGGAGGAATATTTGGAATTCTCTGCTTCTGCCTCATCAAACTACAAATGTCAGGGTTCCATAGGATGCAGCTCTTATAGTTAAAGTAGAATCGTTGTGCTGTAACTGTTTAGTATGAAAGGGTGTGTTACTCCAAAATATGCGTGACTAATGGATCCACCTATGATGTCAGTGCCTCTATGAAACTGTGGGGAATATTAGCTCAAAGAAAAGGCCTGCAAGAGGGGGTTAACCTTACAGGTTCTTGTATACCAGTACTAACGCAGGGAAAAACAAGCCAGAGATTCAAAAGTAAGTTTGTTGTTTTATGAGGGAATTAACAATAGCACACACACAAGATCCAAGCAATCTTGCAATCATACAAGGCTAACTAAAGAAAAAGGGAGGAAAGGTTTAGATAGTGAGAGTTTAAGGCAAAGTGTGTGATATTTACCTATCCATAGGTGGAGAGACAAGATGATGTGGCTTCAACCAAGTGTCCAAGGGTAGTACAGACTGGGAATCTGAGCAGCAGAGTGATGGCCAATATGCCAAAGTACTAAATTACAAGTTGTCTGACTGGGAGCCAGGGGTTAAATGGTCTTTTTCTGCCCTGAAGGTGAAGGTGTTAACAGCTCTCTGGCAAGTCAGACAATCGGGTCCAAATGGACTAATGGTCTTAGCATTAGGTGACAAAGGGACTGATGAGAATCGTGATAGTTCCTTAATTGTGGGACAGGTGAGAGGATAAAAAGAGAGTTTCAATGGACGAAGGGAGAAAGTTGAAGATAATCAGTCATTCTATGGAAGCAGTTTTGGGTGCTATTGTTTCTAAAGGTTGACTTGTTGAGGGACATCTGCATTGTCCATTGTCCAGGGTTTTCCCAGCTATCACCTAGCCATGCCCTGAGGTGCTGTTCTGACTCAGTTTTGCAATGCATCTATGCAGTTTTGCCAGCAAGCTTTCCAGTCATAGCAGGATATAATTTACATTTCTTTCTAATTAAATATTTTGCCAATCAAACAATACCATGGAGTAGGGGTGTATGGCCTGGTAATGTCCTATCTCAGTCTCAGTGGCACAGCTGGTAATTCACACAAATCAAACTGAATTGCTCCCAGCTCATCACTTACTTTTATTTAGTAAGCACAAGGTCAAAATAAAGTCCAACATTGTTCAAAGGCAGCAAGTCCAAAGTCAGTTAGGGTAATCCAGAGCTTGGCACAAGTCAGCAAGGCATCCAGCCAACAGAGAGGTCAGATAAGCTCTGAAAACTCCTGGAGGGGAAAGGGGGCAACTATATAGGTCAGAAGCCTAACGCAGCTGTTGCCTGATTAATTGTTGGTAGTTATATATTCTCTGGGATCAGCACAGGTTCTTTCTTTGTTATCTGCACTCAGCAAAGGTAGGTACTGATAAGTTATCTTCTGTGTCTGAAGGAGTAGGATTCTCTGCTAGAGCTGGCACTACCCCCTGTCTGTTTGTGGCACTGTAACCATTTCCTGTGCAGCAGGTCCTGGTATGCCCCCTGTCTCAGCCTCTGTCGGCATGCCTCCTGTCTCAGACTCTGAGTCAGAGTCCATGTTCTGGAAGCAGGGCATGACAGGTAATAGGTGTTGAGACACAACAAAGGATTCACCCAGATACTGAAAACTTGAGTGATCTCTTTGGCTTTACTATATATTTCTGAAGGGTTTTTCTGGTCAGAATAAATGCCATTCTCACCCCAATGACTGAATACAGAGAATATAGCTAGGGCTACCAGACCAACTTTGACAATCTTCAGGACATTCCTGAAGATGAAAGCAGGAAGATACAACTATCTAATTCTTTAGTTGAACGGTTTGTTGCTTTTTGATTCAAGGCAGCCTGAAGCTGTCATGATAATAACCCACCCCAGGAAAATTAATAGTATTGCCATGCAACTTGTTGGGAAGTTTCAGTCCTTTCCTAAGGTTCGACTCTGCAACGAGTTTAGGCACAGTTTAGACAATGGGAACAATACTGAGAACCTAATAGAAAACACTGTGTTAACTGTTTCAGCCACAAGATTTACAACTGTGCATTTATTGAGGAGACCTGAACTCTATGTATTGCATGTGAGGATGGATAATGGATAGTACTGTGTCTGTGAATAGCTGTTACTCAAGAAAATGTAATCCAGGGTTTACAGAAAATAAGCTAAAATTAAAATAGCCAGCAACATGTAGAATTACAGGGAAAAGAAAAATGACCTGAAATGTTGTGTGTGGAGGGATTGTGTTTATTTTATTTTTGGAAAAGGAAGCTTAAAGGAAGTAGACTTCTCATGCTGATTTGAAATGCACATATAACATTTTCAATCTGAAATCTTATACAATGAAGGAAGAGATGTGTGCCAAGCTACAAAACAGCTATGGGGCACCCCAGCAAATAATAACCTCACTAGCACCAGTAGAAGATGAAGGGTTACACTCAGTTGCTAGAGGAGACCCATCGCTTCATTGCTGAATGTTTACGTTAAGTTTTAGATGTTTTTCAAACTTTTGAAAATTTTGAAAATTTAAACTTTTGAAAATTTGTTTTTACTTGTGTGTTTTTTTAAACTGAAATGTTTATTAAGTCTATTCTTACTTTTTTTTAATCTTTAAATTGTTGAAAGCTGCCTTGAATCCTGTTCTAGGAGAAAGGCAGGATATTACTTAAACAAATGTTAAGTAATCATTTAAGTAAATTCTCTAATTGAAGCTAGCCATACCATCATTCTAACCATCCTTTTGTGACTGTTCCAGGATAGCTTGGAGGGGGTTACTGTGTTCTGATGGAGATTCAAGACTCTACATTGGCCCACATAACACAAGAATTCTGCAGGTGAAATTGTTCTATGGCTCCCTACAGACCACCCCCTGAGGACTAATGTTTTTGCTGTGATGGCTGCCCTGGACAGTACAGCAGCAATTTATTTATTGATCTACCAAGACCATCTTCATAAATGTATTGAGACTCAAGGTGCATAAAGTGCATAAAGTCTCAATGGTTTCAACAGAAAACTTTGTAAAATCTTTGAAGATCTTTTATCACCAATACTATTCCTGGGGTTTTTTTTATTAAAAATATTTAAATAGCTAATACAAATAGATATCACAATTCAACTGAGAGAAAGACATTATATGTGACTGTACAAATGACATAATAAAAAAGAAAAAAATATTTCAAAAATAAGAGTTACATAGTTAGTCATTTATTTCATCACTTTCTTTTTTTCTCGATTATTCTTCTAAGTCATACTTCTTTCACACAAATTTCTCCCCAAATGAAGGCCAATTAAAGTGTTCTATACAACATATTACCTGTAATTTAGTACAATATAACAATTGCAACTACATATTTGGCCCGTGATCAAAAATCAGTGTTTACCATCTTGATATTATCCCAGATGTTCCTAAAATATAACATTGTCTCAATCTTTGACAAATTTTTCAAACTTTCTCCCTCTTAAAACATAAGTAAATCTGTCCATCTTTATCATCTTTATCATGTCAAACAGTTTCATTTCCCAATCCATTATTGAGGCAAGTGTTTTCCCTTTCCACATTTAGGCTATAACTATTGTGGCAGCAGCTGTCATGTAAAACAGTAGCTTTCTGCCTTTTTCTCCATATAGTTGATACTATGTTGGAATTTCTTGGACATTTATACACTGGAGGGATAAGAGAGAAAAAAATGTAGCTCTTTTGAAAATAAATTTCATGACTGAAGGAGCTTTAGTGTCTGGGAATGCGATGTTATTGCTATTAAGGTATAAAATAGTACAAATTATAGTAACAAGTATAACAGATAGTAATAATTATATGGTTAAATTAACAATTGTTAAGCTTTCTATTGTTAAGAATGATAAGGTATAAGGTTAACGTCATTATGGTTATCGCTAATTACTGTTTCTCCCTTTCCCTTTAACACTGGAGAGGTCAAAATTTACTCTTTGTTTTTGATAACTAAATAAGGTTTTTACCTCATTATGGGGGAAGTTCCCTTTATATATACTACTAGTGTATTTACCTGGTGTTGCCCGGGATTTTATTTTCCTCTCAAGAACTTCAGCAAACTGTCTTCTCCAGTACTGTAACTTTTCCCCATATTCCCCAATCTAATCGGTATTCAGAGTTGTTAACATACAGAGGTTTGGTTTCTGAGGGAATACACTGCTCTTCTTTTTACTGTTGGGTCTCATTTCCATAGCAACCAGCCTGAAGCCCAAGAGCTCTCTGGCTGAGAATTCTAAAGGCCCTTCCCTAAATAGCCAACCCCAGGATTCAATAGAATCTTCACAGCCAGCCAATCATATGAAGTCTTCTCACCTCACACAGCCAATAGTATGAGATCTTCACCTGCCTAACGCAGGCAAACAGACAAACTCAGAAACTTGCCTTTTATATAGTAGATATGTAATTAGGTTATTTGTAATATGTATTGTATCTGGATGTATTTGTTATATGATTTTCCTTTTCGATGTATGTTATATATGATTCTATGATTCTATATGTGTTATTGTTAATTTTTCTTTCTTAGTCTTCTTGTGATTTAAAAATAGTATATAGGAATTTTTTTTAAGTTCATTTACTTTATGTCTGGTAAAATATCAATAAACTTTTTTTAAAAAAAGACAGAAATGCTTGGCAAAATGGAAGGCAATAAGAAAGAGGAAGACCATGTCATGAGTGGATAGACTCAACCAGCCCTGAGTTTGCAAGATCTTAGCAAGGTTGTTAATAACAGCTGATCTTGGCGATCTCTCATTCATAGCCTCACCATACGTCAAAACTGACTTGTATAGCAATTAACATAACACACACAAGTAAGTCTAGCCCCATAGTTATAAAATCATTCGATAACTCAAAAGGATTTTACAGCTTGAAGGGGCATTTTCTGTGGAAGTTTGCTGAAAAGGTGGGCTTGAGCACTAATATTTTAACAGCAGTCAGTTCTTATACAGTAATCACAGTGCCTTTTCAGATTCTTCCTTTCCAGATATGTTGTGACTATCTCTAACAATTTCTATTAGCATTGGCAACATAGCCATTAGCCAATAGACTGAGGAAGTTGATATTACAAGCTTAAAGATAATAATCAGTCAGTCAGTCAAGCCTTTATTGCGGTCAACAAACCATGAGGCAAAACACTTGTTACATACAATGTATAACTTCTATACGCGTTATATACATTCTACATGGGGATAAAAACATAGAAATATAAAATATTTATAATAAGATAAAACACAATATGTAATTAATTAGATGTAATACATTTTAAAAGCAGCTTAATAAGTTAAGTTTAAGATTAGATAGGAAACTATAAAATTTAAAACATATCATATGTTAAAATTTCTATTGAAGCTCATGCAACCTTTTTTTCTTGGTAGCCCTACAGTTCCTAGAGATATGGCCCCATCTCAGGTGATTACTACAGAAGGGATTATTCAAATGTTAACATTCATGTACCATAGATCTTCAAGTTTTAATAGCAATGAAGAGAAACTTTGCTACCTCCTCAGTTACTCTTTTTTCAGTACCTTCTAATAGATGTATTAAATACCATCCCAAGGATCTTCCAGGGAACTTGCTTAGGAGAGGTACTATTAACCTTAGCCTAAAAGATAATAATTTGTTTCCCAGCTAATAATGGAGTAACACATAGTAATGGTGATTCCTCACGAACTAATAATTTCAGAACATGAGACTTCTGCTGGTTCAACAATCAATAAGTAACAATCCAAACTTCTCTCTGTCAGTCTGTGGGCAAAGGACAGGGATTGTTTACAATCACCAGTGAAGATCCCTGTTACAATAGTCTCTTTAAAATTTCTAACAGTGATTATTCCGGGACCCTTGATAAAACTATAGCACTTATGGTGATTACAAACCCCAAGTCGAATATGTGATGCTGAAGTTAAACTGATATGAGAAATTACAAATATTGTGGTTAGGTAGAACTGTGGCAGTAAAAATATCCAAAGTGTTTTAGTTCTTTCAGCTATGCCTCTTATAAGCCCAGAAAGTTTTTGGCAGTCCTTTATGACTGAATTCAGAAACAGCAGAGGAAAAAAAAGTAGAGTCCCTAAAGCCATAGTTTTCTAAAAACAAAAAAGTGGGCGTCTGGATGTCTCAAACATAAAATACTACTACTCAGCTTTTCAAGCGAGGTAACCATGCCTACATTTGATTGCAATTTGTCAGCATCATAGCTGCTGCTCAACCTTATAACCTCAGTCAAAACAGGCTGAGAGGTGTCCCCTTCCTTTCTGTCTCACAACTGGACAATCCTTTCCATTAAAAAAAAAATCCTATGAGATTGTGGAGTGTTTAGAAACAAAGATTGGTCTGAGTTCTGTCCTAAATCACTCTTTTTCATCCTTTCTTTAGATCATCCTTTGTTTTGCTATTCAGATAACTTGTCTTATTATCGAGATTGGGAAGAATTTAATCTTGATAGGTTATATGATGTATGTTGCAGTCTCTCTTAAATCAGGAGCACAGATCTCTAATTAAGGGACCTTTGAGCACACAGGATGCAGATTTTTCAAGTAAAGTGTTTTTTGTCTCATCTTCAAGTTAAAGCAAATGTATTTTTAATGCTTTTCAAATGTGTTGAAATGTGTTTCAAGATTTAAAAAATCCTGAAGGGTGAATTGTGAACTTCTCAAAAAAAAAAAATGAACTGGTTTCAAAATTTATATGCTGATCAAATCTTCTTACAGCAGTACTTTGGGCATTCAACCAGCATGGGAAAAAAACCTCAGTTTCCCCACAAGAATAACAAACATGGAGACAATTGTAGTGCAAAGAAACTTCTTACTCGGTTTTGGCAACAATAAAAGAGCACACGCACAAACAATCACAGATGGTAGTACTCTCCAATTATATTAAATCACATCTCAAATAGAGTAAGGACTGACTATTGGAGTTCAGAAGACAGTTCATGCTTTCATATGACAATCATGTTCCTAAACCTAACTATTTGGAGAAGTATCGTAAAAGAAATATCTAATCTTATACCTCCAAAGAGCAATTTATTGCCTTTGCTAAGCTTGCTAAATCTCTTTGATGGGAGCAATGATCTTCTTTTATATAAAGATCAAACTGGCTTCCTTTGTCTAGCAACCAGACTAAAAATTGCTAGAGACTGGAAGGAGGCAAAGGACGTCTCTCTGTAAATAATTGGAAGGGCAAACTTTGGAGAATAGCCTTAATGGAAAAACTAACAGAGCAAGTAAGAAAAACAAGAAACATCCAAACACACAATTTCTTCTGTAAAAAGATGGTTGCTTGTTATTGATTATTCTAACCATAAAAGAGTCAGTTTTCTCCCCCATAATTGACAGCACAGTAATCATCGGAAAGACTTGTTTAATTCATGTCTTGTCCATGTGGTTGTTGTAATTGATTCCGGAGCTATTCCTTCAATATATGTCATATTTTGATCCTGACTGTAATGACAGTCTTACTAGGTTTTTATGTATTGTTTAATAACAGTTTTAATAAACTTTTTAAAAAAAATAATGGTAAATTTGGGGGAGATCATACCTGGACAAGAATCTAGTTAAAACCCTAGTAGTGGTTCATCATTTGCAGCAGACCAACCAATTGGGAGAGACATTCACCCTTCTCTATAGAATCAATCACACGGCTCAGATCAAGTCAAATGTTGTTGTGGATTATGACAGAAGAGAAATAATCGTGTGCTTAACTCTCCTATTGAACTCAATGGGGTCTTATTGAGCCCAGTGTGTATTAAAATTATTTTGCTGCATATTTCTTAATTATAAATGAGATTTGTTCAACATACCCTGTTCATCAAACAAATGTTACTGGGGATTTTAAATCTCAGTTTGTGATTTTCAAAGCAAACATAAATGACAGTGGACAAAAAACGAAAACAAAAACACAGGTATGTGAAAATCAATGCTTATGTTTACTATTGAGAGCTTTCTGTTCATCAAAATACAAACATAAGAGCAGCAAAAATCCAAACATGCCTTTCAATTACATATGTAACGTGTGTGTTTCTTAGAAGTTAATGGTTACTATAGCAATCCATGTCCTTTAAAAGCACTCACATTTGAAATCTCCTTTTCCATGGAATAACATAGTGGAACAAAATTACAGCTTTGTAGCTTTGTTCCTTTCTGAAGTATCCAATTTTTAAAAATCTCCCTGGTTTTATTTTGCTTAAAAAGAAGAAAAAGAAGCAACAGATTTTGTTTCTCTACAAGCTTCATTTCTGGGCAATGCATTTTATTATGATCTTTAAAATAATAGCTCACACTAGGTATTGAACAGAATTCTGGCCACAAAAAATACTTATTTTGTAGTAGGCTGTTTCTTATTAGAGGTATTTATTTCTAAATTGTCTCATCCCAAATAAAAGATTTCATATCTCTCCTAATCAAATGCATTCCATGGAGCGCAACTGTCTGTTTAAAAACATCAGCAGAGAAATTTCTTTTGTTCTTCTGGACAGAAACCATTATTGCAAGTACTGGAGAAAGGAAATTATAAAAAGGTTAGCCACAAGTCAGTGGGGCCCATTTGTCTGAGACACAGTCAGGGTTATACATAGTAGGAAGGCAATCAGCTTTAATTAACTGCCATTTGCTGGCAAGAATCTACACTAATCTTGAACATCATTGTATGCCAACAGCAGAAGCAGGTGGCCCTTTTTAAGTCATTTGAAATGACAGACAGAAAATGAATTCTTACTGATAATGGGCCATCAGTGTAACAATCTTCTCTGCCAGATCCCACCCCACTACACTCCTTACATCTATTAATACAGATGGTATAAATGCATTGTGACATCCTTCCCAAATCTACCAGTATTTCTACTATGATTTGGAAGGGAGATTTTACTGTAAACCAGCTTTTGCTACTCATAATAGAACTGCAGTTACCACAATCCAGCTGTTCCTTGCAGGTGTATGCTTCCAAAATGCATACATGAATGAGTTTCTGTGCTTGGAAACCTCTTCAATGGTACAAAGGGTGAGACCCGGTGTAGCAGGAGACTTCCATTTGCATGAGGAATCTTCTTCTTTTCCCCTGCCCAGTGTCCCCTCTGCTTCGCTAAAGTCTGTTGTAAAGATTCCCCAAACACTATGGAGCACCTTTAAATTAATGAAAATTAATCAGTGCCTTTAAATAATCAAAAAACCCTCAGCCACATCTCTAGGGTCACTGTAGTATGTATGCCACTAAATACATTTTATATTGGAGGTTTCATGGTCCTGGAGTTACAACAGACAGATAGATAACCCTCATTCTTTTGTTAATATGCAGAGAGATAGTAATGTTGGTCTGTTTTAACATAAAAAGACGTAAAGCAATCCAGTAGGATTTTCAAGAGTAAATGGAATTAGAAATTTCTGGCGTAAATTTTTGAGGATTCAATCCAGGAAAGCTTATGCCAGACACTTCTTCCTTCCAGTTAATCTCAAAGGTGCTACTGAGTTCCTTTATGTCTTATATTAATGTAGACCACATGTTTCAGCCACAGTTAATTTGTTCAGTTTAATTGAACAATATGGAAGAATTAAGCAAGCTCTTCAGTCTGCAGTCCTATAACCACATACCAAACTAAATGGGGCATACCTCTGAGGCCATTTCAGCACTAGACTGTTATAGTGCTATTATTCCACTTTTAACATCTTATGGAATCCTGGGGTTTGCAGTTTAGGAAAGGGCCTTGACTGCAAACTGCAAACCCCAGGATTCCATAGGATGTTGAAAGTGGAATAATAGCACTATAACAGTCTAGTGTGGAAATGGGCTGAGTGTGCATGGACAGAGCTGTGCAGTTAATTGCATGTTTCTGGTTGCTATTCACTCTGAAGCTTCTGAGAAACTCCAAGCAAAAAAGAAAAAGAAGAAAAGCAGGGGGAATGAATACATTTCTTGGGTGATAATTCTGTAGACAAAAGTGACTCACAGAAGTACTCCTAAAAACTTGAAGTGTGGGAAACAACTTTTATAGCACAGAAGACCACAAGCTGGCATTTATGCTTTGCAGTCTCAACTGAAACCAAAAGGAGCTAATTCATTTATTTTCAAGTGCGTCCGGGACATCAGACAGAAGATATTATTCAAATACAAAATTCTACTTTAATGGCTATGCACCAATGCTAGCTCATGCTCTCAGTAATTGCATGGATTCTTAAGTGTTTTAAATCCCAGCTGAGTATTTGATATCTTCTTTCTTATGACAAGATGCTTCCCCACAGCGAGATAAACGAAATCACAATAGATAGCTCTACAGTGTTTAATAGTATTGTGTGACCGGCTGCTATACAACTGACCATATGTGTTAAGCACTAGTGTCTCCAAACTGAATGGTTCTACTTTGGCATAACCCAAGACAATTATCACTTCTTCCTAAGGCGATAGTTGTATTTGTGCTACATACTATCCCCGTTTACTTAGAAGTAAGGCTAGCAGTTTCCAATGTAGATTTTTTTTCTTTTGTTACATGCCTCCAAGTCAACTCTAACGTATGGTGACCATGTCATAGGGTTTTAGTGGCAGGATTTGTTCAGAGGAAATTTAGCATTGCCTTTCTCTTAGGCTGAGAGATGTGATTTGCTCAAGGTCACTCAGTGGTTTTCCATAATTGAGTGGGGATTTGATCTCTGGTCCTCCTGAAGTCCTCATCTACCACTCAAATCACTGGCCTATGCTGAGTTTCTCAGTGTGACTTACTACTTTGTGAATGTGCTCAGGACTATGGCCTTAATGTACCTCCCCTTTTTCTTCATTTCTTTGTTTTCCCATCTATAGACTGAAACCTTTGTCTTCAACTGAAACTGACTACACTCAGCCTCCACTTTTGCAGATGCCACAAAGGCAAGAAAGTACAGTGTCACCATGCTGACCCACACTGTTTCTCTCTCCTTTCCCTGACCTAGTTTGGACCCCGAATGCTCACTCTTCCTACCATGCCTTGCTCCCCTTCCCAGAGACACATGCATAGAATTTGATATTTGTGTTTTTTCCACTTTTGCGGAGGTCCTGTGTCCCTAACCTTAGTGTACATTGAAGGTTAACTGTAAATGGAATCATAGACTCACAGAGTTGGTAGTTCATTTAGTTCACGCACACCCTGCTCAATTCAAGAGGGGCAATGTGGGATATTGCTGGAACATTCCTGAAAGCTAGCCATCAGCTACCTCTGCCTACATATCTCCTGTGACGGAGAGTCCATCATCTTGCAAGACTAAGCCACTTGTCAAAGAGCTCTCACAGTTCAGAAGTTTCTCCTGATGTTTAGTCATCTACGCCTTTCCAGTTTCCACCCTTTAGTTCTAATCCTGCTCCCTAGAATCACAGAGAACAAGTCTACTTCACCTTCTTCGTGACAACTCTTTGGGTATTTGAGGACCACTGCTGTCATATCTCCCTTTAATCTAAATTGTCTCTAGGCTAAATCATGCAGCTCTTCCAGCTGTTCCTGAAAATACAATCAAATAGTAAATTATATTAATAACACTAATCAAAGCAGAAGCTTTCCAACTGCACATCCTG
The DNA here is from genome assembly GCA_948472985.1 of Iguana delicatissima. Classification (NCBI taxonomy): domain Eukaryota; kingdom Metazoa; phylum Chordata; class Lepidosauria; order Squamata; family Iguanidae; genus Iguana; species Iguana delicatissima. Next base: position 76,106 of record CAOKZL010002306.1, on the reverse strand, counting down.
TATTTAAGTTCAGTACTGTAGCCCCTTTGTGAGTGCAGAATCGTACACTCCATCTCATAGAACAAGAGGTGGCTCATGGAACAAGTACAGGAGGGAGGCATCAAACTGTCCACGAAAGAAACTGAAGCTTCAACAAAAGAGAAACCAGCAGCTCACAGAGCACTGTGGAACAGTTGCAAAACATACCAACTGGAGTTGGATGTAATAGATAGACAGGGTTGGAAGCAATCAGAGAGCTAAGTACTGTAGAGAACTGCGCAGAGGTCAGAAGAAAGTTGTGAGCCCAGAGGTAGTCTACTCACAGGAAGCCATGCAAGACAGAGCCAGAATCAGAGACAGGTATACGTAGTATAGCTCATTCAAGAAAAGGGCCAAAGAAACCAGAAAGCAGACACTGAGTGACAACCTACAACAAACGAGTAGAATGTAATGCCATACCTACACATTTCTGTGTCCCCTCATCCTACTCTGAGATCTGTCAGATCCTAGAACAGAGCTTTCCAAACTTTTCATCTTGGTGACACACTTTTTAGACATGCATCATTTTGCGATACAGTAAATTCAGTAAGTAATTCAGTAGGAGGAAGCAGCCCCTCCACCCGGACCTGGCCTGCTGCTGCTGCCCTTGCCCGGGACTTCCTTGGCCTGGGGCACCAGCAGTGGCAGAGGCAGCCACCCAGACCTGGCCTGTGGCAGTGGCGGGAGAGGCAACCCCTCCACCTGTTATGTTCACATGACACACCTACACGCTGCAGCCAACACATTAACGTGTCATGACACACAGTTTGGAAAGCTCTGTCCTAGAAGAAGACACTGATTGCCTCTGCTGCTTACCAGCTGGGAGGAAAGGGGGGGTTGTGGCATTACGGACTTTTGTAAAAAATATTGTTGTGTGCCAATTAGAAAAAATTAAGATAAAATATGGTTATAGATGTCAAGTATAGTATACTTAAGCAGGTAGAGATCTGTCCAGAGCGGGTGAGAGTATGGAATGTTGGGAATGACTAGTGATCGGCTAAGTGTTTTTAAATGGTTAGGTGCATATGTATTAAAGAGTCATAAAATGAGAAGTAAGAGTTTTGAAATTAGGAATATGAGATAGAATTGTGAATTAGAGTTAGTTAATTACGGTCAAGCAGGTTTTAGATGTTTTACCCTAAAGGCAACAGATCTGGTCTCATCTTAGAAGCTAAGCAAGGTCAGCCCTGACCAGTACTTTGATGGGGGACTCTCAATGAATACCAGATACTGCAGGCTGTATTTCAGAGGAAGAAACTGGCAAAACCACCTCTAGGTGTTCTTTGCCTAAGAAAACCCTATGAAATTCATGGGGTCACCGTAAGTTGAGAAGCAATTTGCAGGCACACGCAGAAACAATCTTTTATATTGAACTTCTGTTTAATGAAGTACTTTTGTATTATACACTTGTGCCTCTGGGAATAGCTCTTTTTGTGTGCCTTCAAGTCATTTCTGACTTACGGCAAACCTAAGGGTTTTCTGGGGCTAAGAGTGTGTGTGATACACTCAAGGTCACCCAGGGGGTTTCCATGGCCAAACAGGGAATTGGACCCTTGCCCCCAGTGTTGTAGTGATTGTGTCCTAGTGGTTGTGGGTTTTCTGATAAGGGTTTCCAGTAGATAACACCCAGCTCTATCTGTGTGTTTCACCTCAATCCAAAAAAGCTTATCGGGTCCTAAAACATGGTGAACAAATCAATGCTTAATCCAAACAAGATAGAGGTGCTTCTCATCATTCAAAAGAAAAACTTGGAAACATGACTTTTTTGGTGTATAAATCCCACTAGATGGAGTTGAATTCCAAAACAGTAAGTTTCTCAAGATCTGTGCTGGATGGGATAGTCAGTGGGATTATACCCCATTTCAAGACTCAGGTTTGCAGTTTGGATATACTCCTGAATGCATGTTTGAACTGAACGTCCAGGTATTTTTGGTCTCCACAAATATGTCTACACAAGTAAGACTGGTTTGTCAACTGTGCCTGTTCTTGCAGATTTTGGATCTACCCATAATGACATGGGCACTGTAAAAATGTATTAGTATGATGCAGTTCCTAAGACAGAAATAACAAAAACACCAACATGCCCCCTGTCTGCAACCTGATGCTGGAGCAAAGGCGAGATTAAAAAGAGGCAGACCATAGGTCAAAAGATTTCCTTACTGTAACTCACCAAGGAAAAAATCAGAACAAAGGGCAATCCTTTTATCCTAAGTTTGATCCATGAAAACAGGAAGAAATGATGGTTTAACTTCTTCTTTTAGCAATAAAGAGCTAGAAACAGAACTGAAATGCATTTTCAGCTTCAGGTAGATTAGCCCCAGGTAGATTAGAAGCGAAAAGTGAGAGGTAATATGATATGATAGCAATCTTTCAATATTTTAAGGGAGGTCACATAGATGGAGCAAGCTTGCTTTTTGTTGCTCTAAAGACTAAAGCCATTTCCGCATGAGTCTGCTATAGTGCGATGATTCCACTTTCAACCTCCTATGGAATCCTGGGGTTTGCAGTTTCGGGATGGGCCGCCTCGCCCCTCCCGAAACTGCAAACCCCAGGATTCCATAGGAGGTTGAAAGTGGAATCATCGTGCTATAGCAGACTCATGCAGAAATGGCCTAAGACTTGAACCAATGGATTCAAATTACAAGGGGAAAAAAAGATTCCACCAAAACATTCGGGATCTACATACTCTAAAGCAGTGGTTCTCAACCTGTGGGTCCCCAGATGTTTTTGGACTTCAGCTCCCAGAAGCCCTGAGCATTGACCATAGTGGCTGGGGCTTCTGGGAGCTGAAGTCCACAAACATCTGGGGACCCACAGGTTGAGAACCACTGCTCTAAAGACACTAAATGCTGTCTGATCTTGGAAGCTAAGCAGGGTCAGCCCTGGCCAGTACTTAGATGGGAAATCACCAAAAAATACCAGATACTGTAGACTATATTTCAGAGACAGAAATTGGCAAGACCACCTCTGAGTATTTCTTGCCTTTAAAAACCCTATGAAATTCATGAGATTCCCGTAAGTTTACAGGTGGTTTGAATGCACATACATAAATATTAGGAAGAACTTCTTAACTATAAGAACAGACTACCTTTCCATCTTTGGAAGTCTTGAAACAGAAGATGGATCTCATCTTTTGGGAAATGCTTTAGTTGAAGATTCTTGACTGGTAGGTGGTTAGATTAGACGCCCCTTGTGGTCCCTTCCAACTTGATGATTCTCTGCAGTATAGCATAATTTTCTTCTCATTAGATCTAACCTTACATATTAAGTGGTATTAGCTTACCTATCGGAAGGAGCTCCACCTGACCAGACATTAAAAGTATCAATTTCTGCCTGAATGTGGAGAATTCCTTCATTCGTTCATGGCTATGCCATTTAAATTTAGCAAGAACTAGTGTTGTAACTGTGTAATGATATTAGAATATATACTCTATACCGCATAGTATAGTTTTCCCTAATTGGGCAGCCTCTTGATAAGTTGGATTACAATGCCAAACATCCCCAGCCAGCCACATCGTTCTATATTACAACCCATCTGAAGGACAGCAGGTTGGAGAACGCTGCCATATATATTCAATGCTAGTTCCAGAGATCTGGCTGTTTTCTTTTGCCTTCTTCCAAACAACAAAGACATGCTCCTGGAATAACAAAAAAACAACGTCTCATCTTTTCTTCAGCAGGTTATTAAATATGATCCCCTCCCCCAACTTCATCCTCCTACCATTTTCTACTGAGAGGGCTGTGAAGATTTAAAATCCTATGTCTTCTCCTTTGTTTCCTTGTACCTGATTTATTTTACACGCACACAGCACTTATTCTGAATCTCCCATGCACTCTTGCAATGCATCAGATTCCCACAATCCACAGCTGTCAGGGTATCCATACAACTAAAAGAGGTAACTCAAAGACCATGATGGGAGATACAATTCTCTCCATTGTCAGTGTGGAAATACCTGGGGGGAAATTACTTGCCTTTTTCCAGAGACATACTCAGGCTTGGAATGTTACTTTACATGACTACACTTCCCAGAATCCCAAGCACGCATTGCCACTTGAACTGGAGGATTCTGGGAATTGTAGCCCAAAACATAACAGTTCCAAGCTATAAATATACCCCATGCTTCTCATTATGGAGTCATGCTCTTAAAAATTATGAGCCCTTGAAATAAAGACTGGTCTCACGGGAGGCAGGCAATAAGTCTAGAGATGTTTGCGCATTCTGGTGAATGGTTGTAGCACACCCTGTATCAGCTCAGCCTGGGGAATGACTAGTGGCAATAATTCAGACTTTGCTGTACTTTGCTGACATGATGAACTCTCCTTCTGTATGCAGTCTCCCAAGTTCTGGTAAATCTCAGGCATAGCATATGGCCCAGTGGCTGCTCAGTTGACCTGAGCTGTGATAGCAATTCTCAGGTTCCTAAGCAGGTTGTTTTTATGAGCTTCCAAGTCAACTCCAACTTACGGCAATCCTACCATAGGAGATTCTTGGTGAAATTTATTTGGACAGTGGTTGCCTTTTCTTCTTCAGCTGAGACAGTTGACTTGCCCAAGGCCACCCACTGGGTTTCCACGGATGAACAAGGATTCAGATTCTGGTATTCTAGAGCCTTGATCCTACATTCAAACACTGCACCACACTGGCTCTCATATTCAGCAAGTAAATACTAATGGTTTCCATTTTCTAGAATAAACACAACTCAAAGACTACATCTTCCAGAAGCCTGAATCTATTTTGAAACTTTTCCAATTAACCTTTCCTTACCTTCAAATCTTTTCTCAAGTCCTGATGTCAGTTGAGATTGCACAGAAGGGAACCTGCCTGTATGTAACTCCAAATACACTGAAGCCATTATGTTCAGATAGAAAACATTAACAATTTTTCCAAAATACGTAAAAGGCCAACAGAGACCAGTAACATCACTTAATGTTATTACACTTTAACAGGAAGCTGAACTCCAAAACAGTGGGAAGTAGGGTTTTTTGTTTTGCTTGAAATAGTTCTACTTGTATGTATGCATTTTATTTATATCCTGCTTTTCTCCTAGGATATCTAAGCATATGACAGAGATATTTTGAGATTTTTATGTCAGGTTTGTTAAATTTCTTATTAGTTTCACAGCACTGGGAAGAAGAAACATACTTCAGGGTGAAAATTTAAGTCACATTTCTGAAATCATATTATATTCAGTCATAATATCAAATAAGGGGGGGGAACCAGTCACACCATGTACTTCTTACACAGTTTTTTTTCTTTGCTGGATTTAGAGAAAGGTAATTGAAACTAATTTGTTAAAGGGTATCAACTATACAAATAGACAATATATAGATTGCACACTGATACAACAGCAAAATACTCAGTTCACAATGTATAATATCTCACGAGAACAGGAAGCACTTCAACTAAACATGAAATCAAGTGAAATAACACAATGCAAACTTTCTCTCTTATGCAACATTTTTTCCAACAAACTTGTTTGGCTCTTGTCCATTGATAATTTCAGGAAAACAATACTACTCTGGAGAGGAGACAATCATGACTTGTTTACGTCCCACACTCCAAAAAACCTCTTTCAGAACCACAATTTTACACATGCACACTTTAAATGTAATATGTCAAATTTTCTCCAGGCTCAATTTTTTTAAAATTTTTGTTCTGTTTTGTTTTCTTTTGTCCTTTTCATGTTGGCTACCTAAGCAAACTTTCTTTGAGTCATATTAGAAATGATTCTAAATCACTTGACTGTTTCCTTGGACCAATGAAATCACCACATAGTCACTCAGAGGTAGTACCATCACAGCTTCTCTGATGATAAAGATATTCTGTCGGTGTTTGACAACAGTGATGTCATCCACAAGTCAAAGCTGACTGGTTTATAACAATTTCATCATCCTTAAAAACTGAAAAGCCAGTGGGAAAGAAGTGGAAGCAAGCAAGGACTGCAGGAGCAGCAAAGAAGGATGATGACTAGAATAAACATCTTCACCCAAAATTAATGAAACAGGAGGGAATGTATCATGAGATGGGCTTCCTATTAATGAAACTGATCACTCTATTGCAGCTTACTTTATCTTATTTTGGCATATTTTATGTTTTGTCTTGTTCATTCCAACACATTGTAGCAGTTTGTATCCCAAATTTTTTTTCAGAATACGTCACTCTTGCTTCTGGCAAGAAGAGTAACTGATCAGAAAAAAAAAAGAAATCCAGTACACGTAACCTTAATCTACAGATAAAATGAATTACAGAGCAAAGTAAATCCATTTCAGAGCAATTTAAGTTCAAAGTGGTGAGTAAACAACTGCATGAAGTACTTGTGCTGCATTTAAAAATTTTTCCTTTGCGGGAATAAAAATAATATTAACACAAAAAGCCTTTTCCCCCCTCCCCTGGAAGTGCTTCATTTATCTAAGGCTGAAACTACCTGATCGTGGCCTCAGTGTTTTGTTATGTAACTAAAAGCAACATAAGCAGAGACATTCAAAACACACACACCAACTGCTTTTCGCTTCACTAGGAAAAATATACCTTTTGGGCTGATGAAAGTTGAGGGAAAGAGGCTGACAACTGCATAAGTATAATTTCTTTAATGTGGTGGGAAACTGTATGGGGTATGTGTGTATGTGATGGTTTCTAGGCTGTATCTTGTCAGGGAATGTGGCTGAAGTACTGAGTGGGTTTCTCTACCTGACTTGGCTTTGCTCCTCCACACCTCACTGTGCAGAAAAGAGATGGTAAGCAGTCTCAGGAACTGGCCGAGTCCTTACCTCAGGACTCAGTTGCTACTTGAAGTTGCAACTGAGACCACAGAAAAGGAGACACTTGCCACCTATGATCACTGATCATAGGTCAGGATGGAAGTTTTTCTGCCAGCCAGCTAGGAAGGAGATGAATTTCATGGGGTGTCTCTGTGGGCTGTATGGTGAACTTTTGGCGGCCATGGATCAGAGGTTCCTCTTTCATGCTGGAAAGAGGAAAGAAATAATAAAATGTTTCTGTACAGTGGAATTTCTGCACATTTTGAGGCATTGTTGAGTCAGTTGCCAGTGCAAAAGAAGATGGGATAAAGCATCCACTGTAGATGTTAAGTCCTTCAGAAACAATACTGCAAAAGTGATCTGGAAATGATGTCAGCACAGACAGATAAAAACAGGAGAGAATCAAAATGAATCAGCTGACTCTTTAACTTGCATGCTCAATTCCAGTCCATCTACTATCTCAAGTCTGCATTCGTTTCCTTTACATTAAATCATTTTCACAGATTACGTACGTCTAATTTTAAATCTGTGACAATGTATAACTTCAAACTGGAATAACCACTGTATGCTAGAAAATACAGTGAAAGTAGGGGAGGGTACAAGATACTGAGGGGTCTATCTCAACTAATTGTTGGCACTTCCCTCCTCTTGCCAATTTAACATAAACTCCACCAGCCCCTGGCTTGGAGGCCAGGTCTGACTGCACTTCACTGTTCTACAGCCATGGCTTCATCTTCAGTCTCTTGCTTCTCGACACGGGCTTCAAGGGGAATCAGATACTGTATTTCCTCACTGCTGACAGCAACTTTATCAGGCTGCAACCAACGCTTCAAGTGCTCCAGAGTGCTGAAAACAGAAAATGCACATAAAAATACAGAGAAGCAGAAATGAATAATAAAAAAGAATAGAACCAACAGGCCCTTACAAGACTATTTTACTCTCTTCGGTCTATAGATAACAAAAGAACCTTTGATTGTCAGACTGGTGGCCTTTCTCTCTCTCTTTCTCTATACACACACACACACACACACACACACACACACACACACTTATATATATTGGGGAGATCATTGTAAAAGTACATGGTTATAAACACAAGTAATAATTCTAAGCAAGTATAACAAATAACTGGAAACAGTGGGAGTATTAAAAGAGATCATAGGATATCATGAGAATTAATTTGTTTGCTTTCTTTAAAGGTAAACAATTGTTAAATCAGGAGGAGTCCAATACAGATTACAGCTGGCTCTCCACATTTATGGGTTTTAACTTTCATGGATTTGATTATTTGCAATAACCCCCTGCTCCCTCAAGTGCTTCTTTTCTGGGGGAACATTCCTTCTCAGAAGCTCTGATCAGGCTGCACAGCCCTTTGAAAACATGCTTTTCCCCCTTCTCCACCTCCTCCAGCTGCAGCCTGGCCAGCTAAGGATCGCTCGCACCCTGATTTCTTAGTATCACAAACCTTCCTCCAATGCCCCTTACACCCAAGGAAGGAGATAAGTGAGAGAGGGGAAGTATAGGGCCGCCATGCCAATCCACTCTCCTTTCCTCTATTTTCCCTGACTTGGTTTGGACCCCAGGTGCCCATTCCCCTCTCAGACACACACATTTTGATATTTGCAGTTTTTCCACTTTTGCAGGGGTCATGTGCCCCTAACCCTAGCAAATGTAGAGGGCCAACTGTATTAGTGCTTCAAAAGTATTCCAAATGGATTGATCTAGAACAGTGGTTCTCAACCTGTGGATCCCCAGATGTTTCTAGACTCAGCTCCCAGAAGCCCTGAGCATTGACCATAGTGGCTGGGGCTTCTGGGAGCTGAAGTCCGCAAACATCTGGGGACCCACAGGTTCATATCTGGGAAGAAGGTCCTAACAATTTTGTTTCATAAACTGCATAATATATGATAGCACATAAACACAAACTTGCACTGGGGGAAAAATATTCCATGAAATAGCTGATATTGAATAAGTTATTTTTTAGATTATAACTCCTAGATTCCCTTGGCCATGCTGCCTGGGGTATTTTGAGAGCTGTATTCCAAAAGGTAACATTTCAAAGAGAGGAAATGCAAATTAGGGCAGGGAAAGAAAGCGCCACTGCTTAAGCAAAGGGAATTCATGTCTCCATCAGACTTTCCTCTCAAGAAGGCAGCAGCAACTTTATAGAAAAATCAAACAGATACTGTAGAACAGGGCTTGATGATATGGAAGCCGACAGTTTGCTCATTATTTCAACTGTCTTGAACAAAAGGCCTCAAGGTGTGAAAAGCAGCCTGAGAATCAGCAAGCAGATTCTACTCAATGTATGTAATCCCATTTGTACTAAACAAGCTTACACAGGCATATGTCATGTTTAAAACCAGAGATAAAGCAGATTGAAATAATGAGCAATGTACAGTCAATTAAAAGAGCCTTCAGCTACAAAACGCTAGTCCAAATGCAAAGATTTTGAACTAGTTTCAGAAAGCATTCAATTCTCAGCTAAGGCAGAGCTTTTGAACTAGCCCTTGAACGCCATCAAAAAAAAAAACTAAAACAAGTCAATACAAACCCTAGAGCACTCCTACATTATTGCTAGGCCTCCCAGAGTTTAGAAAACTTGAAAAGACAGTGACACCCTAACTACTGTTTTACTCCCTAACTGCAGATGTCTGGAAATGAAACTACAAGTTCCCTGTGGTTACTCAGCAGGGAAGGAATGAACTCCAGATGCAATAAAGAGCAATTCCACTACAAGAGTGAAAGGAACCTTTGGCCCTTCAGATGTTCTGATCTATAACTCCCACAATCCCTTACCATTGGCCATGATGAGTGAGATATCTTGAAGGCCATAGCTTTCCTCTACCCTTTTCTCTACTATAGCTAGGGATGAATTATAGCACTGAAAATGGGCCTACCACAGGTTAAATTAAACCCCCGAAAGCCCCTATTTAGTATTTCTATTAACTTGGAAGGCACAGCAGGAATTCAGGGAGCTACAATCCAAAAAGTAACTTTTCCAAACTCTACAACCACTTGAGAGTTTCAGCAAAGAACAAGAGGACAGTGCAGATCAGGCAGCTGGGGGCACTGCAGCTTACTGTGTGTTATTACCTCTCGTCTGATTCAGTTCCCTCCATATAAAAGTCAGATTCAGATTTCTCCTGCAGAAACCTGTCCCAGCATTCTCTCTTAGCCTGAGTAAGAGTGTGCAGCATATCCTTGGAGGTCACTTCTTGAGACAAACCCTTTATTCTCATTAATCTTCTCTCTAGGAAAAGAACCAAACAAAGTAAGGAAGGAAAAATGTTTCCCTGTTTCAGAGTAAAAATAAGCAGACAAGCTGAATTCAAGGAGTTTTAATCCAGGTTCTCAGACAAGGTTTCATAGAAAATGCAATTGCTGTTTAAGGCATCCATTTTACCATATTGGGACAGCCAGAGATTCTCTTTTCATCTCAACTTTTATGGAGAACAGATGAAAAAGAATCTGTACACAACAACGCAAGTGAAAAAATTTCCTTCCTCTTCACCATCCACTTGCATTCACATTACAAAACCCACACTAAACATTTAAAATGCTTTTGGGTCAATGTAGCATTTATACTTTATGGAAAAAGTACATTTTATCCTATTTTTCAGCATGGTTCACCATTATGCCTTCTTTATGCTTTGGAAATCCAGCTGCATTTAGAGAAGTGAGAGCTTTCATTTTCCTACTCAATGATGGATTAACTCACGTTAGTTATTGGGCAAGCTAATATAATATACCATTACACAAAAATGCAATGTTTTTCTCCTTTTTCTTTCACATTGTACATTAAGTGTCAGGAACAGAAAAGTGTTACACTCTTACTCTCATCCTACTAATGTTCTTAGAAATAACAAGTAGACCTTTTCAAAGAAGTAGCTGTGTTAGTCTCTTGCAACACAAAAAGGAAGAAGGAATGGGGAGACAAAAAGAAAAAGAAATATAACAGCTCCTTTAAAACTAACTGGTTTTTATTTTCACCTGAATTTTCATAGTAGTGGACTTTTTCAAGTCTCAAAATACCCAGAAACACAAAAGTGAGACTGTGACACATAATGAATAAAATTAATGGCCACAAATACACACACACACACAGACAAAACTTATTTAAAACCTATCTACTCATTTATAGAGCAGACTGACTTTTAACAAGATTAAACCTGGGGGAAATCAGGGTTTTTTTCAATACGACTTTATGCATGAATACAAGTTGGTGGCGATCACAAACATATAAGTAGAAGTCAAAGCTTATAAAATTTACTTTTTTGGATTACAGCACCCAGAATCTCCAAAGAGTAAGGGGAACGGCCATGCTAGCTGGGGTATTTTGAGATCTATAGTCCAAAAAAAGTAATTTTCTCACACTCCAGTAAAACATTTTTTCCTAGTAATAAATTACAGTTAGACTAATAACCATATACTGCCTGCTTCATGCAAAAGGTTAGAGCATCAATGGCAACAAATCTTGGTATACTGACCTAAAGATGCCAAATAAATCTCAGAATCCTTTAGTGGTGCCCAAGGCTTCAGGTCCGCTGCTTGGAAAGATGTGTCCATTACATCGTTCTGAACATAACAATCTGTGAAGGAATCTGCAAATGCATTGCCAGACTCTTCATTCTGGTCTGGATGTGGCAAGGATGAACATATTTCAGCCCACAAGTCCTGGCTGGAAATAGTGACTATAGAGTCAATACTTTCAATCATGATCATAATGATGAAATCCTGAAAAACAGGTCAAGTGTTGCCTGTGAGCTCCTCCACTCAGGGTAGATTTTAACACACAGTACATTTGACCCCCCACCCCACCCTTCCTTCTCCTTTCCCTGACCTGGTTTTGACACCAGATGCCCCATTGTGCCTCAGACCCTTTCCCATAGACACACACACATATTTGGATATTTGTGATTTTTCCACTTTCGCTAAGGTCCTGTGGGCCTAGAGCAGCAAGTGTGGAGGGCCAACTGTATTTTATCGGGCGACAAATAACATTTTGTAGTTTCTTGTTGAAGATGCCTTTTAAGGGCATTTAAAGTTATGTTGACAGAAATTCTCCAATTTTACGCTACTCTCTCAAGAAAAGATAACAAAAAAGTAATAAGCAGCAAAAAGATTACTTTTTTCAACACTGTAACAAGTAAATAACTTTCCAATGTCCTAGTTTTATTATGTTTAAACACTACTAAGTAATGCAGAAACTCAAAAAAATTCAAAAACACATTTTTAATCTTTCAGGCTTTGAAATGTCCCATTAATGTTACTACCAGTGCTGTTTATTACCTAGTGAGTTGAGGGGGGAAGAACTGTCTTAAACACAAGATCAAACATGACACTGAAATTCAGTTCACCTGCTTTGTTAGGAAATAATGAGTACTGTATTAACTGGTGTATAAGACTAATTTTTCCCCAAAAAATACTGTTTGAAAATGTGGTGCATCTTATACAGTGGTATGTCTTATATATTGGCAAATAGTATTTGCCAGTGTATAACTGGGGTGCATCTTATACATGGGTGCGTCTTATATGCCAGCAAATACAGTAATTCATATGCAGACAGACAACCAGATTGAGCTAACTGATTCATTCTCTATATTAATAGCAAATATATTTTCTGAATATAGCACCTTAAGAAATCAAATGGCACTACCTACACAACAGAAAGAGGGAAGCAACAGCAGGCTTCCCTATATTAAACTCCAAATCTTACAGAAGTTCAAAAACAACCTTACAGATGGTGGTAGAAAAGAATATTTTTGAGAACTCAGATCACTGTCCAGTGAAACCTGAGCACACTTAGTGGACATAGAATACTGACTGCTGGGGCCATATAGTGAGGGACGGGAGAGACAGGAAACGGAAGAGGACTCAAATAACTGGCACCATGAATAGAACAACTTCACGATGCAACAGTGTCACAGGTCTCACTCGTATCATTGTGCATACTTGAAAACTGGAAGTAAATATCACTTTATCAGAAGGACTGCAACAAATCTATTTCAACACTCATGCAGCAGGTCACCTTCACAAAATGAATATTCTCATTACCCATGCTCTGTATACATGTCTCTCTATTACCAATGTAGGCCACAGCCTGGTGATGCTCAATATACATTCCAATCCCCAAGAAAAGGAGCACCAGGGATTGCAGTAATCATAGAACCGTTGCATTGATTTCCCATTCAAGCAAAGTGATGTTCAAAACTTATCATATACTGGGTGAGAAATGTCTGATATCCAAGCTGGGTTCAGGAAAGGAAGAGGCACTAGGGAGCATATTGCAAAATATGTTGGATAATGGAGTGCACTGAAGAATTTCGAAAGAAAATCAGCCTGTGATTTAGAGGTGATAGCACAGCCTTTGTTTGTATAAAACATGAAAAACTATAGAGCACTCTTAAAGAAATGGATATGCCACAACATTTGACTGACCTAATGTGCACCTGTGCCCAAGACAAGAGGCTACTGTCAGGACAGAATACAGGGAAACTGAATGATTACCATTGACAAGGGGATCAGGCAAGACTGCACTATATTTGTTTAACTTGTATGCTGAAAAATAAAGCAGAATTAGACCGGCGGAAGTAGCTGTGAAAATGGGAAGATTTCAATTTAAGCAATTTCAGATATGCAGATGACATCATACTAATAACAGAATATCAAAGATTTTGAACTATTACTGAAGAAAGGGAAGGGAAAAATGCAAAGACAGGCTTACAGCTGAACATTAAGAAAACAAAAATAATCACCACAGATAATTTACATAACTTTAAAGTAGACAAGAAAGACGTCGAAATAGTTCAAGATTTTCGATATTTTGACTCAGTCAGTAATCAGAATAGAACTGCAATCAAGAAATCAAAAGAAGACTAAGACATGAAAGGGCAGCTATGAAGGAACTAAACAAGATCATGAATTGTAAAGATATATCATTGAATACTAAAACTCAGATAGTCCATGCCATCATATTTCAATTTCTGTGTATGGTTGTGAAAGCCAGACAGTGAAGAAAGCTGATAGGAAGGAAATCAAACTCTTTTGAAATGTGGTGCTGGAAAAGAATTCTATGGATATCCCAGATTGCTAAAAAGACAAATGGGTCCTAGAGCAAATCGAGCCTGAACTCTCCCCAGAAGTCAAGATGGTTAAACTGAGACTGTTGTACTTTGGACATATCATGAGAAGACATAACCCACTAGGAAAGACGATAATGCTCGGGAAGGTAGAAGGCAGGAGAAAAAGAGGAAGACCACATTACAGATGGCTAGACTCAATCAAGGAAGCCACAGCCCTGAGTCTGCAAAACCTGAGTTGACGACAGGCATGACCTGGAGGCCTCTCATCCATAAGATCACCATAAATTGAAGTCAACTTGACAGCAGTTAACAAGCATATATGTCGGTGATGATCTACTGTCAGAAGCCAACTGTCAATAATCTACTGATTCTGCTCTTTCATCTGCTCTGAGACAGGCCTCAAAAACTGCCTTTGGTCAAAGGTTGACGGCCAAATCTACCTCCCCTGGAAGCTGTGAAGTCAAGGCTTCAATCTTATATATGTTTTCTTGGGATTAACTCAAACTGAATTTGCTGATACAGGAAAGATTCCTTCAAGCTATTACGTCAATAGGCAATTTGAAGGGACACATACACACTGAAAGACAGACAGCCCTCCACATCTGTGGGTTTGACTTTCACGGATTTGATTCTTCAAGAGTATCTCCAGCCCCTGTCCCTCTACCTCGGGCATTTCTTTCTGAGAGAAGCCTTCCCTCTAGGTGGCTCTCATCAGGCTGTGCAGCCCTTTAAAAACCCAGCTCTGGCCATTGTCCTCCTCCTCCTCCTCCTCCTCCTCCTCCGCCAGCCACTGCCTACGAGCTAAGATTTCTCAGCACCACAAATCCTCTCCCAACGCCCCCACCCCAGACATCCAAAGAAGGAGATGGTTGAGAGAGAAAAAATACAGGGCTACCATGCTGCCCGTCCCCTTTCCCTGACCCTGTTTGGACCATGGACGCCAGTTCTCCCCACCATCCCTTGCGCCCCTTCTCACACATTTTGGTATCTGTGGCTTTCCCACTTTTGTGAGGGTCCTGAGCCCTTAGCCACAGCGAACGGGGAGGGCTGACCATAGACACAGGATCGGGCTGTACAGACGAAAAATACAGGGCAACATCACACGTTATCATTGCGCAAGAGAGTCTTGCTGGTGCGTCGTAGTGCAGGTCTCATCATCCTCACCCAGAAACCTTCAGCGACCGTGATGTCTAGAGATGATGGGAGTTATAACCCAACACGTCTGGAAGCCCCCCTACAGAGTCATAAAAACACTTCAAAGAAAATGTGGTCTCCCGGAACCGTGGACTGGATGAGCAGCAGCATAAGAACAGCGATCCGAAGGAGCAAAAAAGCACTTTACATGAAGCCCCTCCGGAGGTGGGAAGAAAGAAGGCCTTTGGTTGGTTTCCCCGGGCGATTGCCTGGAGGGAATTCCTCTGCATTCTATGGATCTCCTCACACCTAGGCCACTTCCGCACTAGACTGTTATTGCGCTATTATTCCGCTTTCAGCGTCCCACGGAATCCTGAGGTTTACAGCGCTGTAACAGTCTAGTGCGGAAACGGCCCTAGATTAGCCCTGAGGCACCCACCCCGTCCGCCGGCGCCCCGCCTCGGCGCCCCCCTTACCCGAAGCGGCCGAGGCCCCTGCACCGCCTCCTCCGTCTCCAAGGGGCCACAAAGGGAAGACGTCGCAGCAGCCCACTGCCAGGGGGAGGGCCGAGCGAGAAAGCGCTCGTTGCCCCCGCACTAGCCAATCGACGAATAGGGCGGGCACATGACGCACTTTCCCGCTCCTATAGGCAGGAGGGAAATGTCTGCCCGAGCATTCCCAGCGGAGGCAGAAGTGCGGGGCTACGGTTTTAATAGCTGTCACATTAGGCTTCCGGTTCTAAACGGCCTTCAGTATGCGGAGAAAGAACGATGGAAATACGAATGGTATAGAAACTCACATCCGGGCGAGTTATTGTTTAGAGCGGCGCGTGTTTGCATCCACGGATAATGAGGAAACAGGTCCTGTCCCGGAGGAAAGACTGGATACAAATAAAATAAATAACTATAATATGATAAAATAATAAACAGACTTGTCCGGGGAGAAAATAACCTGAGAGAAAGAATGCACGGGAATGAAGAGGGGCTTCTAATCAACATCAGATCTGTGGTTTGAGCGTCGGACTATGACCCAGGAGACCAGGGTTCTATTCCCTGCTCGGCCGTAGAAACCCATTGGGAGACTTTGGGCGCGTCACACACTCTCAGCCCCAGAAAACCCCGCGGTAGATTCGCCTTTGGGTCTCCATAAGTCAGAAACGAACAGCGATCAAATACTCTTCCATTGTCCTCGAACTTCCATCCCCTATCAACGCGTATAGAGGCTATCCAGAACCGGAAATAATAAATATCGGATTTTTTTTTATCTCTTTGGGGTGAAGCAATTCGCCTGCAGTTAAAGACGACATGTTGAGGCCGGGCGGAAGTTGTCTACCTGCGTCTTCTCTCTTTTACGTAACGGGGCGAGAGAAGGAGTTTTTTCCTCCGCCCTTACCTTCCAGTGACTAATAGCCGGCGGCAGGTGCAGTGGGAGGGGTAGTATGTGAGCCCCGAAGGGGTTAGTGCGGCTGCGCGGGTGAGTCTGCCTTGTGCCATTCCTTGCTGGGGTTGTTTTGAGGGAGTTTGCTTTGGGGAAAGGGGAGCGGCTGCCCAGGCCTGGATGGCACTCCGGCCACTGCCGCACTAGGCTGTTATAGTGCTATTATTCCGCTTTCAACCTCCGTCCGGCCCCTCCCTAAACTGCAAACCCCAGGATTCCATAGGAGGTTGAAAGCGGAATAATAGCACTATAACAGTCTAGTGCGGCAGTGGCCTCTGAGTGCTAATTCTCGGGGCTTTCTCCTCCCCTGGGAAGAGGGGGACAATATTTACCTGAGGAAACGTTGTGCCTTATGACAGATACACATGAACCTTCAGCAAAAGGTCCTGTGGAACCTTAAAGGCTCGGAGTAAGAAAGGGAAGAAGGAAAAAGGGATTATTGTGGCACTTTTTAAAAACTAACCAGTTCGTTTCAGTCTGCCTGTAGTGGGCTGTAGTCCAGCAAAACTGAGCCTGAAAGAAACTAGGATAGTCTAAAAGATTTTAACTTCCCCCACCACCTAGTCTGAGACACTAGCATGGCTATTTCTGTGAAGGTTAATTTTTTTTTTTTTTAATGGCTTATGTTTTCATGGACTGGGAGCACCGTTTATCAGATACCGCTGATGAAGTGGGCTGTGGTCCATGAGAACTGCAATCAGTTACTGTTTCGCTTGTAGTATCTGATTGATTATTTATTTATTTTGCGATTTTACTGTGTTTGATCATGGGGTTTAATTACTGTTAGCAATCCTGAATTGTATGTAAATATTAGAAGGATAGTAATTATTTTTTAAAAAAAATTAATTCGTTTTTAAAGTGCTGCAAAATGCATAGTAGACTTTCTCACCATCACTTAGGGCCACTGTTGCTATAATGACGATTACTTATTGCTATGCTTGAAGCCCAAATAAGCCTGTAGGCTGTAATTGCTTCCCACCTCCACTACCAAAGTCCACTACCTAGAATGCTGTAGCTGTTGGAACGAAGCTGAAAATTATCTCCCTCTTTTTTGCAAATATGTCCACAGAATTTGTGTTGATGCAGCTTCTTTTTTGGTTCTTTGCACTTGTATGCAATTAGTTTGCCATCTAAAAACAGACTTGGTTTCTGACAAAGAACTTGAAAACCTTCTGCATTAATACTGTTGCCTCTTCCTTAGATTAATAGCCTCCATTTAGGAAGACTGGGTATGGTTTTTTCTTGTCTGTGTAATTACACATGGCTAAGAATTGCTCTCTTTTAATTGTTATTTATTAATTTGTCGTGATAGTAGTCATCTTGGATATCTATTTTTTAACTGGCTACTGATATACTAGGATAGAGAGCATCTTTTTATTTATTTATTTACTTCCAATATCTCACATCTGCAGCAGAAACATATTTTTGAGTGGCACCTAATACGAGTAATAAAAAACAATTAATGTACAAAAAATAGAAAAACATGTGATAATTCTTTAAAATGTCAGGAAACATTTAGCCCTAGAACTGAAGTGATGGTAAGGGCATTTTGAAGTCACTTCAGTCACTGCTTCATGTATTTCAAATAACAGAATCACTCAGAAAATGACCTCAGATGACTAAGCAAATAGGCAAATAGATGTGGGAGAAAGTAGGTATTTGGGCCCTAAGCTGGGTAGGATTTTACAGGTTAAGGTGTGCATTTTGAGCAGTACTATGACACTTAGCAGGAGTCACTTTTTCAGTGTGGATGACATGCAATCTGTCTGATATGCTGTCCACTTTAACCACGATGTTTTGGAGTGGCTTCTGTTTTCATACTGGCTTCAACAGCAGCTCTGTGTAACATATGTTACAGTAATCCAAGTGTGTTTCTCGCACAAAAAACAACACATGCTAAAATAAGTAGAACAAATGGCAGTTGAATTAATGTGGAGCAGACTATTAATATTTTACTTTGGCAGCAAATGCATTTCCCTGGTTCTTTTTTTGCATCTGTGTATCTATTCTTAATCTTGGCTGCTTCTGCATGTGGCGGATTTGGTTTCCGTGGGGCGTTACATGAGCTTGTCACATAACAAATTTTTCTCTTTGCTTCATCATGACTGGCTGGTCAGGCCTGGGAATCCCTGGTGCATTTTTGTGTGATGAGCTATATGCTGCCAATTGCTACCTTGCTCATGGGACTTCTGTTATCCAGAACCATGGCTTGGACCTCGACTGGAAAGACACATGCTGAACTGCTCAACAACCTTTACAGTGAGTACAAACAGCGACTAGGGTTCATTTTTAAACCAGCTACTGAGATACTGAGATACAACACAGAAATACTACTGGCCCTTTAAAAAAAATCCTGGGTTGAACTAAGGAGATAGTGGAACAGCATATTTCGGGGGCTGGAGCGGGGGCGGGGGGACAGAATTATATAGCAGCTGAACTACCACTTCCAAATGTCTGCTGGCTCACTGAAATGAGCATGTGTCTCTGTTCCCCTGTTCCAGAACATAAAAAGAGCTGTTCGAGAGCAGACCAAAGACCTGTCTAGTCCAGTATCCTGTTTCTGCAGTTATCCATGAACAAGACAGTAGCATCTTCCCACTCATATACCCTAGCAACTGCTATTGAAAGCGTACTGCTGTGACACTGAAGATAATATGCAATCATCACTGTAGCCATTAATAGCTTTATATTACATTAACTAGTATAATTTTCTTTCAGAACTGCCCATTGCAGGCATAATTCAGTTAACAAAGCCTCTAACAACAACGCTTCTTTTATGAAGTCTTTTGTGCCTCTCCAGCCTACAGTTTCTTCCTAATCCTCCATCCAGCCTCTTTTAACGGCAGTGGCATTCGAAGGATGATGAAGGAAAGCTGGAGAAACACAGAGTTTCGGTATCAGGTTGCAGCAATGTGGCTACAGTAAACAATGCAATAAACAAAGCCTGAACTGGGAAAGAGAGTGATTCTACTGTAGGTAATCCTACCATAGCTGTGTATGCCAGGCAAGGTAACAGCACCTGCCTCCAGAATCCCTGACTGAGCATGTGTGAACAGCAAAACAGAGAGAAAAGGGGAGAGCAGATAAACCTGCCTCACTAGTTCCCCTCAACATGTTAAAAAATCATAGATCTGTAAGTCTGACCGCCAAAATGGAAACAATAGGGAATGTAAAGTCATCCCTGAATGCATTTTGGAAGAAGCCTTCAAATGGTCTCTAGAAGGCTCAAAAATGTGTATAGTGTTAGTTTTGAATAAAAAGTTTGCTGAAACATGTTGAACTGCTCTTCTTTTTTTGTGGGCAGGAACCTATTTTTATTGTTCCCATTTTATTTCTGCCCCAGTACCAAATTTTCTATTAAAGAAGTAACGCCCAGGAACACATATGCTTTGTTGACTAAGGTATACCTCTACTGGCTATTGTTACCTGGAGTAGTAGAAAATCTAATGGTTTAATTGTATGCTGGATGCCTGATTTTCCACTGAGCAACCCTGGGTTCCAGTACTGTGAGATGGGAACAAAATAGCATAACCTGGGGTCATCAGTGAAATTGAATAGTGGAAGATAGCTTGATTAACTTGTCGCATAGTGAGCTAACAATTATTTCTTTAGAACAAGTCTAATCAGCATTTAGTTTTACAAAAGCTATGAAGAATATTTTTATCTACAGGAAATGGAACCACTACCTTGAATGAGTTTGCTACTAAACTGTCCAAGTGAGCTGGATTCCACTGAACTGCTGTCTATCCTTTTATTTTCTGTTTCTGTAGAAAATGGTGTGATTAAGTCTCAGCGTGTTTTTGATGTGTTGCTGGCCACAGACAGAGCCCACTATATCAAGTATTTCCCATATATGGATTCTCCTCAATCAATTGGTAAGAAATGATGAAGATTACTGTCAGTTATTTGTATGTAGCTTTGGCTCTTGAAACCTCAAATCTGGGCTGCAAAAGTTTATCCTGGAAATTATACATGGGGCCAAAATAGTTTTCAGACGGTGCAGCATATTTAACGCAGAGATTGTTAAGTCTTTGAATTGCATAGAATTGCATTGCATCTGAGGGAGACAAGCATTTGTGATGCTAACAGTGTGTTAGCAGAAGATGCTCAAATTGCCACAATTCTTAAAATGAAAAAACAACTGACCAGTGCTTTTCTTTTCAGGATACAAGGCTACAATAAGTGCACCTCATATGGTAAGGCCCACTACAACATCATCTATTTACAACATCTATTAAGTACTAGATGACACAATCCCCAGTGGATATTCAGTAGAAGATGCACACAGGCCATCAATGTGTAAAAATGTCTTGTACTAAGAAAGAGCATGGTAGCTCTAGCATAGTGCTGCCTCCTGTGGACTTGCTGTATATATACCGTTGAGCTGAGGATTCAAGAAAACTGAAAACAGAACCATATATATGAAAACTATGTGCTCTGCTACTGGGTTATGGGTTCTGTCCTAGAAACATGACCAAATTATTCATTGTGCTAAGCATCTGCAAGGTAGTCCCTTGTGCTATGCTGATACTATTGGTATCAGTCAACAACAAGTAGTATTTACATCTACTGCAAAATGAAAATGCTCAGAAGATATGCTGCAGATGCTTCTCAGCTGAATTTGTGCTGGTGCAGGGCTTGGTTTCCTCCTGTGCTTGTATTTCTAAAAAATAAGTAAAAATAAGAACTCACAATTTCATAAAACTGGAGCATAGCCAAGGGCCTGGCATCTCTAAACTTTTCGTAGAATTGTGATAGTGTTTTATTATATTGCTTTTGTCACTACTGGATGAAAGGATCGTGAAAGACAGTCATCTGAATAGTGTAAAATTGCATTATTTTTTCTGCAGCATGCTCATGCCCTTGAGTTACTGAAGGACCAGTTAGTGGAAGGAGCAAAAGCTCTGGATGTAGGATCAGGAAGTGGATACCTTACAGCTTGCTTTGCTAGAATGGTAAGCAGATTACAACATGGATTTCTTGGAATTCTGTGATGAGGAAAAGAGGTACCATTCTCTCTCTGCTTTAAAAACAAAAAGAAAAGCCCACATATATATGTTACTTTTTCTAATCAGTCTTATATTTGATGCTGTAACTGTACAGAGAAAGATCAAGGTACAATGAAATACAAATTTAGGGTAAATTTAAAGGGATCCACTGATGTAACACATTCTTGAATTGAGTAGGTCTTTCTCTTGCTGATACTGAAAATATTCTACCATAATCAGCTTCCCAAGAAAATTAGGTAGCAATGTCAAAAAGAAGAGTGAGGCTACAATCCTAAGTATACTTTTCTGAGGGTATGTACCAGTGAACTCAGTGAGACTTTGAGCAGACATGTGGAAAACTGCACTATAAAATCCTCTTATTGGGATTGTGCTGTTAGCTCACTGCATCTCTATGAAGAATTCATGACGGCGTATAGTTGGGAAGATAAACTGCAATTAGACTTATTATTTTCTAGGTAGTTTTGCTAATCCCTCAGGAATTCTGAAACTGGCTGTAGATATGACTGGCCTACACCTCATACTGCACTAAAGATCAAAAACCTGTCCCAGGTGGTTTTCCAGCCTTCTGGAGCATGGTTTGAAGGGTGATGGGGGCTACATAGTGGAGAGGGGAAGTGTAGATGGAAGTGTTGAATCCCACCCATTGTGTATAAATGATTGGATATTAGGAAATAATGTGTCTACTGGGAAATTCTGTTTGCTGAATTAGTTCATTTGTAATAGAAGCTTACATTGAAGTGAAAGTGGCTGCTCTTACAGGTGGGCCCAACTGGGAAAGCAGTGGGCATTGAACACATTGAAGAGCTGGTTCATGAATCCATCAGAAATGTCAGAGAAGATGATCCAACCATGCTGAGTTCTGGACGAGTAAAACTTATAGGTAAGAGCTCTAGTTTGTAGCCTTGGTAATCCAGAAGCCAGTTTGTCACCTCTGAATATTTTCTTTGTGAGGACAGCATTGTTCTGGGAATTATGCTGAAGTATATTTTCTAAAGATACATAGGCAAGTGCATTATTGCCGATGTTGCCTTGCCACTGCTTTGCTAAGCTTATAATAAAGTTCCAAAGGAGACAAAATTCTCTAGGTTAAACTGTTTTGTCTCCCTTATGAGCTCTTACATGTTATGATCTACTATATGAACCCTGTGGCTTCTTTTTCTTGTATCACTTCAGAACCATGCTAATCCCTGCTAATTTTGCTATCTTTATTACTTCATATTTCTATAATAAAATCAGGATTCAAAGCATACTTAGTTGTAAATTTCATTGAATATGGAAATATATAGACTTGGAAGTAAGCATCAATCTTGGTTGTAAATTTGTAGAAAATTAAATAGTCTTTTCCCCCCAACATAACAAATTCCTATTTTCATAAACGTAAGCCCAGTTAATTTCACTGGGGTTTATTCCCAAACAAGTATGAATAGGATTGCACATTTAGAGCTACATTTCTAGGACTACAGTCCTATGCATGCACACTTGGAAATAAGCCTTATTTAGCACAGTGATATTTACCAGTAAACATGCAAAGGGTTGCCCTACAAGTTGTGAAGTTACTAAACGAGCTAAAATTCTACTTGGCTTTTTTTTCAGTTCTTTTTTTCCTTTGCTAACTCTGTATAGCATGGAATCTTAGTATGAAAGAGAAGTTTTTCTCCCAGTTAGGTTTTGTCTTTCGGTTTCCATACTCTGTTTTAGAACCCCAGCGCTAACATAATCTGCATACCAGTCTCTTCTGCATGTAGGTATCAAGTGAAAGGAGAGGCAGAGGAGAACTGTTTAGGAGAAGCTGCCATCTGAACAAGAACCTTCACTGCACATTCTCTCTCCACAGTTGGGGATGGCAGGAAGGGGTATCCTGAAGAAGCCCCTTATGATGCCATCCATGTTGGAGCAGCTGCCCCCACAGTGCCAAAGGCGGTAAGATAGATATACGCCTGCCTCATTTGCCTCTCAGTGCTGGCTAGAACCTTAAGATTTATTTATTTATGTATTTATTTTTCCATTTATATCCCAGCTCTCTCCTTCCAAGGGACCTAAGTCAGCTAAGAGACTCCATTGAAAAGTATTTGATATCATGTGGCACTTGTGCTTATAAGAAAAGGGGACTGAAATGGAATAAACGTAGGAAGAATGGGTTATATATGTAGCTTTCTTAAACAGTGTTCCTTTACCTGAAGTTTTGGTCCTTAGTGTTCTATCAGTATGAGTTGTAAAGAAATAGATTCAGCATGATTCTTTTCATAGAAATCTTCCACAAGGAAAGCCTCATGCAGAGAAAGTTGGATTACAAATAAAAAGCAATTTCTCTTGTTATGTATAGAGATGAAAAATTTCTGGAAATTTTGAAACCATGGGGAAGAAAACATTTTTCCCCTGGTTTTTTTTTCAGGGAAACTCTGGAGGCTTTAGAAAAACTTTTAAAATACTAAATCAATACCTTTTACAGATTGACAGTCACTTTGTGACTTTAGGAACATAAATGTGTTATGCCTAATTCGGTTTGGCATACATTTATAATGTTTGGATAACGTTTGGAGTGTTAAAAGACCAGTTTGTTCAAACAGTACTTATGAACTGAATTTAGTTTTTAATATTTTAGGCGTTTTGTTACAAATGGAGCAAGAAGGCCCTGAACTGTGAGGAACAGCTGAACTCTTTGGTTTTGCCTATCTATGAAGAGTAGGGAAAAATAGTAGAAGAAAAGAAACCATCAGCATTTGCAAAAAAAAACCCAAAAAACCAAAAAACTAATTTTGTCTCTTCTGCTCCTCCATAGTGTCAAACAGACTTAAAATACTCATTCCCATAAAAAGAACAAAGAGGGGGCAGGACCTGCAATGATCTAACCTCTGTATATAAGCTTATATAAAGAAATAATGTAAGATGAGGGAGGCAGTCTGTAAATATCATATCTTAAAACATTTTATCATTCTAAAAGAAAATTCTACCTAATTCATTTTTTAAAAATATAGAAAAAGAGAAGCTTCAGGAAAAAATGAAGGAAACCCTTTTTTCCTGCCCCCCTCCAGCCTTCAAATCTTTAGTTATCTGGAAATGTTCTTTTTTTCTTGCAGAACCTAAGGAGCTTAATTTTGCTTACCTTTCTTTGTTACAGTGCTTAATTTTGTGTGCTCCTCTTCATTATATGGAAATGTCTCCATTTTGTTTTGTTTCATGATTTTGGGTTTTTTGCGTTTTCTTGTTAATTTTAGTGATTCTTCTTCTGTCTTACCAGTTACTGAATGAGCTGAAACCAGGAGGACGACTAATCCTGCCAGTAGGGCCAGAGGGTGGAAACCAGGTTATGATGCAGTATGACAAGACTAAAGATGGTCAGATTGTGGAAAAGCATTTGATGGGGGTGATATATGTTCCTCTGACAGACAAGGAAAAACAGTGGCCTCGGTAAAATATTAATAAGCTCCTACAATCTTGTGTTCCAAGGCATGACTAGATAAAAGCTCTTTTTTTCCTAAGATGACAACACAATGGTGAAAAGAATCCCTCTCCTGATCTTCTTGCCTGTGGACAAAACAAAACTGCTAACAAGTTGGAAGTCAGAGTGGGCAGAAGACAGATTTCTAAGTGATTTCACGGCAGATCAAACAGGGCTTTCTGACTGAGGCTTATTAATAACAGAAGCAGTAAAATGAGTCTTGTTCCACCCCAGCCCTCATGTTGAGAAACAGTGCTTGGGATAAGCGGGAATGGAGTTTCTGTAGAAGGACTATAAGGAAAGCTTCATTCCATCATGGTACTCAAGAGAGATACCTGAGTGTAGGATTCTTCAATCCCAGTGTATGTCTTTTGCACACAGTTCTGGTTGCTGTGTCTGAGGACAATACCAAAAAATAAATATCCCATAAACTTAAAGTCCACCCTTGCTACCTGTACACATTCCTGCAATGAAGCCAGTATAAAAACTATAACTTTCTTTCCATATATTGGGGAGAGGGAATGTCTTGAAAACTATAGACAGTGAGCTTGAAGAAAGCCTGTGTTCTCTGCAATGCTTTACTGCAAGCATTTTACCTTCTTAGAGTATAGTCAAAACTAGATGTCTTCCAAAATAATTGCATCTCAGTCATCAGTTTTTGCTTTGTTTCATGACATTTAATACATGTGCATTTGAACATAAATAGTAAACATAGTGTTCCTTAGTTTATAGTCAGCATAGATATAATGGGACTGCTCATGTATTTTCATACGCAAAAGGTCCTTAATTCCTTTTTGGAATTTTCTCCTTTACAAATCTCCTTTTCTCCTATCTTGTAAATGATAAGACTTGACAATTATTACTTATGGTTTAATATTTAGTGATAATGTTTCACTTTGGATGTTTAGTTCTTAACCTGCAAAACCATACTTCCTTAGTTGGAGATGAGTGACAAGATTATATTCTTGCTTCACACACAACTCTCCTTTTCTTGTCGCCTTCTTTTTAAATTAAACAATGTCTAAAGCAAGAAACCATGGTTCATTGTCAGTTTATAAATCAGAATCGTAATTTCAAACCATGGCTTCAGATTCTGGATAGTAAATTGATATTAAACCTAAGTTTCCCATTTCAATTATTTAATTAAAACACAAGGAATTACTTTAGGGTGGCCGAGTATGTAGTCTTACTCATTCTTGGCTATTTAAGCCATCTATAGAAAGTAAGTAGTTCAAACATCCAAACCAGGCCTTGAGGGACAAGGAAAAAAACACTGCTGCTTACATTAGCTCTTGTTCACAAAGAAACCATGAGACCAAACTTTGGATAGCATGCTTTATAAAGATACGTAGGATAAGGAAAGTTTACTACCTCTTTTAGGAGTAGATGGACAGAAATGTATATTTAAACACTTACTCTGAATGGATTTTTAAAAGGCCTACAACCATGAAATAGGAATCCATGATATCTTATGGTATTTTTGGCCAAAAAGAGTCTAATAGAAGGATGAGAGAAGTGAATAGATGACAGTGTAGGAATGATCCTTCTCCATATGGGTTTACAGATAGAAAAAGATCCACATATGTACATCACACTGGCAGAATCCCTCCCAGCTCCAGTAAATAAGACCAGCTACCCTCATTATATAGGTGTAGTGAGAACACAGAGACAGTGAGACCACGAAGGATGAAGGAAAAAAAGTTTATTAAAAAGTAATGGCCGGGCAGCTAGGCTGGAATAGCTTCCAAAGTGGCAAGCGCCCAGAGCACAATTAACAGAGTGATTTTGTAGGATTTCTGACACCCAAAGACATTTCCTCCTCCCCCACTCATCACTTCCCTCACCGTTGTTTTCATTCCAGAAAATGGTTTACAGAACATCTCAAGCAACGATGTACACTGTGACCTAACCTTGTATTGGAGACAGGAACTCTGCTGACGCTGCCTAGCACAGCATATTGCAAAACACTCTGACTTGCCACACACTTTTGGAGGATTTCTTTTAACACTTTTATAGAGTCTTAAGGCTACCCAGACTAACCCTCTTTCAAAGTCCACTTCATAGGAACTACAGGATGGATGGATGGATGGATGGATGGATGGATGGATGGATGGATAGATCGATAGATAGATAGATAGATAGATTTATAAATAAATAAATGAAATAAACCATGGTATCCTTCTAGAATGCCGGGGCAGTTGGGAATCATAGCCATTGTGTTGCAGTGGTTCTGGTCTTACCACTTAGGCAGGCTCCCGATGGTGGTGCTTGGGGAAGGCTGCTCCTCAAATATATTTCTCCATCTCTTCAAAAACAGTCTTAGCTAAGAATAGTATGTCTCCTTTGAATGAATGCTTGGAAAAGGTAATGGGCTGGACACAGAAAAACAAATTGAAACAGAATCCAGACACGACAAAGGTGTTTATTATTAAAGGTCCTAATCTGGGGTTGGAGGTGTGTCAACCAGTCTGGACAGGGTCACACTCTCCCTTGAAAGACTGTATTCTCAGCTTGAGAGTGCTCCTGGATCTCTCCCACCAAATGTCATCTCAGATAGATGTGACAGTCAGGAGTGCTTACTATCAGCTTTGGCTAAAAGCCAACTATACCCCCTCCTAGAATAGGAAGACCTAAAGATGGTAGCATACACGCTAGTAACCTCAAGGTTGGACTTTGGCAATGCACTGTAGATTGGGCTGCCTTTGTACCAAGTTCAGAAACTCTAGCTGGGCCAAATTATGGCAGCCAGAGTAGTTACAGGTACATCAAGGAATGAGCATATCATACCAATATTAAAATCACTCTACTGGCTGCCAATTAGTTTCCAGGCAAAGTACAAAATGTTGGTTATTATCTTTAAAGCCCTGCATAGCTTGGGTCCAAGTTACCTGTAGGATTGCCGCCTCCTGTAAAACCTTCCCTGTACACTCAGATCCTCTGGGGACCATTTACTTAAACTAGCCAGGACTAGACTGGTAACAGTCACCCAGAGGACCTTTTTGTCATCCACCCCAGACTGTGAAATGACCTGCTAGAAGTGACTGAACAGCTAAACATGCTGTCTAAATTTTTAAAAGTACTAAAGACCTATCTGCTCCAGCAGGTCTACCCAGTCAATTTTAAACTATGAATTTTAAATCGATATATCTTAAATGGGTTTATGTGTTTTTAGTTGTATTTTAATCTGTGTTATACCTGCTTTGAGCCTTAGGGAGAGACGGGTAAAAAATAAAATTAATTTTGTTATCATCAAATAAGAAAAAATTAAAAAATTATTTAAAACTGCTGTACAGTATTTCAAACTATAGCCATCAAACAGATATGGTATTTCTATACCCTTGGCCTAAATCCAAGATTAGGCCTAACTAAAGTAAACCACAGAAGGAGTGGAATTTACAAATAACACTTGTTGCTTGTAACAATTCAATGCAGGTCTCTGTGTGAAATCTTTAATCTGCTTGCCCCATAGTGATGAAACACTATTTATTTAATTTATACTCTGCCTTTCTCCTGAATGGAACCCTTTTCTGCCCTCAATGAATGCATGTTCCTTTTAGCTGTGCTTTTTCTAGAAGCATTGTGCTGCTGCTTATCTGCACACAATAAGTCGGGGAAGTGCTATAGTGAGAAATGTCACTTCATATCTGGGAATATATTAATCCTTCAGCCAAACATGAACACTGAATTTTTGGGGAAGATGTTAGTGTACGATAATTAGTAATGGTCAATTGTCTCTTCTTCCCTAGGGGTGAACTTTAAAAGACATAAGTCTGTAAAGGATATTTGGAAAGCTTATGAAAACTGTTTGGAAGGAATAGGAATTCATACCCTGTACACACTAATACAGTGTTCTGCTTTTTGAACTGACTCCTTGTATGTAAGATAGCATCAAAATTTGGGAGAAATTAAAGAATCTCTCCTTAAGACTAACAACGGACTCAGTATGTAACTTCAAGGACTGCAATTTGGAAACCAAGCAGCTTGATAGGCTCAAGGCTAACAACTAGCATTAGTCTGGTTCCCCTGTTTCATAGACTACAAATAAGCTCTTGTGTATGCAGGAGTGAAAAAAAATAGTTGTGCTTGGCCTCTTTGTGCTGTATGCCTTTTATAAATAAGGAACCAATCCTTATCTGGTTTTCTGATACTTGGGGAAATCTTTTTGCATGGTCTTGTATTGGTGAAAACAGAATACTGGATATAACTTGCACTTTTAACAACTTAATCTAATAAAACAAGTTAAATCTTGCCTTTTCATGGTGTACTTGTTTTTGTTTTCATAAAAAACCATCTTACCTTGTGGAATCAGATACAGGTTTATCTACTACAGCATGTTTTTTTTAAAAAAAAAACTGATAAAAGGTCACAGTCCTAATAACCCTGTCACCTTCTTGCCCTGGTGAAGGACAGCTTTTTCTGAGAAACAGGCAAATTTGGCCAGGCGTTTCTTGGTTCAAAGGCTAGAGGTTATATTTATTGAATGCAAAAATACAAAAAGATTCTGTTATAACAGGGTGCCGATAGAGATTCGGAACCCTGAACAAAAGGCTAGGACATGCTTTTATAATCTGGGATCCAGGTGATCAGGGTGCACACCCACTGCAGCATTTTTCACCAATCACAATATTCAGGTAAACATTATACACACCCATTGCAGCCACCCACCCCATATTAAGTAAATGCCCAGAAACTTCTGACCATATAAGGGTAAAGGTCCAGAGACTTCTGACCATGTAAGGAAATCTCCAGAGGGGCAGGTAGTATGAAGTTTCTTCCAATCACGAGTGACCTTCCAAACATGGCCAGATTCCGGTGAGGTGGTGATAGACATGAGTCAGCAGACAGGAGGGGCTGGGGTCTCCTGTGTACCTGACCACAACTTAATCTGTGATGGTGATTGTCTTTCCCCCACTCACAACCCTACCCTTGTTTGTTCTTGGCATTTGACCAGCAAGGTTTAATTCAGCCAGCCTGATGCAAAGAATGGCTGCAGCCCATTCCTGCAGCCATTGTATATTATTGTCAGACGTAAAGATGGGCTTTTAAATCTTAATAAAAGTTTCTGTTTGATACTGGCCAATGGAAGGTACTGTTCTAGACCTTGTGTTGTGTGAAAAGTCAAACAGTAAGTAAAGAGTGTGATAAACCTGCTCCAGATGGACCAAAGGTGTATCAGATACTACTGTGAAGATTTTGAATTGTTTTCAGTATGCAAGAGTTGTCTCTGAATCATTTAATATAATAACAAGAAAAAGGCTGTGCCATTTCCTAAATCTGGCTAAATAAAGAAACTTGGGGAAGATAAACTAGGAGAACATGTCCTCCAGCATTTCACCAGGACACATGTGGCCAAGCAACATCAGAATGTGATGACGATGGCAAAGATTACTCATGAGTAATTGCTGTTGTAATTTCCCTTGAGATCCAGCAGTCACATGTCTAAGGAGTGGCTGCTGCCTGCTTTGAAATCCCCAGTAACTTCTTAAGTGACCAGAGACAGGATGTAGGCCTGTGACTGTAACATTTTCACCTTTTTCCTCTTGTATGATTTATAACATCTTTTCCTGATTAAAAAAAACAGTGAATATTTGAAAGCCCACATAAATTTCAACATTTCTGCTGCCCAGTAAAGGTATCATTCTTTTGTGGATTTTAGATTCTGTTGTATTTTGCTCTATGACCAACATCGCTATATGTTTTCTTTACTGTGCAAGAGCTGTTTTGCCAGCAGAACGGATTGCCCTGAGAGCTGTGATGGATTCTTCTTCCCTAGAGGAAACAGAGATTGGATGGGTATTTTTCCGGAGTGTTTCAGCTCTGTATTGCTGCATGGCAGGGGGTTGGACTAGATGGCACTTGTGGTTTCTTCCAGTTCTATTTTAAAAATCCACAAAAATTTGACACCTTTACCGGGCAACTGAAATGCCCAAAGCACATCCATCGTGCAAGCTATCAAAGCTCCACTGGCTTCTTCATCAGCCAAAAGATGTTTTAAAAATCATGGAGAAAGAAAAAAAGACGATGTGTCCGAGTCATAGGTCTACATTTTGTCTCCAATTTTTATCAATACAAACACATTTGTACCAAATATCTTCTGATTTGATTACTATATTTTGATTTTGTATCCCACGTAGGCCTGTGACGGTCACTGTTTTTTTCTTTCTCTTGCCTGATTTTTGTAAACAACTTTTCCCCGATTTAGAAGCTGGCGGAGCTTCGAAAGCCTGCACGATCTGCTTTGTTCACTTTAAGTGCCCAATAAAGGTGTCGCTCTTTTCTGAATTTCGGATGCGGCCGTGTGGCCGACACTATTTTTTCCCAACTCTATGGTTCCCCGTCGCTTAACTTACACGTCACTCGGAGGCGGCCAGGTGCGACGGGGAAAGCGTTCGCGCTCAGAGAGGGGGCGGGGCGCTGCGATGCCACGTGGGGAGGCGGGCGGTTGGGGGTCATGCGACGGCGGCTGCAGCGGCAGGCGCGGCGGGGCGCGCTGCTGCTAAGCCGCCCGGGGATCCCGCCGGCCGCGCTCTGGGCCGGCAAAAGCATGGAGGAGACGCCGGCCCCTGAGCCCGGGCGCTCCCCGCCGTCGGCCAAGAGGCGGCGGCTGTTGAAGGGAAAGCGGAGTCCCGGCCGGCCGGAGGAAGGCGAGAAGCGCTACGTGCCGCCGCCGCAGAAGCGGAACCCCGGCGTCGGCTTCAACGAGGCTCACTTCGGCGAGACCAGCTACTACTTCGAGGGCGGCCTCCGCAAGGTGCGGCCCTACTTCTTCGACTTCCAGACCTACTGCAAGGGCCGCTGGGTGGGCAAGAGCCTCCTGGACGTCTTCCGCTCCGAGTTCCGCGCCCAGCCGCTCGGGTACTACCGGGCTGCCGCCGACGCCGGGCGCCTCCGGCTCAACGGGCAGCCCGTGCGAGATCTCGGCGTCGTCCTCAAGGTGAGCGGCCGGGGAGGGGGCGGAAGAGCCCGCGGGGGGCGCCAGCGAAGCCGCTTCTGCGCCCCGCGGCGGGACGCGCGGGCCGTTTCCGCGCTAGACTGTTACAGCGCTATCGTGCCGCTTTCAACATCCTGTGGAGTCCTGGGGTTTGCAGTGTAGTGAGGGGCGTTGTAGTGTTACTGTTCCACTTTCAACATCCTGTAGAATCATAGGGTTTGCGGTTTAGGGAAGGGCCTTATAGTGCTGCCATTCCTCTTTCAACATGCTATGAATCCTGTAAACCCCAGGATTCCATAGGATGTTGAAAGTGGAATAATAGCGCTATAACAGTCTAGTGCGGAAATCGCCACTGTCTCGTGGAGAGGGGAGAGAAAAAACAGTATCCAAAGTAACCTGTTATGTCAGGGAGAATGTACATACTTTTCAGTTTTGGAGGAGATCTTCGGGCACGGGTGTGCCTGTGTGTGTGTTAGTGTTGCCTGGTTTTCAAAACAGAGATAAAGGACGGTCGAAATTCCTGACATGGAAAGTTGATGGGAAGTAACAGTTAACACATTGTGATCTAAAATACAAGCACTGATTTCATTTAACTTAGGTGTTTTTCTATAAAATTAACATATTGTCCCTGTATGCATCGTGTAATTTATGTTATTGTCATAAATTAAATGATGCATATATTCTGCTTCTGTGAGGGATCTGTTCCAGCCCTCAACTAGCAGACATCCTTTATAATAAGGAAAATTTTTGCAACCCTAGTGTGTGTTGAACTGCAGTCGTGTAGTCCAGGAAATGTCTTCCGACTTCACACAGGTGACCCACAGTTGTGACATCAGCAGTGAATTTTGAAGCGCTGGCATTTGTGTGTGAGCAGCAGCATACATGCATTCCCAGGAGAGTCCAAAAATTCAAACTGCAGTCTTGAGCCAACAAATGAGTTCTACAGGAGCAGGTCTTTTGCAAATCTAATGGGCCTTAGTTTCCCATCTGAGACTAAATTGCTGCCAAAACTCTGCGATTACAGCATAAAGAGGTCACAACAGTATAGTGTTGCTGGGAAAATCAGTTTCTCTCTAGCTGCTATAAGCAGTGTGCTTAAACTACAGAAGATCAGAGATTTCTAAAGAGAGGGTGGCAGATAATAATAATAATAATAATAATAAAATTTATTTCTATCCCGCCTCTCCCAAATGGATCAAGGCGGCATTACAAAATATATAAATATTAAAACATCAAAATGTAGCCCACCCTCCCCACTCACCAACCCTACCATCCCCCCAACACTAAGGGTGGCATCTCGCCTCTAAATGAATGCCTTGAAGCAGTAATGGATTGGATGAGGAAAAACAGACTGAAGCTGAATCCAGATAAGACGGAGGTACTTGCTGTCAAGGGCCCTAGCCCAGGTATGGAGGTTTGTCAACCAGTTCTAAACGGGGTCACACTTCCCCTGAAAGACTGTGTCCGCAGCTTGGGGGTGCTCCTGGACTCACTGCTTCAGATGACAGCTCAAATTGATGCGGCAGCCAGGAGCGCCTGCTATCAGCTTCGGCTGATACGCCAGCTGCACCCCTTCCTGGACTTGGAACACCTAAAAACAGTGGTACATGCGCTGGTAACTTCACGGCTTGACTTCTGCAATGCGCTCTACATAGGGCTACCCATGTGCTTAGTCCGGAAACTTCAATTAATTCAGAATATGGCAGCCAGGTTGGTCACCCGAAGATCTAAAACTGACCACATAACACCTATATTGAAGTCTTTACACTGGCTGCCTATTAGTTTCCGGGCACAGTACAAGGTGTTGGTTTTTACCTTTAAAGCCCTTCATGGCTTGGGGCCAGCCTACTTGCGGGATCGCCTTCTCCCATATAATCCGCCCCGCACATTAAGGTCCTCTGGGAGGAATCTACTGCAGCCAATCAGAACTAGGTAATATTCTACCATACCTTGACCCTTCAAGCCTTGCTTCCACTGCATCACTGTGGTATTACACGCCTGTACAGGTTGAGTATCTCTTATATGAAATGCTTGGGACCAGAAATGTTTTGAATTTTGGATTTTTTGAATTCTGGCGGGCTCTTCAGAGATCTGTACAGTACTGTATTTTTTTTTCTTGACTATTAGGTGTTAGGTCCCATATATCCTCAGTCGCTCAGATCTTCAGTCTCTCTCAAGCCTTGCATCTCATATACAAGACAGGTCGAGAACAAATGAGACGTGAGGCTGATATGAGGATCTGTGAAATGTCTGGAGATGTGCATTCATACTGTGCACTATATTTGGATTCCTGCCATTGTACAGATTCTCTCTCTCTCCAGTTTTGTGTCTCATTTGTTTGCTACTTGTATTGTATAGAAAACGTAAAGCGGGAGAGAGACTGAGGATCTGAGAGACAAACAAGCAGGAGCACCATAGCCACTGCCTGAAAGACAGAAGTGGGTGGCTGGTGGCAAAATGTTTAGGTTTTTGGAGGATTTTTGATTTCCAGAGTAGGGATGCTCAACCTGTGATTTCATTGGTAGATCAAGTGGGGAATTGTGTGGCCTGCCATATGTTGAATTGCAGCTCTTTGCATTTGTGCTTATTAACTTAACTGACTAGGGCTGCTGGGAGTTGCAGTACAACATTTAGAGGGCTGCACGATTTTAACCCTTGTATTAAGTGTGTTAAAATGGGATGTAGGAGTTTTAGGTTCAAGTCCCTCTGAGCTCTCTCTCTCAACCTTACCTACCAAACAGGATTTTGTTATAAGGATAAAGTAAAAAAAAAAATGAAAAAATGAAAAGAGGCATTGAGTTCAATAGAGAGACACTGAGAAGTAAATGTAAATAATGAATAAAATACTATAATAAAGAAATAATAAAATACTGGCTGAGTTGGAGGTATTTATGTAGATGTTAGGTGGTCACCTGTCAGGGATGGTTTAATTACAGATTCCTGGACTGGCGATAGGTCTGGACCCTTAGAGTACTGTGATTCAAACTCTGTGATTCAGTCTCTGCAGTATATGTGCCTTGTAGTGTGTCCTCTTCACTGTCAAACCTGAGTTTCTTAAGGGTACGTATTTTCACTAAAATTTACTATGAACTTAATAAATGTATGTGATTTGTGCCATGTAGGCTTTGCAGCCAACCTGGAGGACATACATTTTTGACATATTTAATTTTTTAAAATTTAAATTTTAAAAAAATGACTTTGTCATTTGTATCCCTCCATAGTCAAGGTGGTTTTGAAAATAATGAAATGAATTCCAATTAAAATACATACAAAAACATCAATCAGATATATAAAAGGGACTTTAAAATGCAGTTAATCTATATAATTAAAACCACTTAAAAACCCATTAAAAACAGAAGATAAAAATGAATGGGATAGCATAGTGTTACAGGCCATTACAGTCAATTCATTAAAACCTTTTGGAATGGAAAGGTTTTCACTTGCCAGCAAAAGGACAG
This sequence comes from Iguana delicatissima, assembly GCA_948472985.1. Classification (NCBI taxonomy): domain Eukaryota; kingdom Metazoa; phylum Chordata; class Lepidosauria; order Squamata; family Iguanidae; genus Iguana; species Iguana delicatissima. The sequence goes on along the minus strand of CAOKZL010002306.1, from coordinate 40,836 downwards.
CAAGGAAGGAGCCTTCCTAGCCTTCCTGGGGAGGGAATTCCAAAGTCTGAGAGCAACCATTGAGAAGTCCCAGCGTATGTGCTTGAGAAGGTGGTGGGGCTGAGAATAGGGCTTCCACTGATGATCTTACAGCTCAGACAGGTTCATATAGGAAGATAGAGTTCTCCGAGAGCCCGGACCCAAGCCATTTAACCATGCTGATTGCTGACAGAGGACAATTTAAAATGTGGCCTGCATAGAAGCTTAGAGAAGACTTATTAAACCATAAACTCTGGTATGTTGTGCAATATCGCCTAGATGCTGTGGGGTCACACAGATTGCGCCTACTTATTTTGTGTTGTTTTCTCTCTAAAATGACCCCAAGCCAGGAATAATAGAACAGAATGGTAACAGATTGAGAGGAAAAAACCTGACAAATGGAGGGGAATGGTATGGAATAGGTACGTAGGAGGAAGGAAAAGAGATAAAATGAATGATATCTAGAATCATATCGTTGTTTTGGTAAATAATTTTCAGGACCACATTGAGAAGCTGTTTTAAAATGATTTCAAAGATAGAAGTGAGAGATGCCCATAGACACCAGTATGAGAAACAAAATGGAGCTGGCATTAGGCACAGCTATTCAGTCTACTAATGGGGTGTGAAGGAGCAGATGTAGAGAGAACTCAGAATGGAGGGAAAACATTGAATGGCTGGAAACTTGAACAGAAACACTTCATACCACAACATTTTATTGCAGGATTCTGCTTGACTTGTGCAAATGTGTGACTGTATCATTTTTTCAGAAGATAGTAAGGGTGTTGCTTCTTAAATTCTAAAAGTCTAGAAGGCTTTTGAGTTTACATTCCTTTGAAAACCTCAGATATATTTTGGAACTTAATAACTCTGAAGTAACTTCAAAAAAAATATATTTGATTTGAGACACTCCTTTTCTTGTCCATATTGATCATGGAAATGGCACAGTATCTAACCTATTTTGCTGATCACAGGATAATTGATTTGTAGATACTGCAGAAAATCTGCTCCGGTTTGTTTCTAGGTTTTTACTTTTCATAATAGTTAAGTTCTCCTTTTTACTGTGAATGGTGTTATTAGCTATAGTTCTTTCAAACAGGCTGTTCAACAAAATGACGTCCTCCTATTCATGTACAGTGATTGCTTTGCTTTCAGAATAATGACTTTCTGCGGAACACAATACATCGCCATGAACCTCCAGTCACAGCGCAACCTGTTGAGTTTATAGAAGAAAATGATGAGGTGGTAGTGGTAGACAAGCCCTCGTCTTTGCCAGTCCATCCCTGTGGCAGATTTCGACATAATACTGTCATCTTCATTTTGGGTAAAGAACATAACCTGAAGGAGCTGCACACTGTTCATCGGCTTGATCGCTTGACATCGGGCGTCCTCATGTTTGCTAAGTCTGCTGAAGTGTCCAAGAGAATTGATGAACAAGTTCGACAGCGACAGGTGAAGCTTAAATGGTTATCCATCCTTTCTCCAAGGTGCAGACTTCCCACGCAGCCTCCTTACCTGGCTTACAAGCTTCTTTTGCAGTCATATTTTCAGTATTTTGCCCTCATCCAGGCAGAGAGAATGTTTTAGTCTATTTGAGTCAGATTTTGTTGCAGAATTCACACAGAACTAGACCTGCAAAATAGGCATTTTACAATATTTTTATTCAAAGACTAGTAAACAGTGTCAAGTTTCAGCCACCTGCTGTATGTAGTTTTTAAAAATACAAAAATAATAGTATCTTGAAAATATAGAAACTGTCTTCTTTGGTATTTTTGGGAAAAAAAAGGAGAGCTGATAGCAACTCAGAACAGCATTCCACTTCATGTGAACATGAGTTTTCTGGCTCTGGATGTTTGTTGCATGTGCAAACATTCTTGCAGACGTGGCACAGTTTTATATCCCATAATACATTCTGATTCTTATTTAGGCAAAAAATATCACAGATTAAGTCAGGTTTTTTATCTTCCTGGATGATGGTTAAAGGCATTAAAATATCCTGTGTATACCTGAGCTGAAGAGCTCATGTGGTATAGTGCTTTGAGTGTTGGACTAGGAAACAGGTGCTTGAATCACTCTTCTACCATGATGTAACCCACTTTGGGAAAGTCACAGTCTCTCAGCCTTAGAAGAAGTCAGTGGCAAACTTTATCTGAATAGATCTTACAAGAAAACCCTATGGTAGATCACTGTAAATTGACGTCAACTTGAAGGCGCATAACAAAAACAAAGATGTGAGCTGTTTTCCCAGCAGCAAAGCTGTTACATAGGACTGAGATGTTGAAGATTTCAGAGTGGCATGCATAGTAGTCCCTCCCACTTTATCATCGCAGTGGCCCAGTAAGATGGCCTATTCTGTGGGAGTGTTACTATTTACTCAGTGAGCTTTATGGTTGAAGGAGAGGTGCAAACAAGTCTCCCCATCCCAGGTTCAGCATTCTAACAGCTTATTATTAAGAAGTTGTCAAGTTGACTTTGACTTATGGCAGGCCTATGAATGAGAGACCTTTGAGAACCGTGGCCACCAGCAGTGCTGCTCAAGTCCTGCAAGCTCAGGGCCAAGGTTTTCTTTACTAAGTCAGTCCATCCCTAACGTAGTCTTCCTTTTTTTCCCTATTGCTTTCCTTTTTACCAAGCATTACAACTACACATCATTTTTCTTTTGTTGTGGGTGACTTTTTATGTTTCTTTCAGAAAAAAAATGAATGGATGAATAAATGCCTTTTGAATAAGGCACTTAAAATTTTTCTAGGATGATCCTAGTGGCCATATCCTATACTATTTTTTAAAGTGTGGAACTGTTAGAAGTGGGGATATTTTGGCCTGTCAAGATGTTTTGGAATTCCTCTCCTCAAAGCCTAGCCGGTTTGGCCAGTGGTAAGGGATTATGAGAGTTGTAGACCAAAACATCTGCATTCCTGCAGTAGTCTTACAACATTGGGTAACTGAACTGTGTATTTCAACTTTAAAAAAAAACCTTGATAGTTTTTTTTTATACCTTTGATGTCCCTTCTTTACTAATCTTCTTTCTGTATTGTATTGTATAAACAGTGGTTCATGATTTGCACTATTTGACCTAGAAACAGAATGCAGATGATACCTTCCCCACCTACAATTCTCAGAAGACTTCCACCCAATTCTTAACTGACTTTTTAGCTGTACTGGTGGTCTGTTTATAAATGTTACTGTTTTTTGAAGAGTGGATTTTAAACTTCAAAAAAATTTGCTCAGAAACTCCTTCATATTAAAATACATGTAACTATATAACTGATGGATGCTTTAAAACATGCAGATGCCAGAACTAGCAAAGTGAAAGTAATTATTTATTGATATGTTAAGTTTAATTTAAATAAACTCAGAGCAGTATCTAAAGACACATGCTTCAGCAACATTGCTCCACGTTAGTAGATATGGCTGTGGTATTGGCTGAAAGACCATCTGGTTGCCCTATCTTTGGTGTCTTGAATTCTAAGCTAAAGGTAGTGTAATCTATTATACACTTGAGATGTAACATTAATATTCTTAGCTATTGAGAAAATTAATATTGGTCTCTCTGATGTATTAATTATCATTTAGAATTGTTTTCAGCGTCAGTATAAATGTACAACATTCCAAGTCATAGGGCCCTTTCAACTACACAGTTACAGTGCTGTATTCCACTTTAACTGCAATGGCTACATCCTATGAAGTCCTGAACTTAATAATTTTATAATCTAAATGCCCCTCCCTAAAGTGCAGGTACCAGCATTCCATAGGATGTTGACAAGGTGGCTAAAATGAAATCATACTGCTATAATTGTGTAGGGTGAAAAGACCCAAAATAGCCTGAGGGAACCTAAGTAGGGATCTTTGGCTCTTGGTTGTTTTCAGTTGCAACTCCAACAATCGTTTAGCAAAGCCCAGGCTGGGTGAAGCTGATGGAAGTCATAGGCCCAAACTTTTGGAACACCAAATTTTCCACTCCCAAGCTCTAGGTGGCTCTAGGAAGTGGTGGCCAAAAGTTAGAATAGAAGTGGCTAGTAAGTAACTTAATACATTACAGATCCTGTACGGATGTTGATTTTTGCTGTTTCTTTTCCCCTTCTTGTCACATCCTCCCCCAATAGCTGGAGAAGGAGTATGTATGTCGTGTGCTTGGAGAGTTTCCGGAAAATGAGGTGACTTGTGAAGAACCCATCCTGGTTGTGTCATACAAAGTGGGAGTGTGTCGAGTGGACCCCAAGGGCAAGCCATGCAAAACAGTCTTCCGGAGGCTCAGTTACAATGGCAAGACTAGTGTGGTGAAGTGTTTTCCATACACCGGACGTACTCATCAGATCCGTGTCCATCTGCAGTTTTTGGGACACCCCATTGTCAATGATCCTGTCTACAACACAAATGCTTGGGGTCCTGAAAAGGGCAAAGGTGGTATTGTTAACAAAACAGATGAGGAGCTGCTTCGAGCATTGGTGGAGGAGCACCTTTCAAAACAGAGCCTGGGTATCTTGGACATTGTTGAGGATGACTTGAAACCCATCATTGGAGATAAAGGGAAGGAGACTCCAGGGAACTGTGCTGAGCCTGTGGAGGCTGTCCCTCCAACAAGTTCTGGTCAGGCTGAAGAATCAAAGAATGAAGGCAAGAGTGGAATATTGACATGTTCTCAGAATTCTGTCTCTGAAGCACAGATGTGCAAGTCAGAGAACAAAGAACCCTGTTTGGATGAGTGTTGGGCTGGAAAGGATCCTTTGTGTGAAGAATGCAAGATAGTGAGGCCTGACCCATCACCCAAAGATCTGGTGATGTACCTTCATGCTTTGCGCTACAAAGGAGCAGAGTTTGAGTACTGCTCCAAGACCCCTGCATGGGCAGAGGATAATTGGGAAGAGACTTGAGACTTTCAAAATGTTTTTTAAAGTGTGTGACAGCTTTTCTGCAGCTCTTATTCCCCATTGTACATAAATTGTGAAAAGTTCCTTTATGTGTGGGAAGCCATCAAGCAGAAGGAATGCCTAGCAGCTTTTCTAGGGAATGGTTTTGATATTTTGTCTCCTTTTTATTACAAAGAAACTAGATACAGTTATTGGAATTTAAGAATGTTCTTAATTTGAATTTCTTATTTATAGAGTACCTAAAACTTACTGAGGACAGTACAAAAATTAAAAAGATGCTCTTCCTTACATGTTTTCAGTTGAATGATTTGTACAAGGATTTGCTTAATATCTGCATTTGAAAAGCAGTGTGTTAGCTTTTCATTTCCAATTTACATCTGTAAATCTGCCTTCAGAATGTGAAGGTATGTGCAAATAATTTGGGTTATTCTTCACCATAATTTGTTTTTTTAAGTGTCCCCATCACTGTAAGAGCTTAACTTGGTCCTGTTCACAAATGAATACTTTTCCATTTACTATAGAGACAGTTTTTTAGTGCCTTTTTGGCAAGATATTGTGAACCCCAGTATACAATGCAAGCATCAAAACACAAAAGATGCGTGGTTGTTGCCTAAGTGGTTTACAGTCTTGTTTAATTCAGACATTGTACAATTGAATCAGTTCTAGTCTGTCTACTGATTTAAGCACTGTATTTCCGTTCTTGTCGGCCTAAATCACCTGAAAGCACCAGATCCTGTCTGATCGTGGAAACTAGGCAGGGTAAGCCCTGGTTAGTACTTGGATGTGAGACTGTCAACAAATACCAGGTGCTATAGGCTATATTTCAGAAAAAAGAACTGGCAAAACCATCCCTGAGTATTCCTTGCCTAAGAAAAGTCTATGAAATTCATGGGTCACCATAAATCAACAGGTGACTTGAAGGTACATAAGCACACACATTTCCAACTGTCATGGACTTTTTACAGCTTAAACAAATTACCTGTGTTACAATTAAACATAATTTCTTATTTCATTTGACCCTTTTAATTGTATTTGAACCTATTTTTATATTATAGAGCAGGCATAAGGATTGTGTGGCTTTCCAGATGTAGCCGAACTGTAACTCTCGTAGCGTTGCTCACCATTGCTGGCTACTACAGTTCAATACCATCTGGATGGCTAATATCCACCTCTCTTGTAGGATTTTAATGTTCTACTGCATCCTGCTGCATGCATCTTCTGAGGCTATTACTGGCACATGGGAAATGACCCAAAGTGTTGTGGATTGCTCCTCTTACTATCCTGAGAATGGATGGGCAACCTTGATGAAATGCCTACAGAACAAACTTAAGTCTGGACTATGATATGCACTGAGTTCCCAATCAGTCCCAGAGCTGTTGGATACGCCATATTTTCCATGCCTACAAACCTAGTTTGTTTACCTTTCAACAAGGAGTGTGGAAGGAGTGTGCGTATTCTCAACAAGGAGTCACAGCCAAGCCTTGGGTGTTGATAAGTAGATTTCTGTTGTATTCGCATTTTATGGGTTTTAATATACAGTTAATTGGTTGGATTACAAGTACTGATTCTGGTTAGTAGATGATAGCTTTTATTAAGCTGAGAGAAAAGGCTGAATCCAAGTACTCCCATCCTCCTACTCACTCTTCTCTTGGTGTTTGAAACATAGTTTATTTAAATCACAGTTTCCCACTGCATCTGAAACAGAACTATAGTGCTTGGGATTTGATATCTTGGTCAGTAAATTAATATTTAGCCGCTTCTGAGTTTCACATATGACAGGAACCTATAGTTTAAAAAAATTACTTTTGAACTGCCAAAGTCTATGTAGAAGGGGAGAGCATGAATCTGATGGTCATTCAGATTGGCCCAAACCTATGTATTAGATAAACATATAAAAACAGTCTTATATAAAGAGGCCTTTAATAACTCTTGCTAGGCATGAAGCTGAGGTTTCTTGTTAAGATTTGTGCCCTGTGTTCAGTGTCTGCAACAAAACAGGTGCACAATTTCTGCTCTTTCTCTGGGATGGAATATTTTCAGAGATAAGATGCATCTGTGGGTGCTTGAAATGGTTGCCTTAGCATAAAGGAACATAACAGGCTCTTCCAGGCAGGTTTGAATAGTAAACAGTGGTCATATACATGAACAGGTGCCTAAGTGTGTATAGAAAACAAATCTCATGAATGCAAATACAAAAGAGGCCAGGGCTCCTGTGCTTTTAATAGTTGTTTAAAAGAGAGTATTCCCACAGGTATAATCTGCATGATAAGCTGCACATGCTGAAATTCCCCCCTTGACACAACCATTAAAGATGCAGAATCCCTGTCCCCTTTTGTTTCTGTTCATCCTATGTCTATGAGAAGATGGATGGATTAGTGAATGAAACTAGGTTTCTCTTTACATGGTTTTAGAGCAATTTTCCTTTGAGTTTAAGAAAGAGGAGGACAACTTTTGGAGGTAAAGGGGCTTCCTTGGCACTCCCACAACCTGAAAATTTTATTTTGCTCTGAAATGCTCCTCAATGAGTCCTAGAGGACTTAAGAGGATAAAATTTTTCATCTTTAGGATGGATCTGGGCTATTTTAAACCCACAAGCAGCCTTTTTCCCACCAGGAAGCGATGAAGAGATACATTTTGGGTCACTTCTTGTTACCAAAGAGGCATGTGCCCCCTCCCCTCAAGTTTGGCAGAATTGTCTTCCATGCAATGGAATGTTATGGGGATGTTATGGACATTTGGAGGCAGAAAAAAAAGGGAATGTTGGGCAGAGACTAAAGGCCGCAAAAATGGGTTTTGGGGAAAATCTTTTCCACTGGATGGGAGACAATTCTTTCAGTTGTCTGGGCACAATATCTTCCTGGGTTATTCAGGCTTTGTACCTGACTTTTCTTAACTTTTGTCTGTTTTCCTGTTCACAAAGAACAACTGCAGGTAAGATCACCCACCTGACTGAGCTATTACTTATTTAAAAAAGGAGCAGCCCTGCATTATACACAGCATGAAAAGCTATGTTTCCATTAGGGGAGGTTTCCCGTTCAGAGTGTACCTGTAAACATCCCTAGGTTGTAAAAAGGTGGAGACAACATTCTTATGTTTCTGTCACTTCTTTCCCACTTTACTAGGCAAGAAATTGGAGTTAAGGGGAGCTTTTGGGAAGAGTAGGGCTTGAAATAGCTCTGACTGAAGAGGCTTCTGGAGTTTTAGTTCTCATAAGGTGACTTTCCAAGCTCTGAGGAAGCACCACAACTATCTTTCCCCATCCCATTGTGTGAGTGGCAGGGGAGAGTTTCAAAGGTATGCCTCTAGTGTCCAAGTTGGTGGGTGTACCATCCTTTTGTTCTGGGTGCTCTGGTAAGTAAGCCCCTAAAAAAATCAAGTAAGTATTTTATGAGCTCAATTGTAAGTCTAAAAGCTCTTTGGTTTATAAAATTGGACATGGCAAAGACAGCAAACTAGCTAAGTATTTCAGTCTGTTATGTGTTGGGGGAAAAAAACTACCCTTTGTTTAAAACAGGCTGTCCTCCAACGGAATTTATTCAAGCATAGCACCACTGGTACAGTGTACAGATTATATGATGAGAGGGTTGAAGAGCGAGTGTCTGAATGCAGCACCATTTCTTTACTTTCTAGCTGCTTTGTGGCTGGCTGCTGTTGCATTCCTTAATGGTGCTGTATAACTATGCCAATAAATTAACTGTGCAAGGGGCTCATTAAACAGTTGCAATGATACTTAACCTATGGAGTAGAATTGCCTTGTGGGAGCTCTTCAGTGCCTACTTCACTGCTTTAAAAATCTGCATAATGATAAAGACGGTGGCGGCCTCTTAGAAGTAATCATTTGTGGTTATAAAAATTAGGAAGTATAGAACCACTTTCAGTAATTATCCACATTAAAACAACTCTTGGTAATTACATGGACAAAGTCAATGTGCTCCAAAGAGCCTGAAGCATGGACCCTGAAATGCATGCTGTATTTGCATTTCCTTACCTGAGGAAGCACATGCGGGAAGAACAGCGTTATCCTAGTAATGAAATATAGCATCACCAGTGTCCTGAATTTCTAAAGTGCCAGGAACAGAATTTCTAATTCTATAAAAAGGAATATGGATTCTTACAGTGCAAAATAACAAGAACAAAACTTTTTGCAGATGTGGAATGAAACCATGGGTCCTTTCAGGAACTGGTAGAGATCAGTATAGAGGACAGTTTTCTCAATGAAAAGGAAAATTGAGTCCCTGAAAGATTTTTGTTGGTATTAATGCTTCTCAGTTTATTTGTTAATAAGCACAAGGTAGGTAGATTGACTTAAACCTAATTTAGAGGAGATAGCACACTAAAATCAATACAATTATCTACTATCATTACATTTATTCATATTTCGTCTTTTTTGTAGTTTGTAGTTAAAAATTAACAGGATACAACAGTTGTTAATCACAAAACTTAAAACAGTTCAAACAAACAACAAATAAAGTTGAGCGCATTATAAAAGACCTTTTTCAACTGAAAAAGGGCTTGCCAGAATTCAAAAGGTTTTTACTTGCTTGCAGAAAGAGAGTAAGGAGGGTGCCAATCTAGCGTTTTTGCAAAGGAAGCTCCATTGAGAAGGTCCTCTCCTGTGTTCTCTCCGAATGTGCTGTGAGGATAGTGGGATAGAGAACTGGGTCTCCCAAGAAGATCTCAAAACATGAGCAGGTTTGTATGGGACAGAACAATAAAATCCAGTAGAGACCAAAAATCCAAAATATTTTCTCAAAGTAAAATGGGAGTGCAATATAAAAATTTATAAAATGATGCTCAGTACTGGGAAAATTCATAAAGAAAACTATTCATCCAAAATACAGACCTCGATAGGAAAACGTTGTAAGCTGGGCAACATCACACTGTTAATACTCGTTTTGTAGAATAAACATAAAGACATTTTGACACACTAGTACCAATGTCAGAATGGATGGATAGCAGAAGACGAATGGACATGCTGGCAAACAGCATCAATGCAGCCACCCCCAATCCAGGGTCTCCCAGGTGCATTAGATAGAAGCAATGAGTGTTGATGACTAAAGCTGAGGCTGTCATACATTGGACATATTATGAGAGAATAATGCTTGGCAAAGTGGAATGCAGTAGAAAAAGAGGGAGCCTGAGTTACAGGTGGACAAATTCCACCAAGGAAGTCACAGCCCTGAGTCTGCAAGACCTGAAAAGGGCCGTTAATGACCTCTTGGAGGTCTCTCATTTCATAGGGTTGCCATAAATCCAAGTGGAGTTGACATCAAATAAACTGAGCATTATAGTGGTTTGAACATTGGACTACAACTCTCGAGACCAGGGTTTGAATCCCTGCTTGGTCATAGAAACCCACTGGGTGACTGGGCAAGTCACACACTTTCAGCCTCAGAGGAGGTCTGTCAGGAACTGAGATTACACACACAAAAGTAACAATGCTAGTGCATGATTTATGAGGAGTGTGATGTGGGTACAAGACTTCAGTGATCTAATGGAAGGCAATTTGCAGAGACGAAACGTTATAGCTTAACAATCCGTTCCCACGGTAAGCAGTCAGCTGATGACCTTGGAGGAACTAACTGAGACTGGTACTCGCTATCAGTGCTGAGTTCCAGGTGGTGTTCACATAACGGTCTCTGGTAGACGTACTTTGTTACGTGCAAGCAGCTACATGTTTCTACTACATATCCCATACTAAATACTTTCCCCTACTGAATACGGAGGGACCACCCGACAAGGGCAAAGGCAAAAACCCCTCTGAACAAATCTTGCCAAGAAAACGCTGTAACTGGGTCGCCTTAGGGTTGCTATAAGTCGGAAATGAAGGAAGGCACACAACAACAGCAATAACAGGCTCAGCACAGCCAAAAAGCAGCTAGTCTGGGGGGCGGGAGGGGCTGGACTAGACAAATACCCAATTATTTGAGTCCTCTTATTCTGGTTTGAGCATTGGACTGTGACCCTGGAGTCCAGAGCTTGATTCCCTGCTTGGCCGTGGGAACCCACTGGGTGACCTTGGCCATGTCACACACGCACAGCCCCAGAAAACCCCATGATAGGGTTGCCTTATTGCTGCCATAAGTCAAAAACTATTTGAAAGCAAACAAAAACTGGAAATAAACCACATTCTCATTGTTGCGAAGATAACTGAAATGTTGCCAGTGCACTATGCAGAAGAATGTCACTGTATGGAATATTTTTGTAGCTTTTGTAGTTTGTAGCTTATTATTTAAGACATTTGTTTATCATCTCTCGCTCCAGCAGACCCACCAATGCCCAAGTGCTCAAGGCATCCAAAATTATTTTACAACAGATACAGTTTCTGCATTTTCCCTACAGAGAAGGCCCATTTCAGTTTAATTTCTCGGAAAGTAGACTTGTTCCTTCATGTCACAAAAAAAAAAATAAAGAAAAAAATAAAGAAAATGAACTGTATTATGGGGCAAATTGTCACAGACTGAAGTTTTGTTGTTTCTCTCCTCAAAGGAAGTTTCACAAAATTCAGTGGGAATAACTTCTGAATAGAAGTACCTGCGGGGCTGCTTTCCTTCATTTTGACCATTTCCAGACTGTTATAGCGCTCTTATTCCACTTTCAACGTCCTATGGACTCCTGGGGTTTGCAGTTTAGTCTAGTGCGGAACTGGCCTTTGCGTATGTAAGAGAAAGAACGACACAACGAATGGGTGCGTGTCCTGTGTGATGTGTAGACAACGTGTATGTGACATGCATTTCCCCAAAAGTGAAAAAGGTTTATGAATCCGAGTTCCCTTCCTGCAACTACTCCTTAACATTATTCGAATCGATGCAAAGGTTTAGCAAGAGACGTCAGGCAACTTTTTCATCCTGTTTTTCTCTGTTTTAGAAAGCACGTTTATCCAAAATGAACGCTCAGCCTGCCTTTTTAAAGAGCGTTGGTGTGTCCCGCAGCCTTGACACAACACAGCATTTGGACGTCTGGATTCATTGCAAGTCTCCTGTAGCGCTGGGAATTGACCTCGGCGCGTGATGAAAAGGACGCATACCGGAAGTAACTGTTAAATAATTTGTCGAGTTGATAAAACACCATTAAAATAACAGCCGTGCGGTTGAAGTTCGGCTGTGCATTTTTCGGATAAAAAAAAAAAAAAACTCACGACGAGGATGGGATTCGAACCCACGCGTGCAGAGCACAATGGATTAGCAGTCCATCGCCTTAACCACTCGGCCACCTCGTCACAGAAGCCAGGTTTCTCTCCAATCCTATAAGGAGCTGTTTGAAACGGACCTTCTTCTATCAGTTTCATTTTTAAGATATAGTTATTTCTCAGTAACAGTGACTACATACTGTTCAGCTACACTAAGCAGGAACTCTTGCGATATCCCACGACTCGCTTTCTCTGGCCGTTTACTACCCGTCTCCTTATTATTGCTCTGGGAGGGGCGCAGACCTTACCAAGTGGGCGCAACCATTTTGTACGGAAAGAAGGCGCTGCTATAGGCGTAGTTGGTAGACAAGGCGCATGCGCGTGTCCTGGCGGGTAGTTTGAATCGGGTGCCGCCGATGGCGGCCTGAAGCAACCAGTGGCATTCCGTGACGGCAGAGAAGAGCGGGTGGGGAATAGTTGTCCTCCCTCTCCTCAGCTGTAGGCCGCGGAGAACCGAAAAGACAAGGAGAACAGCCTCCATTCCGGAGCGGCGGAGGTTTTGTTGGGTCTGGAAGCGGCCTTTTTGGCCAGGTGAGATGGAGGGGGGGGGCGTCGTACAATGGGGCGGGCTAAGCGTCACCGTGAGACGGGCGGGCTGGGCGCTTGACCGCCGGGCTGGCGCTTTTGCGACTTTCCCAAGAACCTTCTCCTCGTGAGGCGCAGTTCCATACTGCGGGCAGGATGTGGCTCCGCAATCCCTCCCTATTGTACTGAAGCGGGCAGGTCCCCTTCCTTCCTATCTCCGTGTTCCTGTTTAGCCTGTGCTGGTGGTGGGGACGTTTCTTGGACTACTACGCGGCATAGAATCCCCCTACCAGCACGGCCACTGGGATTCTGGGACCTGCAGTCCAAAAAAAGGAACTTTTCCCAGCTCTGATTGGTATCTGCTCCTTCTTCTTAGCCACCTTAGTTCTCCGCCTTCTCTCTCAATGCCCACTTGAAACTCCCTCCTGTTTAGGGTTCCCTGAGAGTAATTATCTCTGTCTCCAGTGGAAATGTGGCCTTCGTCTCCAGTAGCTCTTGAGGGCTGATCTTTCCATCCTGCTTCTCATTCACTGTCTCTGGCGAACTTCCAAGCTGTTCCAACAAAACATAGGCCATTTCCGCACTAGAGTGTTATAGTGCTGTTATTCCACTTTCAACATCCTATGCAATCCTCAAAGGCCCCTCCCTAAGCTGCAAACCCCAGGACTGAAAGTGGAATGATAGCACTATAATACTCTAGTGTGGAAATGGCCATGGAATATCTTGAGCTGGGACTTTTCCTGGATTCAGGGAACTTACCTTCCTGGCAGAGTTCTACCATCCTATTAGACATATATCCACTAAGTTTTCAGATCTTATTTCCCTGGTTGAAGACTTAAGTAAGGAGCATGTCCGTAAATAAGGAGCAGATCCATATTAACTTTTCATGGTCATTCAGGAAGGAAAAAGTTAAAATGTGTTCCTTGAAACTAGTTGTTTTACAGTATTTATTTTGTTCCATGGATAGGTCGGTTGTTGTACTGTGCCTCCGGAAGTGTTTTGGGAAACTAATGCCACTCTTATTTCAGGTAACCACGGTCTTTCAAAATGGATAGGATTTATTCTGAAGCAAGTGAGGAAAAGTAAGCTGAGCTTCCAGCCTTCTCTGTCTTGACAGTTTATTGTTCTTTTTTAATTGTTTGGCTTTATGTACTGATCATTACCTATGAATCTCCTAATATATCAGAAGACTTGAGGGCAGTTGTCACTTACCAATTGTAAATTACCTGTTATATTACTCAGTGTGTCTTTCTTTCATACTGGGAATGCACTATAATTCTTTTTTTGAGAATAACTTTATTTTACGTTTGAAAATACTGGTAGCTTTTCATTGCGGACAACTTTGTGTATGCAGTGTTGAGGAAGGAATGGGATTTTGGCTTTTATACTGAGTTTTCTTCATTGCTTTTTTATAGAGACTTCACAGATGGTACAATTAACAGAAGAATTTCCTCAGTAAGTGTAACTTGAATCAGTCCTATATATTTACCCCTAGCAAAAGCAAATAATTTTAGTCATGACTCCTTATAATTATACAGAGACACATTTTAGTGTAATACTAAGTTTCTTAACAAGATGTTGCAATATCCTTTAGACTTTAGCAATGCTACTAGGGAATGATGATGATGATGATGATGATGATGATGTGTTTTGATCAAAATGGAAGACCTTGAGTCCCCTTTGAATTGTCTACTTTGTCCTGGGAATATATTTTTGTCTGGCCTGCAGATTAGAGTATTTCATAATGAAACAGATTTTCATTGGATAGCTAAGGTTCAAACATTAAGTCTAAATCTCTTTACAAAGAGAGATTAAAAAGATGGTGAGAATTTTATGAAGCTGAATGCTGACTGTTATGAAGATTATTTATTTAAAACTCTGTATCATACAGCAATTTTACTAACAACTGAGTTTTAAATTTTGTATTTTAAACTTCTGTTTCTTACATGTCCTACTGTGCTTAAAAAGCAAGAAAATTCTTAGGACAATCTTTAGACTTAACATAGATCATTAGTATAGTGGAGGCATTCATGTAAAGGCAAGAGCAGAATACTTGGCCTAAACCAGTGGTTCTCAACCTTCCTAATGCCGTGACCCCTTGATACAGTTCCTCATGTTGTGGTGACCCCTAACCCATAAAATTATTTTCATTGCTACTTTATAACTGTAACTGTAACTTTATAACTGTAACTGTAACTATAACTGTATAACTGTAATTTTGCTACTGTTATAGTTATAGTTACTGTAATTGTAACTATAACTTTATAACTGTAATTTTGCTACTGTTATAGTTATAGTTACTGTAACTCTAACTTTATAACTGTAATTTTGCTACTGTTATGAATCGTAATGTAAATATCTGATATTTCTTTTCTTAACGTGCTTCCCTCCATGCTCCATTGTCATGGGATGGTTTGCTAATGAAAAAAATATATTACAATAGCTGCATTAATACAAAAGATTAATCTAACAACATAGTTTCTTGTCAGCTGCACAGTTCTATTTATGGTGCTAGGAAAACTCATTGTATCACCTCAAAAACTATTTCTGCTAGACATTATGTGAGAAACCCTTTTGCAATACAAGTTGCATCAATATGGCTTGTTCTACTGAACTAAATGTGTACAGAACAAACTTAAGAGATTTCTTTGGCAGGAATTTTAAGTCTTCCAGCATCAGGAATTTTGATATATAAGCAAGGCTCTCTCTCTCCCTCTCACTCTCCTGCCACACTGATTTAAGCCATGCTAATTTCTGCTCCGCTGCATTTTAAAAAGTTTTACCTAGATACTAGCTCCCACATCCTTGCCCCTGAAAATCAGGAAAATTTCACTTTTATTTTCTCTCCTGTCTTCCCTCAACACTTATTATTGTTGGGCCTTCTCTCCTTCCACCTGAAAGCCATGTGCAGAGTGCTGCAGTTTCATCCCGGGAGCATAATCTCACATGTTCAGTTCAGGATGACAACACTTTCTGAACTGTCCAAAGAGACAGGCAAAGCTCACAAATTTGGCACAAAAAAAAAGTCCCTTTCCAAGCAGAAATGTAAAAGGGGCATGTAACATCATCCCCATTCAGAAACAAGATGTGACAGGAGTGCAGCATTAAAAGAATAAGCAGCACAGTTCACAAGGCCTTCCTCACCTCTGTCCTTCAGCCACCAGAAACCAGAAGCATTGAGCATGTTGTGCGTTACCAGCTGATAATACACCCATATACACACACCAATACCACCAATCCATTGGAACATGTGGTTGTTGCTGTTCGTTAGTTTGTTTTGTGTGGTTTTATATTTTTTAAAAAACTCTTACTTTAAAAAGAAGCTGCCCTGCAAATTCTGTGTCCTTTTAATTAAAATAGTAGTGGTAATAACACCTGACAGGAGATTGGAATTCTGGTTACGCACTCACCCTTACACTATCTTGGTTGCTGTGGTGGGATATAAATCAAATAAATATATAAAACACACCACATCCATGCTGGTTTTGGGAATGCTGGATAATACTTGCAAAATTTTGGTAAGCTACAGGTTTCCACAGGGTGGATTTCCAGGCAGGTAACTGAAGAGAGTGACTAGCGTGGGAAACCTGGAAGAAGGCTGTTTTAAACTGGGTGGGATGTTATGGGCTGTAGACTACGTACAATCCATGAAAGATTTTTAGGAGCCTCACAGACTTGCCTGGGCTCCCCATTGCACCTTCCTGTGCTTTGGAAGATGAAATAAAATGCCCCCACTTTGCCCACCTTGAGAGCCCCCCCCACTCATCTTAGATTAGGTTACTCAGGCCCGCCCCAGAACAGTCTATTCAACTATATCAACAGCTGTGAAAAATAGATTTTAGATTTCAAAATTTGCAAGTTTACAAATCCTGGCATGCAATTATATTACATGAGGGAGAAAAGTCATGCCTACCCCTCGCCGCCGCCGCTGCCCCCCTGCCAGCGGCCTTTCTCACAGCGGGCGAACGGAGCGGCTGTGGGGGCCTCCCGAGGCCCGCGAGTCTGTCCACGCACAAAGGCAGGCGGACGCCTTTTCCCCTTGGCGTTGCCTCAGCCGGGGACACTGGGCCGGGCCCAGCCCCTTTCAGGAGGGAGGGAAGGCCCGCCTTCGCCTCCACCCTCAGCTTCTCGTGCTGCCCAACCCCGCCTGGGCCCCATTACCTGGGGCGGGTGCCCGTGTCGGGGCTCCCTCTGCTTTGGCTGCGGGCGCCCAACTTGGGCAGGCTTGGCCCATGGGGATGCAGTGGGGCAGGCGGCGGCGGCAGGAGGGCGGAGCGGGGCAGTTCTCCACGGGAGGGATCCTGCTTGCTGTCGCCCTCCTCCGCCGCCTCTCCGCGCCAGCCAGCCCTCCAGCCCTCCCTCCGCCTCCGTCTCCGTCCCTGTCCCCGAGCCTCATTTGCGCCGTGCCAGCAACTCCCTGCGCCCTCCCGCCGGAGCAAGTGAGGCGCTGCTGCTGCTGCTGCCTTCGGCTGGGCGGCCCCAGCCCCGGCCCCGGCCTCAGCCCCGGCTCACCCCGCCCTGGCATCCTGCGGTCCCGCTTCCCTTCTTCTGCCGGGCGGGCCGTGGAGCCGGCGGCGGCAGCCATGGCCAAGCAGTGGAACAGCTGGGGTAGGTGGCCCGCACTGGCGGGGAGCTGAGGCTGCCCCATCACCCCCGTCGCCGGGCCGGACTTTCGTCTCCCCTCCAGGCCGAGGAGCTCAGCCAGGCCGGGCGGGGGGTGGCGGTGGGGAGGCGGAGGAGGCCTGGGGCCTGCTGGAGCAGAGCGCTTTCCTGCCCTCCCCTTCCCGCGACTCACCGGCAAGGAGCCGTGCTGGGCCGGTGCTGAGCCGCCGGGCCTGGCCGTCTACACAGCTGGGCCGTGCCGCGTGGAGGAGGAGGAGAGCAGTGGAGAAGGCGCGGCCAAGCCGCTGCCGCCGCCACCACTGCCATCACGGGGCCGCTCCAGAAGGACGCAGCCAGAGCCAGAGGGCAGCACGAGAGGCTGGCAGTGGGGGTGGAGGCGGGCCTTCCCTCTCTCCCTCCTTCCCTCCCGACAGGGCCCAGGCCCGGCCCAGCGTCCCCGGCTGAGGCAACGCCGAGAGGAAAAGGCGCCTGCCCGCCCTTGTGTGTGGACGGAGGAGGAGGAAGAGGGTGGCGGGGAAGGCGCGGTGCGGCCCAACGGGGGTACCCAGCCCGGCCCGCTGCAGCAGCAGCGCTCGCCAAGCCACCGCCGCCACTGCCATCGCAGGGCCGCTCCAGAAGGACGCGGCCGGAGCCGGAGGGCAGTACGAGAGGCGGGGCGGAGGCGGGCCTTCCCTCCCTCCCTCCTGAAAGGGGCTGGGCCTGGGCCAGCGTCCCCGGCTGAGGCAATGCTGAGGGGAAAAGGCGCCCGCCCGCCTTTGTGCGTGGGGGGCGGCGGCGAGGAGGTGCGGCGACCCCCGTGAGAGGGTCATTCGACCCCCACAGGGATCACAACCCCCAGGTTGAGAACCGCTGACCTAAACCTTTTCTTCTGGAGTTCTTGCTATTGTAGCTCCAGAACTAGCAAAGCAAGCCAATTTGTTTAGTTTCCTGTCTTAGCTTTTCAAAACAATTTTCAGAAGCATACCAAGATCATTTTCATACATACAACATTCATGGCACACATATTCATTTAATTCTTTTTAGCATTAGTACATTCTACTTCTCGTCTAAAGTATGTTAATTTATCTTTGAGCTGAAGTGATAAGATTTTCATTCTTTGTTATTAATAATTATAATGATATGGTAGGAGTAAAGCATTTGAACTACAATACAGAGAGTTGTTTTAAATATATATTGACAACACATGCCTACAGAATTTTTTTAAAAAAATATTTTGAGCAACAAAAATTGCATCACAGACTGCTTTTTGAAATTCAACCATCTTTAAGAACTGATGAGCTAGAGTAAAGCCTATACCATGGTTTTCTGTACTGTGATTTGACTAAAAGTATCTACAGTATATTATTAATAAAATGTAATAAAGTTAGCCCTCCACATTTGTGTGTTTCACTTTTGCGGATTTGATTATTCACAGATTATTTGCTGTTACCTCTGCTGCTGCCTTATGCCATTTTTTATAGGGACTGCAAGGCTTGTGAACTGAGAAATTGCGAATGAGGCTAGCAAGTCCCTATTAGAAATAGTATGGGGCAGCAGTGGAGGTGGCAATAAATCCCACTCATTTCTGCCTTGTGAAGGAACTCTGATGCCTCAAAGGAATCCATAGTGGGTTGAATATGGTGACCATACTTTTTTGTGTGTTAAATATGGTTTGGGAGGGCGTAGAGTTATTCATGTTTTTTTTTCACTTTCATGGCGGTCCTGTGCCCCTAGCCCTAGTGAATGTGGACAGATGACTGTAGTTTATTTTTTTAAAAATTAAATGTGTTATTGGCACTGTAGAAATTACTTTCTCTTATCTATACCTATTTTCCATTTAGATTTTAAAAGCTCCCAGAACTCCTCTCCAAGACTTAAGGAGTGGAAATGAATTAATTCAGGTATGCATGAAATATTTCCTTTGTGGATATCTTCCATATGAAACCTTTTTGCAATCTATGTCAGTGCCTGCAACTATTATACTAATGCTATAAAGAAGCAAATAATGTATGTGGAAGCAATCCCAGGTGAAGCTGATGAGACATACTTGCATGAAAGTTTGTTTGGAATCAGGCTGGAACATTTTACAAAGGTTTTTACAAGATCTATTTGATATTACTGCTTAGCTTTTGTGTTCTACTTCAGGCAGCGTTCCTTAAGCTACGTTTTCCGTCTTGATTAGGTGAAGTGCCAATTTTGTCCAAGGAGGCAAGTGTCTTAGACTGCAGAACTTAAAAATTATTATACTATTTCACTTGGGAAGTAGCCCCATAACATACCTCCAGCTGCAATACACAATCAACCAGCGTAGATCAAGAGACAGAGAGAGAGAGCGTAAATTGCAATTTATATTTGTTCTGCTGATATAGATACATCACTATATTATACAATTCTTATGCAATATTATGTATCACTGCTAATAAAAGCTGCCAGTCTGCAAGCCATCAGGTACCAGTCTGTGGTGAATTTCCAGGAAAGAAAAGAAAAGATATAGCAAATAGCAACAAATATGGTACTAGTCCCTAGAACAGTAGAAAAGAAGATGCCAGTTCCCTACATCAGATTGCCTGAGAATCACTTTTATACATGATATCAACATTTTTCTTGGGACCTTTCAAAGAAATTCTGCTTTCTGTTGACTTTATTTCTGTGTTGCATATTTAGGATTGCAATATTGAGAAACGTCAGAAAAACCCTAGGCGCGTTAGTTTTGCAGATACCATACGGTAAGTTTGTTGTCAAAGTTTTATATCATCTGTAAATCTCATTTTGAATATTAAGAAATGTTTAAGCTGTTCCATTGTGATAAATAAACAAGAAGCCCTTTTTCTGAAAGTCTGTGATAAGATTCTTCTTCAAGGAACTAAATGTTTATTGGTTTTCTTGCAAGAGAGAAAAGTCTACTACAGTCAGTCTCTGTAATATTGCTGTTGGAGGCTAAGTGCTAGGAGATATTGTTTTGTTCGCCTTTCCTTCTCACCTAGAGCTAGGATGTTTAGCTCTAAGTCTGTGTCAAAGGCGAAGAGGGCATATATGTATGTGCCTCCAAGTCAGCTGTCGACTTATGCCAAGAAATACTCATAAGTGATTTGCCACATATATATTACAAGGCAGAGGCAATGACTTGGATAAAAGATTGGGTTAACTTACAGGACATGAGAATGCCAGCACTTGAAGGAGCGGACTTAAGAATGGGGTTGCATGCCTATATGTTTTATGATAAAGCAGGGATCGATAAAGATTTTTCGCATCATTTTATAAGAAAATCATTATTGAAGACTTGGAATGAATACAAGGCTAAAAACATTAGGCAGCTCCCCTCATGGGTGTCACCTCAGGAGGCATTTTTTAGAAGATGGATTGAAACAGATAAATGGCTTTGATATGAGGATATAATAGAAAAATCAGCTTTAAATATAATTAAGTTCAAAACAAGAGAGAAATTGGAAGAAGAAGGAATAATATTGAATTGGTTTCCCTATAGACAATTAACTGAAAGATTTCAGATGGATGTAAAAACCTATGGAATTGAACAAAAGGAGAGAGAAGGAGTGATAAAATGGCTATTTGAAAATCCCTCACATTTGTTGTCTCATATATATCAGGAAATCTTACAGCAAGAGAGGGAAGAGGAAACAATAAATTCTACAATGATCTTATGGGCTCAAAATGTAGGACGTTCAATTCAGATAGAGTCTTGGGAACAGAGTTGGAAAAGAACACAGAAATTTACAGTAGCCCAGAATTTAAAAGAAAACTATTACAAAATTTTTCATAGATGGTACATGACACCAGAAAAACTTCCGAGATTTTACAAAACAGGAACAGGGCAATGTTGGAAATGTCAAAAGGAAGTCGGTACGATGTTTCACATGTGGTGGTCATGTAACAGAGCAAAGAAATACTGGGGAGAAATACATAATAGGATCTGTACAATATTGAATGTACAATCTGATAAAACACCAGAAATGTATTTGCTGAATATGGCGCATATGTTTGATGACACTGTACAAAAGAAATATTGGCGAATAATATTGTATATTGTCACGACAGCTAGAATAGAATTTGCAAGACTATGGAAAACTCACCAAATACCCACAATTGATCAATGGTGGGCAGCTTTGATTGAAAGTAGAAATGCAGATATGGTCTCTCAGAGATTAAAGGGAAAATCAGACAAAAAGATTAAAAAAGGATGGGAAATAGTGTTGGGTAATTGCTGGGTACTATCAGATGACAATGCTTAAGTATAAATACAATTTGTATACCAATTGGATGTGATCAGATGAATATCATGATATAATATATAGTACTAACGTATTGCAGGAATTATCATGAAATATTATCATAATATTTGTGTAGTACAGGTAACTTTACCATGTTGATTTTATAGAAGAAATTGAAATCTAGAGAGGAGAGGAAGAACAGTAGAAATATTTCATTGAAATGTACAATTATATATGTTTATTTTATATGTTGGAACTTCAATAAAATTATAACAAAAAAAAGAAGTGCTTTGCCATGGGGACTGTGAAGGAGGCAGATTGGCATACAAGCAGCCAATCATAGCTCAGAGTGGTTGTGAACCAGGCAGGGCGTGAAGGAGATGATATTGAACTGCCACTGACAGAGTGAAGTTGACAAAGGGGCCTATGAGCTGATAAAGACTGGATTGTGGATTTGAGGAGGAAAGGAAAACTATTTATGGTATTAAGGAGCTTAAAAGAATACACATACACATATGGTCAGCCCTCAGTATCAGCTATGGTTTGGTTCCAGGACCCCCTGGGATACCAAAATTTATGAATGCTCAAGTCTCATTGTGTACAATGATGTAGTAAAATGGTGTCCCTCGTATAAAATGGCAAAATCAAAGTTTGTTTTTTATTTTATTTTTTTAAATATTTATTTATTTACTAGAATACTTTCAAGTTGTGGTTGGTTGAATCTGTGGATACACAATCCATGGATATGGAAGGGTGACTGTATATAGAGGGAGAGATTGAGGAGTTGGTACTTACGTGAACAATCATTCTGGGATGACAGGAGGAGCAATCCACAACACCTGGGTTTTGATCCTCGTGCCAGTTTACACAGGAGCTGTCCTCGAGCTAGATGAAAATCTGTTTAACTGACTCTCGCCCCTCTCCAGCCAGTTTCCTTTCCCTAGTGTAGCTGATTCTGTTTCCTATCTTTCCCCTCACTACCTATCAGACCTATTTACAATGTAGTGGTGGGTGTGGATTGCTCCTCCTGTCATCCCAGAATGATCGTTCACGTAAGTACCAACTCCTCATTCTCGGGCTGACGGGAGGATCAATCCACGACGCCTGGGACCTTCCCAAGCTGACCTATGGGTGGGATCGACAACTATATCACTGCTTGTTGCACCCGGCGGCCAAATGCCGCCTGGGCTGATCTGTATTTATCCAGTTTGTAATGTTTAATGAAGTTAGTCACCTCTTTCCACCCTGTTGCACTGCAAACATCTTCCAGTGAGCAGGACGAGTCATAGGCCACTGAAGTTGCCATAGACCTAGTAGAATGCGGCCACACATTAACTGGATGCGGCTGCTTCGCATAATCATAGCAGATGAAAATGCAAGTTTTAATCCAGGCCACAATGACCGATTTACTGGCTCGCTGACCAAGAGTCTTTGGTTAAAAAGACAGCAGTAATGCATCCGAACGCCGGAAATCTTTTGTTCTTTTTATGTAGGCTTTTACCACTCTCCTTACATCCAACGTGTGCCAGCTTTTCTCCAACGGATGCACTGGTTTCGGGCAGAAAGTTGGCAAATGGATCGCCTGCTGATGGGATGTTGAAGATAGGCACTTTAGCGAGAAGGAAGGGTCAAATCCCAAAGTTAACTTGTCTTGTTCAAACTTGCACAAGTGCTCATTGATTGATAAAGCTGCCAACTCTGACACATGTCTAGGTGAAGTGATAGCTAGGAGAAAAGCGGTCTTAAAAGACATCAGCCTCAAAGATGACTCCCTCAGTGGTTCAAAAGGCAGCCCCTTCAAAGCATTCAACACCAAGTCCCAAGATGGGAACCTGTGCATGGTTGGAAAAGATGACAAAATTGCCCCTCTGAGAAACCGTCTGATATGAGGATGCTTAGTATAGGATACTCCATCCTCAGATAGAATTGCTGATAATGCTGCAACCTGTCTCTTCAAGGTGTTAGGTCATAGCCCTTTCTCCAATCCATCTTGCAGGAAGTGCAATACCTGTGACACCCCCCACGTCTGCTAGAGGGACCCTATTCCCCTCACACCATTTCTGAAAAGTTTTCCATGTCCTGTCATATATTCTCTGTGTGGTCTCCCTTCGTGAACCTAGAATAGTTTTGACCACACTCTCTGCATATCCACGCTGAGTTAAAAACCGCCTTTCAATTTCCATGCTGCCAGACTCAGCCATTCCGGGTCTGGATGGCTCACTGGGTCTTGAGTTAGTCAGTCCGGCCTCAAGCGTAACCTTCACGGAGGTCCCTGGGCTAACTGCAGCAGCAATGGAAACCATGGTCTCCTTGGCCAGTGCGGTGCTACCAACACCACCGATGCCTTCTCTATGCAGATCTTTGCAAGCACTTTCTGCAAATTCGAATTGTGGGAAATGCGTAGTGTGTCCCTGGAGGCCACGTTACTGAAAGCGTATCGTGTGCCTCCGCACCTTTGTCTCCATTGATGGAAAAAATACCTTTGTAATTTGGTATTTTCTGCAGTACCAAATAAGTCCACTTGTAAAGGACCAAAAATATTGTCTATGTCTTGGAAAACCTCCATGATGAGAGACCATTCTTCTGGATGCAGCCAATTTC
This sequence comes from Iguana delicatissima, assembly GCA_948472985.1. Lineage (NCBI taxonomy): Eukaryota > Metazoa > Chordata > Lepidosauria > Squamata > Iguanidae > Iguana > Iguana delicatissima. The sequence continues at coordinate 16,810 of CAOKZL010002306.1, read as the reverse complement.
TGCTCAGGTAGTCCGCCTGTATATTCAACTCCCCTTTCAAGGGCACAGCTGTGATTGATGTTACATGAGTCTCAGCCCGCCAGAAAACGTGCTGACTCCAATACCAGTGGCACAGAATGTAATCCACCCTGTTTGCAAATGTATGCCTTGACTGTCATGTTGTCCGTGAAAACGTTCACATGACGGTCTTTCACAAGATGCAAACATCTCTGGAGCACCAGACGAACGGCCTTCAACTCTAGGTAATTGATGTTGAAACGCCTGTCCAAGGAAGTCCAACACCCCTGCACTGAATAGCCTTCGCAGTGGGCTCCCCAACCTGATAGGCCCAACCATATGGACCATGTCCTGTTTCTGTAAAGGAACTCCTGCCGCCACATTTTTTCCTTTCAGCCACCAAGTCATCTCGGTCCAAATATGCTGTGCCACTTCCACTTTGTAATGCTTTCGCATCGCTATTGCCAGCTGATGCTTTATCAGTAACCACAGTAGCGGTTTCGCATGGAAATTTCCCCCGTTGAACCAACTGTGTTGTAGAAATGAGGAGCCCCAAAACTTTTGCCAACCGCATTAAATCTGCAGACTTGATGTGAGCCAACCTGCGAGCCTCCTTCTGCACCTTCTCTAACCTCTCTTTGGAAAGATACAGCCTCCCTTTCGATGTGTCTATTCTTGCCCCTAAATGTGTCAGTTCCCTTGTCGGGGTCAACATGCTCTTCTCGTAATTGAGAAGGAACCCGTAATCTATCAGAGTCTGGATTGTTAAACCCAAGTCCTTCCTTAACTTGGCCTCCGAGTGTGCCTTTAGTAAGATGTCGTCCAAATACGGATAAACTGCACCCCCCGCAGCCGCAGGAAAGCTACCAACGGAATCAGCACCTTTGTGAAGACATGTGGTGCTGATGCTAGGCCAAAAGGCAAGGCCTTGAATTGATAGTGATATTCCTGGTAGCTGAATCTGGGGATCTCCTGTTGTCCGAACACATGGGAACATGGAGGTATGCCTCTTTGAGATCTATAGATGCCATATAGTCCCCCAACAGTAAATTCTCTTTGATTGTTTGCAATGTTTCCATTTTGAATTTTTGATATTCCACAAACCTATTGAGATACCGCAGATTCAACACTGACCTGTGCTTGCCATTTGGCTTGGGAACCACAAAGAACACCGAAAATACCCCTGTGTACTTTTGATGTTCTGGGACCTTCTCTATTGCCCCCATTTTTAGTAAATGAATTATTTCCTGATAAAGAACCTGTTGTTTGCTTTGTTCCTTCGGAACTGGAGATGGAAGAAATCTGTCCTTCAGTCTTTGTATGGAAATATATTTTGTAACCTCGAGTTACCACACTTAAAACCCAACAGTCTGATGTTATCCGAGACCATCTGTTTCCAAAGGCCAGAAGTCTTCCCTCCACTTTCTTTTGTTGGTTGTCAATACTGTGTCTTTGCTCGCTTGGAATTGCTTCCAAGCTTCCCTTGACCTTGCTTGTTGAATTGGTACTGCTTGGTGAACTGTGGTCTTTGCCTATTCCATTGATATCTACCTGCTCTGTTTCTGAGCTTCTCCTGGAGAAGCCGTAAGACTTTCTCCACGAAAGGAATAATTGGAGCTTTGAAAGTTCCTTCTATCCACCCTCCTCTTTTGCAGAGTGGGCATGACCTGTTTTTTCTCCTTTGTCTCCACTAAGACCTTTTCCAAGGCTTTCGCACCGAACAGCAATTCCCCCTGAAATGGAACAAATGCCAAATTATTACATGATTTCTGATCTGCCTCCCAGTGTCTCAACCACAAGGATCATCTTGCGATTGTCAGCAAATTTATATTCTTTCTGCCAACACCGCAGCATCTAAACCAGCATCTGTGACATACTTCAACATCCTCTGAATTCGCTCCACCGCCTTCAGGAGTTCATTCATGCTGAGATCTTGGGCCTTCAGTATATCCTGAGACCACAGTACTCCTGCTCTAGCGAACATGGAAGCAGCCGCGGATGCCTTTACTGCCGCAGATGCTGCCTCATGTGCTTTTTAAGCAATGACTCAGCCCTTCGCTCAGCTACCTCCTTCAACTGGGTGTCCCCCTCCCCCGGGGACAATGCCCCCCCAAATCAAGCCTGCAATCAGAGCATCCACGGGAGGAACTTTGAGGAACTCCACATCTTCCTTAATGAAAGAGTATAACTTCTGACTGTATGTTAAACCTTTCCTGGGACTTTCCCTTTAGAAGCCCACTCACTCATAATGACATCCTTAAACAAATCTGGTAAAGGAATTTCCATTCCTCTAGACCAGTGGTTCTCAACCTTCCTAATGCCGCAACCCTTTAATACAGTTCCTCATATTGTGGTGACCCCCAACCATAAAATTATTTATTATTTATAATGCCGCCTCCCCCGGCAAAGACTGCCTCACCCGCCAGGAATCGGGGGGCGGGCAGGGAAGAAAGAGGAGCCGTGCATCTCCCCCGGGAAAAAACTCAGAACCCCCCCCCCCCCGGGGTCTGCTTCTGCTTTGCTCTTGTTTCCGCTGGGGGGGGGAGTGTGGGAACAGTTTCCAAGTGTCGACCCTGGCCGGGGGGAGGAATCCCAGCGCCTTTGTCTTTTGCGCCCGGGGGCAGCTTGCCCCCCTGGAAAAGCGCTGCCCCTTTCGGCCCCCCAGCCCTTCTGCAGCACCCCCCTCTGTGGCAAGTGGGGCAGGGGCCGTGGCGAGCAGGGGGCCTGCCCCCCATGCTGCTGCTGCCCCCCAAGCTAGCCCGTCAGACGGGAGGTCTCCCGGTAGTGCAGAAGGGGAGAGATTTCAGTCCCTTCTGAACAGGCAGCAGGAGGACGCGAGCATGTGGCTTGCGCTTGCGGGACCACCACTCCTGGTCCTTTTCTGCATGTTACCTTATCGTGGAGGGGGGGCCTTTCTTACTGCTCCTTTGTCCTGCAGCTGGCTTCCTGGTCGTGCGACCGCCCCACCCCTCCCCCAGCGTAGCCTGGGAGCTGTAAGCTGTGCTGGGGGAGGAAAGGGGGAGCGTGGTCTCATGACCACGAAGCCAGCTGCAGGACGAAGGAGCAGTGAAGAGAGGGCACCCCCCACCTCCGCAATAGGTAACGTGCGGGAAAACCCCAGGAGTGGTGGTGCGCAGCTCAAGACATCGCTCGCATCCTCCTGCCCCTTTGGCAGGAGCGTGTGCAGCCGCATGCGTTCCTGCCAAAGGGGGCAGGAGGACATGAGCGCATGGCTCACGCTTGCGAACCACCACCGAGGAGGGAATGGAACCTAAGACCATTGGAAAATCGTTTTTTTTCCCTTGGCCTTAGGCGACCCTGTGAAAGGGTCGTTCGACCCCAAAGGGGTCGTGACCCACAGGTTGAGAACCACTGCTCTAGACTCTTTTTTCCTAATCACAGATGCCAACTTACTTTCCTTATTCTTTTCACCCCATCATCCTTACAATTCTCCAATCCTAATGTTTGTAACACCCTTCTTAAAGTACCCTTAAAGGCCTTTGCCTCAAACATCCTATCTGTTTCTGTTTCCTCATCTTCCGAGTACTGGAATTCCTTCTCATCCATGTCCACTGCTTCATCCTGTGCTACATCTTCCTCATTGTCATCTACTTCCTGCTGTATAGCTTTTCTTAAATCCTTTTGCTCTGCTGATTTTTGCATTTCTCCAATATTCTTCCTTTTTGGAGCATAAGACTTGTCCTTAGTAACTGCAACCCCCATGCTGCTAGTACTTGGCCTTTCTTCTTGTTCTACTCTCCTTCTTTTAGGTTGTGGTATATCAACGTGGACCTCAATGCAATCACAATCATTTAAATTCATCTGTTGTTGCAAATTTATTTGATTAGGAGGATTAAATTGATGCTGTAGATCAGAGCGTTTAAATAAATTCTTCATCCTGTACATGGCAAGTTCATTGCTCAAATCAGTTGGTATAATTCATTGGTAAGTGCTGCTTAGTTGCATACGTCTGAATTTGTGCAGCCACAGCCTCTTTAATTAATTGCTGCATTTCTGCCTGCAGTGCATCCATGAGGTGTGGCCTTGGGGTCCCCAGGCCACCCAACCATGCCTTACCAGACTCTTTCTGTGGTTCTGGTGTTGGCGCACCTGCCAGCCATCCTGCCAGAAATTGTCTCAATTCCGGCGCTAGGCCCAGCTGCTCTGACATTAAGAAATCATGTTCGGCTGCACGTGGCTCTGACCGAACCATCGCTGCAGCCCTCTGAGAGTCAACGCCACCCGCAGCATTTGGGCCTGCATCAGTGGGCACGTGCGCACTGGCTGACTGCCGGGCGTCACCCTCCGAAGCCTCTGAGGGCCAGCCTGCAGCACGCAGCGCCATCTTGGAATCCTTGTTTCCAAGACGGCAGGCGGAACTCTCGCTGGTAAGTTTTTCCATACTCTTTGCTGGTTTTGGGAGCTTTTTTCCCCCAGACTTCTCCAACTTCTTTGCCTTTTTATCAGTTTTCTTGTCCTTCAATCTCTTATCTTCTGGAGCCCTTTTACTGGCCACAGTTTTTAGTTCATTTTCCTCACTCTCACTGGAGGTCAGGAATATTTTTTGGAGCTCCGCAGAGCGTTCTTCCTCCGCAACTCTTTGCGGCTTTAGTTTCTGGCCAGTAGCTCCGCAGTCATCATCCGTGACCCGCCTAACGGCAATTTTCTGAGTGGAATTATTTATTTCCTTGTCCAACACTTCTACGGACTAAATCCTCAGAATTTATAGAGTTAACACTCCCATTCCTCTCTGTAGCCATATTCCTTCTCATATTTTCCCCCTAAATCACTGGAGAGGGACCGATACACCTCTCGCTGGTACGCAGGAGAAAATTAAAACTGGCTGGAGAGGGACGGGAGTCGGTTAAACGGATTTTCATCTAGCTCAAGGACGGCTCCTGGGTAAGCTGGCATGAGGATCAAAGCCCAGACGTCGTGGATTGATCCTCCTGTCAGCCTGAGAATATTATATTCCTCTACTGTGTTCAATAAATGTATTCTTATTGTTGTTTTAAACCCTCTCTTTGGTGTCTATTATGCCAGAATTGGACTAAGGCCACATATACCAAAACTAAAGAACTCGCATAACAAGGCCATAAGTCCACATCTAAGACCCAGTAACCCAATTTAGCAAAGGGATAATTGGGGAAATAAGGGCAGGGTGAGTGGTGGCCTGAGTTTCTTTGTTGCTTCGAAGAAGATTGCTAGCATAGACAGAATCAGAATATGGGTGGGGGATCTTTCATGACTTATGGCAATCTGTTGTCAGAGCCAAAGTGCTACACGGGGAGTTTCTGAGTATGCAGCAAGATTCTGAAGACGCTTTCTTTTTGTTCTATTTTCATATTACTAGCTATAATATTTGTTTAGACTGATAATTGTGGCCAAATGCCAGCAGGTTATTTTCAATTAATTTGATCAAAATATGGTTTCTCAAAGAAGCAAATTAGATTTAAAAGAAGCAGGTTAATCATATGCATGCATGTGCCTTCCAGTCACCTGCCTGCTTATGGCAACTGCATGAATTTCACTGGGTTTTCTTAGGTAAGGAATATTAACAAATGGTTTGCCATTGCCTTCAACTTCAATACAGCTGAAACTTGGAAATCCCCCATCCAAGTACTAACCAGGCCAGAACCTACTGAGTTTCCAGGATAAGGTGGGATATAAAAATCTGGACAATGTTTTGCACAGTAAAACCAGGAAAGGAATCACAGAGTGGCATTTACTATTAAAAGTTTGGCAGAATAATGGTATCCTTGCCAGTCAAATTCAGAATACTGAAGAAGAGACTACTGTAGCCCTCATGAGGGAGGAAGCTGGGTGTTGCTATTCAAGCTTTGTGAAGTACCTGCCAATGTCTCACCAACAGAAGATGGATTCTGTAACAAATCCTCTGAGAATGAACATAAAGACCCATATGCAAGGGGGTGGTCTTTCAGATGTTCTGTCCCAAAGCCATTTAGGGGTTGTATATTGTTATGTTTTCTTGGCAAGGTTTGTTCAGAGGGGCTTTGCCTTTGCCTTCCTCTGAGGCTGAGATAATGTGACCTGCCCAAGGTCACCAAGTGAGTTTCCATGGCACAGCAGGAATTCAAACCCTGGTTTCTGAAGTTGTAGTCCAGCACTCAAACCACTGCACTGCATGATGTAGTGTTCTTTTGCTTTTTTTATGTTATAAAAGGGAATGTCCCTATGTGCAATAACTCAGAAGGGCTAGAATGGGAAACTGACAAATAAAAAAAAATGCTCATAACCATTTTTCCTAAGCTAATAAAACTCTTGTTGTTTGTATGCGTTCTTAGGGTCTTCCCACCAGATCCTCAAATCACTGTGGAACTAAAGCATGCAGGTGAGAACTTCTGTTTGCATTTATATTCTTGGCTGACGAGGGTTGGTAAAGGTCTTATTCTATTCGTTATTATTTTCACATACACTTGTCATAATGCTAGGATTTCTTTGTAATGTTTGGGTTTTTTTTAATTGAATTTCAGAAACAGTAGGAGAATTAAGAGATCAAGATCTTTTTAATGAGTAAGTATGAAATAAATGACCCAACTGGACAAACATTTCAGTTTAAAAGGGCCCCAAAACCTTTTCAGCTTTATAATATCTTTATCAAAATTGACTGTCACAGTATTTCCTAAACTTCTTATAAACAAGGCATTTTTTTTCATGAACTGGAATTTTATAGGCAACTGAAATGTTTGTTTTTTAGTGCAACTTTAAGGGCATATGTTGTGCATATAATTGCCGTGGGACTTCAGTGCTTAAAGAAACTATACTCCAGTATACTTCAGTGCTCAAAGGAGCTATAGAATTCAGAACTTCTGGAAGGGCCTTTCTCCCTGGTGAGAGTTGTGGGAGAGGGTCTTTCTGTTGTGGTGCCCTCTTTCTGGAACACCCTCTTGTTGGAGGCTTGATCGGCATTCTGGTGCCAGGTTAAGACTTTTTTTTTAGTCTTTTCAGGGTCTGATGATTTTATCAAAATGTGTGTATGCACATAGTATGAAACTGTTTTATCCTGTTTGAACACTTGGTGAATTGTTTAATATACTTTTAAACTGCTTAAACTGTTTTGTATGATCATACATTTTAAACCAATTTTATTGTAAGATGTTGTTAAGTATTATAATATAAAGGACAGGAAATAGAGATTTAAATACTTTTTTGCACTTGGAATGATTGGATCATTCTCTTCTTTTTTGCGATTTTTTATAATATGTCCCATCACAGTTTAGAAGTCAATTACTTAATGAAGGGAACCACTGCAAAGGAAGCTTATTACATGTCTTTGTGACTTCATTGATAGGGTATTTCCAAATGTAATTATTTTCAACATAGAAAGGAAAGTGTAAGAGGGAGGAATCCAGCAGCAACTTTGTGACTGTTATTTTTGAACATGAATTTTCATGGATTTCAAACCTTTTCTTCAGATGTACAGTTCTTCATGTATGGAGTACAAAATTAATGCTATAGGCAATTAAGAAGTTTAACGGGGGGAAGTTCAGAGCATTCTTATCAGTATTTCTTCATTTGTTATTGACATTCCAGTCTTTGTAGAACTACTGATCTAAATCCAGGATTACATCATTGTATTAATACTTGTTGCTCAGTTCTGTGAAATTACCTTTTATATAATTAAAATTGTGATGTTTTTTAAAGAAATAAAGATCCAGAAGTTGTCTCATGTGAGGTCACTGGTAAGTATATATCCCCAAAGTATCTTTAGATATTCAAAGCTTTCTCTTTCGGTGTGCTTTTCCTCTGGCTTTCTGAAATGATAATTACTGCTATGTAGTAATATAGCCTGTTGAGTTTATCTGTATTATGAAGTTTCTGATTCCAATTGGCTCAGGTCATAAAGTCACCCAGAATTTGATAGCTGGTAGAACTAAACAGTTTGCATCTTCTGGGATTGAACTATTACACAGCTAAGCTGGACAGGGAGAACAAATCCAGGAAAAAATTGCTTATAGGAAAGGAGGCTGAAGGAAGTATGCAGAATGGGCAATTGACTCTTTTTAGCCTGTAGTATTCATACGGTAGGGGAGCAAGGGGTGATTGCTTGTATTACCCCTTCAAGCATCCTGGGAAACAGCACTACTGGCAATTTTACCATGCTTTCAAGCTATGTTTGTTTAAGTTTGCATGGGCTTTTTTTTTTTCTTTTTCAAAACAGGAATTGAATGGATAGTCACTTTCTTTTGGGGGAAAATGGCTTTTAGAACATGGGGATTGAAAAATACCTGAAAACATGATGAAATATCAGTAGCATCCTCCTAATACTATACTATTTGTGGGCAAAAAAATTGGGAAGGTGGGGATAAGATCTTTGGGGGGAATTGTTTGGATTTTTTTAAGCGAAAAAGATCCTACCATACTCCTTTGCGAGGGGGGCAGTTTCACCATGTTTTCAACTTCCCCTGGACTGTTTTAGTTCCAAAGGATGCTTTTATTTAAGCAGGAAGTAAACTTGATTCCTGGTTTACTTCTGATTAAATGAAGCCTAGGAGAGCTTAAAACAGGAGCAAAATTGCATAAGGAGGTTGTTTTTAACAATATGGACAAAACGTTAAAACATTTTTAATATCTAGGGTGGCACAGTCCAGGGGGATTGTTGGTCTCCAAGGTCCTGTAGGGGACTAATGCATCTCCCCAACCACTGTCAGCTGCATGTTTTTGTAGTGCAGCAATCCTAAATTGGGAGCAAAAGATTTGAAGCAATGTTCATGTTAGGTTTGAACATCATGCATTGATTTGAACTCAGAAATACATTCTATTGGCTGGAGGCTTCCAGTTTCATTTTTGTTTTGTTCAAACTAGAGGGCAGGACCTTGTACATATATTTCCCCCTGAGGTTCCCAAGGTGGCTACACCTTCTTCTCCATGGCTTCATAACTTGATGGTTTCCTAGCTTTTGAACAGGTTTTTCTTCTTTCTAAAATATTGAAATCCCTTCCTTGAGGTTTATTCATATGCAATAAGAGCTGCATGCTAAAATATGCAGCTACTTATGAGTCTGCCTTTTTTATATTTGGCCCTTACGGCCATTGCAATACAGAGCCCAAAAATGTACTTAGATTTGAATTTGGCCCTGGAACAGAAAGAGGTTCTCTTTCCTTGAATTTAAAAATTGCATGTTCTGCTAACCAGAAATGAAGGTTTAACTTTTTTTTTTTCCTAAAAGGGATGAACACTTTACTTCATGCCCCCATCCAGACATCTTTACAGCAAACGGAGGTAAAAATACATGGTTTTCTTTCATCTATGTAATCTTGGTTCTATATTTCAATTTCAATCTCCCATAATAGAATTATAAAGAAGATTTATGTTCCAGCAGAAAGTATTCCAAAAGAAATTACTATATGTTCTAAATATATACATGTCATCTGGACACAGATGTTCTGTGATATAGCTAGCATAGTTGTTCACTGGCTCTTTGGCAGCCCAGATAATGGAACTTCCAGCCCAGAGGCATTCACCCTCTGGCAGATCTTCAGAACTCTGTCCATATACCTTTTTGTCCTGTTCATGGAAGATGTCCCTCCATTCACCTGTCTACACTAATCAGGTGAAAAGCTGGGTAAGAAAAGTTGTGTATTAATGCAGTAGGGAGGGAGATGGCCATGCTTGCAGTTGCTCCTCCCACTTCTGGCATATGCCCCCCTCTGCCAAAAAAATTCTGGTATGGGACTAATTTGGCCTTTGGGTAGAAAATAATTCATTCCTCTTAACTTAAAATCTTTTCTGAATAGACCATGGGCACAGTAAATAGCTTCTAACTCAAGTGTACAGAAATGATTGGTTGAATGATATTAAAGGGATGGTGTCCTGCTCCACCTAAGATCATGTCTGTTCTTTCCCGTAGTATCTAGACCCTCTTCATGCAGAGAGACATCATTGTCTGTCTCTACATGAATAATGTCTCTCTTATGTCAGTTATAACTTAACAGGCAACCCTCCACATATTCCCAATAGGAACTGTGAATTGGGGGGGGGGCGGGTGCTTTTTTCTCTGATGTTTGATTGGAGAAGGCATTGAGATTCCCCTAGATGCAATCTGCTTTGTCAACTGAAAGGCATGGGATGTGTGTGAGGTCTCCCAAACTAGTAAATAGGGAATATTAAGCTTTAGGTAGAAGAAGGGCTTCAGGAAAGTATTCATAAAGCTGGAGATAAAATTTTTGGAAATTTTGAAGCAATGGGAGGGGGAAAATGTTTTTCCCCTATTTTTTGTGAAAAAGATTTTTTTGAAAAATTGCAAAATACTATATTTGCATTCTTTACAGATTGAAACTCACTTTGATACTTTAGCAACATAAAATGTATTAAATGTATTATATATACCTTGTGGTGGCATAAAATGATCACATTTGGTATACTAAAAGTGCAGTTTATTCAGAATAGAATTACAAATTGAATTTTTTCAATATTTCACTTTTTGTTTAAAAAATTTTAAAAATAGAGCTATAAGATCTTGAACGGTATGTAACCTCTTTGATTTCGTAACTCTGAGGAGACCAACTCCCCCCACCCAATAAAACAGAAGAAACCATCAACATTACTAAAATAGCAAAAATCATTTTTCTCCACCAATTCTCCATAATGTCAAACAGATAAAATGCATTCATTTCCATAAAAAGAACAAAGAAAAGGAAACCACGACCAGGAATTGTAATAATCTGATGCTGCACATAAAAGACCTTCTCTTACATAGTTTCAGAGATTATTTTAGGGGAATAAATGTATGAACAACTTCTCTTAAACATTTTATTAATTCTGAAAGAAAATATTCCATGATCTGTTTTTTGTTTTTGTTTTTCAGTTTTTCAGGGAAAAAAACTTCAGGAAAAAATGGGAAAATAATCCTTTTCTCATTTTTCATTTTTTTTCAGGACCTTCACCCAGAACTCAGATGAAAAGAAAGTTATGTATTGTTTAAGCAGGCAGAATGATAAAATAGCCATTTATTTCCAATGTTTATGAAACCTAAGTGAGATATAATTAATAGTTTAAAACTTAGAAGTGTCTATTTCTTTTTAATAGTGTTGTGATGGAGAAACTGGTCAAGAATGGAAGAAAATGGATAGAACACTCATCTTTTCAGAGGAAAATGAAATGGATATGACATCAGGTCACACAATAATGATTACTCATGACATTAGAGTCTGTCAAGAAACTGACAAGACTAGGAAAATAGATTTCAAATCATTTTCAGCTGATTTAAAATCAGAAAAGGAAGCTTCACAAATGAATGAATTTAGTTTTTTCACTGGCCCTACAAAAGTGAAAGATACCAGTTTATCTCAGCAGAAACTAAACACTGAAAGCCCACCTAAAATTAATTTTGGTGACTTCTTGAAAAGCTTGAAGTCTACTGTGGATAGTCTTCCTGCAGTCATTCCAAAAAGAAATGTTTGTTCTTCCCAGGAAAATGCATCTTCTCATCTGCATAAAGAAACCACTGCTTCTGGAGTGCTTCATGATAATAGGCAAACGCCTGTATCATCTATCCTTTCTAACAGAAGTGCTGTCACGTTTGCTTCAAAGCAGTTAGCTTGTGAACATGAAAATGTGGGCATGATTACGACCAATACAGAAAGTGTTTTGTCATCTGGAACTAGTTCATTTAACATGGTGAATTCTCAAGAGAACCTCTGGACGGATTGCCCAGTCAGTTATAACATGGAGAATAGTAGATTAAAGACTTCTAGGGGCCAACTTGGTGTTCAAGAGGACCAAAGTATGTGTGTTAATGACATAACTGTGAATGATAGACAATCAGTTGTTAACAAAAAACATATTAAGACAAAGGAAGATGCCTCATTGGCTTGTTATTATAAAAGTAATATAATGCCTGTGCCCATTGGCTCAGTTACTTCCATCCCTGTTTTCCACGCAGACAAAACTACTCTCTCTAGCTTTAGTGCAGATATGGAACTGACAAGGAATTGCACAGGTTTAGTTTTGGAAGAAAATTCCAAAGAAATAGGCTACCTTGTTCATGGAGATCTTGAAAAACAAGAAACAATAGATGGAACTATTTTTCAAGAAGAGCATATGGACATCACTAAAAATCAAGTTCCTGCAAATTCTTATTTAAATCATGCCCAACATTCTATTTTCAATGAAAAAGCTGTTCTAACTCAAGAGGTTACTTATGATAAAATGGGTCTGCTAGATCCAAGAACACAGAGTGGTCCTCAGACATCCTACCTTCCTGAGGGGAAAAAAACCAATTGCTGCCTTGGTGATGAAACAAGCAGAGCAGCATCTCTCTTCTTTCTTAAAAATAGCAATTTAAATAGCAGTCAAATTGCAAATAGTTCTGGAAGTCAAGCAGAGAATCAGTTTCTTTCCCTGTCTGATGACATTATGCAACAGGCTCATAGAACAGCTGGAGAAAATAAAATTAATAAAAAAAGTAGATTTTCAAACAGTGGAGTATCCTTAAGGTCTGAAGGTGAAACCACCACATTTCATTTCAGTGAGAACCTAGAAATAACTAAACCTATAACTTATTTCAAAAATAGTTCTCTGAGCGCTGCTGGATTCCAGACTATTCCTCTGCAAGGAATAGAAAGTGATAAGGAAAATGTAAGATCAAGCAGTAATAAGACTATTGTATTTTCCCAATGTGAAGGCAATGAAATGGAGATTAACAAGAGCTACACACCACCAGTAAACTATGGTATGCAGCAGTGTAAGAGAACCCCTCAAGCACACTATGTACAATCTGTAAATGGATCTTATATGTGTAATGATATGGATGAGACTAAAGCTATAACAGGCATTTTAGATCAGATTATAGAAAACCCTAGTAGCCACACTACACAAAAACAAAGTAATGAATCTGAGAGAAGGACACTTGCTGGGTCAACCAAAGATAGGACTGTTATATTTTCACTCAGTGATGAGAATGAAATGGAAATTACACAGAGCCATACAGTGGCATTAAAACATGATGTTGTCACCAAAGGTAAAGAGATTCCTATTTCATCAACTCTGTTTTCAAATAAAACTTCCATGTTTACAGTTGGAGAGGATATGGAGGTAACTAACCCTGTTGAATATGTCATTGAAAAATCTCTGAAGAATGTAGCTGACTCCTTTGCTATGCCAGATCAAAATACAAGACCTGGTGAAAAAGGAGTAATTGGATCAGCTAGTGAAGAAACTGGATCTGCCCTGACTGAAATCAGTGACATGAACCTTACAAAGAACTTTACAGTGGCAGTAGAAGGAGCTCCTCAAGTGCTCTCCCAAATTCCTACAGAGAAACCCAGCATGTCTAGACACAGCAGTGACATAACAATAAGTAAATCTGTACCTTTTGTTCCAGCAGAAAAAACTATGCTTTTTATGAACAATAGTGACATGGAAATAACTAAGTCCATAACATATACATCTTTGAAACATACCAGTGTCAAAGGTTTGCAAATGGAAAAAGAAGAAATTGCTAATGTGGTTCTACCAGGAAAAGCCAAGGAAGAAACTGTCGTGTATTTGCACAAAGACAATGAAATGGAGATTACAAGGGCCCATACAGTGGCAGTAAACCATGATATTCTCCAACAGGTCAAAGTAGCTGCTCAAGGACTGGCCTTAGGTTCTGTAGATAAATCCAGCGTACATGCACATCTGGGTGATGCAGCAACTCAGTCCAAAACTTTTGTTCCTGCAGATAAAACATTTGTATACAACAATGATATGGAAATAACAAAACCTCTGTCAAATAGCTGTTTCAGTTCTTTGTCACAGAAAAGAAAAGCAACTGGGAAGATCACATTACCAAGATCAGATAAGGATGATACTACCATTTGTTCACAGCATGATGCTGAAATGGAGACTACAAAGTGCCATACAGTAGCAGTTACTCATGATACTGTATTTCATTGTGAAAAGACTTCTCAAGTATTTTATGAGGATAAAATGGATACTATAGGATCTCATACTGTTGCTAAGGAAAATATGTATAAGAGTGTGGTGAAATTGGGAAAGCTTGCTCAAAGTGTACCCTTTTCAAACCAAATGGTTGCTGATGATGTAGTGATCAGTAAAGGACATACTATAACACTTGATAACAAAGCAGATCTGCCTTGTAAGCCAACTATCCAAGCTAAGCTCCCTTTACCTGTCAGCACAACTTGTACAGTCACATCTTACCAGGATAATAGCACAACAGTCACCAACTTGCTAGCTAATGCTACCAACAATGGGAACCTAGAGGGAACTGAAACAAAAGAAATTTCAAATGAAAGCATAAAACAGAGTATGAATAAAGTGCTTTCTCATACATGTAGTGGGAAAATACAAGATGTAGAAATTTCCAAAAATCACACAATTTCCACTTATGGCTCTAATAATGATGTGCCTGGTGCTGAAAAAGATATATTAAATTCCTTCACAAAGTCCAAAGAAAAGACAGTTGTTTTTTCAGATGGTAATACCATGGAAATGACTCGAAACTACACAACAGGAATTGAATTTATGCACATGAATGTTAACAATGAATGCCACCTAAATTCTGAAGCCAAATTTAGCTCTGGATTTCCTGCTTTGGTTAATGCTTATGGAAGCAAAGTAGATACTGCCAAAACTGAGCAAAGTCCATCTGAAACATCCATGTGTCCTGCCAGCATGATGCTACCTATATGTCTAGGTGCTGAATTGGTGAATAAAGACTATTTGAAAATGAAAGAAAATAAGCCAGAATTGTGTACATCTAATATTACTAATTTTGCACAAGAACTTACATTAAATATTGTTTCAAATAAAGGAGAAGATTTCATGCTTACAACCATGGATTCAAAATCATCTGAAGAAATTACATTTGGCTTAAACAGAGAGAAAATGCCCATATTGGTTAATGAAACAGAGAGTTCGAAAAATGATCCAAGGAAGTTGTATCAGGCAGAGCAGGAAGCTAGGTCCTCTGGAGAAACAGATGCATTTCCGTTTGATGATAAAGTGCGAAAGAAATATGAGAAAGAGCCATGTGAATGGGCTAGTATTACAAAAGATTGGCAGAATAACTTGGAATCTCTTCCCATCAACACATTTTTTTCAGAGAAAGAGCCAGTCCTTTTGTCTGAACTACCTGGTGTTAACAACTCCTGCCCAAAGCTTAAAGACACTGAGAAGAAGTCAGAACTTGTCTTACTCACTCAAGAGGTGTCCAGTCTTGGGAATGTCTTGCCAAAATTGACAGTAAAGCCGGATGATCTTTTGAGTTTTAAAGAAGATCTTAAAAAAGAAATGGATATTGTTGCTTCTACAGAATGGACAGATACTGGTTTTACAGAGGGTGCTTCTGCTAACGTACTCTTGAATACTATGTCTACAGAAAGCTGTAACATTAAAAAATTGCCCTTCGGTGTCTTTCCACCTAAGCTGCCAAATAAAAGATCTACCCTTTCTAATGCAGAAGGTGCTACTGCCAGAATAGAAGAGAAAAGAGAAACTCAAGATTCCGAAATTTCTATGCTAATTAAAAAATCCTCTGATAAAATCACACAAAGCTCAAGTCCATCTTGTTATATAGATGAAGAATTGCTTCCTGCATATGTAGAAGAAATGGATTCTAATGAGTCTTTGAATTGTGACATACCAGAAAAGGTTTACGATGTAAGGAAAAACAAAGGAATTTCTGATAATGAAGGCTGTCTGTCTGAAGGATTTGAAACTAATAAGAGACAAAGGGCTTTGAATGGAGGAGATGAGGAACTTCAAAAAGAAAAAAAGTTCAAGGCAGATGATGGCTGGATTGATACTACTGATTTAAAGCAGGTGAGTATACTTTTATTAATTGGACATGGTTACCTTTGTCAGCATAACAGAATCAGCTTCTGTGCATTATTTAATTAAAATAATGTTTAACAGTGGATTACCCTGTGAAGTAGATGCTACAAATTCATCCTTTCTGAGAATGGCTACGTTACATATATATATATAAACAATTTTTAAGTAGCATTATCCTAAAGCGGTGGTCAATAGACACCCTGCTTGTGGCTCTTACCTGTTTTTGTTGATCCTAGAGGTATCATTCCACCTTTTTGTTGTTGTTCAAAGACAGAAAATTGTGCTCCAGCAACTGGGGATTTCCTTTAAACCAAGCTCCCTTCCACAACTATTTTACTTTTGTTTTTTGTTTTTTTAAAAGGGGTGTTTGAAAAGAGGTAAACTTCTGTCCAGTTCAAGTTTCAGTAGAATGAGGTAGTGTGGGTCCAGAGAGTGGAAAATTGGTCCTAGGCCCTCTGAATTAGCTACTTCTCTACTTAAATTCAGTTTAAATTGTAGATAGAAAATATGACATTCTCGGGCTGACAGGAGGATCAGTCCACAACGCCTGGGTTTGATCCTCGTGCCAGCTGACGCAGGAGTCATTCTCAAGCTTGATGTTAGAAACCGTTAAACTGACTCCCTGTCCCTCTTCTACCAGTTTTTTGTTTTCTCCCGCGTGACAGTAGGACGCATTAGGGTCCCTCTCCGACTACTAGAGTAATATAGCTATAGAATAGTTTAAAAAAAAGAACAGAAATTAAATAAGAGCTTCCGAAGAGGAGTGAATTAAAAATGGCTACAGAGAAAAATACGACTGGAAAAATGGGCCTGGCAGAGGAGGTGATCCGTAGCGCCTTGGTGTTGGGCTTGGTCACTACGAAACAAACTACCGTTCAGAAGACTGCCGCAAGGCAGGCTTCGGACGAGGTGCTCGGGGCTCCTGCTCAGGAAGGAAAAACGCAGCTTCTCTCGGAGGAAGAGCGCACAGCGGAGCTCAGGAAAATATTCCTGTCCTCGAGTGAGAGCG